>OW240922.1:45964193-46367656 GCA_933207985.1 Pelobates cultripes | reverse complement strand
GGGAGAAAGGGGGGCAATAAAGAGATGGGGAGAAAGAGACACGGGGAGAAAGAGGGGGAATAGAGAGATGGGGAGGGGGAGAAAGAGACAGAGAGGGAAGAATGAGACACAGGGGGAATAGAGAGATGGGGAGGGGGGAGACAGAGAGGGAAGAATGAGACACAGGGAGAAAGAGGGGGAATAGAGAGATGGGGAGGGGGAGAAAGAGACAGAGAGGGAAGAATGAGACACGGGGAAGAGAGAGATGGGGAGACAGAGAGGGAAGAATGAGACACGGGGAGAAAGAGGGGGAATAGAGAGATGGGGAGGGGGGAGAAAGAGAGGGAAGAATGCCCCCCCTCCCCTGTCCGCAGGCACCGTGCGGGCAGGGGAGGAAGAGAGGACCTGGGAGCTCACCCTGCAGCTCCTCTGGGTCCTTCTTGCGCGAGCACAGAGCGTTGCCGCGGTTACCATGGCAACGTTACTGCTCTTGCGAGAGTCAACTCTAGCCCTGGAGCTACGGGCTAGAGTTCACTCTCAACACTGTAACCCCCATGGATTCCTGGTGGTCGCAGTGGTGAGAGTGAACTCTAGCCCCATAAACACACTGCCCCCACACACACACCATACACATTCACACACTGCCCCATACACACCATACACATTTACACACATTGCCTCACACACACACATACACTGCCCACCCATATACACACAGACCCCCATACACAGCCCCCCATACAGCCCCCCATACTAACATTGCCACACACATACACTGCCCACACACCCTACACATTCACACACTACACCCCCACACACACACTGAACCTTTCACACACATTGCACCACTGCTCCTATTCCCTACTACAGCCTCATATCCCAGCAGACCCCAGGTAAGTTGTCAAACTGTTCTTAAACGGTTTGACTACTTACTCTGGAGCAGTAGTGGTTATTGTGCATGGATTATTTCTTTAAATAATCTACAAGTGCCCCAGTAGCCAGCCAGCCAACCCAGCCAACCCACAGGCTGGCCAGTAGCCAGCCAGTTAGCCAGCCCACAGGCTGGCCAGTAGCCAGCCCCAGCCCACAGGCCAGTAGCCAGCCCACAGGCCTACAGCAAGCCACAGGCTTACAGCCAGCAAGCCACAGCCTGCCAGCCTGCCAGCCGCAGTCAGCAAGCCCACAGCCTGCCGGCAGTAGCCAGCAAGCCCACAGCCTGCCAGCCGCAGCCAGCAAGCCCACAGACTGCCAGCCAGCAACAGTAATTAAGGTAAGAGGAGCCAACTTGGCTTAGGTATCAGCGAGCTATGTTGTGTTGCTATATTGTGAATAGGAACCAGAGTGTTGGAGAGACCACCCTCCAGGCCCCATTAGACTCTAGCCTCTGCTAGAAATCCCCTCCATGGCCCATTAGCCCTCAATTGTAGTTTCTACTGGGGCCTGGAGGCGACTGTTTCCAGCAGGGGATATCTAATGGACGCTGAGATGGCCTCTGTTAGAAAGACCCCCTTCCAAGCCTTTTAGACTCCATTGTAGTCTCTAATGGGGCTTGGAGGGGATTCTTTCTAACACACCCTCTAAAGGACACTGAGATAGCCTCCGCTAGAAAGACCCCCCTCCATGGCCCATTAGCCCTCAATTGTAGTCTCTACTGGGGCCTCGAAGGGCTTATTGCCCTTTTGTTCCTTGTGTCTAAAGATTGTGTACGGTGTGGCTGGAGGCGGGACAAGGGTGGCGCTTGCTGCAGAGTATGGGTGGGGCCTGTAAGGGGGCCCTTGATTTATTTTGCCCGGGGGCCCTGAGGGTTCTCAGTCCGCCCCTGCTGGTGTCCCAAACTTGTGAGCTGTGTTGGCCGACGGGCGCCTCTGTTGTCATGGCACCCTGCATGACCCCACAGTTTGCACACCTCAAAGGCTGGCCCTGCTGACAGACACACTGGCACTCACTCTCAGTAACACACACAAACCCTGACAGACAAAAACTCACTGACAGGCAGACACATACACACACATTCACTGACAGACACTTACTTGACAGACACACTTGCTGACTCACACACTTACTGACAGACACCAGTGCCATTTTAACAACATTAGGGGCCCCCGGGCAAAGCAGTGCACTGGGGCCCTGCCTACACAACTTACAGGAATAAAAACGTAAATTATAGATACAACGAAAATCATATTTAGAAGTACCTCCAACAAATGCAATGCATACATACAATACATACACACAGACTGCTGAATACAGTCACACACTGACTGCTGAATACATACACACGACGACTGCTGAATACACGCTGTAAAGGATGCCGGTTTGACCGCTAACACTGCTAACTATTTGGGTTATCATATTGGGTGCGGGCTCCTTAAACTACAAGGGAGCAAGGTAGCCGCCATCCACAATAGGCCACTTCCTATAACTGTGAAGCTAGTCAGGGCTGGTAGAGCCCTAGGTGTTATGAATGTTCACGGTTTGTGTTCTAAGGCCGCTCGACCCGATGGGTCTGAGCTGGGGAGGAGGATATGTGATAAAGTGAAGGCAGATAGGCCTTTTAACCCCAGGGGAAGTACGTGTAGCTTGTGTGTTGCACAACCCAAAGCTTTGTTTAGTTATGGGCCCCTGGGGTGGAGCATTTGGAGAGAAGGGTGGGCCAATGCTCCACTCCACAGTTTAGTGGTTTTCTGGGGAGACATGGATCCAGGCCAGGGTTTTTTGGATCGTCTCCAACCCACTGCTCAGCTGCAGTTAATGAACTGTTGCAGTGGGAATAAACTCCTCCCTGCTAGGCAGGTGAAAGAGAGGGATTGCTGGCTTCCTCCCAGGAAGCAGGTAGGAGAGAGAGGCTGTTCTCTCCAGATAGAGTCAAGGAGACTAGGCACTTGGAGT
The DNA here is from genome assembly GCA_933207985.1 of Pelobates cultripes. Classification (NCBI taxonomy): domain Eukaryota; kingdom Metazoa; phylum Chordata; class Amphibia; order Anura; family Pelobatidae; genus Pelobates; species Pelobates cultripes. The sequence continues at coordinate 46,364,788 of OW240922.1, read as the reverse complement.
GCAGAAAGGAAGCAGTCAGGGCAAGGCTGGCTTGGAGCACTGGGAGTGCAGAAAGGAAAGCAGTCAGGGCAAGGCTGGCTTGGAGCACTGGGAGTGCAGAAAGCAAAGCAGTCAGGGCAAGGCTGGCTTGGAGCACTGGGAGTGCAGAAAGGAAAGCAACAGGCTAGCTAGCAGAGTGTTGCTAACTAATAAGGTTGGTGCCATATGTTTTGTTAGTTTAACCCTGATAGAGAGGGATGTTCAAAGTGAGTTAGTGCTCAGACCGAGCTAGGTTTTTGTTTATAGGGTTTTGTGTTACATTTATGTTTTAATTTACTGCTGTATCCTGTGTGGATTTGCAAATAAAGTGACTGGATTATATGCAATTACAAGGACTGTGCATGTTTTTGCCCTAGAGGACCGTGCTACCTGCTGACAAGGATCACAACGCATACAGACTGCTGAATAGACACAAACAGACAGACTGCTGAATAGACACAAACAGACAGACTGCTGAGTACACACACAGACTGCTGAGTACACACACAGACTGCTGAGTACACATAGAGAGTGCTGAATACATACACACAGTCCGCTGAATACAAACACACACAAACATACACACAGACGGCTGAATACATACACAGACTGCTGAACACAAAGACAGACTGCTGAATACACACGCACTGCAGTGAGGGGTGCAGTGTATGTGTCTGTGTGTACGGGTGCTGTGTGTGTGGAGTGCTGCGTGTGTGTGCAGTGCTATATGTGTGTTCGGTGCTGTGTGTGTTTGAGGGGTGCAGGTAGCAAATGTTTTTTTAATACTACTATACATTAAATAAAATCTATATGTTCCCCCCACCCTTCTTCTTACCTTTGGTGAAAGAGGCTGGGACACAGCCAGCCCTGGTGGTCCAGGTGTGAATTATGTACAGCCTGCAGCTTGTCTGGCTGCAGGCTGTCTCCTGTCCTCCTGCGCGCAGAATGCTGTGAGGAACATTGCCATGGTAATGCGCAGCAACGCTCCACACGACCTGCCTTACAGGTCTGCCTCTCCTGCAGCCCTGGGTCCTAGCTACCTCTCTCCCCAATTGAAGGGAGATCTTCCTCACCGGCCCAAGGCCAGAAAACAGGGCCACCTCTCCATTGGCTGGCAGGGGAGATCAAAGGATCCCCAGATATTATCAAGGATCTCCCTTGTCGCCGGGCAGCGCGGTAGGGCCCCCATGCCAAGACTCCAGAGGAAATACTGTTCTCTTGGTCTACCTTAATGGAGGTATCACATTGGTCTACCTTAATGGAGGTATCACATTTATACCACCACTGGGAGGTGGCAGTTCCTCATATCTCTTTCACCAAATCTCCAAATCTCTCATGGAAACAACTCGGCACAATGGCCAAAACATGGAGCACCGCAACTCAAGAACAACTCACATTGACGGGGGTCACTAAAAGGACCATAAATTGCAAAACAGTTGGTTACCCTCGATATCACACAGAGATGTGTGAAGACATCCCTCCTACAGAACAGGACCCGGATGCCCCTCATGACTGTTTTGAACAGATGAAAATGGAGACAACCCATCTCCCAACGGTGCATGAGACTGCTCTACCAGATCATGACTTCACCCTGTTTGTGGATGGTTCTAGATTTTCCGACGTACAGGGACAATATCATACCGGATATGCTGTCACCTCAGAAGACCGAGTACTCCAAGCATCTGCACTTCCATCGTCTAAGCCAGCACAAGAAGCAGAACTAATAGCCCTCACGGTAGCATGCAAGAAGTCTGAAGGGAAGCATGTTAATATTTACCCAGACTCAAGGTATGCTCTGGGCGTGGCACATGATTTTGGCTTATTCTGGAAAACCAGGGGTTCCTTACAGCAACAGGTACCCCTGTGAAACATGGCACAGCTATCAAAAATACTGCTTCCTGAAGAGGTGGCCATACTGAAGGTAAAGGCCCACGGGAGACTAAATTCAGAAGAAGCACATGGCAACCACTTAGCTGACCAGGCGCTAAGGATGCGGCGCGAACGTGTTGGGAAGTGGACAGAAGAGTGCCCGTTGAAAAGACTCCTATTTACACTATGCAGACCTTACCCACCGATCTCAAGCTCCTAAGAGAACAGGCAGCAGCCACCCCTCAAGAAATACAAAGCTGCGAGGATAGAGGGGCAACCCTCCAGAATGAAGACATTTTTCATTTGTTGATCCAGTTGAAGAAGCTGCTATAGCGAAACGCGTCCTGTGAACTTTGAAAGAACCAGTCTTCAATTAATTTGACTTTTTTTGCCTAGTTAGTGATTTTATATTTATATTGGCATATATTTTTATGTATAAATAAAGTATATTTATATTTTTTATCACTACCGGCATTGTTCCTGCTACTCTTTGAAAGAAGGATTGTGGTCCTTAACCACATACATCCCTTGATCAGAGCTGATGTGAATGGCTCTGGGTTTGTAAGTACAATTCTTTCTCTTTCCACAAAAGTTTAAAACTACAGTACTGCACCATATTTGTTCTCCCTACTCTAGAAAATCAAGAAAGGGAGACCATATTCATCAAAGAAGGGATAGGGTCGCCTCTATGGACCCCACAAGCTTTTCCATTGAGCTATACATTCTTAGCTCCTAAAAGTGTGAGTGGGAATTTTTTCACACATACATACATATACATACATATATATATATATATATATATATATATATATATACACACACACACACACACACACACACACACACATATATATATATATATATATATGTATGTGAAATCTATCTATCTATCTCCATACCACAGTATACACTATATTATATTTGTTTATATTTTTAAGGATCATATACCATCAATGGACATTTGTGTATAAACATTAAGGTATTGTTATTGAACACTTTGTACACTAGTACGTGTGTTTCACAGTTTATCTATTTTGTATATATACACAGCGCTACACCTTCACTTCACTATTTTTACTATGCAGACCTTACCCACCGATCTCAAGCTCCTAAGAGAACAACAGGCAGCAGCCACCCCTCAAGAAAAACAAAGCTGGAAAGATAGAGGGGCAACCCTCCAGAATGAAGTATACACAATAAACCTCAAATTCTGTGTACCCAAGAATATGTACCCAGCTCTCGTCCAGTGGGCCCATGGACCAGCTCATTTATCTAAACATCTCATGAACTCTGATTGATAAATATTTTGAAGCTCCCGGAATCACCACTTTGACACGAAATTACTGCAGATCCTGTACTATCTGCGCCAGATGTAACGCCGGGAAAATAATTAAAGCCGCACCAAACCATTTGGCCAAGCCGCAGTACCCTTTCCAGAGGATCCAAATTGATCATATCCAAATGCCAAAGAGTGGCCGGTATGAATATGCACTGGTCATAGTGGATATGTTTTCAGGATGGCCAGAAGCCTTTCCAGTCGCCAATTTCACTGCCAAGACCACAGCAAAGCACCTACTTACCGAAATCATCTGCAGATACAGAGTTCCTGAGGTGATCGAAAGTGAACATCCTTCACCGCCTTACTAACCAAAGAAATCTGGGCAGCACTGGGGGTGACCCTTGCCTTCTACACACCCTATCACCCACAGAGTAGTGGTAAGGTAGAACGCATGAATGGCACTTTGAAAGCCAGAATGCTTAAGATGGCCCAAGAAACTAACCTACCCTGGCCGGAAAGTCTTCCCATAGCACTATTTAGTGTAAGGTACACTCCAAGAGGGAGATTTAGCTTATACCCCTATGAGATTTTATTTGGTACAGCACCCAGGTTAGGCTGTTACTTTCCTCAACAACTCCAAATTTAGTCAGATGCAATGGTAGATTATATAACTGCACTTTCTCATGCTTTGACCAAAATCCATGCACAAGTCTTTTCGTCTATTCCAGATCCAGAATCAAATACAGACACACATAAGTTACTTCCTGGTGACTGGGTCATGGTCAAGAAGTTTCTCAGAAAACATACCCTTGAGCCAAGGTTTGATGGTCCATTCCAAGTGCTATTGACTCTGTAAAGTTGGCCGGGAAGAGTACCTGGATACACACCTCGCACTGTAAGAAAGTTCCTGATCCAGAGGAAGCAGATTCCTCCAAACCATGAGCTTCCTGTGCCTATTTTTGCTGCTAGGCCTATTAAAGGCCCAACAAGTTGCTATTACCAAAGATAATCATGTTTACACATTCTGGTATAATTCTTCAAACACATATGTAGCTACTTTTACCTTTGATTACTGTGATATTGTTCCTTGTACCTTTCCACAGTCACAACACTCAGCAATATACAAAGACATACCGAACAAGAAGGACCCCTACATTTGTGTGACAGGTGGCCATTGGGGACACCACTGTGGTACCTGGAAAGCAGCGGGTTGGAACACGGGCCGACCGTGGGGCTACAGACCACAAAGTGCCTTAGATAGGATTGACCAATATGGGAAACCCTTGTTACACAGAATGACTTTATGTAAGCCAACAGGGTCTACCCCAATGAAACTCACCTTAAACATAGAACATCCCAGCCCAGGGGATGCTGGAGAGAACACAATGGGAATGTATTGGAAAGGGTGTGGCTCATATAACAAGTTGGGGACCTTCTATTTACAAGACATGCTTACGTCACCTGACTGGGTAGACTCTACACACATGACGATTAACCCTCTAAAACCACACATTAAAAACCTTAAAGACATGGTAGCCATTGCTAATCCCACGTTTGAAGACACTATGGCTGTGGAGACCGGGTTTTCAGATACTAATCTATGGCTTGAGTGGATGAGGTATAATGCTAATTCACACAATAAAACTGTTATGTTTGTGGAGGGGCCAGACCTCATCTGGGTACAGTGCCCTTCAGTCTACCTTCAGATGTTGAAATATGTTTCCTAAGTCTCTATGCGCAGTCACCAACAAACTCATCTGTGTGTGAATCATGGAAAAAGGTATACCCGATAACCCAAGGGAATATCAAGCCAACTGATGGGATCACCATGTACCCAGGTAACTACACTTGCTACAAAATATATGGAGCCACAGGAAAATTTGTGGGTAAATTCCCTTCTGGCTACTGTACTACCTATAGAGAACCTCCCACTGCCCTATTAGTAAATCATGTTAAGTCCGTGGGAGACATTTATTGGCTAAGTGGTGACATGCAGCTCAGATCTAAAATGACTGGCCTGTGGTGGGGTGAATGCACTCTGACTAAAACTATCATGCTCATACATATAGCTCGATGCCATAGGCGTACCAAGGGGGGTACCAAATGAGTTCAAGGCCAGAGATGAGGTTGCGGCAGGATTCGAATCCTTGATCCTACTCATCACCGCTAACAAGAATGTTAATTGGATCAATTATATTTACTATAATCAGCAACGCTTTGTCAATTACACAAGAGATGCCCTCCAGGGCTTGGCAGAACAGTTACAGACTACCTCCCAAATGACATTTCAGAATCGAATGGCCTTAGACATGATACTAGCAGAGAAGGGGGGCTTGTGTAAAATACTTCCCGATACTATGACATGCTGTACCTTCATCCCAGACAATACAGGCAATGGTAAGGTTACTAGGGCCATAGAGAAATTAGAAAGTCTCTCTGATGAATTAAAGAACTCGGGAGTCCCCAATTCATGGGACAGATGGTTTGGTTGGATGAGTGGATGGCAGAAAACTCTCCTTCAAGTAGGTGTGGCGGTTCTTACTGTAGTAATTCTCTTTCTCTTCCTGACTTGCTGTGTGATGCCTTGTGTGCAGAAATACTTACAGAAGACTGTAGGTCACACCATTGACCACACCACATCTACACTCCTATATCAAGATATCGACGACATGGACTGTGATACCCCACATTCAGTCCCACCACCTCAAAAGGACAACTACGTCTTTGTAGGGACAGCATGGGGACAGCGTCTGTCTCCACGGGTAGAAGTCTGACGTGGGAGATGTAGTGGGTTAGCCACTACGGGATACCCGCGCAGTGAAGCGATCGAGGCCTGTTCAGACAGATGAGCTGCAGCCAAGTAGGGACATTATTAGGGTCAGTTAGTGGTTGTCTCTTTAGTAAATAGTCATTTTAAGGGGGGACTGTTGTGGACAAAAATATTAACTCAATTTATGTTAGTAAAATGCCTATTTACTCAGCATATCTACAATCAGCATTATTCAACTTTATATGTGATTTACCTAAAATGGCGGCTAGGGAGTTTCTCTTTGACATCGACTAACACCCTCACTAACAAGATGGTGCTGGAATCTGGGGGAGACCTCCAAGATACCAGTGACATCACATTCGGTAGGAAGAGCAATAAATGAACCACTTAACACCTAACCAATTATTAATGTATTATTTCATGTTATCTCTGACAAAGCATATGATGTAACTTTATAAGGGGCATGCCGTCCCCTCAGAATAAACATTCCTCAAGTTTTTCATTAACCCGAAACCTGTGTCTGGTGTGAATTACTTTAGGAGCGTGCACGCACTACTTCTTTAATTTGGCCGGGAGCAGATACACAAGATAATCAATTAATTGATTGATTCCACATCAAATTTAATATTATTTCTAAAACATATTTAGTGTTGGATATCCCTCTTCTGCACCTTATTGGCCTTAAAATTCATCCTGAAGCTGTCTTGGCTTTTCCAATTGTTGACCTATGTATGCGGAGTAATTTAGAAAATGTCAGGAGAGGCACACATGGCAGCATTAGAGGAGTTGTGTCCCTTAGGTGCTGTTGGACGGAAACTCCTATAATGTTAACCAAACTTTAATACTCTCTCAAAAAACTGCAATGCAATAAGTTATAATAGTTATTCTTATTCACTAAAATGTGAACTTGATCACGTTATTACATAATTTACTCTTAAATAGGGTAGATTGGAAAATTCTCAAGCTCTGCTATTTTCTACTTCCTTGGACAGTCTCAGTTCTTGACAATTCCCAGTTTAGAGTATAACTCCAGTCCAATGTTGTCAATAAGGTTCACCGACAAGCCGCTATTCGTTAAAATGGCTGTCTACTTTAGTGACTATTTCCTTAACAATTGCAACTGTTAAGTTACTGTCTGAAAATAATTTTAAATATTAATAAATAATTTTAATAGGAAACGTTAAGCCTTACTTAATTGATTTCCATGCAAAATTTCATCCTAAAGTGCATCTCAAAGCACATCAACCACCAATAAAAAGAAAGCCAAAGGCCAAACACAGAAGATCAAAAATTATATATATATATATATATATATATATATATATATATATATATGTAAAAATCTGCATCAGTTGCATGTGAATCCTATACAGAATAAAGTATTCAGAATATTCACAACACACTGGTTTTATTAAGCTCTGGAACCGAATGCCTCCAGTATGATTCACATTCGCAAAATATCCTTCAGTTTATAATAATTTTAAAAAAAACTATTTGCTGCTGGGAATATGCTACTATGTGAGGGTACACCCCCAAATTGTTTTATTAGTTACAATCCCCATCCAGGGGTGTGCTTACCGCAAGGCAAACAAGACATTTGCCTTGGGCAGCACTTTCTGGTGAATGCCTTGCCAGCCTCTTGTCCTGGGGGGCCCAGGAGCTGGCAGGCTGGCCACCTCAGGGCCCCACAGGCTGGCAGTGGCTGAACTTCCTGGGCGGCCGGCGAGGGAGCACTGATCCTCCTGTTCAGCTCCCTCACACGCACCGCAGTGATGCCGGAGCCGGAATATGACGTCACTCCGGCCCCGGCATCACTACTAGGCGCACAAGGGAGCTGAACAGGAGGATTAGTGCTCCCTCGTCGACTGCAGAAGCCCCACTGGAACCCAGGGAAAGTGATAATCCACCCCAGCATTCCCAAAGGTAGGGACTGGGAGGCTTGGGGGGATGAATTTAAAAATAAATGTGAGTGTGGTTGTGTGTGTGTGTCTGTTAGTGAGTGTGTATGCGTGTCTGTCTCTGTTAGTGAGTGTGTTAGTATGTGTGTATGTCTGTTAGCTAGTGTATGTGTGTGCCTGACACTGAGTGTATATGTGTCTGTCAGTGAGTGTGTATGTGTATTTAGAAGGCAAGGCGGGGGGGCTGGGCTGAGTTTTGTCATGCCTAGGGTTGGATGTGGACACAGTTCTTGCCCCTGAATATTAATATTAGAGCCCCCATCAACCACCAATAGGTAGAGGATCTTCTTCATTGATCTCGCAATGATCAGCTTCCTGTCAGACTGGATAGAGTGAAAAGAAGATCCTCTACCACAGTCCGCTCGACAACACTACATAAAGGTACCAAGAGACACACAGAGTGGCTGGGACAACAAAGAGACACACAGAAGGGCTGGGGGATGACAAAGAGACAAACAGAGGAATTGGGGGTACAAAGAGACAAACAGAGGAATTGGGGGTACAAAGAGACACACAGAGGAGCTGGGGGGACAAAGACACACAGAGGGGCTGGGGGGACAAAGACACACAGAGGGGCTGGGGGGACAAAGACACACAGAGGGGCTGGGGGGACAAAGACACACAGAGGGGCTGAGGGGACAAAGACACACAGAGGGTGTGGGGGAGAAAGAAAGAGACACACAACATTGACACTGCAAAATCTGGACATTGTTCACACATTGCTTGGACTTAATCCCTCTGCACGTGTCATTTAATTGTACAATTCACATTACAGAAATTAACCTGACATGTTAGGGCAACAGATCAACAGGGATATCACATATATGTGTACCTGGCATTATACAAATTCAAGTTCAATATACATAGTATACATATTTTTGGACATTTACATCAAAGTTCATGTGCAAATATATGAGATGGACTCCTGTATATATCCCATTGAGGCTGATCATGTGTGGAGGGCTCATGAGCATGGTGTTAATTTATACTGTCAATTTGTGGTTGCCATGTAGATAAATAAAAAAATATGTTAATTGCGTTACATTCGATATTCTAATAGGTAAACACTTTGATGAGGACGGAGTAGACATTAGTAGTGGTAGCTGCAAAACATGGGCCTAAAGGTTGGAAACCTTCGTTAAAAAAAAAAAAAAAATCTATCAGCTGTTAATAATAGTAGTCTTAGTAATAATATTAATATTCAGGTTACGACTACTACGACTATATTTAGTCACAGGATAGCTTTTGACACTCTTCGAAGGAGCTATCAGAAGGGTGGTATAGCATTTCCAGATGTCGATAAAATCCATGAAGCATGTATGGCGACTCATCTTTTACAGTGGCTAGACAAGGAACAGGGATCTATATCATGGCTTACCCTAGAACAGGAGGATAGCCCTAGATATAAATTGTTTGTTCTTTTTTGGATGGGTTTGTTAAATTTGGGTGAATTGGATACAAGAATTTTTCGAACCGGATATTGATAGATATGATCATTACTTCTAGAATTCTAAATAAAAAATTGAAGCTAGAAGACAAATTATTATATAGAGTTCCATTAGTGGTCCTACAACATATAATGGATAATATAAATGTTCAATCTTGGACACACCTAGGTCTACTGAAGATCTCGGATTTATGGCATGGATTTAAACCCATCCCATTTATACAATTGCAAGAAAAGTTTAATCTTTCCCCTAGAGATCTTTTCCAACATCTAAGGATTAATAATTTTATACTATCTCGGACCATACTTAAGGACCACAACGTTAATCCCCTTATTATATTATATAAAAAGAAGGGAGGGATCTCTAGATTTATTAAGGTGCTAGAATGAATGGAACAAGATTCTCATGCTACCTCCTTCGTTAAATGGGAACAAGATATTGGGGGATCCTTTTCACTTCTGGAATGGACCAAAGCTACACTCCTAGTTAAGTGTTGTATACATAGCGTCTCTCTTTATGAAACACATTTAAAGATAATATATAGGTGGTATATGGTACTGGCTAGACTATACAAAATATCATCTGTCCATTCTAAGTATTGTTGGAGATGTGGAAATGAGGAGGGCACTATTTACCATATATGGTGGGAGTGTCACGGTCTTGATAATATAAAAATTCAAATGTTTGGCCTTATTAATTCTATTTTTAAGGAGATAAAAGAAATTAGCCCTCAACTTTTTCTCTTTAATATTGGTTTTCCTTCGCATGATAAATATCAAAAATATCTCTTGACCCATATATTTTTTGCCATTAAAATATGCATAGCTAGGGCTTGGAAATCTTCTATCCCATTAATATGGCACAATATTATGGAGCAAATAGATTATCAATATAGGATGGAATTAAACCCTTTTTTTGGTATTAGAGATGTGGCCAAATTATGGTTACCCTGGACAAATAGATAGAATTCATGATAACATATTGTGGTTCCCCCCATATCGAGCCTCAGAGGACGTAATTTATTTGTATTATAATTTTTTATATTTTTTAACTTATTTATTTATTTATATTTTTTTTTTATGACTATCAATGTGACAATTATATCATGGAAATTTCTGGTGTTAATTCCGTTTGATAGTGATTGGCAGTGGACAAATGTAGTGTGATTGAAATATACATCGGGTGTACAATGGTTTTTAATGGAAACACTGTACTATATGTGGAATCATTCGATGCCTAAATTTTTACAGTGCCTTTATCACAATATACTGCCAGCTTATCTATGCTATTAGCAGCTATATTGATGGGGTTTTTTTTTTTTTTTTCTTTCCTTTTTGATTGTTTGTCTAATCTTGGTTGTCTTTAACATTTATTTCTGTATATGGTTGTCTTAACGTGCTGGAGGATTGCCTTTGGGGTACCTCACATGCAAATGTCAAAAAATCTTATATGACAAAATAAAGAAATATATTTAAAAAAAAATCTATCAGCTGTTAATAATAGTAGTCTTAGTAATAATATTAATATTCAGGTTACGACTACTACGACTATATTTAGCAAGTGTCCTTAATGAATAACCCTGCAAATCTAAAATTTAGTAGATTGAATAATAAACTAGTGGGATTATTTTATCAACAGCAACAAGTAAAGTGGCAATACGTTTTTCATTAAGATGCAAAGCAGACATAATATTGAGGTGTAAAAAAATATTTGGCCAGGTTAGTCCTCTGATGTATCCTTGTATGTGTCTCAGTGTGCATCTCTCTTCCCTTCTATGCTGCTCTGTTTAGTCAGTTCTAGGACAGAATACCCCAAGGAATATTCCCAGAATATAAACCTTCGCTTGGCAAAGTGTGTGGCCTGGACACTAACCTCTATACTCACTGCTCTGAAAGATTCTTTATTTTCAATCTAGTGCTTTCCCTTCATGCAAATCCTGTAAAATATAACAATTTGTAACACTTTTACTGCCAGGTGCAGTATAATATTCTACTTGCATTAATTGCAAATAAATATCATCATAGCTTGTTTATTATGTTGATATATTATACATACAATAGCTTACAAAATGAGTACACCTCTCACATTTTTTGTAAATATTTTATTATATCTTTTTATGTGACAACACTTAAGAAATGACACTCTGCTGCAATGTAAAGTAGTAAGTGTACAGCCCGTATAACAGTGTAAATGTGCTGTCCCCTCAAAATAACGCAACACACAGCCATTAAAGGACCACTATAGTGCAAGGAAAACACACTCATTTTCATGGCTCTATAGGGTCCTTGGGTCCTCCTCCCCCTTTGGGTCCCCCTCCCGGCTCTAGGGTGAGGAAGGGGTTAAATTCCTACTTTTTTTCTATGCGCCGGGCTCTGTCGGCGCTGGTGAATCTCCTCCTTCTTCTGTCGTCATCGGCTGAATGCGCATGCGCGGCAAGAGCCGCGCGTGCATTCAGCCAGTCTCGTAGGAAAGCATTCTCAATGCTTTCCTATGGATGCTGGCAACTTCTCACTGTGAAAATCACAGTGAGAAGCGCGGAAGCGCCTCTAGCGGCTGTCAGTGAGACAGCTACTAGAGGCTGGATTAACCCTTATGTAAACATAGCAGTTTCTCTGAAACTGCTATGTTTACAGCAGGCAGGGTTAATCCTAGATGGACCTAGCACCCAGACCACTTCATTAAGCTGAAGTGGTCTTGGTGCCTATAGTGTTTGGCAACAAAAGTGAGTACGTGGAAATGTCCAGATTGGGCCCAAAGTCTCTATATTTTGTGTGGCCACCATTATTTTTCAGCTCTGCCTTAACCCTCATGGGTATGGAGTTCACCAGAGCTTCACAGGTTGCTACTGGAGTCCTCTTCCACTCCTCCATGACAAAATCACAGAGCTGGTGGATGTTAGAGACCTTGCGCTCCCCCACCTTCCATTTGAGGATGCCCCACAGATGCTCAATAAGGTTTAGGTCTGGAGACATGCTTGTCCAGTCCATCACCTTCTTTAACAAGGCAGTGGTAATCTTGGATGTGTGTTTGGGGTCGTTATCATGTTAGAATACTACCCTGCGGCCCAGTCTCTGAAGGGAGTGGATCATGCTCTGCTTCATTATGTCACAGTACATGTTGGCATTCATGGTTCCCTCAATGAACTGTAGCTCCCCAGTGCCGGCAGCACTCATGCAGGCCCAGACCATGACACTCCCACCACCATGCTTGACTGTAGGCAAGACACACTTTTCTTTTTCTTTGTACTCCTCACCTGGTTGCCGCAACACACGCTTGACACCATCTGAACCAAATTACTCTATCTTGGTCTCATCGGACCACAGGACATGGTTCCAGTTATCCATGTCCTTTGTCTGCAGCAAACCGTTTGCGGACTTTCTTGTGCATCGTCTTTACAAGAGGCTTCCTTCTGGGATGACAGCCATGCAGACCAATTTGGTGCAGTGTGCGGCGTATGGTCTGAGCACTGACAGGCTGGCCCCCCACCATTTTAACCTCTGCAGCAATGCTGGCAGCACTCTATTTCCCAAAGAAAACCTCTGAATATGACTCTGAGCACATGCACTCAACTTCTTTGGTCGACCATGGCTAGGCCTGTTCTGAGTGGAACCTGTCCTGTGAAACCGCTGTATGGTCTTGCCAACCGTGCTGCAGCTCAGTTTCAGGGTCTTGGCAATCTTCTTATAGCCTACGCCATCTTTATGTAGAGCAACAATTCTTTTTTTCAGATCCTCAGAGAGTTCTTTGCCATGAGTTGTCATGTTGAACTTCCAGAGACCAGTATGAGAGAGTGTGAGAGCGATAACAGCAAATTTAACACACCTGCTCCCCATTCACACCTGAGACCTTGTAAATTGGCTAATTGGGCCCAATTTTGACATTTCCACTTAGGGGTGTACTCACTTTTGTTGCCAACGTTTTAGACATTAATGGCTGTGTGCTGAGTTATTTTGAGGGGACAGCAAATTTACACTGTTATACAGGCTGTACACTTACTACTTTTACATTGTAGCAGAGTGTCATTTCTTCAGTGTTGTCACATGAAAAGATATAATAAAATATTTACATTTATGTGAGGGGTGTACTCACTTTTGTGAGATACTGTATATGTTTACATGTTGTACCGTCATTAAGTTCAATAACAATAAGTGATTCTACAATATCTAGAAAGGTATCTTTTTAGAGGGGCTGGTTGGTCTTTTATTTCCTTGTTAAAACCTCGTCGTTTTTGTTTTGATTATAGTTTTTGACTTTTTTTTTGTGATGACCCCAAAAAGTGCAGAATCTTTTGGGATCATCATAAAAGGTCAAAAACTATAAAAGGTCAAAAACTATGACACTAAAATTCCTACAACTGTTCTGTCATATAAACAATCACCTTCATGCACAGTTTCTAAGACATTCCATCGTTCTATAACGCAGTTAACCATTATAAGGTTCATGTTAACCACCTACAGCTTCCTCTGCTCAACTGTTTTTCACCAACATGTTTGTCTAAGTTACCAAGATATCAGCAGAATACCTATGCTCCTATCTGTGTGCTGGGCAATGTAGACCATTTTCCTATTCTTTCCTATCCAAAATCACTACATCAATTTGTATTCATAACTCCCAACAGTAAGATACATGAAAGTGGGATTAGATGAGACAAGGTCAAAGATGGCTGTGACATGCAATCAAATCAGCTGTGTCAGCCCCCCATCCATAACTGAAACACAGTCTACTAAGTGGCCAACTAGACAAGAAAATGGAAGGAACTTTCTATTATGTGACCCTTGTTGGTAACTTTTTCGGGTGTCCTCAGAAGTGGATACACCAGAGAAGCCAAATGGGATGGCAGGACATGGGTTCCAAATTAGGACTGTACTAGCATTTCCATAAAACTTGTTCACTAATTCTAAAATATTGTTATTCCAAATTTACTTCTGGATCATGGGAGAGCTGGCAAGGAGTGTGTGACCTGCAGCATTAAAAAATAATTCAGAAAATGTAAATAATGGAAGGTGTGCTGGAATTTCTGTTTGCACAATACTACAGGAGTAAGGAAGCAGGCAGGAATTGTGCAGAATCTTTGCTAGCCCGGCACTCTGTTAATTTGTGCATGGGCTGCTGTCCTGTGCTCTTAATGCTTTCTGAGACTGTACTGACCCACAGGGATATTTTCTGGTGGACAGCAGTAAGTGAGACTGACCAGGCTGCTGGACTACAATGAGTATGTATAATATCATACAGAAAGGCACACAGATATGTAACCAAACATACAAGTATATATGCTAATCGAGGATAAAGAGTTATATATTTACAGAACTTTTTGTTGTAAACCCCCTCGCCCCCAGAAAAAAATTAAAATGAAAGTGAAAAAGAAGCAATATTTTGCGGTATCAGCAAATAGGATGAAAGGATCTTCCTGGCTGGTCCCTGGAGGATCGGAGCAACTCAAGCACCAATCCAGAAATGGTTCTCCAGGGCCAGTGGAGAAATCAAAGATCACCCTCACCAGCCTGGCCATTCTAATTCCTGTAGGGGAGGAGGGAGAACCTGAAGTTCTTTATTTCTTCTACTGTATCAGTAGGAGTGTATCAGACATGCCATGGGTTACCATTGCAGTGCTCTAATGTTACCCCCGGTGTGACTGGTGACTGGCAGGCTGTAGTCAGCACCAGGGGCTGCAGACAAGTTGCATCTCCCACTATCCCACCAGGGATCATAATTCCATTCTCACTGTGGCTTATCTAGGGAATATAATTTAGTGTTTTTTTGTATTATTATTATTTTTATACTTGCCCATTAGCCCCTTTGTACACCACTACAACTGTATCCCACCACAGCCACTATTTCCCACCTACAGTCCCTATCCCCACCTTTCCTATTTACTACTGCCCCTAATTTCCCATCTCTGCAGCCACTATTTTCCCCATACTCTACTTCTCCTGTCCTACAATATACTACAGCTCCAGGCCCCTCCATATACAACAGTCCCTATACCCCACACACTGTTGCCCATATCTCCCCACATACAATAGCCGCGGTATTCCAATACAATACAGTCCATATCCCCCACACACTGCAGCCTCTATCTCCCCATAGCCAACTTCCCATAACCACCCATAATCTGCAGTCCCTTCCCCCACACACACTACAGTCACTACACCCCAAACCCTCTCACACACAGACACATAACAGTCCTATTCAACACACACTATACCACCAACAGCCCCATTCACAGGCATACCACCTCACAAGCAGCCGCCTTCCCCAACATGCAGGCCCAAACATGTATTCCCACAAATAGGCCCCCACAAGAAGGCTCCTTACACACACGCCACAGGCAGTCTTCCCACCACCGCACACAGGTAGTCTATCCCACACACACAGCCTCCAAACGCATACAAAACCACGACAACCTCTCCCCATACAGGCACACAACATCCTCTCTCAACCTTGTCTCTTTTATGTACTCTGGTATTCTACTTATGGGAACACCAAAGACAAGTGTAAAAGCAAAAATTCACTTGCACTGTATTTAAAAAAAACTGAGCAAGTCACCTAAATGGTGGTTTTAACACTATACGGTCAGGAATACATGTTTGTGTTCCTGACCCTATAGTGATCCTTTAAAAATAATAGTTAAGGAAACCTTGTCACCTCATTTAAGAAACTCTTCCATGAATTTAGCAAGTAAACGCTCTTTACCGTTGGCGTTACATGTTCCCAGAGTCGGCTATCTTTGCTACGTTGCTACCAAGTTTATTAGCTCATAATTCAAGGTCTGATAGTATCTTATATCAGGGAAAGGGACATACAAACATTTTACTGCATTTGGCAACGGTTTAAATATGGTTATAATTATGGGTAGGTCTACCTATTATATCACATAACTAATTTCACATAAAATATAGAGCATATCAGAAAATACCGGAGTTTAATTTTGTCCAGGGTGTATGATGTGTCACGGCACTAAATGTTCAAATTAGATTTTTCAGAGCTCAAAAATGTATTGAAGTGTGTAAAAATGGTACCACCATCAAGATATTTATAAAATATATTAATAGTGTATAAAAGGGGATAACACTTCAGATTAACTTTTAAAAAATTTAAATACATTTGCTTTCGTAATTGTTCCACATGTACATTTTGTTTCATCATCAAATTACAGGGAGTGCAGAATTATTAGGCAAATGAGTATTTTGACCACATCATCCTCTTTATGCATGTTGTCTTACTCCAAGCTGTATAGGCTCGAAAGCCTACTACCAATTAAGCATATTAGGTGATGTGCATCTCTGTAATGAGAAGGGGTGTGGTCTAATGACATCAACACCCTATATCAGGTGTGCATAATTATTAGGCAACTTCCTTTCCTTTGGCAAAATGGGTCAAAAGAAGGACTTGACAGGCTCAGAAAAGTCAAAAATAGTGAGATATCTTGCAGAGGGATGCAGCACTCTTAAAATTGCAAAGCTTCTGAAGCGTGATCATCGAACAATCAAGCGTTTCATTCAAAATAGTCAACAGGGTCGCAAGAAGCGTGTGGAAAAACCAAGGCGCAAAATAACTGCCCATGAACTGAGAAAAGTCAAGCGTGCAGCTGCCACGATGCCACTTGCCACCAGTTTGGCCATATTTCAGAGCTGCAACATCACTGGAGTGCCCAAAAGCACAAGGTGTGCAATACTCAGAGACATGGCCAAGGTAAGAAAGGCTGAAAGACGACCACCACTGAACAAGACACACAAGCTGAAACGTCAAGACTGGGCCAAGAAATATCTCAAGACTGATTTTTCTAAGGTTTTATGGACTGATGAAATGAGAGTGAGTCTTGATGGGCCAGATGGATGGGCCCGTGGCTGGATTGGTAAAGGGCAGAGAGCTCCAGTCCGACTCAGACGCCAGCAAGGTGGAGGTGGAGTACTGGTTTGGGCTGGTATCATCAAAGATGAGCTTGTGGGGCCTTTTCGGGTTGAGGATGGAGTCAAGCTCAACTCCCAGTCCTACTGCCAGTTCCTGGAAGACACCTTCTTCAAGCAGTGGTACAGGAAGAAGTCTGCATCCTTCAAGAAAAACATGATTTTCATGCAGGACAATGCTCCATCACACGCGTCCAAGTACTCCACAGCGTGGCTGGCAAGAAAGGGTATAAAAGAAGAAAATCTAATGACATGGCCTCCTTGTTCACCTGATCTGAACCCCATTGAGAACCTGTGGTCCATCATCAAATGTGAGATTTACAAGGAGGGAAAACAGTACACCTCTCTGAACAGTGTCTGGGAGGCTGTGGTTGCTGCTGCACGCAATGTTGATGGTGAACAGATCAAAACACTGACAGAATCCATGGATGGCAGGCTTTTGAGTGTCCTTGCAAAGAAAGGTGGCTATATTGGTCATTGATTTGTTTTTGTTTTGTTTTTGAATGTCAGAAATGTATATTTGTGAATGTTGAGAAGTTATATTGGTTTCACTGGTAATAATAAATAATTGAAATGGGTATATATTTGTTTTTTGTTAAGTTGCCTAATAATTATGCACAGTAATAGTCATCTGCACACACAGATATCCCCCTAACATAGCTAAAACTAAAAACAAACTAAAAACTACTTCCAAAAATATTCAGCTTTGATATTAATGAGTTTTTTGGGTTCATTGAGAACATGGTTGTTGTTCAATAATAAAATTAATCCTCAAAAATACAACTTGCCTAATAATTCTGCACTCCCTGTATATTAACGTAGTCAACCCATACAAGGCAGCCTGTGTCAATGTGGTGATGACAAATATATTTCTAGAAAATCTTGCTTATCTGTGCAAATTACTGGACAGTTAATGAGTCTCAGGACTACCCAACATATAATACATACTAAGTAAAGATGTGAACATGAATTGGATAAGAGTTGTATTAGAGATTCTTATCATGATCGTGCTTAATGCACAGAGCCTTCATGGAGGTGTAAAGAAAACAGATTTGAAAGAAAAACCAAGGTCAAAAGGAGCCAGAAAGTCATAATAGCTGAGATGAGTTAATGGAAACTAGAAGACAAAACACACAAGGATAAGCTAGACCAAAAACAAATAATTATGAACTAGTAGCAATCCAAATCTCTAAAAAGTTTCACTTGTATTTATAGCGGATAAACACAAAATAGCGAGCTTCAAAATAGAGACAATGGGTTGTTTGGACAAGTGGCATCCAGCAGCAGAATTGAGGCTAGTGTGGATCTTGCAACAAAAACAGAATATGAGAATTCTGAGAATGAGCAAAAGCTTTGAGAAACTCAGTAGCTTGCACTTTGATGAGTCCCCGCTCATGTCTCAAAAATGTGCCATTAAAAAGAGAACCTATACCATTTGCATATTAGACTGATCCCACCAATAAGGGCAGTCCAGAGACCGAAATGGCGGCAAGTCCTCTCTGCACAAGAGATACAGCAACTCTAGATTATTGTTTTGGCCTTCTTTGGGCCTTGTTAGCGAGGTGTAGCTGATAGCATTCTAGGCAAAGTAAGCATGGGGTCCACATGTAGAACACCCTTCGAGTTTGTAGAGAGTCAAACAAATGCATTGCAACAAAAACAGAGAATATGAGAAGGTGCAAAAGCTTAAAGGGACACTGTAGTCACTATAACCACTTTGTCTCTTTGAATTGGTTATAGTGCCTGGAGTGCCCTGGCACTGTCCCTCCATTCAGTGTTGCACCATGTTCGTGCAGTATGCCACAAAATAAGAGTCCCTGGCCACCCACAGTCCGGCCCCTTCTGTATATGTAGCTAAGGCAGAGATTAAACACTTCCTTGTTGTCATACCCACTCATACCGTCAGTTGGAGCTCTGACAGGTTAAAAGCAGTCAGCTGACACTCTCAGCCAATCACAGCTGCCCATTGCTGCTCAGGGTAATACTTCCTTATTAGCCAAAGCAGCACAGTGGGGATGGACTGCCGGGGTCTCTTGTTTAGCATTAAAACATTACAACATTAAAAACTGTTTAATGCTGAAAGAAATGATGGCACCAGGGGACTCCATACACTATAACCAGTTTAATGAGATGAAGCAGATACAGTGCCTACGGTGTCCCTTTAAAGAAACTGAGTAGGTTCCCCTCCAGTTAGAAACCTGCTCAGGTCTCAAAAATGTATCATGAATCTTAGCATCATAAGAGGGGTAAGAATGGATGGGAACCTTGAGGCATGCATCAGAGAACATGAAACTGATATAGTGACACTTTTTTGTCGAATGTCCCAAACTAAGAAAGCATGTTTTTATGTGCTGATGAGCTCTCAGTTTTTGCAGTCTGCTTGAAAATACTTTGACATAGTATATTCCCACCGTAACCACTATCAATTTTTTATTTTTTTATTTTTTTTATAATTCTTTATTTTTCTGTGCGTAGAGTAACATACAGGCCTGTACTGCCACAGAAACAGGTACAGGCTTATAAGTACAATTTTAGATGAACAGTATTATAATGACAGTTGATATAAGCACAATTTTTAGTAAATAAACATGTATCATACGTCTACCATATGATGAGAACATGTAAAGATTTCCCAGTTTCAAAATTTAAAAGATGGTGACGCCAGAGAATATTCTACCTGGAGGAGAAATACCAGTGGTGTACCTTTTTTATTATACTAGTGCAATATTAAAGTCCTCTTGAGAATTACAGTCAAGGTTATTCACTAAAGGTGAATTCAATTGTAAGGAAAAAATTGCAAACTGGAAAAATTAGTTAAATCATGTTTTTAGTTTGGCTTTAAATTTTAAATTCTCTTTGAATTCACTGTAAATTCTCAGTTTAGTAAATAGCCTGTGTGCATGAATTAAAGAAAGTGAAAGGCTTGAGAATCTATATGTTTGTACTTTTATTAATTTATTTTCTTAAGAGGAACCAACAGTGCATGGTCAGTTTCTAAATTGTATTAATGAGCTGTCTTACTGTCTGGGGTCTTACAAAAGAACGCTTGTATTTTCATGCCTTACACCTGTTGCTATACATCCTGTTTGACACTGGGAATCTCTAGTGAGGGGTGATTTTCCTGCACATCTGTTTTCTAAATCCATTAAGAGTTTGGGA
The DNA here is from genome assembly GCA_933207985.1 of Pelobates cultripes. NCBI lineage: Eukaryota > Metazoa > Chordata > Amphibia > Anura > Pelobatidae > Pelobates > Pelobates cultripes. The sequence continues at coordinate 46,344,380 of OW240922.1, read as the reverse complement.
TTATAGCCTAGTTACGCTGTCTGCCCAGGAGAGCATATGACAAATAGTAACCCAAACAAAATAGCAGTTTTAATTTTTAAAAAAAAGTATAGATACAAAATAACAATATACATACCGTATATACTCGAGTATAAGTAGACCCGAATATAAGTCGAGACCCCTAATTTTACCCCCCAAAAACTGTGAAAAACGTATTGACTCAAGTATAAGACTAGGGTGAGAAATGCAGCAGCTACTGGTAAATTTCTAAATAAAATTAGATCCCCAAAAATTATATTAATTGACTATTTATTTACAGTGTGTGTATATAATGAATGCAGTGTGTGTGTATGTGATGCGTGTGTGTGTGTGTGTGTGTGTATGAATGCAGTGTGTGTATGTGATGCAGAGCCTTGGTGGGGGGGGTGGGCATTTTTATTATTTTTTTTATATTATATTAATATATATATATATATATATATATATATATATATATATATATATTTATTTATTTTATGTTATTAAAATTTTTATGTTATTTATTTTCATTCCCCCTCCCTGCTTGATACATGGCCAGGGAGGGGGGCTCTCATTCCCTGGTGGTCCAGTGGATGGGCTGTGTAGGAGGGGGGCTGGCAGAGAGCTGTAACCTTTCCTGCAGCTCGTGGCAACGCTCTAACCCCACGGCTCTCGCGAGACTTGCAGGGGAGCTGACCGGACCGGAGGAGAGAGAATGGAGCTGACAGGATCTGCAGGAAAGGTAAGTAACAGCCAAAGCAGCTGTAATGAGCCCGGCGGTCCTTGTCTGTATTATGGCAATGTAAGTTGCCATAATACAGACACTCACTTGAGTATAAGACGAGTGGGGGTTGTCAGCACAAAAAAAAATGTGCCAAAAAAACTCGTCTTATACTCGAGTATATACGGTACTTGTGCACATACAGATTTAGCTTTTGTTCTAAAAGGAGCTGGTAAAGGGTTAAAACCTATTCATATTATTTGGGTTTAACATTTGGGCTAGTGTTTTATAAATTAAATAATAGTACTCATCACTCATAATTCTCTAAACAGCAAAATCTCTTCCTACAAGCAGTGAAAGCTTAAAGGGGCATAATGAGATGAAGTGGTCTGGTTGCAATGACCCGGTCTTCTCAACAATGCAATGCTAATTATTCCAATTTCTGAGAAACTACATTAATGACATTGCAGGCTTAACACTGCCTCTAGTCGCTGTCAATCAGACATCCAGTAGAGGCACTTCCTGCTTGCTAGGTGACTTTTGTCACCTTACACTGGCCGTGCTCATGATCTGCTTTCCTATGGGGAGGGCCTAATGTGCATGTGTGGAGAGCGTTGCAAGCGCATTAGCCCTCTCTGTCGAGTGACATCAGCGGAAACTGAGTGCCAACCCAGACCGCTGCTGGAATCGGGTGAGTACAGTAAGGGAAGACGGGGTCTGCAAGGGAGGAGGGGGCAGAGGGAGCAATGGTGCTAGGAATACAACTTTTTCCCTTAAGCTAGTAAATTATGATTCCTCACAAGAATAAAACAGAAGTAAATTAGTTTGGGACTTTAGGGATGGCCAGGTGGGACACCCTTCAATAATCTGGTCTGGCTACCAGTCTTTTAGAATGAATTAATTTTAAGGTACTAGTCCCCAGTCTGTCACAAGGTTTCCTATACTAATAGCATCTAGCGCTATTATTTTACTTTATTTATAAAGTGCCAACATATTCCACAACAGTGTCCATGGATACAATTGGTACAAATAAAAGACAAAGGTACAACACAAAATTTGACAAACAAATAGGAGGTGTTAAGGGTCCTATTCTTGAGGGTACTTACAATCTGCATGGATAGGAGAAGAATGAAACAGGCAGTGAATACTGCAAGGTTGAGAATGATGTTAACAGAGTGAGATGAGATGAACATTTATTTAGTAAGTGGAACGCATTAGTTACTGAGTTGAGTGATAGGCTTCCCCGAACAAGGATGTCTTTAGGGAGCTTTTAAAGGAAAGCAGACAAGGGGAAAGCTATAGTTTTTGAAGATGCAGACTAAATTGATGTCTTATTTTAGCATTATTTGTTAATCTTGTACAGTTATAGAATAAAATAAATACCACTAAAACTGACAATATGTGATGACAATTATAGGTAAGTATGTTGAACTATATGAGGCTTGTTAGGAACTATTATGTATCATATAATAAATATAGTAAACTTTATATTAAATATTAAGACAAATATTTGCAAGACAATAAAGCAAGTCAAACAGTCAGATAATTCAGAAGCATCAAGGATCAATGCTATAGTGCTCACAGGAACCGTCTCTTGGTATATTGCGTTTGAACAGCTGATAGTAAATAACATGTATGCAGAAAATGAGCACTTTATGACAAAGGTACCTAATTGCACTGCTGGGGCTGAATATTGTGTATGCCTAGGAGTGACCATAATGGTCACTGTTATTTGATTGGTGTTTGGTCCTATATGCAGTTTCATAAAGAAGAAGCTTTTATTCCTGGCACTACTTTGTCTTGTGTATCAGTAGTCACCATGGTTTAACCATGACATAGCTAGAATTCACTCTTACCTCATCTTTATTTGCTTACTGTACTAAAGCGTTACAGTATTGTAATAAATACAGTATCTCACAAAAAAAAAGAGTACACCCCTCACATTTTTGTAAATATTTTATTATATCTTTTCATGTGACAACACTGAAGAAATGACACTCTGCTACAATATAAAAGTAGGAAGTGTACTGCCTGTATAGCAGTGTAAATTTGCTGTGCCATCAAAATAACTCAAACAGCCATTAATGTCTAAACCATATTTTGTGTGGCTACCATTATTTTCCAGCACTGCCTTAATCCTCATGGGCATGGAGTTCTCCAGAGCTTAACAGGTTGCCACTGGAGTCCTCTTCCACTCCTCCATGACGATATCACAGAGCTGGTGGATGTTAGAGACCTTGCACTCCCCCACCTTCCATTTGAGGATGCCCCACAGATGCTCAATAGGGTTTAGGTCTGGAGACATGCTTGGCCAGTCCATCACCTTTACTTTCAGCTTCTTTAGCAAGGCAGTGGTTGTCTTGGAGGCAGGGCCGGCGCGTCCATAAGGCGGCACAGGCGGCCGCCTTAGGGCGCACCGGCTCTGGGGGCGCAAAATTCCAGTGACCGGCAGGAGGGAAGTGCTCCCTCCTGCCAGGTCACCCTCTGGATGCCCGGCGCGGCGTGCGGCTGAATTGGATGCCGAGGTGGCGAGGGAGCTCTGATCTCTCTGATGTGCTCCCTCGCAGGCTGTTTACTGATGACGTCATATTCTGGCTCCCGCGGCATCAGTAAGCAGCCTGTGAGGGAGCAGATCAGAGAGATCAGAGCTCCCTCGCCACCTCGGCATCCAATTCAGCCGCACGCCTCCCAGCAGCCCCACTGGACCACCAATGAGAGACCCACGCCAGCTCTCCAGGTAGGGAGGCTGGGTGGGAAATTTTAATTTAATTTAGATGATTAATTACTGTTAGTGTGTGTGTGCATGTGAGTGAGTGTGTGTCAGTGTGTGTGTGTCTGTCAGTGTGTGTGTGTGTGTGTCTGTCAGTGTGTGTGTGTATGTGTGTCTGTCAGTGTGTGTGTCTGTCAGTCAGTGTGTGTGTGTGTATGTGTGTCTGTCAGTGTGTGAGTGAGTGTGTCTGTCAGTGTGTCTGTCAGTGTGTGTGTATGTGTATGTGTGTCTGTCAGTGTGTGTGTGTCTGTCAGTGTGTGTGTGTGTGTGTGTGTGTGTGTGTGTGTGTGTGTGTGTGTGTGTGTGTGTGTGTGTGTGTGTGTGTCTGTCAGTGTGTGTGTGTGTATGTGAATATGTGTGTGTGTGTGGTTCTGTCAGTGTGTGTGTGTGAGTGAGTGTCTGTCAGTATGTGCGTGTGTGCATGTGAGTACATGTGTCTGTCAGTGTCTGTGAGTTTGTGTGTGTGTGTGTTTGTCAATGAGTCTGTCAGTGTTTGTGTGTCTGTCAATGAATGAGTGTCAGATAAGTGAGTCTGGCTGTCAGAGATGTATGTGTGTTTGTCATTGAGTGTGTGTGACTGTCAGTGTTTCTACACCCCTGACTGTAGCGTGGCCAAGCGGAGTGTACCGTGGTACAGGAACTTCTGTTTCCTGTACCTAGCAGGACTGACAGGAAAAGCTCACTGTACCGGGATTCGCTCCGCTCAGCCACGCTACAAGAAAGGTAGGAGGCACACCAGGAAGGGGAGGGGACCACTATGGGGGTGGGTGGCGCACCAAGGGACATGGAGAAGAGGGGAGAGATACCCTAAGGTACAGGAAAAGGAGGGAGGGGGGGAGAGGAACACTAAGCGACAGGGAACAGAGGGGGGAAGGGGAGAGGAACACTAAGGGACAGGGAAAGGAGGGGGGAAGGGAAAGGAACACTGAGGAACAGGGAAAGGAGGAGAGAAGGGAGAGGAACAGTAAGGGTCAGAGAAGGGAGGGGACCATTAAGGGACAGGGAGAGGGGCTGGATGTAAAAGAAACACACAGCGGGGCTTGAGAAGGAAAGAGACACACAAAGGAGCTGGGAAGAATAAAAGACACAAAGAGGAGAGATAGGAGACACACAAAGGCAAAAATAGGAGATAAAATACACTAAAGGGAGTCAGATATTTAAAAGACAGGATAAGAAACACAAAAGGGAGGTTAAGAGGCACATGGGCGAATATGTTTTTGGGGGGGGGGAGGAAAAATGCATCTTCGCCTATGTACCCAAAATTCTTTGCACCGGCCCTGCTTGGAGGTGTACTTGGGGTTGTTATGTTGGTATACTTCCCTGCATCCCAGTCTCTGCTTCAGTATGTCACAGTACATGTTGGCATTCATGGTTCCCTCAATGAACTGTAGCGCCCCAGTGCCAGCAGCACTCATGCAGGCCCAGACCATGACACTCCCACCACCATGCTTGACTGTACGCAAGACACACTTGTCTTTGTACTCCTCACCTGGTTGCCACCACACACGCTTGACACCATCTGAACCAAATAAGTTAATCTTGGTCTCATCGGACCAAGACTGGGGACATGGTTCCCGTAATCCATGTTCTTAGTCTGCTTGTCTTCACCAAACTGTTTGTGGCCTTTCTTGTGCATCATCTTTAGAAGACAGCCATGCAGATCAATTTGATGCAGTGTACAGCGTATGGTCTAAGCACTGACAGGCTGACGCCCACCCCCCCTTCAACCTCCGCAGCAATGCTGGCAGCAGTCATACGTCTATTTCCCAAAAACAGCCTCTGGAAATGATGCTGAGCACATGCACTCAACCTCTTTGATTAACCATGGCGAGGCCTGTTCTAAGTCGAACCTGTCCTGTGAAATCACTGCATGGTCTTGCCTGCCGTGCTGCAGCTCAGTTTCAGGGTCTTGGCAATCTTCTTATAGCCTATAGCCATATATTCTTATAGCCATATATCATTATGTAGAGCAACAATTCTTTTTTTCAGATCCTCAGAGAGTTCTTTGCCATGAGGTGCCATGTTGAACTTCCAGTGACCAGTATGAGAGAGTGTGAGAGCGAGAACACCAAATTTAACACACCTGCTCCCCATTTACACCTTTTGATGCCAACAGTGTAGACATTAATGGCTGTGTGTTGAGTTATTTTGAGGGGACAGCACATTTACATTGTTATACAGGCTGTACGCTTACTACTTTACATTGCAGCAGAGTGTCATGTCTTCAGTGTTGTCACTTTTGTGAGATACTGTATGTTTCTCTACCTATAACTGTAAGCTTGTTTGAGCAAGGGCAGGGTCCTCTTCACCCTTCAAGTTTTCTTGTAATTGTCCTATTTATAGTTAAATCCCCCCCACCCCCTCATAAAATTGTAAAGCGCTACAGAATCTGTTGGTGCAATATAAATGGCAATAATAATAATAATAATAATAATAATAATATTAATAATATAACTGCCCTCGTACATTATCTGGCAAGCGAATTGCAATCTGGCTAACCATATTGAGCACATGTAGCAGTCATCATGTTCCCAACAGCTGCCAAAGTACAATAGCCAAACTTCGGCAAAGATGACATTTGGGAGGTAAACCATACGCACATCTATCTTTGCTTCTGCAGAGATGATCCAGGAGAATCTGGATTTATTAGCCTAGGACTGGCAGTCTCTTCTAGTAAAGGAGGATATTTAACAATGATGTACTATAAATTTAGAGATAAAAGATAATTTTATTATGCTTCAGAATAGTATGTATTATCATGGGAAACTAATCTATTGAGGCAGCTCTAAACAGGACTAATTACTAATTACAGAAAATGCCAAAAGTCATATTTACAATCAGAAATTGGGATGAGGATAAAGAATTATCATTTTTGATAACAATTTTTCACAATCTACTAAAACTCAAACTCCTTGAGTTCTCCAGTGAAGAAGAAGAAGAACTTACTTTCACAGCCTTGACAAAAACCCTCAGTAGGGCTTAGAATTTTACAGAGGGCCAGTAGGGACTCAACATATATTGCCAAGACTCCAGATTTGATGACATACTTCGTTATTGACTAAAGTGAGAATTCAAAATGCAATTCAAATTTAAGGGGGAAAAAAGTCAACTACGCTTCCGGTTCAGCTACTCTTGCCTTTTAAATTAAAAAAAAATTGACTTTGAACTCACTTTAAATTCCCAACCGTTCGCACTTGAAGGATCCCTTATTGAATCTGGAGTGACAAATTTTTTTTTAATCACCATTAAAACCAATGGAATATCTCTTCTGAAAATGTAATTTTTTAAAATATACTTCAGAAAGAATCCTGCACTCTTATCCCCAAAATGCCTATGAATCATATTAGTGTCGTACTATTTTCTAAAAGGCAAATGATGATTCATCAGATTGCAAAAACGACCCTTCCTAGTTTGTACTTTGTTTAAACAACAGCAGATACTGCTAATGTAATTCAACACCCTATAAATAAAGGAAAGGAACCATTTGGATTTTGAGAATGCTCCTTATTTATCTCTGATATGATGGGCTTGATTTTGAGATGCCAAGAGGTCAGAATCCCGATTTATGATTTTACCATAACCTATTTGCCATAAACTGAGCAGTAACTCACTGCCATGCATCTAGAACCTTCACATTCAACAAGGAAAGGGTTAAGAAACATTCAAATAAACCATCTGAGTACTTTGGTAAACAGAGGGATTTTTTTTTTCCACTTTATGACTCACTAAAGGGCGTTTCCATTGCCATCTAACAGGGTTAAATTAACCATGCAGTCAGTCTGGCCTGCACGGATTTCCACTGTAAATAATAGCTTAAAAATGTCAAATTCTCCTATATGATTCCATTTTAAAGAGAACATGTAATGACTCGGGGGAAATCAGAACATGACATAAGAAGGGCTACGCTATCTTAAAATCTTGGATGTCTGCACTAGGAACTTGAAGAACTGAATTATACGAAAATCAAATCTCTCAATCGGTAATTATTTTCAGATGGTCGCAGTTTGACTGGCTGAAACATTTTCAACTTCAAGATAATGTTTTCTTACAAATTTAGAGACTTAATGGATCATGTGATTGGACTGGTGATGATATACTAATTGAAGCAGATGGCAGAACATTCCTAGATTAGATAGAGTTATCGAAAGTGATTCTCACTATGTTATGGCTGTAGATGGTAGATTTCCCCCTTCCCCGCCCCCTATTTTTAAAGCTTTCTAATGGTAATGCATTTAGAAAAATAAATTGCTAGGGGGAAAAATTATACAAAAGTACCCAACTAAATCACTTGGCTGGCCATTCCACCCTAGTAAGAAATTACAAGTTTTTTTATTTATCACATGGCTGTTATCAATTTGCTTAGAGCCTCATTCATTGTTTAGTGAACAGGGTATATTAACCCCTTAAGGACCAAACTTCTGGAATAAAAGGGAATCATGACATGTCACACATGTGTCCTTAAGGGGTTAAAGGGACACTCCAGACACCATTACAACTTTAAGATATTTAATGATTTTGGCCTCACTAATATGCTTTTTTTTTTTTTTTACATTCTAAAATCCTTATAGTTTTTATAAAAATAAATAAATATTTTGCAGAATGCTGCACCATAAACATGCCTCCTTTGCCACACTCCCCCGCATGTCAGAAAGACTTCCTTTTCAAGATTTAAAAGTGCAAACAACAAACCATATTAAGGAAGCCAAAATCTCAAAGCCAAAAATTAAAACGCATTAAAGTTGTATCTGTGCCTGGAGTTCTCAGCAGAGCCACTGTCCATGCTTTTGGTCTCTCCTGGGGGAGGATTCAGGGTCTTTAGAAGTCATTTAGGAAAAGCATGGCATGAATCCACCTTCCCTACAAAATCTCCAAGTCTGGGGAATATTTAAATTTCCCTATTACAGGTTATATTATAAATTATGGAAAGGGCATAAACTGGAAATTCTGCTTGGCGTGCACCTTTAAATATACTGGAGACCAAAGGATTACATACCTTTCTTATAGTTAAATTTCCCCCTTATAGTTAAATCTGCAGACAGATAAAGGTGAATAATCTTGCAGCACACTAGATCATAAAACTACAGGGGGTAATTAAACCCATTAACATAGGCCTTAGAAATAGAAGCCTGTGTGTCTTTAGACCTCATGATCCCTCAATAGACCAGTTATAAATGACATTACATGGCACGCAGAAGCACTCTTAGCACTGGGACTCACTTCTTACACCCCCTTCTATCCATATTGTTAAAAAGTGCATCTTTTTTGTTGTATTTTTTTAACATTTATAAACTACTTATGTATTTCCCTATAATAATTGCAAGTAAATACATAGATGACTGGATTTGATGTTTTAGGTCCAATGAAAGATTTCTAAAGGGTAACTATAGAAATTAACATTTTCAGAAAAACTTTAAAATTGCACAGTGGGTATATTTACCAATAAATAATTGACAGGCGGGGTGAAGAATGTCCTGTTCATAGGAGCTTACCATTCAACACATAAAGGCTATTAAGAGTTCTATAACTGAGCGGGGTCTCATATGAGCGTCATATGATATCTGTTCATTTGTACACGAGCGCATTTATTGTACCTCCTTCCTAATGCAATGGCTGCGTACACATTTGTGCTATTTAAATAAAAGATATATATATATATATATATATATATATATATAAAAAATTATACATAATATATATAATTTCAGCATGAGATTGCACCACGTCATTTCAACAAACTACCTATAGTATCAGTAAGGGTGAGTGCCATTACATGTCTATAATTTTATTTTATTTTTTCATTTGTTTACGGGGTGTGTAGCTTTGACTAAATAAAGGGGAAAAAATTTACTCAATTACACAATTGTTTAAATATTTACAATTCTCACGGCACAGTGTCTACAGCTGTGTGTGCTCTCCTCACCTGTCCAAAACATTATTTAGGTGACACATTCCCTTTAATTAGCCAATTACTGACCACATCTACAAATCCAGATGATAATAGACTGTTAAGGATTCCTTGCACCCTTCTTTAACACTTTGGTTTATTTATTCAGCTGTCACGTTCTGCAAACTACAAATATGGAAGTCTAGTTATTATCCGTGGCAGCAATACTAAGAAATGTTTCTAAAGGAAATAAATGATAATTTTACCGTTTCTGCAGAATATAAAGCCAAAATAAATAAAACATATGACTTTAAAAATTATGTATCGGTGGAAGTCACTGTAAGTTCATGTTCTGACATGTTTATATCTCCTCTGTTCGGCACAATGTGAAACTGGCTGTGTGCACTTCTCTCTGTAAACATGTAATGATGTGAAAACTTATTTGGAACAGTTCTCTACCTAGTGGCTAAAATTTGGAACTTCACTTGTTCGTGGTTCAATAAATGTTCCAGTTAGACAAAAGACAATCTGACTGGTATATTGAACAAGCTTTTGTTTGAGGACAAATTGTTGATTCCCAATTCTGACACACAATATAAACCAATTTTAAATAAAAAAAAAATAAAATAAAAATCTGCAAATGAATTTTCGAATTTCTCCCATCCCGTAGTCCAAGGACTACAGAAGTTAGTGGGCAGTCTCTGATGCACACCAGTTATATAATGAACCCTCATACCACTGCCCATAGTACAAGCAAATAGAAGGGACTACAGTGGCCCCTACTATCCCCATTTCATTTTAACTATTTGAGATGGTTTTTTTTTCTTTGCTCCTGAATTGCTCCAAAACCTAGTAGTTTTGTCAGCTAACAATTACTGAAGTGCAAACCCACTTCAGACATCCCTCCGCAGATAGAAGTGACCTCAAATTAGCAGATTTCTTACCTGCCAGTGGGGAGTTCACGCAGTACAGTGACTTAAAAACTGTGGCTCCATCAACTAAGGCAAATATTCTGGTCACAATGCAGGAAATCAGCATGGTGTTTCATGAGCAGCTTATGGAGTACTATACACACGGATTAGTCACAACATTAAAACCACTGACAGGTGTAGTGAATAACATTGATTATATTGTTACAATGGCACCTGCCAAGGGGTGGGATATATTAGGCAACAAGTGAATAGTCAGTTCTTGAATTTCATGTGTTGGAAGCAGGAAAAGTGGGCAAGCGAAAAGATCTGCAGACAATGGTGAAGTAGTGATGGCTAGACAACTGGGTCGGAGCATATCCAAAACGGCAGGTCCTGTGTGAAGTTTCCGCTATGCAGTGGTTAGTACCTACTGAAAATGGTGCAAGGAAAGATAGACGCTGAACCAGCATTTGGGTCACGGATGCCCAAGGCTAATCGATACACTTGAGGAGAGAAGGCTAGCTCGTCTAGTCTTCTTCACACAGAAGAGCTACTGCAGCTCAGATTGCTGAAATGTTTAATGCAGACCATGATAGAAAGGTGTCAGAATGCACATTACATCACAGTTTGCGGTGTATAGAGTTGCGTGATCTCAGACCAGTCAGAATACCCATGATGACCCCTGTCCACAACTGAAAGCACCTTAAATGGGTATGGAGCAATGGAAGGTGCCCTAGTCTGATGAATCACTTCATTTTAGATCAGTTGGATGGCTGGGTGTGTGTAATGTTTACCTGGAGAAGAGATGTCAGCAGGATGTAGTGTGGTTTTTAAAAATAAATGGCAGTGTTATACTGGGAAACCTTTGGTCCCGGCCTTCGTGTTACTTTGATCCATACCACCTACCCAGACATTGCTACAGACCACGTACATCCCTCCTGGGAAATTATGTTCCTTATGGCAGTGGCCTCTTTCAGAAGGATAGTGCACCCTGCAAAAAAAAAAAATTCCAGAATATTTGAGGAACAAGAAAAACCGTTCAAGGTATTTGCTTGGCCTCTACATCCCCCAAATCTCAATATAATCTATAAGATGTGCTAGAACAAATCTGATCCATGGAGGCCCCACCTCTTAAATTAAATTATCTGCTCATGTCGTACCACAGGACACGTTCACAATGTGAGTCCATGCATCAGATCTGTTTTGGTGGCAGGGGGGAGACCTATGTATTAGGCAGGTGGGATTAACAAAGGCTGATCAGTATATGCTCTGCAGTGCCCTCGCTTTGAAGAGGTCTAGCAATGAATATCAAAATAGACTGCAAAATATGCATCTGAGATGAGTACCTAAATATGTTCATGTCAAGGAGTTCTAGGTGCATATTCCAGCTCCCTTAACCCTGCAAAGGTTATGTGTTAACCCTATCACTAGTGGCAGTCTACCAGACAGCCACTAGAGGAACTTTAAGGTCATTAGGATGTTCAGCATCGGGTGACCAAAAGTTCACATGAGGACATCCAGCGTCACCCAAAACCCCACAGGAAAGCTTTATACAAGGTTTTCGTATGACTGAAGTACTAATGAGAGTGCAGCTATTGCCATGCATGCACATTAGGTCTTCCCCACTGACTGACATTGGCAGGAGATGAGTGACATGCTATAGGCATCAGAATCACTGCATTAAGTTGTAGATTTATTTTCTTTTATCAAGCTAAGACGTAAAGTCAAATTGAAACAATTGAAAGTACAGAGGGTGGTTTTTCACAACAGGCAGCTCACAATTCAATAAGCAACACGTGACATGTTATTCCTGGTATACATATACACATAGTAAAGCTGTTGGCACTAAAGGTTGTACATACTGTAGACATTAATTTACTTTTGCAACACGTTTCAGGAGGCAAATCACATTGCCTGAAAAAGAGTCATCAGGTATCAGCCACATCTGACTGAATATCAAAAATAATAAAGTGGACATGTCCAGGTGTGGTGCTGAAGTGGAAAGCGTGTTTAGAGGCCCTGTTTCAAGACAAAACTACATCCAGTCAATTGCACTGTTCATTCCACAGGTGTCAAGTGGAGCCTCCATTGTGAGATTAGAGGTACATTAAAGTTAGAGATAAAAGTAATAACACAAACAGGAAAGGTAGGAGTGCAGAGTAGTCTGAGGAGAAACAGAAAAATAGCATAGATCAAATTATGTACACATGGTTTAAGGTCATACATTAGGCCCATTAGGTTTGGAGAGTAGTTTCAGTTTGGGAATAGATGAATGGGTACTCCGGAAGAGAGCAGCTGTCTTGGAAATTAGATATACAAATGGATCTCAATCCCCCATGTCAAGTCAGTCTTTGTGATCGCTCGCAGGAGGAGCTGAAGTTTGTACTTTGTAATAGTGTTTTTGATCACCACTTTTTATTTTGTGTTTCACCGGTCTCCCCATTCCTCTGCCCCCCCCCCCCAACTTTCCCTTGTTTAGTGATGTGTCCTGGCCTAATCTGTGTATATGCCATATCCTCAGTCCCAATTTGTCATGATTTGGCTTAATAGTGCTCCCCAAGTGGGTTTTTTGTAGATTTTTATTCTCTAGCCATCAGTGTATTAGCAGCGAAAAGTTTGAAATAAAACTTTAAGGTCTAGCTGTAGATGTTCTGTTGACTATAGTATCCCTTATGTCTATGGAGAGGGGGTAAAGACCCACACCAACTTATGTACTGTAAACAGAAGCATGAAAGAAATGTACTTGTCAATACACAGGCCCTCTGTCAAAACAATCTTAATATCCTTCCATAAACCAAGAAACAAATAATTGCCAACAGACAAAGTTTTAAAAATATGTAATTTTTATTTGCCTACCCACAAAAGAATCAGACGTTTCTAGCAAATTAGACATTTTTTTTTCACTTTTAAGTTATCAGTAGCAGACATCCAATTGGTCAGCCAGGTTAATACAATGTTAAAACTTTTGAACAGCGTATATGGAAAAATAGTAATTGAAACTTAATTCACTGTACCTATCCTAGACTAAAATTTGATCTGGCAGAATATGCTAAATCCAATAGAGACTCTAGAATGCACTTCCAGGGAAGTCATCTTTTCACAGTAGTTTAAGTAGTTCCTTAATATTTCAAGGACAGCCTTCATGGTTATGGCATAAGTCAATCTTTTCATGTTTAACTCTCAAACATATCAAGCTCTGCTAAAATTCCTCCATGTGCTGTGGAGCTTGTAATCTAGTCTAACAGACTAAATCTTCATCTCCTCAACACATTTTCTTCCTTGGATCCCAATTGTTCGACAGTCTGCCATAATCCACTTTGACACGTGATTGGCAAGAGCAAACCCAAGGCTCTCAACAAGAAAAATCTAATCTGGTGCAAAAACCATAAACCAAGTATGCATATGCAGGGGAATTTCACATTCCATATTTAAGAGCTCAAACATTTTTGATGCAGAGTGTAAGCTTACAGGTCCAGTTATTCCTAGTCCCAGAGATTGTTTCACATTTTCTTACAACTTGAGGAACCCCTATATACAATTTCAACATGTATGCAACTGTCAATATTAACACTCATTAAATTAGTAAGGGGTGTAAAAAAAAAAAAAAAATGAGTTCCAGCTAGAGGTAGGTTAATCAAACAAACCTGGGAACACCTGCTTAGAATATGTCCCACATGGCTCTAACCTGCACTGGCTAACTCCTTTTATGTGCAGCTCTGAATAGGGAAACTTGAATACATCTTCTAGCTAAAATAATGTTAGACTAAGGGGATACTCCCGACCCCTAAAGTACTATAGTTTTCTGAAGTGCTTTATTTGTGAAGAGCATGTCCTTTCATTTTGCAATTTTTTATTTTTTTTTTATTTTTTTAAAGTGCAATTTAATAAGTGAACCCTACTAGCAGGCTACAAGTCCTGTTAACCTTCCTGGTTTGGTTAGCTCAGTGGCACTAAAGTCAAGAGGCAACAATTGCACAAAGCACCAGTCTTGCAAACACTTCTCATTGAGCTACATTCTGGAGTCAGATTTGGACAGCTACAGAATGTCTGGATATGCACCCAATAAAAAAAAACCCACACATTTAAAAAAGCATAATGCACGTTTTCTTTGAGGATATAGCTAAAGTGATTTTTTTAAGAATGTAGTGGAATGTCCATTTAGCTCCATAGCTCACGCATTTACTGCTGTAAGTTAGGTCATGACTTAAATTGTCATTCTACAGCAGAAAGACCACTACAACACTTTGAATTTACAAATCCCAGAAATGTGCTCCATGTGTAGCATTAAGTAGGATTGTTCAAAGTGAAAAAGCAGCCGAATAGCAGTGGATTCAATTACAACCATATCTGCAATCCAGGATGAGGGTCTACCAAAAAAAAAAAAAAAACACCACATTAAAAGGATTATCAAAGGCACCCAGACCATGTCACCTTAATGAAGTGGACTGGGTGCTGTGGTCCTTTAGTTTTAACCCTGCATGCAATGCCTACATTGCAGAGCTAAATATGCCTCTAGATGCTGTCTTGACCATCACTAGAAGCGCTACTGCTGTGAGAAAAGTCAAACTTTCATTTGACTGCCAGAGCTCAGTGCTAGTGCTTAATTCCTACCAAATTGCTGAATTATAAACCCATAAAGGAAAATCAAAAACTTAGTTTACACAAGTATGTATTTTGAAATGTGCCCGATTAAAACTAATGTCAGCAGTGACCCTAATAACAAAACAAAATTCACAACACAGTATGGGACAGTACAGCGAGCAATATTTTAGTGAGAAAAAAAACAAGACAGGTGATTTGGTTTACTACTACTGTAGTATTTAAATATAAAAAAATTGCTGCCAGATGGTGCATGAAAGGGTCAAGAGACATTGTTTAAATAAAGTCCTGAACAATTTATACAAATAAGACGCCCCATTTCATGACTGTAGGAAATTTATGACTCTTCCAGTGATTTTGACGTTCACAAAACTAGTATTAATTCACATCTATTAATTTAAGGAGGTCAAGAGGATAGTTCTCCACAGTCCGCTATGACAATTCTTTTAGATGGTCGCCCACTTTTGCTACCATAGCTCTCCATTTTCTTGACTATATCATGGCCATCTTTAACGTAACCGAACACAACATGTTTGTTGTCCAACCTAAAAATAAAGAGCAATATCAGTTAGCATCCTACTCCAATACATTGATCATTGTATGGTGATAAATATATTTAAGTGGCTCTATAACACCCTACCAACCCTCCAAATTAATAATTTCAAAAAGAAAACCTTAATGAAATACTCACAAGATAAAACAAGACAGTGTAGTGCCTACTTAGTCTATTTACCATGAACCTCCAACCCCCCACCCCCCCAAAAAAAAGCACCTGGTGACAGAAATATGTATGTATAGAGTGGCCCTGTCAATAACACATACATCTTCATAGGCACACTATTATAGATGTGAATGAAGGCACATTGATACAATGCAGATGTAAAGGGCATCCCATTCACATGAACATAGTAACAGAATAGTGGTTCAACCAATTCAGGTTGATATGTCCAAGTATTATCTCAAAGTAAACAGCAGGTTATACAAGTTTTCCATTAAACGGAGCATGGTGCCAGAGCACTATAGAAAACGAGTACAGCAAGCTGTTATGGTTATATATTGCTTAGAGTGAACTTTTAATCAGATTCCAAAATTGAATGTCCAACTCAGGGCTCAAAATTCACTCTGCAATAGCCGTTTGTGAATGAAAAATTTAGGTCTGGAGATTAGATATTCACTCCTGGTTAGTGTGCTTCGAGGCATGGCTCTGACTTTATATTCCATGTCCTACTCATTTAGCAGCTAGGTTTACCAGCATGGAAAATTTAAAAGCAGGAAATTCCTTAGAGATTTAACTGAATACAAATTTATCGTTAATCTACAATAAATAAACAGATTGTTGCCTGTTCTGCATAATGCTCAGAAGCAGGAAAATTGTCCTTCGTATGCCCCCTACTGGACTATTAAATACAGTTATTCTTTTACACAAGTTATTTTTAAGTGGGTGTTAAATACTATTAGTGGACATATACACACACACACACCATGACCGTCAGTGACATTGCAGTCTTGCGATTCCCTAATCACCACAAGCATGCGAGTGAGACCATTCTAAAAATCACACTGTAGATATTAGAGCTATATTTTAGATCTGAACAGCTCATTAAAAGTCAGGTGGGGGGTGGAGCCAGACTGCTGAAGCAGGCATCACCATAATTTATATTTTTTTTAAAAAAACACTATGTAGGGTTTGGGAGGACTCCCTTTCTGCCCAGGTCATCATGGGATGCAAACCAAGAAGCCAAGACCAGCCCAGGACTTACGATTGGCGTAAGTGCAACTTGACCCAAAGATGGGAACTCTTGGGAGACTTCTCAGACGACATCTCATTTGGAGCGAAGAGGAGTACCCCACTGCACCAGAGAGGCCCCAACAGATAACAGTGGGCCCAGACAAGTCTCTGATGACAAAACAAGTGCTCCAGAGGAATATCTCAGCCAACATAGCGATGACCCGTGGGGCCTCACATCGACTCTTAAAGTCACTTCAGCTGAGAGCGCCCAACATCTAGTTTCACTACAACAGGCAGTACAGGAGGAGCAGCACCAAATTCTATCCAAGGGCACCACTTCACGGTTCAGTTAGACACCCAGTGTCAGAGTAACCTAAAGGTGCGAGAAATCCTGGAGGACATCCCCGAGGCAGAGAGCCACATTTTGTGAGGCGTCTGATGGGGGCCCTACTACAACCCAGACAAACCAAAACAGTGATAGATTGACAATTCTGCATACACAAAGCCCCCAAAGCCCCATGCACACAGCCTCAATGGACCTAGAGATCCACTTCAGAAACGGGTCTGACAAAACAGCGGTCCTGGCTGCCCTGAAGGAGCTCACCCTACCACTTTGAGAATATGCCTCATATTTTACACTGACCTCTCAGGAGGCACTTTAGCCTGGAAGAGCTCTCAGACCATTTACAGTGCTCCTGCAATGGAGAATTATCTAATAACAGTGGAGACTCCCACACACTAATCCTATTTCAAGGGGACACCCAGTACCCTATACACAACCTCCAGGAGGCCACCGATGTGCTGCATACCCTCGGCTTTCCCCCAGAAGAAACAGACTTCAATGCTGCAACGCCCTCGCTCTAGGGAGAGTTTCCCCTTTGCCCCACGACAGCATACCCCTGATCCATGGGCAGCTTATTACAGAGGACTCCCCCTGGATACCAACACATTGTTCTGTTTCTTTATTACCTTAAAGATGTTACATAACAGGTCACCCCCGACCCTGGGTTGAGCAGAGGGACACCTATGCTGAACTTCTGCTACACTTATATTTTGCTGTTATTTCCATGTTATTTTTCTGATCTCTTTCCTTACAAAACCAAATTTGAACCGCAGTGAATGTTACCAATTAAGACATAGGCTATAACCCTTGAGACTACCCCAATACCACTCTAAATACCTCTAGCATACACATGCCCATTGGCAGCCTGATTCTACAGTGCCCTACATAGCAACATGGCATCAGCCAAGTGACTTACCACCTAAGGGGCTTCAGGCTCATGCAGGTTCCCTGGGAACTGCCACCCCAAGCAAAGGGCACTGCAGACCAGGACAAGAATCGTTGCTAGTTAGTTATATATTGAGAGACCCTTAAAGGAGTTTAAATTCCAATATTAGGCCCCATAGGGATTGGCATCTGATCAGGACAGATCTAAACCAGCTACGAATTAAAGTGCCTTCAGAGGTTACAGTTCAGCATGGACAAAACCTGCAGTCCGCTCGGATACTATACCCTTGCGGTATAACGAATTACTTACTCACCTTACCAAGCTGTGTCTAGGATCTCTAGTGCTCAGCCTGTTTAGTTAACATTGATCCAGCAGGCCTGCTTGCATTTTATTAGTCTTCCCTTTAACCCTTAGGGGTGTGAGCTGTGCGGCCGCACAAGGCAACTTGGAGCATGGGGAGCCCTGTGGCCAACAGCTCACACACTGCTGGCTGTCAGGGTGGAGGATTTCATTATTCTCCAGCCGGGATTTAAAAAAAAAAAAAATTTGTGGTGGGAGTGGGGAGGGGCTAGAAGTGCCAGACGAGGCATTTGCTGCATGAGAAGCAGGAAGGAGTACCTGCTTCCCCAACAAGCAGAATCCAGGAGCTGCACTACTTCCACCTCCATAATGAATAGAGGTAACAGTGTGTGCCTGCCTGCAACTGTGTTACACTGGCTGTATGTACATGACTATCCATCTGTACGTGTGTTTGTAATGTCTGCCTGTAAATATTTTAAATCAATATTTACTGAATAAATCACCTATACAAGCGCTACACTTATATATACACACACACCATACATGATGACAAGGGAGGGGGGGCACTGCAAAGATGTTTTGCACAGGGCACCTAAAGGCCGGCCCTGACTACACCACTCCATTTTGCAGGGCTAGCGAACCAACTGAGCACATTACAAGCCACAAGATGCTCTCATCAGCTCTATTAGACCCTAATCGACCATCCAAAAGGTCTTTGATTAAATACTCTAGCGGGATCATCTCTGGTTAAGTAAGCTAGTTATTGTTAACCTATCCTTGTCTGGCTTGTGGTTCCTATACTCAATGTGCAAGTATAATGACATGTCCTATTACTAGTGTTCCGACTAAAATATATTGACGGTCCAGCTTTTTTAGCTCACAACACTGTCTCTCCTGACATATCTACACCAAGCAAGCCTGAATTCTCAACAAGTTCACCTTTTTCAGCCTGTTTCACTGTTTGCTCATCTTACTTTGGCATTAACTATTCTAAAAAAAAAATAAATAAATAATAAAAAAAAAAAAGTGCACGTACCTAGATTGCCACACTACTGGTTATCAATTGTGTCATGAGTTTGCTTGTTGTTGCAAGACTTGCTTGTGTTACTACATGTGCACAACAAAAATAAAGAACTTCAAAAATTAAAAGTCAGGTAAATACAAACCATTCTGTTTCCACAGTACAGATGAAGAACTGTGAGCCATTGGTATTTGGTCCTGCATTGGCCATCGAGAGAACACCTAAGGACAGAAAAGACAAGTAAACTTTCACTAAACCGATATTTTGCACGTCCCCCTTCTTCACCATAGGATATTCCAATGCAACATGCAGCTCTCCAGGTGCAATTTATAGACTAATACTGTACACCCGTATGCTTCTCTCTGACCAGGTTTCATTCAACATGGGACTAACAAAACATTTAAACTAAGCATTTTTTTTAAAGGGACACTATAGTCACCAGAACAACTATGGCTTAATATAGTTCTTCTGGTTAGTTTAATTATATGCAGGCATTTTCATGTAAACATTGCCTTTTAGAGAAAAGGCAGTGTTTAGATTGCCCCTAGGAACACCTCCAAGTGGCCACTCAGATGGCCACTGGAGGGGCTTCCTGGCTCAGTGCTGCACAGTAGGCAGCTCTGCCGTTCAGAGTCACTCTGCATGGGGACGCTGAATTTTCCTCAGAGATCCATTGATTCAATGCATCTCTATGAGGAGTTGCTGATTGGCCAAAATGGTGTTTGACCCCCGTCCCCTTGCCAGTGATGTCACTGAGGGGCAGGGCCAGCAGACTCGCACGGTGCTGGAAATAAGTTTTCCTGCTTCTAAGGTGTGGAAGGGGAGGGCAAGCCACCATAATGGTTGCACTATACATGTTGGTGTTCCTGACCCTATAGTATTCCTTTAACATGCCAGGGATTCTAAGCAAAGCAATGAAATGTATTGGGTAAAGTTATGAATGTAGAATTCAAGTAATCTTACCTGGTCCAGTGTGTTTTAAGATGAAGTTTTCATCTGAAAAGCGGCTTCCATAAATAGATTTTCCACCTGTGCCATTGTGATTGGTAAAATCGCCACCCTAAAATAAAAAGGGAGACTTAGTTACATAGCTGAAAAGAGACTTGCGTCCATCAAGTTCAGCCTACCTCACATTTGTTTTTTGCTGTTGATCCAAAAGGCAAAAAAAAAAACCCAGTTTGAAGCACAATTTTGCAACAAGCTAGGAAAAAAAAGTCCTTCTTGACCCCAGAATGGCAGTCATATTTATCCTTGGATCAAGCAGTTATTACCCTACATTGAAAGATTATATCCTTGAATATTCTGTTCTTGCAAGTATGCATCTAGTAGCCGTTTGAACATCTGTATGGACTCTGATAAAACCACTTCAGGCAGAGAATTCCACATCCTGATTGTTCTTACAGTAAAAAAACCTTTCCTTTGCCTTAGACGAAATCTTCTTTCTTCCAGTCTAAACGCATGGCCTCGTGTCCTATGTAAAGTCCGGTTTGTGAATAGATTTCCACACAATGGTTTGTATTGGCCCCGAATATATTTGTATAATGTTATCATATCCCCTCTCAGGCGACGTTTTTCTAAACTAAATAGGTTTAAATTTGTTAACCTTTCTTCATAGCCGAAATTAAAGAACCACTATAGTGCCAGGAAAACACTTGTTTTCCTGGCACTATAGTGCCCTGAGGGTGCCCCCACCCTCAGGGTCCCACTTTTGCCAGGCTGAATGAGGAGGAAGGGGTTAAACTTACCTCTTTCTCCAGCGCCGGGCAGGGAGCTCTCCTCATCGGCTGAATGCGCATGCACAGCAAGAGCCACGCACGCATTCAGCCAGTCTCAGGAAAGCATTCACAATGCTTTCCTATGGACGCTGGCGTCTACTTACAGAAAATCAGTGAGAAGCGCCTCTAGCGACTGTCAATGAGAGCCACTAGAGGCTGATTAACCTATTTATAAACATAGCAGTTTCTCTGAAACTGCTATGTTTATAGAAAAAAAAAGGATTAACCCTAGCTGGACCAGGCACCCAGACCACCTCATTAAGCTGAAGTGGTCTGGGTGCCTATAGTGGTCCTTTAAGACTATTGTAAACAGACAACTGCATAATCAAATTCTACATTTTAATTAAACTTACAAAAAGAAAAGTGAAACATTTGGCCCCAGCACATGACACAGCTATAGTACTCCTAATACTTCAAACATTTGACATTGTGGCAATGTAGAAAGGAAACAGAAGATCCCTTCCTAGCAGAATGGCAGGAGCTTATTTTGCTGAAAAGTAGTGTCCGAGAGGGTGTTTTGTAACAGGCAAGCATAGCTCCCTAGTATGCCCTATATTGATGCCAGTATGCGACATCACAACATTGCAAGCATCAGTTAAGGGCACGCAAGGAACCTTCCAGCTGAAGTGGTAGCGGTTAACAGAGTGAAGGAGTTTAAGCATACATGGGAGAGGCATTAGGCTATCCTGGCTATGAGATGAGGCCAGGGACTAATGAAAGTATTTAGATAATTGGGCAGACTAGATGGGCCAAATGGTTCTTATCTGCCGTCACATTCTTTGTTTCTATATAGGCAATGCACAAAGATCAAAGCCCCTCTTTATAGGAGCCCAGTGAGAGAATCCACTCCAGCTCTCACAAAGCTAGAGCAGACTAGGGAATAAAGAAAACAAAAATATAAAACAATTTGTGTGTGAAATTGTAGCAGTTTGGCAGTGTGTCTACATCTGTGCATCTATGCATCTATGCATGTGTGCACAATATTACAGAAAAATGGAGGCTAAAATAATGGTCTAGTAGTATGTTTAGCAATGTAATTGTGCATGTAGTGACTGGCAATATTTGTGTGGGGGATCTGGCGGTGTGGGTATCCCATGAATGTGACTGCTGTGCATTTCTGAAAGTCTGTATTGTCTCAGAGCAGAGCTTGGAAAGGCTGTGATCCCTCTATATTTAAAAAAAAAAATAAAACACCCCACCCCATATACAGATTCAAGCTACCAGCTACTGTTAATTTTATGGCTATGGAGGTTTGACTCATACACAAAGCACATTACTACATGTTTTATTTTTGTGGAGCTCTTGGATACACTTGCACAATAAAAGGTATGTCAAATTCTGGTTGCCTGACACCCTGGACATTTAGTTCGACACCAGGCAGGTTGTTTTTTGCCTAGAACCCTGCCGCAAAAAGTGTCAGGACTGTTCTTTAGGTCAGGACAGGGAGTCTATGTAGTAAATCACTCCTCCGTGGTACTGGCACTCACTAACGAGTCAGCACATTCACTATTACCAAGCCTGTGAACTCTAGGACTGCAAGGGATCCATTACTGTTCAGATATACACCAAAAAGTTCAATCTAGTCAAAATTTGATAATACCCCACAGCATAAGGGATACACATACACATAAAAAACAGCCAAATCTACTGAAACACCACCACCTGAATTACATAACATCAATTGAACCACCACTATTCATCCACAAGAAATATTTGTTAGATCCTTTATCAGTATTAACTTCTCTCTGATGGACAAGCCTACAGTTGGCTCTCATCTTCCTTCTCTATACTCAAAAAAGATGGTTATGACAGATTTGGCATCTGGTTACTTGTGTTCATGAGTGGGCACTGGAGGCAGTAGGTTTACAAAAAAGCTCCATAAAGTTCACAAAAAAAAAAAATGAATAAAAACACCCACAAAATAAAACTACATTTTGCAATTGCATGTCGGGGGTTGAGAGGAAGATTCTTACTGCATAATGGCAATCCGTGTATCAAACCCCTGGCATTTAGCAGTACCCACTGTTACGTCACAGGTTAAGTTCTTAAGTTCAATATATTTATAAAAAACAGTTGAAGTCCCATCAGATGGGACTTGCTACACTTTCAGTTTATTACAGCAGATACTGAAAACTAGCGATGAAATACTTGGTCAATTGGATTGACTTTATTACACACCTGGCACATGAAGTTTGGGATTATTCTGTGGAATGTGGATCCTTTGTAACCAAATCCTTTTTCCCCAGTACATAAAGCTCTGAAATTCTCTGGGGACAAAAAAAAAAACCCTACAAAGTTAGAAAATCAATTTTATGGGTAATTTATGATCTATACACATTATCAGTATTTTGCTAGTGATAACCATTATAAGTATGTAACAAGCCTGTAGCAAAGCAAAAGACAGACGTAGAAGTGATTTATGCAATGTGAAGGGGGGAGGGGTAACTGCAATAATTACCTGCTTGGCTTAACTCCTCTAGTGGCTGCCTACCAGACAGCCACTAGATGGACTGCTGGGTGGATAGGGGACATTTGATCGCCTAAATGACGCTGGATGTCTTCATGAGGACTTCCCGAGTCACTGGAATCCCCATAGGAAAGCATTGAATAATGCCTTCATATGGGGAAATCCTAATGCGAGCGCAGCCATTGCGTGGATGGAGCTGACCCAGTGCCAAGTGACATTGGCGCTGTACCCAGGTAAGGGACAAAAGGGTTATTAACCATGTGGGAGGGCCGTTAAAGAGGAGGAAGCTATAGTGGCTCTACAATTTCCTGTCTCCTCCTCCACTTCCCCCCAAAGTAAGTGGGGGGTGGGAGTGTGGGGGGATTGTTAAAACCCACAAAAAATTAACATGGGGGAGTATGGCAGTAGATTTTGCATATGGATAATTATTTCCTAAAAATAGACAAATATTAAAGATATTAAACTAAGCTACAAAATTATTTTTTAAATCACCATTTTCTAGGTTGTAAAATGAGGGTCACTTACAATAGAGTGTCCCTTAAGGCAGGAAGCTTACATTAAATGTTGATGGAATATTTCAGTTATCTTACCTGCTGTTTTTGGCACCACATCAGCTTTTAACTAAGGAAAAAAATAAAGTGATTAGGGCATTTTTCTGTTTAATTAAAAAAATATGACATTTTTGCTTTTTTGTCTACACCAATACAGTTTGAGATTCTTATTATAACACTTGCCATATTAGGCTTCCACAGTAGGATTACAGCTTAAAGGCTACTATTGGGGGAAGAACAGTAATCTAGATGTGATTAAGAGTTATGAGAAATGTTTCTCGTTTAAGCTCAAGTGCCATGGTCAGCTTTGAGCAGCTTGAAGTTGTGAGGTGCTTGTTTTAGATATTTTACATGCTGTGTACCCTCTTGAGATTCTATTCTATATACACTGGCATAATTTTGATACAGATAATGCACACTTACTATGTAGCCAAGATTAGAAATGGCAGTCACAATATTCATTTATGCAACACAGATCCTCTTTTTAATAACTGTCCTCTAGGCTTTTCTAAGAAACAGTATTGAGTCAGTACCAAGAAGTGGCTTTTTGTAAGATGGTTTAGTTTTCTACAGAAAAGCAAAAAAGCTTACTTTTTAAAATTCTGTGCATTTATTTAACCCCTTAAGGACACATGACGTGTGACATGTCACGAGTCCCTTTTATTCCAGAAGTTTGGTCTTTAAGCAGTTAAAGGGACACTTCAGCAACAATTTTTTAGCTTCATGAGACAGTTTTGATATGTAGACACCCCTGAAATCTCCCTGCTCAGTTCTGTGGCCCTACCTCTAGCCAAGATACTTCCCTGCGCTCCAATATTAAGGATCCCTGATCATAATTTTTTAATTATTCTATATTACATCTACTTCCAAAAACCCCATTAAAGTGGCATGGTCATGGCCGCATCCATTTTCTCTTATTCTTCCTAATAAAGAGGGGAACTATTCAATAGCGTTCAATATGGCAATATAGAATAGAAAAAGAAAATAACAACCCTTTGAGCATTAATCTAGTCATACGGGGTGGAGATACAAAATACAGAAGATACAATATGACAGGGCTATCCAGTTTGCAAAATGCCTAATTTCACAGCAATATTTTATATCAAAGATTAAAGATTACCAAAAATATTACATATCTATGATTCTCAGCCATCCCAAGCTTTGAATAAAGTGTATGTTTAACTGTTGAGTTACAAAAGCTTTTGGTAGCTCCAGAACTGCAGTACTTACATCAGTTTACAAAAACAAACCTTGAGTTAATATTTGCCTTTTGTTCCTGCAAGGTTCACTTGCACATTGACATTACCCTTGCACATAAATCCAGCATTAAAAGCTACATGGATCTATTCTAATTAGATGAAAGCCCATTACAGACTATTTTAGTAATACATTTTGATACTGGAAGACCGAGAAATATGGTTCATATAGTGCGTGGCATTTTGCATTAATTTGGATGTGGCATAGACATCCTCCCCCTCCAAAAAAACAACCACCCTTACTGGATTAAATACACCGCTCACATCAATGGATGTGCAATCTTATGTTTGCCATCAAATATTTATACTGTTTGATGAACTCTAGACAAGCCATTTTAAAACTATTTGACTTCTGTTTGTCAAAATTAAAAATGACTACAGGGTTTATTGCATCTATTGGAGCTGATGTGAGAGTGAGTGCAGGGCGTAATTAATTTTGCATGTTATAGTGCTGATGCCCATCTCATGTGATCCCTATTAAGGATTAATAATTATATAGTAGTTTCAAAAAAATATCCCTCTATTTGTAATTTTGCCTTTAAAGGAACACTATAGGGTCAGGAACGCAAACGTTTATTCCTGACCCCTACCTAAATATAGTCAACTTTTATTCCAGTCTGTTGCTGCTGGCTCTGTCCCTGATCTGCCTGCTTGGCTGACATCAGGAGTAGTGACCTGAGCCAATCACAATGTTTCCCACAGGATTGGCTGGACTGTCAATGAAACAGCCAGCACAAGCCAAACACAGCCCTGACTAAGATGCACTGAATCAATGCAACTATGAGGAAAGTCCAGTGTCTCCAAGCAGAAGGTGGAGATAATGAATGTCAGCGCTGCACACTGCAGCACTGCCCCAGGAAACCCCTCTAGCAGCCATCTGAGGAGTGGCCAGTGGAGGTGTCCCTAGGCTGTAATATAAACACTGCATTTTCTCTGAAAAGAGTGTTTACTGCAAAAAGCCTGAAGAGAATGATTATATTCACCAGAACAATTGCAGTAAACTGTAGTTATGCTGACTATAGTGTCCCTTTACGCTTAAAGAAACAAAGTGAATTGTTAGTGTAGGACTTAAAGGTTTTGTCTTGATGTGAGGCGAGCTTACGCTTGTATGGCCATTTGAGTGATGTTAAAAATCCCCAGTTATCGAAATTGTGCAGAGGGATGTGGGTAGTGTACAAGTAACTTTTAAGGAAAACATACTAAATGTTTTGACTACTTACAAAGGGGATGGAGAGGTGTCAGGTCAGATAGTGGGGCAGACGTGAAAGGGATACTTTGATGTTGATAGGTATGCGCAAGTATAGCAGGTAAACACCAAAATACTTTGAGCAAAAATATATAAAATGGCAAAGAAATTGCTTGAGCATGTGAGCAGTAGCAGGCCACTTATATTTATTTTACGACACCCCTCTCACCCCCACATTCCATCTGTCGGAATAGAGATGGGATGAAGACGTTGAACAGCATTTACAGCATTTGAGACTGCATGCCACAATTGATATTTATTTGAAATATCTTTAGTTCAGTCCAGACACCTTTACTAAAAGGTGTTTGATTTGATTGTTGAGCCATTTTCAGAAATGTAAACAGAATACAATTGTGCATGTCACCAAGGAAGTCTAAATTACATGAATGACTCAGGATGCTTACTGGCAGAAACTAATGTTACACCTAAACAAAAACAGGATAGATTGCGTCTATTTGGATGTGGGTCATGCTCTTATGACAAAATAAAGATTAAGAAGCCGCAAACAAAAGCAAAATAACAAACACCACAACAAAACAGCTTTAAAGTTTTACAGTACTACTTAAAATACCTTATATTAGCAAACAAATACAGGGATTCAGTTCCTCCACATGGCCATATTGTGTTAAGCCCACAACAACATCACAGTAACCCCAATATCAGTGGGTACTACACTAATTTTAACATGGGAGAACAGGCCAAAAGCAAAATTTACTGCCTAAACAGCTTCTAGGAAAGCATAAATTAAGAGGAGTCTCTAGAAGCAGTTCAAACTGTAAGAATTGGTGTAACTGAATTCCCCATATGAATTTGCAAAGATAGATCGATTTAAGTAGCCTTGCAAAATTTTAAGCTATTTTACGTGTGAGTGCAGTTCTGTATTTTGTATACATTTTGATCTTTACGGCAGCACCACTAATTAGAAATGCAGTACAGTGACAGGAGTATCACATAGGCATGATATTTGTGTTCCTTTTGAGCTGTGCGGTTTTATAATTCAGACATTAGCTAGTCTTCATTCCTTACAAGACCTACATTTTTATATTTTCTGATTTAAAGTGGTCCTGGTGCTTTGAGTTTGTATGTGCAGCGTTCCATACAGAGTTAAAGCCCTCTAATGGCAGTGGGCACCTTTCCCCAAGTTTCTTTTTCAGCTTAAATGGACACTATAGTCACCAAAACAACTTTAGCTTAAAGGAACACTATAGTCACCTAAATTACTTTAGCTAAATAAAGCAGTTTTAGTGTATAGATCATTCCCCTGCAATTTCACTGCTCAATTCACTGTCATTTAGGAGTTAAATCACTTTGTTTCTGTTTATGCAGCCCTAGCCACACCTCCCCTGGCTATGATTGACAGAGCCTGCATGAAAAAAAACTGGTTTCACTTTCAAACAGAGGTCATTTACCTTAGACAATTGTATCTCAATCTCTAAATTGAACTTTAATCACATACAGGAGGCTCTTGCAGGGTCTAGCAAGCTATTAACATAGTACGTGATAAAATCTTAATTAAAACAGAACTTGCAATAAGGAAAGCCTAAATAGGGCTCTCTTTACAGGAAGTGTTTATGGAAGGCTGTGCAAGTCACATGCAGGGAGGTGTGACTAGGGTTCATAAACAAAGCAATTTAACTCCTAAATGACAGAGGATTGAGCAGTGAGGCTGCAGGGGCATGTTCTATACACCAAAACTGTTTCATTAAGCTAAAGTTGTTCAGGTGACTATAGTGTCCCTTTAAGGGGTTTTAGTGTATAGATCACGCCCCTGCAATCTCACTGCTCAATTATCTGCCATTTAGGAGTTATATACACACCTTTCTTTATGCAGTCCTAGTCACACCGTCAAGCATGTGACTTACACAGCCTTCCAAAACACTTACTGTAAAGAGTCATCTATGGTTTACTTTATTTCAAATGCTTTGTAATTTAGATTTTCATATCTCCTGCTCTGCTATAGGGTAAGGAACACAAAACATGCATTCCTGACCCAATAGTGTTAAAAACCACCATTTAGGTGGATTGCACCCCTTCTCTCTCTCCCCCCCCCCCCCATATCCCCTTTAGAATGGGTTAAAACTTACCTTATTTCCAGCACTGGCCTTGCCACAGATCAGCCTCCTTTGTGACATTACTACAATTTAATTTTTTTAGCCAATCCAATGCTTTAATTGGATTGACAAATCAGCAAGGAGGCGGGACGAGTGCTGGGTCAAACTGTTGGCCAATTAGCAGCTCCTCATAATGCATCTATGAGAAAATGTTAGCATCTCCATTCAAAACGTGGAGACTCTGAATGTCAGTGCTGCCCTAGTAAGCACCTCCAGTGGCCATCTAAGGAGGGGCCAATGTAAACACTGCCTTTTCTCTAAAAAAGACAATGTTTGCATGAAAATGCCTGCATGCAATGATTACACTCACCAGAACTACATTAAGCTGTAGTTCTGGTGACCATAGTTTCCCTTTAATAGCTTGCTAGAACCTGCTGTATGCAATTCAAGTTCAATTTACAGAACAGGAAATAAACACTTTTAAAGTAAGTTACATCTGATTGAAAAATTAAACCATTTTGTTTTCATGCAGGCTGTGTCAGTCACAGCCAAGGGAGGTATGGCTATGGCTGCATAAATAAAAACAATGATTTAACTCCTAAATGGCAGATAATTTGCCGAGTGAAACTTCAGAAGTATAATCTATATACACTAAAACAACTTCATTATCAGTTTGTTTTGGTGGCTATAGAGTCCCTTTAAAACTCCTCCTGTCTTATAATCGATTACATCACCTGTGCAACCCATAAATAATAGGAGTCATCATTTGGATTATGCATACTGAATCAGGTGGTTTGGGATCATGTATTCTACAATATAGTGCTCAGCATATTATTTACACTTGGCCCCAGATTTGTGGGAGTTGTGGTCAGAATTGATGTGCACCATTATCGGTTTGATTGCCATTGTTGATTAGATATTGTAGAGATAACTGAAAGACTCTTGTTCTAGATTTGGACTTTTTTTTTATAAATTGCGCTATATACCAGATTTAATCTCTACAGGTATATATACTATTTTAAAAGCAGACTAGACATTAGATAATTTTTTTATTTTTATTTTTAAATCTGATTAATTATAAGATTCAAGTCTAAAAACCAAATGGAGTTTAGAGTTTTATTCACTAGACAAGGGTTAGAATTAGCAGGTGTTTAAGTTTAAATACCAAAAGAAAAAAAAATTGTCAAGTCAATTAGGTTTGCTTTTTAGTTACTTTAAATTCACACTTGTTAACTATCTTACATTTTGTTCCAAATCGAAAGTGTGGCATTTCAAAACTCCTTATCCTTAAAAAGAACTACACACAGTGACATGGCCTCTTCACAGGAAGCCTGCTAGCTATCAACTTTTTATTTGGGCACAAGGTCACCTTGACTGGGACAAGTGTTACATGTGATAAGAGCACTAGGAACTTGACACTGAACAAGGGCAACAGTTTTACCCTGGCCGATCTATGACCAACAGCAAGGTAGCAAAATATATAAGTTATAATAGTGTTTTTTGAAATTTCCTCACAGCAAGAGGTTAGGAAAATGACTGTCCTTTAAGGAAGCATTAGATATGATTTCGAATCAGAAAGTTTTGTAAACATTTTCCAAAATTACTCTGACAAGCTACTGTAACAAATGCTGCTTTATAGGACAAAGTCACCAACTTTTACAAGTTGGCATAGTCCTCTCCTCCCCCCAGTTAGGTTTGTCTATCAAGTGGGTGTATATTAAGTGGGTGTTTGTGGTTTACCGGTCTGTCAACATGTAATTGCAGCAAACGCCTTATTAGCATATAGAAGTAGAAGGAAGGGATTATATATTTTGACTGGCCTCATATTGCAATAAAATATTTATGAAGAAAAAAAATTCAATGTGCAGCTTTACAGAATATTTACATTAACAGGATTTGTTAAAACTGGAAGAACCACAAGCCACCTTTAACAAAATTAAAAGATTCTAACTGTTTTATTCAGATCATATCTCTATCACTATGCAGGCAATGAATGGGTTTATGTTAATGAATAAAGCAAAATGCATAAAAGCGTACATTACATTGGGCGCACATGTAGCCAAGCATTTTATTTCGCCGTCCTCTAATTTATAGGACACCGGGCCATCCCTTTTTGTCACAGCCCATGTCAGGTCCCCTCTACCAGGCACAAGGTGAAAGGAGAGAGAGGGCATCCCTTAAGTCAGCAGATGAAGAGGCACCATGGAGTTAGGTGACCATACTATTCTGGACCATTCTGGAGGTGTCCCTTGCCTATCCAGGGGCCACCGTCTCAGCCCCCATCCTGGGGGTGTCCCTTGCCTATCCAGGGGCCCCAGTCTCAGTCCCCCCCATTCTGGGGGTGTCCCTTGCCTATCCAGGGGCCCCAGTCCCCATTCTGTGGGTCTCCCTTGTCTATCCAGGGCCAGTCTCAGTCCCCCCATTCTGGGGGTGTCCCTTGCATATCCAGGGGCCCCAGTCTCAGTCCCCCCCATTCTGGGGGTGTCCCTTGTCTATGCAGGGGCCCCAGTCTCAGTCCCCCCCATTCTGGGGGTGTCCCTTGCCTATCCAGGGGCCCCAGTCCCCATTCTGGGGGTGTCCCTTGCCTATCCAGGGGCCCCAGTCTCAGTCCCCATCGTTCAAGGGGACTGTCCCTTGTCTATCCAGGGGCCCCAGTCTCAGTCCCCATCATTCAAGGGGGGTGTCCCTTGTCTATCCAGGGTCCCCAGTCTCAGTCCCCCCCATTCTGGGGGTGTCCCTTGCCTATCCAGGGGCCCCAGTCCCCATTCTGGGGGTGTCCCTTGCCTATCCAGGGGCCCCAGTCTCAGTCCCCCCATTCAGGGGACTGTCCCTTGTCTATGCAGGGGCCCCAGTCTCAGTCCCCCCCATTCTGGGGGTGTCCCTTGCCTATCCAGGAGCCCCAGTCCCCATTCTGGGGGTGTCCCTTGCCTATCCAGGGGCCCCAGTCCCCATTCTGGGGGTGTCCCTTGCCTATCCAGGGGCCCCAGTCCCCATTCTGGGGGTGTCCCTTGCCTATCCAGGGGCCCCAGTCCCCATTCTGGGGGTGTCCCTTGCCTATCCAGGGGCCCCAGTCCCCATTCTGGGGGTGTCCCTTGCCTATCCAGGGGCCCCAGTCTCAGTCCCCATCGTTCAAGGGGACTGTCCCTTGTCTATGCAGGGGCCCCAGTCTCAGTCCCCCCATTCAGGGAACTGTCCCTTGTCTATGCAGGGGCCCCAGTCTCAGTCCCCCCATTCAGGGAACTGTCCCTTGTCTATGCAGGGGCCCCAGTCTCAGTCTCCCCCCCACCCCCATTCTGGGGGTGTCCCTTGCCTATCCAGGGGCCCCAGTCTCAGTCCCCCCTAATTCAGGGGACTGTCCCTTGTCTATCCAGGGGCCCCAGTCTCAGTCCCCCCATTCTGGGGTGTCCCTTGCCTATCCAGGGGCCCCAAACCCCCTACCTGACATAGAGAGGGTGCCACCTGCTCACCTCGAACGTGACCCGGCCCAGGGGCTGGTTATCGGCTTCCAGGTCCATGTACACCCTGGGATTAGACTGCGGCTTGTTACTGCAGGCTCGGAGAGCGGTGAATGTACTGCCGGGACCGGTCCGGCAGCCCCGGAGGAGAACACGAGCACCGGCACACAACATGCTGCTTACTGCTATGAAGCCATTGAGTGCCGCGCTGTATTTATAGAGTGCGGACAGCGACCCCAGCGGACACGGCTGGTAGTGCGGGTGAGCAGCGCGGGAAGCGTGAGGGGGCGTGTCCTCCTGTCACAGTCTCATGGTAGTCAGTGGTGGAGAGTGCCAGCTAAGCACATACAGCCAGCTGCACTCACCACAGGCTCTATTCACAATTATTTGTATTTTTTATAAAATGGCCATTTTCTGAATGTATCAAAAGTTTACCAGAAAGTGTATGTGTAGTTTGTGTGTAAGGAAGAGAAAGTGACAAGAAGCTAACCAAAATATCTTATCAGGAAATATTTTAACAAAAAAAAAAAAAACATTAAATTATAAAGAAAACAATATATATATTATTTATACGGGTCACAGAGGCGCACACACATTACCAGTTTATGATAGTGTAACCTTGTGAGAAAAGCTGTTGAATCTCCAGGTGAATGGTAGACAGAGGGAGCCACGAGCCTCCATTTAATAGGTGAAATAGACAGCAGGACTGTCATGGGTCACTGCTGGTAGAATAAAAGTTAGGTGTGAAAAGTAGGTTGTAAATCCGAAAGTGGGATGAGTGGGGAAGCAAAGGAGCTCATCTGAGCAGGGTCCTAATCAACATATTGTTCCTGTAACATTTTGTCATTGTCTCATTTATTGTTAAATGTAAAGTCCTGCGGAACAGGTTGGCGCTGTATATATACCAATGATAATAAAAACTCTGCCCTAAGTAACCAATGTCAATTGTGGGGAAGAGTATCCATGTTAGCAAACCACTATAAATTGCTCTTGGGGAGTTTAAGGGAGTATTAGCATTACATTCCCCATGATACATAAAGTTACATAAGATACACAAGGCTCAATACATTATCTTAGTTCTGGCTCATTGATAATACAATATTTTAGGGATCCTCCATGAGGATGACATACCACAGTTTTGGGGGGGTTTTTTTGTTTGTTTTTTTACTACATATAAGCAAAGAGTCTGCATTTAAGGGTCTTGAAATCAGAACGTAAGGTTATCAGAATAGTTTGAAAGAGCTGTAAAATATGCTGTATATGCACATTGTTCATTAACAAAAATGTGGTCAGGCAGCAAGGCCCGATTTGACAAGTTACTGCCTGTGTTCTATCATAGAACACCTGTGTACAGAGCTAGGAGAGGGAAGGTGGGAGAATGCAGGTCATTTAGCATTCACCTGTTATTGGGTTTTAATGTGAGACGGTACATACCTCCCATCACCATAAGGTTATTACCACACAATTATTTAACAATAGTATAGTAGTACTCTGCTCATTAGTACAGCATATGTTCATGTTGTACATCAAGTGTGAAACTGAATCTATATAAAACTAACCAGCAAGCTACCAACATTGAACATACTATATTAACTAGCGAATAGCTAACATAAATGACAAAGAGAGCAAATGTGGATTTTTTAATTTTATTTTCTGTTTTATACTAATGAATTCCATATGTAGGGTTATATGTCAAGAAGAGCAAACATCAAAACAGCAGCGCTGACGGTACAGGAGGCTGTTAGATTGGCTAGGTTAGCACAATTACCTGGTTCTTCGATTACACACTCCCAACCCATGCCCAGCACTCTCAATCTCCCAGCGTGGACAGAATTTCACTTTACCCTGCAAAAATGTAGTTTACACATTACAATTGTGATTTGATAGGTGGATCAGTCTATGGATATCAGGGACAGCCCCGGTTGTAAAACTGCTGCAAAATTATTTGACAGAAAACAATTCAATGGCACCCATAGATTTATAGCACTGTAACCATTATAATGAGCTTTAGTGGTTTTGGGGCTTGGAGTGCCCCTTAAATTGTGACTTTATTTACATGCATGAAAGTGATCTCATTGTGTGGATAAGAGGTATATAGACCCTATCAGTGTTCCTATGTATTTAAATAAAGTTTCAGCCCCGTAGCCATTGCCCAGTCATTGTTTACATATTGGTTCGCAATCAGCAAATTGTTTTCTAGTTTTTTTTATTATATTCTGGCATTGACCTAGGCTTTTTTAGTGACATCGTGTATTTCTGACCATGGCAAGTTTATTTGATTTTCCGTACCTCTGTTTTCCTGACTTTGCTTGTTACGGATTACAATTGTTCTCTCTATAGCTTGTGGTCAGCCCCGCCATTCTAAGCACCAGTAATACACTTTACCCTTTCTATAGACCCTGATCCAAGTTCTGCGTGTTGGAGTACTGATTCCTTACATGATGTCAATAGCATCATGCAATGTATCTGGCATACAGAAGTACTTAACGTTTAACATTGACCTAATTTATTTGTATGAACTTGCTGGTTGAAGCTAACATTTCTGGGAAAAGATATCACAAGACTGTCCAATAAATATGAGATTTTTTTTTGTTTAACTGGTGTATTTTCTAAATTCAGAAAGTAATGTGGGCCCTATCCACAAATGTGTAGACAATAAATAAATTAGGTATGTTATACAATGTAATCTAACATTGTGTTAAAATATTCACTAACAATTGCAAATTGTATAACAGACCGTTAACTGAAGTTTTCATTATGCACTGTCTAGTGGGATTCAACATTGCTTTATGCAAAGTACATCCCAGGTGTATAGAGAAAGAATTGTATTTTAATTGTATCCACACATTTACTGTCAACTTGGCTAGCTCAATTTATATGTGAGGTTTCATTGTCTATATAGTGTGGCCTACAGTCATGCACTTTAAATAACACACTGTGAAGGGTTGTAAAAATGTCTCTGCTTTCACAAATTGGTGACTGTGAATGACAGCAGTTGGTGATAATGATTATAGATGCAACCTGTGCACACATGCAAACTACGGGCAGATGTCAAACTGCAGTCATATAAAGCCTCTCTGGCTATTACAGTTCAAACTGTGCCAAGTACCTCTTCATTTTTCAAATGTAATGTAGCCAGATTTAATTACAAACTAGATAACAATTTCTAGTGAGTGAAGCCTGTCAGGATTGAAGTTGAACACTTGGCGCATTTATTTTATTCATTTAATATATATATATATATATATATATATATATATATATATATATATTTATGACGTGTTCCAGGATATACAACAGTACAATCATTATAACAGCATGATGAAAATTTACCAAAAGTCACATTGTAGAAGCAAAACATAAAGGTCATTTTGGTTAAAGAGTGAATAGCATGAGAATAGCTAGTAGAGACTAGTACTAGGCCACTGGAACAACTTATAAGTCAACTGTACAAGATACTCAAATAAACACACCGACGGGGCCTGAAACGCGCAAACGCAGCCTACTGACTGCTCGACCCAGGCAGGGCCTCGCACCCACAAGGATCACTCTTACCTGCTGGAGCCACAGAGTCACAAAAGAATAAGTGAAATGTACTTGGAGAGGCACAAAATACTTACGCAAATGTGAAATAGCTAAGAATGTAACAAGTACTACTCTTGCTCCTCAATATCAGCTTACCGAATGTTATCAACATGTAATTGTATACCATACCCAGTGAATGTGATTGTCTGCTACTGCCACTGTATGACCTTAACACCCGATTGACATTCTTCCTTTCCCCGTTTTCTACTTCTTAAACTTGAAAACAACTACTAAATAACGATTGTTAAGAAAAAAAAAATACTCAAAGAAAAAAGAAAACATGAGAATTCTGATCAAATTAATTTAAACATAACACTAAAGGTGACAAACCCCCTGTTCGTACCCACTGTAGCTATCAGATGAAGCATCTTCAAGACAGCATAGATAGTCAATAAATCCAGAAAATACCTACATAGAGTTGGTGACATTTCACCACGGGCCTCAAGAACTGCACTGGCAGAGAGAGTCCCAGAAGCTTGTGGGCCAGGTAAGTAGGATAAAGTGAGGGACAGTCTTTGCTTTGGAGCCCTGATCTCTCGTCTGAGATGTACCATATGAGGTAGGAAACTTGGCTGACTCATCAGTCTTTGCACCAATGTAGTCCAGAATCTTGAGCACATGCCTTTGACGGTGCAGTGTACTGCAGTCACCTAGTGAGGAAGTAACCCCCCTATCTGTGAGCTTTCCAGCTGGGAGTTTGCAGCCATCTTGCTGGCCTGTCACTATGCTATAAAAAGCAGTAGCATCCCAAAGAAGTTATAAAAATTGCTGCCCTAGAGAGAACCAGGATATGGCACATATAGGGGGGGAGAACTGTGCCTGCAAGCAAAAAATATTGTATTGTATTGCATCACGTAAGGGTGCGGCTGCCTCCCCCACCTGCCACTCGGACTAGGCCGCATTTGCAGTTGCTCTAGTCTCTCCACCGTGGGGTCAAAATCTTGGGTTCAAGAACTCAGATAAGGCATGAGCACTTTGTGCAGTAACAGGTCTCAGCTGTACACTAAAATTCAAGCTGATTTATTGTTAAATAATGAATGACCACTAAAAAGTTTTCAGGAGCTTCATTAGAGCACATCTGTCCAGCTTGGAGATCAGACCCCATCTCCCCTTTTATTTTTTAAGGAATATGACATTTAAATAGATTAAGGTAACAGGATTAATTCCAGGATAACACATTGAATACGGGATAGACTGACTGTAACGGAGCTCCCTGTACTCCGACCGAGTACCCTCCGTTGATGGATGCTCCTAGCGCTTCCTGAGGACTCCAAGCGCTGCAGCAGACACCACAACCACCGCAGACTCCGCAACCGCCGTATCTTGACTGGAGCCTCGCCGGCTTCCTTCCACCCTGGATCAGCTTCTGTCCTCCAGGACTGTGTGGGAAAGAACTCTTCCTTCCACCCTGTATGAACCTCCAGCATCCAGAACTGTGTGGTGAAGACCCCTCCTCCAAGGAGAGCGTGTCAGGAGCAAGCTCTTAAAAGAGCTAAGTGACTCAAGCTCAGGGGAGCATGCAGAGCATAGCAATCCCCAGTGTGATTATAACAGCTCCCTCCAATAACGAGACAAGGCTACGTTTAGAGGGATCAAGAAGAACTGTCAAAACCTTTATTCCCTTGGGACCAGCCAATAGGGTCACCACAATAACATTGTTGTGAAAACTCAATAAAATCACAAACAGTCAAACCAAATCAAGCAACACACAGTGACTTATCACAACACAATGGCACATTTTTAAAGGGGTGGGGGGAGACAATATTTAACAGTAAATATCTCACCTGCCTGCAGAATTAGCAATATGCAAATCTACCCGAATATGCAAATGAACCAGTCTTGCAATTCAGGTAGTGCATATTGCTGTTGCTACCAACAGAGGGCACTAGACCAGCTCCATAGCCAAACCCACCTAGTTGGTAGCAAACCTCAGCAATACAAGAGAGCAGGCAATACATTACACAGTACACACACACACACTATAAACAATTACATTACACACACCCTGCACCTATAATGGGTACAGGGTGACTAAAACATAAGATAAATAAAGCAGCCTACATAAATAGTCTGTCTGAAGGTATACTAGGGGCTTTAAAGCCAGATACATGAAAGAGTCATAGTCACAGGGGAGGAGGCTGGCAAGTAGACCTCTCCAGGACCAAGTGGCGAAGGGCACTTCGTCACACTGACTAAGTATAACATCTATGCAAATATTTACCCCTCCCATCATGCCACCGTATATATATATTGATGCTCCCTGTCTGTCCTCATAATGATAGAATCTTTACGAAATACTAAGTTTGCCTGTGTTGGCCTCCATAGACCTCAATGCTGTACTCTCGCAGTGATGTCAGCTCCTGGAAGCGTTAGGAGCTGAAGATGAATCATGGGATCAAGATGGCAGCACCTACAAGGGACAGGTTCAGGTAAGTAAATCTCACCTCACCTGCCCCCACAGATGGTGACAGTACAGTTGTGAGAAACTAGTGAGTCAGATAACTGCCCACAGTTTACAAGCCTAGGGGCAATCCAGTTTTTTAGATCTTTCATGGAACTGCAAGGACCACTATTGTGATTTAGAAGCATCATCAATTGTGACGATACGGCCTTAATATATCGTCCGTGGGTATTCTTTTTACATAACTTGCAGCACTAAACTGCTCCACTAAATGCTAGGACTCCTCTTTGGTAGTATATACAGGATATACTGAGCTGATATTTCATTACTATATGATATTCTATCCATCCAGTCTTCTGGCAATACTCTTATTAGTAATTACTCTATAGAGGACAATAATTAGCCATTTTGTGTGAGACCTTAAGGAAGAGACAACACCAGCTTATTTCTTGGCAACTCCTTAGAACTCAGACTTACTCTCACTCTGTTTATTGTATCCAGATTCAGCTCACAAAGATCACAGCATACAGTAAAATATACATTACACAAAACATTCACCAATGGCAATATAGAACAGGTCACAGGAAAAGAACTACAAAGCAACAAGTGATTCCCTACACTAGTTACCACCTCCCCCTGTACCAATAAACCATGACAACAAAAGGTTATCTTCATTGGACCCACTGTCCCTTCAGAGCAATCTCTGGTTATATCAACGTAGCCCTTTGCTGTAGAAGATATTCTTGCTGGCTTCCACAGCAGGTGGTCACTCATTTAACTTGATTAGCCCACAGAATACATTTCACACCTAACTATACTTTATAGTTTATAAAGCTGCTGTCGCCCCTTTGTTGACCCACAGCTGTATATACAGACACACACATTGCTTTATGTATAATATAAGTACACAATACAACGATATCTAGATACATGGAAAATAATCACAAAAATGGCGCCACAAGCTTATTGCTTGCACCAAACAAATCAGGCCACCCATCACATCTATAAACAAAGTTTTGAGATTTTGATGAGATTTTGCAATGCCATAAAGGTATCATTGGAAGGGTTGGATTTATGAGTCGGTTTCTGTTTGCGTAAATGAGATTGTGTCAAGGTTGCCATGGCCTACTCTCATCAGCAGCACCGGTATCGTGGCAGCTATGATTTCGCAACCATAATTTTTACCACGGACGGTGGATGCCCAGGAAACCTAAGTAAGTTTCAACATTAGAAAAAAGGTTTTCTCCTTACTGTGGGATTCTGTAATTTTTAGATGAAAATGAAGATTTATGGATGTGTAAATTTATTCGACACTGGATATGTGAAGGACCATTAAGTGTATGACTAATGTGAGTTATTTGACTCTTTGCATTGTAAAGGAATTCTGATGACATAATTAATTTATACATCATCTAACAGTTTGTTCACAAGTACTGTACAAGTAAACAGCAGTAGTATTATGTGTGCAGACACAAGATTAGTAACTCACAAAGCACTCACATGTAACAGCACACAGCTGTCACCCTGCATGTTGCTTCCTGCGTTTACAAAGAAAATTGTAATAATTAAGGAAGTGAATAATTAACCTTTCATTTTGCATATTCATTTGTGACAATACAACAATGTTTACATTTGTCAGGTAGAATGCCTTTAAGTGCCTGTCAGTCAGATACCCATTACAAGAATTTCCTCATTAAAGACTTTCAGTCAATGAACGGTTTCATGTTCAGTGTTGCTCGTTGCTGCTAATGTTGTAATGTTGTAATGATGATCCCAGAAGAGGAGGAGCAGCTGCTGCAGCAAGACCAAGGCAGGTGTGCAAACACCTCTACACACTATTTTGTTTTTGTAACTATCTTTTCATTGAATATTCCTTTTTAGAAGAAAAATATATCAGTGAGACTCTATGGCCTCCTACAACTTCAGTAAAACATTAAAGTACAAAATATGAAAGCTTCATTGCGGATACGTGTTGGTCTCGGTTCTCAAATAAAAAATAGACTTGCAGGTCCCATAAGTGTATACATTTAAAGGATCACTATAGTGTCAGGAAAACAAAGTGGTTTTCCTGACACTATTGTGCCCTGAGGATGCCCCCACCCTCAGGGTCCCCCTCCCGTGGCACAGAAGGGGTTAAAACCCCTTCAGCCACTTACCTTAATCCAGCACCGTGCTCCCTCAGCGCTGGTGACCTCTCCTCCCAGTCCGACGTCAGCTCCCCCGTCTGACGTCAATGGAGCCGAATACGCATTCAAAGTGTCCATAGGAAAGCAGTTTTCAATGCTTTCCTATGGACGCTCTGTGCGATGGAGGAGAAATTTGCCTCCAGCGTCGCAGATGCCCTTCTAGTGGCTGTCCGGATAAACCACAAATGTAAACATAACAGTTTCTCTGAAACTGTTATGTTTACATGTGAAGGGTTAAAACCTGAGGGACCTGGCACCCAGACCACTTCACTGAGGTGAACTGGTCTGGGTGACTATAGTGTCCCTTTAACAGTGAACATACTTGTTATGATATAAAGGTTCTCTGGTCCCCATTCTAGCTTATATTACCATGAGGATCCCTTGTGCTTGGTTGCTGCTTCTAAGTGCTGCTTCAAAGTGATTGCTTGGAGATATTCTGGAGAGTTTTACTGATTCTTCAACTGTCCAAGATTTTGCTAAGATTTTTAAGTGTTCTTGCATAGCAAGACCACTTAATGTTATCTCACATATATATTTAAGTGTTCTTGCATAGCAAGACCACTTATTGTTATCTCACATATATATTATTATTCTTATTATAGCCAAATTTGCCACCCTAACTCCTCCCACAGTTTCTACACTACATAGACCAAAATTTACCAAAACGTGCAGATTGTTCCCGATCGGATTGCTATTACTTTGTGGAACGTTTCGCCGAATGGTTCACGGAATATCGTCGTTCTTGTGGCGCAATTTGTCCCATAGGAATGAATGGCAAAGCTAGAGTGGGAGCTGGCAAAAGCTGAAAAATCAGGACATGATTTCTAAACTGCCACCACTCACTTATTTTCAGGCCCACCTACACAAATCTTATATCAAAACGTTCAGCTATTCCTGCTGCCACTAAACATGTCAACGGCTAAGCCATAGTCCTGATAGTTTTCACAATATAATCATTTGTTTGCAACTAACGCCGTCCATTGACTTTCATTGAAACTTCACTCTACAAAGCTCATATTTGAAGTGCAATTTCTAAACTGCGACTGTGCCTTCAGTTTTAATACTTCAGAGACATACTATGCATCAAAATGTAGGTCTGGGTCTTGTGATTCTCACAATATAAAGCTCTTCGCTGTAGGATTTATAGTTTTTAAAATACGACCGTTTGAAGATGGCAACCGCCAAAATACTCTGACCTGTGTCAGGCTGCAGCAGCAAGTGATGTCATAGACAGGGCCTTTTGAACACCTGCTAATGTTTTTATAAATGTATGGTTTAATGTAACTGTGCAACAACGTTGTAATTAAATGTGCTATATAAATGATAACAGTTACTCCGCCCACTCCAGTTGTAGACTCCTGGTGGAGGCAAGAACACTTCACACAATTTCCCCAGAAATTGTAGCTTTTCTAGTTCTTTTTACTGTTACAGGTAAGAAATCCATAGTTGCCAACATTTGAAAACCATTTCCAGGGACACTTTGCAGCACAGCTATCAATTACTAGCTTGAAAATGTACCACACCCACTGCTGCAAAGCTCCGCCCACTATGTCCAAACCACATAATTAATCTCTGCCTGCTTATAGTGCAGATTACAGGGTCTACTCAATAGATTATTGAGATGTTAAATTTAAACTTAAGGCCAAAGTAGAAGAGTTGGAAACATTCTCCCATTCAGCTGCACTATTTCGACCTAAGGTTTGAGTTTCCCATCTCAGTTCCCTGCAGTTCTCTATTTACTGACTAGACCTTTAAAGGCCAAGTTCCCACCAACAGTACCATGCATCCTTGGTGTGCGATAGATACATTCGCAGCACAGCATCTATATCACGCAGGTACATTTTATCACTTTAATGTGAGTTAGGTATCAGTGGTGACACTGTCAGTACAAATATAGAAAGACTTTTGTGCAGATGTGCTTCAGTCTGAGAGTTGTGTTTAGACCATAAAACATACATTAGTTCACGAAAATAATAATATTGGGGAGTGAATATAGTTTTAAAAAAAGCTGAAAATAGGAAATGAAAGATATAGAAGAAGAATGTTCAGAATGGAATTAAAAAGAGAAATGGGAGCAAAAGGAAAACATATGCACATATTCCATTAACTCCTTTTCATGTCCCCAATTCAACATGTTAAATGTCTCAGATTGAGACTTCAGTCACCACTCCACTGCTTCTGATTCTTCTAGTTCCAGGAGTCTGTGGGTATTATACAGAGAGCAGCACTATACAGGGAGCACTGACTGTCCCGGGATATTATACACACAGATCTGTATTATACAAAGAGCAGCCCTATACAGGAAGCACTGATGGTCCCAGGATATTATACACACAGACCTGTGTTATACAGAGAGCAGCACTATACAGGGAGCACTGACTGTCCCAGGATAATATACACACAGACTTGTGTTATACAGAGAGCAGCACTATAGACTAAACATGGAGCACTGACTGTCCCAGAATATTATACACACATACCTGTTTTATACAGAGAGCAGCACTATACAGGGAGCACTGACTGTCCCGGGATATTATACACACAGACCTGTACTATACAGAGAGCAGCACTATACGGGGAGCACTGACTATTCTGGGATATTATACGACACAGATCTGTATTATACAGAGAGCAGCACTATACAGGCAGCATTATACAGGAAGCACTGACTGTCCCAGGATATTATACACAGACCTGTATTATACAGAAAGCAGCATTATACATGGAGCACTGACTGTACCAGGATATTATGCACACAGACCTGTATTAT
Source organism: Pelobates cultripes (assembly GCA_933207985.1). Classification (NCBI taxonomy): domain Eukaryota; kingdom Metazoa; phylum Chordata; class Amphibia; order Anura; family Pelobatidae; genus Pelobates; species Pelobates cultripes. The sequence goes on along the minus strand of OW240922.1, from coordinate 46,301,476 downwards.
CGTTAATTTATCGATAAAATTAAGCTTATATTTATTGGTACCTCCAACACATGCAATACATACACACAGACTGTTGAATACAGTCACACACAGACTGCCGAATACATACAGACTGCCAAATACACACACACAGACTGCTGAATACCCGCACACACCAACTGCTGAATACATGCACACACCAACTGCTAAATACACGCACACACCAACTGCTGAACACATGCACACACCGACTGCTAAATACACGCACACACAGACTGCTGAATGCACACAGGCTGCTGAATACACCCACACACAGACTGCCGAATACATACAGACTGCCGAACACACACTGCTAAAAACACACAGAGAGGCTGCTGAATACACAAAGGCTACTTTATACACACACACACACACACAGACTGCCTAATACACACACACACAGGCGTAACTAGAAACCACGGGAACCCGGTGCGAAAATTGCCCCCTCCAATGCCACCCTCCATCCATACATCAATCGTCCCGCTCCCATACGTTACCCTCTCCCAACACATGCAATCCGATACACATATAGACACACACACATACAAACACACAAATACAAACACACACATACATACAAATACAAACACACAGACACACAGAGACACACACAGACACACAGACAGACACACACACACACACAGACAGACACACACACACACACATACAGACTGACATACACAGACATACAGACAAGCAGACATACACACAAATGCAGAAACACAGACATACACACACTCACATACAGACACACAGACATACACAAAGACATACAGACATACACACACAGATAGACATACACACACTCACATACAGACAGACATACACACACATACAGACACCCACACACAGACAGACATACACACACAGACATACAGCAAGACATACAGACATAAATACACACACACACACACACACACACAGACAGACACACACACACACAGACACACACATACAGACTGACATACACAGACATACAGACAAGCAGACATACACACACATGCAGAAACACAGACATACACACACTCACATACAGACACACAGACATACACAAACACATACAGACATACACACACAGATAGACATACACACACTCACATACAGACAGACATACACACACATACAGACACCCACACACAGACAGACATACACACACAGACATACAGCAAGACATACAGACATAAATACATACATACACACGTAAAGAGACACACACATACCTTTCCCTGAGGTCCAGTAGTGACTCAGGCTGATGGGAGTCAGAGTTCCCGCGCGGCTCCCATTGGTTGCTGGGAGGAAGTGATCGGGGCAGTCACTTCATCCCAGCCTCTGACATCATCAGAGGGGGCCCGGTCGCGTTTTAAAGTGCTGACCAGGCCCTCTGGAATTACATAGCATTGGGTGGCCCTAACAGCATGGGCCACCCGATGGGCCCCTTTAATGCGGCCCTGGCGGTTAAACTGCGCGGGCCGGGGTCGCATTACTCAGCTGGCGGGACCCACAGTCGCAGGGGACTGCAGGGCCGCCGGGCCCCCTGAAGTGACGGGCCCGGTTGCAGCTGCGACCCCTGCGACCACGGTAGTTCCACCACTGCACACACAGACTGCTGAATACACACACTTACTGCTGAATACACACGGACTGCAGTGAGGGGTGCAGTGTATTTGTTTTTGTTTAGGGGTGCTGTGTGTGTGTGTGTGTAGGGGTGTTGTGTGTGAGCAGTGCTGTGTGTGTGAGAGGTACAGTGTTTGTGTGTGTGTGAGGGGTGCGCCACTCTGTCTCTCTTTCCTCTGGGATAGGGAACTCCATACTGCACAGCACATCCTGTAGTCGCTGCTGGATTCTGGCGTTGAAGCCGGATACTGCCCGGCAGTACTTCCATACTTCTGAAGTAGTGCAGGTTTTTCCATGGACAGGAAGCCACCCCACCTCTGCCACCAATGTAACGGAGCTCCCTGTACCCCGGCTGTGTACCTCCGCCAAATAAGCACTTCCTAGCTGGAACAGGGGTCAAACCTCAACACTCCTGCATCCAGTCGCCGTGACTTGACTGGGGTCCTGGAACTACTCCATCCTGGAGCTGAATGGGGAACTCGCTCTATTCACTCCCAGGCACTGGATGGCACTCAGTCCTGGAAGCGCTAGTCCTTACAAGGAATTTCCCCATTGAATCCTCTACACTGGAACAAGCTGCAACAGTGCTTAGCCCTTTCTCCTCCCAGTAACCAGGCGACACTGAAATACTTTAATCCGGGCCAAGTGGCCTCCTTTTATACACAATGCACAACAGTAATTACATTATGTAGAACACACCCACAATAGACAGTCTCCCTTCAGGTTCATACGTTAACTCCTCCCCTTAATTCCTGTAGCTGAGAGATAATTGAGTCTAAAGGACCTTAATTCGATTAACTCCCAGTTACAGGAAAATCATAAAACACATAAAAAACATAATAAAAATACATAATAACCACACAAATTATACATCCTCAAACACCCCTGATCTGAGCACCCAAGTTGTGCAAATTGCACTCAGATCCATGCATTACAGGGGAATCGCCACCATGTTAAAGCTCTGACAGGCCGCACATGTGGTCATATGCCGAAAACAGTTCCAGAGCATTTGGTGCTTTTGCCGGTCAACTTTCCGGGGCTCCAGTGGACGAACTACAGAGTGTTTTGCCTGGATCGCAGGCAGCGTTTTTTCCCCATAGTCTCAGGCACCTTCCTCCCAAAAGCGCTCTACTGGCCATTTTCAAAGTGGTCCAAAATACAGGACCAAGTTGACCAGTAACCGCATGGTCCCCTAGCCGAAAATAGTTCCATGGAATCGCGGCTAAGTGCTGCTGGGGACCGACCGGGAACCGTGAAGTCTTCATGCTGAAAATAGTTCCAGCGCATTCATGGCTAAGTCCCCCTGAAGTCTATTCGCAGTTTTGGTCCATGCGAACCGACGCCAGGGAGCTAGCAATCAGTTCTATGCGCACAAATGGAAAGTGCCGAACCAGGGGGAATAAAATATGGGTCTTTACAGTCGCTGACCTGGCCCATAGTCGGTGGGCAGGAGGCCAGCTTCCACACTCCTCCAGGAGTCCGTCGCAAATGTCTGTAGAAAGCGGCTTTGTCACACATTTAAATACATAAAGGGAATCAACACAGTAAAGGAGGAGACTATAGTTAAAAGAAAAAAACTACCAAAACAAGAGGAATTGGTCTCAAAATAGAAGGGCAAAGGTTTAAAAATAATATCAGGAAGTATTACTTTACTGAGAGGGTAGTGGATGCATGAAATATCCTTCCAGCTGAAGTGGTAAAGTTTAACACAGTGAAGGAGTTTAAGCATGCATGGTATAGGCATACGGCTATCCAAGCTATAAAATAAGTCCAGGGACCCTCTTAGATGGGGGTCCTTTGAAATGTTAATGGCCATTAGCCTTGTGTTCCCATATCATAGCCAAAAGAAACATTAATATTTACCCACAAATTAATAATTAAGCCTCATTTTTATTATATTTAGAATGGGACGGGCACAATCTTCTAATCAAGCCCAAACATGATTTGCGTAAATTAAACATAGGTGAAGGGATTGTGAAGGGATTGTGATGTCCGCTTTTTGGGTCATGAGTAAGGAGTGTGTCTTATCTATGGATTGGAAAAATGGTAACAAATTCATAGATGCAATTATTATTTCTGTGGCAAGTACATAAGATGAGAAAGAACCAAATGTTCCCATTTGGATTGATGTTGGTCTGGATCACAAGGGGGTGGTCACTTATAGTTTCTATAGGTATGCCTTATATCCACCTCTTGTGCGAGGCTTGGTAATCCACAGGGTATATATCTAATGATACTGAAGTGTGGATTGGACTTGCTTGGGGGCCAGAATCTAATTCTCAGTAAGTCACCATCTCCCTGGGCAGAAGTTTTACTTTGAAAACCTGAGTATGTGATTAAGACTTCTGTTATTTTATCCCTTTTGTTTTTATCTGTTGTTGGTGTAACTAATTTGATTGTCATCTATAATTGTGTATGCACTGCAACTATTTTTTGCTCATAATAAATATTCCTTTATTAAGTTCTGCCTTTGTCTGGTAAAGTATCACGTTACCTGAAGAGACTATTTAGTGATTTTAAATTACATAGATATTGTGCTAAGTTGTATTTAGTGGGTTTTTATTATTAAGTTACCTGGGGGACCAAGGCACCCCATTTATAAATTGTCTTGGTGGTGGCAGCGTCAATCAACTGAAATTGGGTCAGGAGGGATCTAATCAAGGAGAGGTGTTGCATTGGGACTCGTTATGTGCCAGTGGATGTGTCCCTTTTTGGGTTCAGTCTGACACTGAAATTACCTCCCAATACAAGAACCCCTTCAATGAAGGTCTATAGTTTACGCAACGTGTGTGAGAGGAACCAGTACTGACTTTGGTTCGGTATGTATATATTCGCAAATGTATAGAGCGACTTAGCTATCATGCCCTTAAGGAACAAGAACTGTCCGTCCAGATCCGCCAGAGCCACCCCCTCCATGAATGGAACTCTTTTGCTGATCAATATCGCCGTGCCTCTACATTTTCCCCACTGATAGTCGCTATAATGACCCATAGGGAAGTGGTGATTGGTCAAGACCCCTCCCTGTAATGCATTTCCTGGATCATGAATATGGAAGCTCGTTTGGTGTGGAAATTCCTCAAGGCCCCTGAATGCCTCCTAGGCTTATTCAGCCCACTGGCATTTATAGAGAGCATGGTGAGAGGGTCAGGTCAGAGAAGGTTAACCCTCTCCATCATGGTTAGAGGTGCGCTTCTTCTTGAAACCCTGTGAAGGTGGAGCACGTCGATTTCACGTCGGAATGTGATGTGCCGTTGCGTGCCTCCATGCACCTCCAGATACTCCACAGTCTAGTCGCAGCCAATTCAACACTGACCAACACACACACACACTTACTGACAGACACACACACTCACTGACAGACACACACAGACACTGACAGACACACACACTCACAGACACTCACAGACACACACACTCACTGACAGACACACACACAGACAGACACACTCACTGACACAGACAGACACACACTGACAGACACACACACACAGGCCCACACTCACTGACACACACACAGACACACACACTCACTGACACACACAGACACACATACACTCACTCACTAACAGACACACACACTGACAGACACACACATACTGACACACACACTGACAGACACACACACTGACAGACACACACGATCTTGCACACACATAATTTTCTTATATTGCTCCCTACCTTTTGGAGCCGATATGGAGCTTCTCCCTAGGGTCCAGTGGGATCTTTTAGCTGCTCCTCACTGCTCCCTCGCACGGTTTAGTGATGCCGGGTCCCGGAATATGACATCATATTCCGGCGCCCGGCTTCACTACAGACGGTGCGCGCGAGGCAGCAGTGAGGAGCAGGAACACTGAGCTCCCTCACTGGCCGTCCTCCCCAGCTGGGTACATTTTAGCAGAGTAGGCACCTGCAATGTAGGGAAAGCAGGTGGCTACTCTGCTATAACACTAAGCATGTACTTGCGGCTTGCCGCGAGTTTGACATTCTTGCCCTACACGCTCTTAGGTAGACTTGTGCGGGGACAGAAAATTTCAGTTTGTCCAAATTGTTTTTCAGAAAAAAATAAAAAACATGTGGATAAACAAAATGTGGATTAACTGAATTTCGCCCATGCTTTAGTTTGGTTTGTCTGAATTTCATTTGCATATGTTTTTTGCCAACAGAATTCGGACAACCAAATTAATTTTTAACCTCTCACTCGTTGCCGACGAGTGTGGGGTGCCCAGTCATTAATACTATATAAGGGGGCCTATGAATAAACAATAAGACAGGGAGGGACACTATGTCCCTCCAATGCCTCCATGGGGGGCCAAAAAAAAATAAAATTAAGAACAGTGTTACTCCCTGTGCCCCCACCTGGGGCCAGGGAGTGGGGGCTACTAAATAAAATAAAAGGGGGTTGACCTACTTTTCCTCCCTGTCCCCACCCATGAGCAGTCGGTGGGTGCTCTATTTATAATACTTGTGGGACCTAAAGTCCCCGTCAACCTCCACCTATTGGTAGCAGGTAGGGGCTAATAAAAATATATATTAATCTGCGGTGGACCTAATCCCCCCAGACCGTACTGATAGGTGGCAGGAGGGCACTAATAATACTGGACATACTAGTGCCCACCCCCTTAAATATTGGCCAGCTGAAACACCCTCTCCCCCTGGTGGCTAGGGGTGTTAATTGTTGGGAAAGCATTTTTGGTGCTTTTTCAAGTACTTTTTGATTGGAATTCTCAAAGTGTCTCAGGCTTATATAAAATTATTAAAAACTCTTCAACATGGCTGTAATCACTAATATTTGAGTGTTTATTGCAATATATGGGGACCCTTTTCACCGAACCGATAATGGTAAAAGTGTTGAGATTCCAATATAAACAAAAGTGTTTTATTAAAAACTGTTTTTATTGAGGCAGTCGCAAGTAGTGATATAATAACATTACTGCATGTGAAATTTGGGACTATTCCAAACTCGGTCGCCGGATAATCTAAGTTATATTAAAGACAGGAGGGGAATATTTTGCATAATCCTTCTTTTCTGACACCTCCGTCAGCAAAGAAAGAGTTAAGACAAGGCAGTAGAAACAACCAAGCAGAAAATATATGGAAAATAGCATATAAAACCCCCAACAAGACCCTCCCATTTCCTATCTTTTTAATAAGACTGAGCAGGAGAGGAAATAGCAATGAAGACCCAAACAGCAAGTTAACCATAGGGACACATCAACCAGCAGAAACAATAAAAGTCCGGATTAAACTGAAAGAAGAGAGAGAAAAACGTGAAAAAAATTATCTGCACTGAAACAAAAATCCCCAACTATAAAGGTTAACCAATATTGCAATCAGTAGTAAATATAATAAATGCAAAAACATTCCAAACAAAGAAAAAAAAAATGAACAACAGATGGTGTAAGCACACAACCAAAAGGAACACATTAAAATCAGGAAGAAACAGAATCGTTGGAGAAAGAAATCAGTACCCACTTCATTACTGATGAGATAGACATTAAGAATGGTGAAATTAAACAAAAGATTGAACAATTGGAAGATACATTAATAGAAAAAAAAAAAAAAATTAGAGATAAGAAGATTACAAATTAAAGAGAGAACAATAATTGAAAGGTAATTTTCTAATTAAACTTGTTAAACAATATGGAGGATCCCACGGATATAACAATCAAGCCAAAATATATCCATCACAAAGAGCAGGCCACACCAATAGATCCCGCCATTATTCCAATAGGAATAAACCCAAAACATCATTTACACCGAGCTCTCAATCCCAGAGAAAGAAATATAACATGAATTATACAGATGGAAGGAGTAGAAATTATCGATCCCGTTCCCCTATTCATAAGAGAGGGATGAATATCCCTCACCAGCTCAATAGGGATTTTTTAGACCATAGGAACACCTATCATCGCCCTACCCCCCCAGACCAAATCAGACCAAGGGGTTTCTCCATCACTCAAACCACTTTCTGGCATTCCAGTCCCCTCTTAAAAGGAGAAGAGGAATGGATCAACCAGAGTGGGAGGAAGAGGGAGAGATACCAGATCCCAGTTATCGAGAACAACAAAGATCTGTGAGACCAAGTAGGGAGATATTATAAATTTATCCCAGGCCCATTTTGACACACAGGAATTTAAAATTTTAGCCAAAGGATTGAAATTTGCACCCAGCACTAACCCAGATGGTTTTAATTTATTTATGGATGCTCAAAAATACTTGAGGGAATTAACCATGAAAAGACACTTTTTAAAAAGACCTATTCCGGGGGGGGGGTAGGGCCTGACTGTGATGACACATTTTCAGAGAGCTCCGGGCAACTCGATGAAACTAAGCTACTTATCCGCACTACCGGAGCTCTCTCTGCGTCTGACAGCGAAGTATTGACCGCCAGGTGACAAGCGACTGATTCTGTACGGTCGACAGCAGCCGTCCAGACTAAGTCCTTGGCGGGACAGAGTGGGGCCTAGCAAGCAGCGCAGAGGGGAGAGGCGGACGCTCTCTCAGCCAAGCTCGGGCGGACCCCTGACCAATTCTCCATGCCACCCTGCAACCCCCCCCTTTGGACTTGCGGGGGAGATCCCAGTCCCCACCCTGGAGGCTCACTCCCTTCACCAGGACGAAGCGACCCTGCACCAAACATGGCAAACCAAACATTGCATACCAAACATGGCGGACGATGCGGACCCCACGCCTGACTATGGCAAAGTGATGCCTAGAACGCTGGCATTCCTGGACAGACTCCTAACTGACTTTTGGGGGACGCTGTCCCTCCGACAACTGGCACCCGCTCCACAAACCCCGCAAGAGCACCCACCTAAACTTGCTCCCCGGCAGCCTCAAAAGAGGTGCAGCACACAGAAATCATGAAAATGGCGGTAAAGACCGGGTAGGCGGAGCACTGAGGGCAGGAAGCACAGACCTGCAACAGAGAGAGGTGCCTATGGAGCCTGCAACTAGCAGGACAAGCAGAATGAAACAGGGAGAGGAGAGCAGGGGATACAGAAGAAGACATTAAACATCATGGTCACTGCACCGACCTTGTCTGGGTCACTACACCTCATAACTCATCCCAATACCTGGTACGGTACCCTGCCCATGACAGGCATAGGCTGAAAGCATAGAGGGGTGTCGGATGCACAATAAGACCACACTCAGCCAGGAGAACCCAACCTTCTTTACCTAAGGCTGTACCACATGACCCAGACATCCCCACACTAGCACCTTCCACCACAGTCACTCAGGGTGGCAAACTTAGTTTGCATAATACTCTCAAGATGTAACCTACTATATGTCTACTTATCACCTAGGCATACTCTGCAATAACAAAGCTTTGATCTCTAATGCAAAACATATATTATAGAGTTCAGTTCACTCATGTACTGTACCTGTCATGTTAACAGAATAGCAGAAACTCCCTGATAAGCAACATTAATATGTATAAATCTTATAAATATACGCATAGCTAATCTAGCACCATAAAGCGATGGCCATCTTACGCCATGTGTCCATGTTTCTAGCATGTTATAACGAATGGTACGTACTAACATTAATCGGATAGCTCATAGCATGGTTATTGCACCATTCTAACTTAATTCTACGTTTAAATATGTTTAAGCCTGACTAAAATAAAAATTGTGCTTGTTATTCATGTGCCCCACATGTTAAGCGTGGTAAAAGCCAGAGGATTGCTTTTAGGGCACCTCTCGCCAGCCTGTATAATTTATTTGCACTGCAAAAATAAAGAATTAAAAAAAAAAAGAATTTAAACTAAAAAGACCTATCCCTGTCATGGACATTTTACCTGATAGGAATCCATTTTTTCACACCAATTTTCAACGTAAATCCAAGTTCTACCCAGTTCAAGATAGAGTAGAATATCTGAAGGGCTTCAGCAATATGCTTCTTAAAGAATTTGAGGCTATTGAATCAAGGAAATGTCCTTGAACAATAGGGAACAATCAGCTTTTAAAAGATTATGCGATAGACGTGATGTTGTCTTCAAGTAGGCCGATAAAGGCTGTGCAGTGGTTATATTGGATTGTGGAGACTACATAACATGAGACTCCTTGGAGACAACTCCACGTATCCCTGTTACCCAATGGTCCCACTGTAGAATATACCACTAAACTTCTTCATTTATTAAATGATGGGAAGGATCAGGATATCCTAAGTCAAAATGAATTAAAATTTTATTTAATCCTTACACTAGATTGGCCGCATTTTATTATCTTCTCAAGGTCCATAAAGCCCTGATAAAACCACCAGGCAGACCTATTATAAGTGGCATTGGTAGCCTAACAGTTAATCTGTCCCAATATGTTGATTATTTCCTACAAAAATATGTACCTAAAACTAAATCTTATATTAAAGACACAAGACATATCCTCAGAATCATTAAGAACATACAATGGAAAAACAGTTTTCCAGGCTACTGCCGATGTGTTGTCTTTATACACGGCCATTGACCACCAAAATGGTGTGCTAGCTATTAGGAAGGTATTAGAACAAGATCAAAGTATGGACAAAAGACAGAACAACTTTATTTTGGATTGCATCAATTTTATTCTTACTAACAATTATTTTTTATTTGAGAATAGGTTTTACTGTCAGATTTGTGGTACAGCCATGGGGACGCAGTTTGCGCCTAGCTATGCCAATCTCTTTATGGCCACATGGGAGAATGATCAGATCTGGGCCGAGCATAGCTGGACGTCAAACCTGGTGCTCTGGAAACGTTTTATAGATGACGTCATTATTATTTGTGATGTCCACAATCTGAATTGTCTAAATTTTTAATGTATATAAATAATAATGATCAGGGTCTAATTTACTCTGGTTATCCAAATCAAAAACATTAATTTGCTATAGGACCTTTTTTAAACCTACTGATAAGAATAATTATATTGATTTTAAAAGTTGCCACCATCATCGCTGGTTAACAAATATACCTAAAGGTCAGTTCATGTGCATAAGTCGCAACTGTGCCAGGGACGAGGACTTTGAATCCCAAACCGAATTTTTGGAAAGAAGATTCACCAACAGGCAATACCCCCATGCGTGGGATAGGCATAAGGCTATCCTAACTATAAGATAAGGCCAGGGACTAATGAAAGTATTTAGAAAATTGGGCAGACTAGATGGGCCGAATGGTTCTCATCTGCCGTCACATTCTATGTTTCTATGTTGTTGAATAGTACTAGAGACCTTGTACGACAGTGTAGAAAAAAAAACGAAACCTGGGTTAACAGACCAAATAGAGATAAAATAGATTTTAGTTTGTCTTTTAAGACACAATTTAATAGCAAATCCAAATTAATAGAAAAATCACTTAATAAATGGTGGCCAGTTTTATTGCAGGATGATGTTTTAAAGGGAATTTTACCTCCTAGATCTATAGTCATTTACAATAAAGCCAGGGATTTTAAATCTTATTTAGCACCCAGCCTTCTACTATCCATTGATAAACAAAACTGCACTTTCTTTCGTAAACCCAATGGATTTTTCAAATGTGGGCACTGCAAGATGTGTAAACATCTTCCCAGTTCAATTAAGGAATTTAGTAGTTCTGCGACCAAACCAACCTACAAAATTAAGCACTTTATAAATTGTTCCACTAAAAATGTGGTTTATTTATTACAATGCCCCTGTGGGGTGCAATATGTGGGACGTAAAATCAGAACCCTTAGGGAACGCATCTTAGAACATCAACGAGCCATTACGAAAAAAGATGTCACTGTACAAACTATGCTCTCTTTGATTTTAAGTAATTTTTATGTTTTGGGATTTACATATTTCAACATGATAGTAGAAAGGGGGATATAGTGAAAAAGGTGTGTCATCGTGAAACCCAGTGGATATATATGCTTAAGACATTGGGAGATCCTGGTTTAAATGTTAATGTCAACATTATGGCTTTCATGTAATTCTTAACCTTTTTTAAAAAAAATTTTTCTTTTTTTTCAGTGCATATGAACGTAGCAAACGCGCATGGGGTACCTTAACGGCAATTCTCATGTGTTTTTCAGACATTAGTAGCATTGAGGTATGCGGTAGTACTAGCACAATTTTGTATTTAGTAAAGGTTATAGGTCACAGGCTAGGTAGGTAAATATGTTAAGTAGAGTAGTCAGCAGATTTACATATCGAGATACGAACAGGCATAACACATGATTCCAATATAACCTGTATATGTGAGGTTATACATAGATACATGATGACTAACAGGCGTACCCATTGTTTAGGTGTGAGATATACATGCAGAGTGAGATAACCACTGGGTTATAGGGCTATGGTTATTTCTATACTGCTTTTACGCTTAAGAGCAATAGAGCGGATAAATAAAGGAAAATAACCTGTAGGCTGATTATGCAGAGAAAAGTGACTAGACAGATTGGCTAATATTCCTGGTATCCTTTCTCACTTGTCAGACTCATGGCTCTCGCTTACTATTGCTAATAATCATAACTAGTACAGACTTAAACGTAAACATATCTAGGTTAACGAGTTGAACCACCGAATTCAGCCCCTTATGCTCCCCCTCATATTACACATGCTTTAAGAGTATAGTTAGGAAAACGTAAAAAATAAACACTAAAATTAAGTATTAAGCATATATCTCGGGTCGCTCGGTAGTGTTGCATCAGGCAAATGGTGTCTGTCAGCGTGTGATCAAGCCTTTCACGTTCTGGGGGCCCTTTTATTCGATCATCCAGTCCCTGTGGCAAGGTTGGTGCTGAACGAGGAGAGAGTCCGCAGGCCACTTCGGTCGATGGAAACTGCTTCAAGGCTTCCCAGGGATGCAGCATGCAGGAGTTCCATGCGGGTGATTGCATATAAGTATAGAGTGTTTTCGGATTGGTCCATGTAGTGTGTAATGGGTTTAGACTAGGCCGGAGGTGGTTCTGGTGCTTTTCGCCTTTTGGGCACCTCATTCTTCCCCCTCATTGGGAAAATATGCGTTGCTTGTACCGGGCCATTCCATATTGAGCTTTACGCCCCCCTCAGGGAGTATGGCGGTCTCCGTAGCCGCCCAGATTTGTCCGCCTTCAAGGGGCCTTGTGGTCTCTCCAGCAGAGCACGTGTGGTAGTGATGGCGGGCCTCGTGGTCAGTGCTTGTTGAGTACTTTAATCCAGGTAACTCCCGTTGTTGTTGTCGGTCCCTCGGAGGTGAGTACCTCTGCTTTACCTGCAGGTTTCGTTTTGCGTTGCGTAGTAGCTTCCGCCAGAATCTGTTGAACAGGTCGTCCAGCATCATCATCTCAGTTTGTGGTATAAAGTTCTTTGAAAGAATCCTTGAAAGAGGTAGTTTCTATGATTATATGATTATATTGATGAAATGATCATGTTTGCTCTGTGATGGTTGGGATATGGCAATATATTGAGGGTTCTTAAACCAGTTGCATTAAGACATTTTCAGATTTGTTTCTTCAGCTGTAGAATTGATTATTCGTGGGATCTAGTTGTGTTTTAGCTTTTTCAAGTAATAGTGACTCCTGGAAGCCTTTGGCTACTATATGTTTGCGTTTCATTTGTTATAATTTCCTAAGTTATAATTTCCTGTTCGCTCTAATGCTCCTCATAGAGCACCATGTGCACGTTCAAACTTTCCCAAAGGAAAAAACAAAATCAATGCTTTTCTATGGGGCTTCTACATTACATAAATGGGTTTAACTCGGTCAGTACCATGGAAATGCCTCTAGTGACTGTTAGTATGACAGCCACTAGAAGAGGAGTTAACCTTGCGATGTAAACATTGCGGTTTCTCAAGCATTGCAATGTTTTACATTGCAGGGTTAAGAGGACAGGGATATTGCATCCAGGCCCCTTCATTGAGATGAAGTGGTTTGGGTGACTATAGTGTTCCTTTAAGCTCTGCCCATTGCTAAAATTTTCCAAACATCACGCTTCCTTTGAGAAAAAGCAATCTCTACTTTTTCTTATGTATAACTGAAAAAATACTAAGGTGAATTAAAAAAAAACTAAAAAAGAGAAATGACGAGACAAAACAGGATTAACTTAAAAGCAAAACCTGCAAAGTGACAACTGCTTAACACTGCAAATATTGTTCATTTTGAGATATATTTTTCTTACAATTTGCAATAGTTAGAGTAATCTTTTGTTTTGAAATGTATTGCATAGTGTAGCACAGTGTTCCGTATTTTACTATGTATTACTAATAAGAAGATAATACCTTTTTTTACATTACATTTCAGTATTTTTATGAGCAGTACTTCTGTTAAAGTTATTATTGGTTAATTCTGCCAGGTGTTAGTATGAATATGGCTGCCAAACAGGAGTAACTGGTTAGCCTTCTATGTAATTGTGTCAGTACGCCATGTGAGTTGTCAATTCAGCTTACTTGGCACAATTATATTTATGACAATGAAATATTAAAATTTACAAAATGTTAATCCAATGTAGAAAAAGGTGAAATAAGCACTTAATTCACAAAGATTAGAATCTGTTCATGTTCCATATTTTTTTGTTAATTCCAGTCACTATTAGATTTTCAAATCAAACTCAAATAAGGTTTGGTATTTAGGAGAATCAGTGGTACCATTGTAAATGTTTTGCTGCTATGGATTTAGAGGAACACTTTGGCATTGGTGTATTTTGGATTTGGGCTTCCCTAGGCACAACTAAATTTGGGCACCCCCAAAATCTAAATTTTCCCCCCCATAATTCGTGTCAAGGCCATTTTTACTGACAGACACATGCCCTCATTGATACCTGCACTGATATACACTCACTGATAGATACACAGTCATTGGCACACACAAATACAGCCATTGGCACACACTGTTTAACCAACACACACTTTCACTGACAGACACACACTGACAGACACACACTCTCAGATACACATACAATGACATACACACACTGACACACACTCACAGGCACACCCATTCTCACTCACAGACACACACTGACAACTACACTCACTCACTCACTCACTCACTTACTCACAGTAAGGTGGACAGCCCAAGAACACAAGACAAACAAGGCATTTGTCTGGGAGCTTGGGGTGGCATTTTTGGCACCCCCCCTGAAAGTGCCACCCTAGGCAAATGCTTTGTGTGCTTTGTGGTAAATACATCCCTGGGCATTGGCAGCTTATTCCTTTACAGTCAAATACAAATTCACTGTATAGTGGCTTAGCCACTAGTTTGAAGGATTAGGAGGTAAATGGTCTTGAGCTATATATATAACAAATAACTTATCAAAGTGCTGGCAGACTCTGTCTACCAGAACCTCAGCTCAGCACATATAAATTTATCTTTCAACTTCCTTCGAGATGTGACAAGTGACAACCTTACTAGAATAAAAGGGCAGTAGATGGCACACCTGAAACATACCCTTTTTCAGTAATGATGCTGCTGTATTTGACTTTGGCTTAGTTTTGACTTCCCTGAATTCTGGTATCTTTGACTTTTGGCTTTCCCTCATCGTTGTGTCTGATTCTGTGTTCCTAACCTCGGCAAGTATTTTGACTATTCTTGGATAAGTCCGGCCATTCTAAGGTCCAGTTATATGTTATATAATTAGCATTTTTCCTGGCACTTTTTTATATTTAACCTCTAACCTACTTCCTGATAGGAATACAGTCACATAAAATAACTACAATGTTATTATTTTATGTGTTATCATGATGTCACGTAATACATTTGTCATCGATTATCATTTCACAATGTACACAACACAGGGAAGATTTAACATGTGCCTAAAATACTATGACAAATACACTTCCTTACAAAACAAAATGTCCTGGAAACACCTTTGGACCTCACAACCTGTTTCAGAAATACAAGCTACGATTTAAAGGGACAAATGCTCAGAGTTGGAAAATATGGAGGGGACAGTATTGCATAAGTACTGGAGACTCCAATTTCTCTTCTTAATAAAAAAATTAAAAAAAGGAAGATGTTCAAGTACAGTCCCCAAAATCCGCTGATTCGTACCTTCACATAAATAATGACTATTGTGAGTTCTAACTGAAACCACGGTGAATAGACCTATTCATTTTAAGATACTTTTTTTCTCACTGCATTTCTTTAATTTACAGTTATTTATATTAAGGTGAAGGTCCATTATAAAACAGTGCTGTTGGTAAATCAAGGGTTATAGGATTGTTGATACCTGGGTTTAAATATAGAATATATATGGTATAGTCATAGTTTTATTAATACGTACAGAAACAGCTGTCGAGTTTCTAAATACATCTAACAATTGTACTACTTGCGTCACGACTAATTAGCAAAATGTGACACATCATAAGGAAGAATGCATACTTATGTAATAGCAGACTCTATCTGGTGCATACCACAGAGGTTCTTCCTTGGGCTGATCCATAAGGGAACAGCCAGAATTTGTTCATATCTACTTATTTTTCATCCTCCCATCTGTGTGTACTGGATAGAAGCTGCCCTACCTGTTTTTAAAAGTAATATTTTATTTGGGCAATAAATTCTATTTGATAGGTTTGCCTTACACGAGGTTCATGATTATTTTATAGTACTTTTTAAATAGAATCATAAAGGGCTATATAAAACATAGAGGTTTAATCTTTTATAAAACATAATTGCCAGAATCTACGGAAAAAGCCTCCAACACTTTCAGGATGTTGGGTGCAGTTGCAAATACATTCCTTATGACACAATGTAATAACTAACTGCCCTGTGACCGCCCTCATTGCAAACTAAATTCTTATTTTCAACTCCCTGAATATGAAATGGTTACATGTTTGTTTAGTTATTATTAAGCCACACACTAAGTAATGGCCAGCCTTGATATTTTTATTAAATATATTAATAATAATTCATAGGGACATTTATATTCCTGGCTAATCCATGGCAGCATCACAATAGCATCACAATAGGGTTAGCTCTGCCCACTTGGCTGTTTTGGACAGGAACTGAATTAGAAATAGGACCTCCGCTCTCTGAGTCCTCAGTCTTTTTTCCTGTCCTCTTGACTGTGGATAATTTATCAGGTAACTTAACTTGCCTATATATTGTTTTTTATTTTAGCGTGACTAATTTTCATTTAGCCTTTCTCCATTGGAAGCCCCCAGTACGTAGCCCCGTTTAAGGAAAAGCCACTGGGAGATGGGGTATCCTTAGTTACAGGTTCCCTGGTATAATCCATTGTGATCCAATGGGTAGCGGTGTGTTAAGTGGTACATTTCATAATTAACTCTCATTTGTCTGCTGTGATCCTCTGGGTAGTGGAATATTATACTGTACCAATACATTTATTTTTCCAATTCCGCTATGATCCTTAGGGTAGCAATGTATTATGTGAAATATAGCATATTGCATATCAAATTTAGATGTATTCAGGAAAGAATGCTTCACATATATAATCCAAGCACTTAAAAATCATATATTTCATATGGGGGACCTCCTTTGAGCCTTGTTCTTACCTTATCCCTTTTGTGTCTATAGTTGTGTTTGAGCCTTTTCGCCATCTTGGTCGGCGTTCCCTTTATTAGTTTTGTTTCTGTTCAACAAAATCTTGCCGTTCGGTATTTTTGCTTGTAATTTTAGATTCGTTTGTAAGGGAATGGTTCATTAGAATGTTTTTGTTAGGGAGTTTTATTCACTAGCATTTGTTAGTTTTCATTCTCAAGGAAAGCAGTTAATTTTATTCAGTTCAAATAATTTTTTTGAGCATGCGCAGTAGCATAAAAACTGTTGTGGGTCAGGTCTAATACGATCAGTTTTCTCTCTTCGCCTATTTATTCTGGTTAATTGTTTTTTTCTCTGATCTCTTTTTATTCCTCCACTATAGGTGTCTATGATTATTAGGAATTCTGTGGTACTTGTTTGTTCTTCATACTTATTGGAGTGTTCGTTAAGGTAAGTGAGTTAATACTTTTCCTTATTCCTTATTGGTTCCTGGGGAACTCAGATGTATTTATTTATCTTTCCTTTTTAATTGATTTTTTAATTTTAGCTGCCCTTATGTCGCGTCTAAATCTTGAAGGGGTTCCCCTTCTAGGCAATTAAGGTAAGCTGTTTTGCCTTTTGATTAGCCAGGGAAAAAGAGAGCAATTATGTTAATTCTTATTAGAGAAATCTGGAGGTGGTGGAAAGAGATCCCACAAGTCAGAGAGGTGTATTGCCTGTGAAGATAAAGCTATTGAAGGGAAAAAAACTCTACAGTTCCTGTCTGTCTGAAGCAGCAGATATTTCTAAAGAACCACCCCAAGAAATGTTAAAATGGATCCAAATGGCAATGGATCAGTCAATGGATCAACATAGATCCCATAAACGCCCCAGACCCTCATCTCTGAAAGAATGGGGAGAATCAGCTTCTGATATATATCAGGGGAGGACATGCCATTTGAATGGGCTGAAGAACTGTATTCCACAGATGATTATGAATCCACTGAGGAATAATTGGATGCTAAAACAGTAGAGGAACTGATTAAGGTGATCAGATACACTTTAAAGATAGAAGACTCATATCAAGATAAACCTTTCACATCTAATCTTTTTCTGGGATTAAGGAAAAAGAGACCATCCTTTCCGGTCCATGACGCTCTTAAAGATCTGTTTGAAGTTGAATGGAGGAATCCCCCAAAAAAGTTTTAAATTCAAGGGAAAATCTCTAGAATGTATCCCTTTAGGGAGGAGGATGCTTCAGCATGGAATACAGCACCTAAAATTCAGACTAGGTAGAAATACGATACTTCCCTTAGATAAAGTTGTTTCATTTAGAGATTCTCTGGACAGAAAAATTGACAACAGTTTGTGTAAGAACTACATTGCAGCCGGTGCAGCCTGTAGACCAGCAGTAGCCTTGACTTCAGTAGCAAAAGCTATTGTAAAGTGGCAATCCCTTCTGGAAGAGGATATTGCGAAAGGAGTGCGCAGATCTTCTCTAATAGAATCCTTATCCAAGCTAAAATGGGCAGCTGAGTTTGTATCTTTGCCTCTCTTGACCTGGTCAGAACTCTTGCTAGAAATATGGCTTTATCAGTAGCTGCACGTAGAGCACTATGGTTAAAATCCTGGAGTGCTGACTTATTTTCTAAGAACAGTCTCTATGGCATTCCATTCCTAGGACATTTGTTGTTTGGCAAATAGTTAGAGGAAGCCATCAAACATGCAGCAGAGGGTAAGAAAGTGTTTCTTCCTCATTTTCGATTGGGCAAGAAGAGCTCTCAAGGTTGGCAGGATAGAAGATCATTTCAAGAGAGGCCGTCTTTTTGGGATTCCAGAAACTATGGACCAGGAAAAGAGTTTTCTAGAGCCTCAACTTGGAAAGGAGGTCAGTCATTTAGAGGAAACAAAATCAAGTCCTCATCAGGTTCAAGAGTAACAAACAGACCATTCTGAAAGTTTGGGTCCCCAGTTCCTAGAAGTAGGAGCTCGTCTCCATCTTTTCTATGAAATCTGTGCTCAAGCAAAACTAGATCCTTGGACTATCTCCATTCTCAAAGATGGATACAGACTAGAGTTTCAAGTGTTTCCTCTTCACAATTTTTTCATAGCATCAAGGACTCCAAGTATAGCTCTGAAAAGACAAGCTCTCATAAGAGATATTTTAAAACTTCTTTGGGAAAAGGTAATTTCAAGAGTACCTCGAGCAGAAAGGTTCCAAGGGATTTACTTCATTCTTTTTCTGATACTGAAGTCCTCAGGAGATTGGCGTCCAATCCTAGATCTGCACAAGCTAAATCTTTCCATAAAGGCTTGAAAGTTCAGGATGGAGTTTCTGTCATCAATAATCTCAGTGGTAAAGCCAGGAGATTGGATGATCTCAATAGATCTGAAGGACGCCTATTTTCACATACCTATAACGGAACACCATTTTTCTAAGGTTTGCCATTCTGGGAAACCATTTCCAATTCCGAGCCATGCCCTTTGGTCAAAGCACAGCACCCAGAACCTTATCGAAAGTCCTTCTAGCTCTGATAGCGCATTTGAGGTTGCAAGGTGTGAACATATATCACTATCTAGATGACATTCTGATAGTTGGAGAAACAAGAGGAAGCATCATAGATCAGAGAGACAAGGCAATTTTGATTCTAGAGATGTTCGGTTAGATCATCAACTATCAAAAGAGCCAGTTGATTCCAGCCCAGAGAATGCTTTTCTTAGGAGCATGGTTCGACACCGTATTGGGAATGGTGTACCTTTCAGAAGAAAGAAGAAACCGTATTACGAAAAAAGTACAAGAGGTATCCTCAATGAGGTTAGTCATAGCAAAAATATTCATGAGCATGCTGGGCAACTTTTCTTCAACGATTGGTCTCGTAAAGTGGGCTCAGTGGCATCTTCGTTCTCCACAGAGGAAAAAATATTTCAACCATAACAGAGACAAGTGATCCAAGAAGATACTCATCTCACAAAGTCTGTGAAAGGACTTGAAATGGTTGCAAGCTCCTTTAAACCTTCTCAGAGGTTTTCCCCTAGGGAAAGTAAAGTGGTTAACTATAACCACCAACGCCAGTGGCCTAGGCTGGGGAGCTCACTTTCTACAGTGGAATGCTCAAGGGAAATGGAAACAGAAAGTTTTGAGGGGTTTTTCTCAATCAGTAGTTAACACTCTATTGCAATCCAGAAGGAAATCGACCTCCTCTACATTTCAGATTTGGACGGGGTTTTTTTTCAGAATGGGCCAAGGATAAAAATATTTCTTATTTTTCTCCCACAGTTTCCAACATCTTGGATTTCCTTCAAACAGGTGTTGATAGAGGCCTCAGCCTGAATTATTTACGTGTGCTGGTCTTAGCCTTATCTGCCCTTACTGGAACTAGGTGGGCATTGGACTCCTTGGTAGCCTGGTTTCTTACAGCAGTCAAAACAGTGAAACCTATTGTTTAATCCCTTTCTCTACCTTGGGACCTGCCTTTGTTATTAAAAGTTTTGTCTCTTCCACAGTTTGAACCTTTAGTAGAATTTTCAGATCGTTGGCTTACATTGAAATGCCTCCTCCTTGTTGCAGTCACTTCAGGCAGAAGGATTTCAGAGATTCAAGCATTATCTGCAGAAGAACCTTATACTGTGTTTTACCTAAATAGAGTGGTCCTACGCACAGTCCCAGAATTTCATCCAAAGTTTATGTCAAATTTCCATCTTAATGAGGAAATTATTTTGCCCTACTTCTATCCACCACCTTTGAATCAAGAAGAATAGCGATTGCATACTTTGGATGTATCTAGATGTCTTTCGATTTACTTGACTAAAACATAAAAATGGAGACAGGCTTCGAGATTTTTTCTAAACTTTGCTGGACATAACAGGTTTTGCAGGATCTAAATCTACATTAAGACGTTGGATTATTGGAGCAATTTCATCTGCATATCAGGTTCAAGAGGTTCTGATCCCTTCTGATTTAAGGGCCCATGCTGCGAGATCCTTGGCTTAATCATGGGCAGCTGAAACTAACACTCCTATTGAGAGCATTTGTAGAGCTGCTATCTGGGCATCAGCCAACACTTTTATAAGGCATTATGCCTTGGATGTAAGATATCAGAAGACTATGGAATTTGGTAGAAACATTATT
Organism: Pelobates cultripes; assembly: GCA_933207985.1. NCBI lineage: Eukaryota > Metazoa > Chordata > Amphibia > Anura > Pelobatidae > Pelobates > Pelobates cultripes. The sequence goes on along the minus strand of OW240922.1, from coordinate 46,280,326 downwards.
TCTTCAGTTTCAAAATATATTTGGTTTTGGAACAATAAAAATTCCATTGAGCATTCTAGCATTGTGGCGTCTGCTTATTTCTTTATTTTGGTATTTTCCCTCACTTAAGTTTAGTGTGGGTATTACCCTATTGTGATGCTGCAATAGATTAGCTAGGAATTTAGAAAATTTAATCATACTTACCGTAATTTTCTTTTCCTGGATAGATCCATGGCAGCATCAATTTTCCCCTCCCTTCTTCTACTTGGTTTTCTTTCTTTTATTATAGACCTTCTAGCGTGTTAGAAGACTGAGGACTCAGAGAGGGTAGGCCATATTTATATTTTAGTTCCTGTTCTAAACAGCAAAGTGGGTGGAGCTAACCCTGTTGTGATACTATAGTGATGTTGCCATGGATCTAGCCAGGAAAAGAAAATTACAGTAAGTATGAGTACATTTTAGAATTTATTGTATACAGAATCTAAACGGGCAATAGATTCATTCGCTTGCTTCTTCAATGCTTAGGAAATGTAGAGACCATAATGTGACTGTTTTATTTCTTCATCAACATTTTATTGAGAATGCAATGCATTGTGTGCATTACAGCAGGCAATTCTTGCCAGGTGAAGACGATAGAGACAATAAAGTTGATGCAATACAATGAGAGAAGGTTCCACAAAGTGATAAAAAAAAGTAACTAGTTAAAGAAGTGTCGAGCACCAGCACATTGGACCAAACAACAGAGCTCAGGACAAAATTTTAAAAATGAAAAAGGCAAATGTAAATATAATAAACTGTATTCCCCACTCAACATGCAAGACAGGAAGTATGATAGACTGATTGAATAAAACCCCTCCCCTAGATCTAGATGTTAGTCTTTTTCCTGCCAGTTTTTCCCATTTTTGAGAAAAACTCACCTACCATGAATTGCCATGGCAGTCCCAGGGTTTTCCTCTTCCCCCAAAAGGGTTTTATAACCAGCATGTGTCAAGGGACTAACTAATCCTATGGGTACTCATTAACATCAGTTCTATACTCATATATAGAGTAATGAAGACTACAGGATAAGGGTATGGGCTTTACATACTAGCATACCAACTTCCCCCTAGCTTGCTTGGTTGATTTAAGCAAAATTCTTGCTCGTTTGTGTTTTTCAGACTCCCGGCTGATACACATGTGTTCCAGGCCTCAGTTTCACCTGCTTTCATTAGGCACACATGCAAGATTGCGTGGTCCAAGTTTTCATACCGGCATCTTCCAGTTCAGTTCACGCACCTCATTTTTGTGGCAATATGTTTTAAAAATTGCTGCCTGGATGCTCTTCTAAGCTTACAATTCAGGGGTTACTGCATACAAGTCTCCTGTCTCTTCAGCTGCCTTCCCTATTTCCCAAGGTAAGCTAGAGGCTATCTGGGAATTATTTCTTTCCTATTATGCTTATTATTCTATGGGGAATTTGCTCAATACAGATGTCCTCTCCGAATACACACTAGCCACTTGCTAGAAGAGAGAGCAAGACACTTACTGCTTTCTTCAAGGTGGACAAGAGAGAGATGACTAAATAGTAATAACTATATGGCTTCTGTCCAGCCCAAATAAATCTTCTGAATCTTGAGCAAAAGAGAAGAAAGAAAAAAGCAATAAATGTATAGGCTTTAATTTCATTGCACCTTAACTAAAGAATCCGTGCATTCAATGCCTAAGAGAGGTGCCGAATAATCCTACAGATACTGACACTGCTCTCACTGTATTGAAAGAGTGGATTACCCATGCCATTGTTGAAGGCTTTCAGACCAATCATGGACAGACCATTCCTAAGAAGAAAAGAGAGCTGGAGACTATATCCTAGTAGAAAGGGAATTACCTTCTGAAGATTCTGGGCAAAAGTAAGAGTCAGGCTCATCCTTCAGATCTATGTAGAATAAGGAGATTGAATAGTTGATCCCGATAGAAGAAAAATCTTCTAAAGATGCCTCAGACAAATTCTTGAGAAAACAAAAGGCTTCCTTCTCTTGCACTCTGCTCTTAATGAGATAATCTCTACAGAATACGTCAGGCAAGAAATAAAAAGCCAACTTCAAAATAAAGCTCCATGAATATACTTGCTGAAAGAAAAAGACTGCACACACTGGAACTTGGCACCCAGAATAGATGCAGCTATTATCAGACTTAACAGAAAAGTAGCTCTCCCTATTGTCAGCACTTCTTCCTTGAAGGAGCCCATGGAGAAGAGAATGGACGTAGATCTGGTGAAGACATATCTTACCCTTGGAACGTGCCTTCATTCTGCGGTGGCCCTTACCGCTCTTACTAGATGTGTGAACCCAAAGGCTTATGGATAATGTTTCCTCTGGGGTCAGAAGAGAACCTGTTCTAGAAGTGACCAGACATCTAGATGTAGTCACAAATGTTTTAACAGAGGAATCCTTGGATATAACCAAGTTGGTATCCAAAAGTACAGTGGCTTAAAGGTGAGCACTCCTAGCTTCATTCATGGGGAGCTGACCATTGCTCTAAAGCAAATTTATGTACCACTCCATTCCAGGGATGATTTGTTTTTTCGGAGACCCCCTTAATGTAGTGTTTCTTGTGTCTATATCATGTCCCTACAGGCTGAGCATTGTAAACACTGCCTTTTCAGAGAAAAGGCAGTGTTTACATTGCTGCCTAGTAACACCTCTAGTGGCAATCACTCAGACAGCCACTAGAGGTGCTTCCTAGTCCAGTCATGCACAGCGTGCAGCACCTCTGTTCAGTGTCTCCACGCTTTGCAAGGAGACACTGAACGCTCCCAATAAAGATGCATTGATTCAATGTATCTCTATGAGGAGATGCTGACTGACACAGCATGGCACAATAGCCTCAAGACAGAAGATCTCAGCCATGGAGGCGGACCAGCCTCAACAAGACCACAACAGCAATAAAGAAAAGGTAAGTTTAGACCTTTTTACTCCATTCTGCGAGGGCCAGGGTCCTAACAGGTAGCTTAAAACTATATCATTAGTAATACAATACATGTCTGTACTCCTAACACTTATCATGTTACTTTAATGACTCTAAAAAAAAAAAATTGAATAAAATCTTTCTATCTAGTGATTATAGAGGAAATGGTCGGCATACTTCTGAAAGACAAAAATCCCAAGGAAGATAAATCGTTTTGGGATTCCAGACAGTACCAGCCAGGCAAGGAATATGCCAGAAATATTTTTGAAGATCTTCCTAATTCTCCAGAAACAGAGGCAGAGGAGGAAACAACATATCAAAGCCCTTCTGAAAATGTATAGGTCCAGATCAAAGAAGCCTAACGAAGATTGATAGCATTAATTTGTACCTGGACTAAAACGATCTCAGATTCCTGGGTCTTGAAAACTATAAAAGAAGGTTAAAATAATTCTATTTGACTCCATCTCAAAGATTGTGAGATCTCAAGAATCATCACTCAAGACACATCCAATGAAGACGGCCATCACAGAACTCCTGTTATGCAAAGTTATAGAGGAAGTACCTCCTAAAGAAGATTTCAATGTCTTCAACTGGTTGCAAAACCGTTCATGATGTTAGTTTTCTCATAAAAGGAATATCTCTCAGTTCCTTACATGAAATGGATAAAACCAGGAGATTGGCTAAGTTGATCTAAAGGTTGTCTATTATCACACCTCTACATCATCATTACAATCCCCTAGAAGCACCAGAATGGGTGACTCTGGTCATGGATCTCAAGGGTAGGTAGCTTACTTAGAAAACTCATATGTTCAACATAGAACAGGCAGAGCAGCCTTCTCCCATCCATCCGCCTGGAATTATGGGCCATTTACAAAGCTCTGCAATTCTTCCTGTAACAACTAAAAGACAAGTTTGAGGAGTGATACATGGAAGGACGGATGAAAACGGTAGTGAGGAGGCAAATCCAATTGAAGTAAGACAGGAGAGATGATCTTAATACGGAATGGACCGATGTATTTAGGGCCCAACTTCTTGGAAGGACAGAGTAGTTTTAGATACCGGGTGGATAACCAGACGAGTTGATCAACTTGGTATGAAGGTGGGGTTCTTCCGTCACGGTCTGCATACAGTTTATAAAGGTGTTTACTGTCTTGTAGTGTTTTTTGAGCACAGAGAAATTCTTGTGTTAGTTGATTAATGTGAGCGGAGGCATCTGGGACAGTAGAAGAAATGGACAGTCATGGAAGAAATGTGGGTTGGAATCTGTAGTTAAGCATAAAAGGAGAAGTATATGTGGAGTTGTATAAAACCTTGAATAATCTGTAAGACAAAATTGAATATACACAAAATTGTGTAGTATGTCTATACAATGGTATAAAGTAAGAAGAAAAAATAGTAGTTCCACTCATAAGACCAGAGTCATACCATCATATGATTCTAAATGTATGCTTCTTTGGACCATTAAGGGGTTGTCCAGACCCTTTTGTAGCCGGATTATTGGTGCTCCCCCTTATATTCCTTTTAATAGATGTTCCCAATAAAGATGTCAAATTTCCAAATGGTAAAATATAACTTTTATTCATAAAATTTAAAAATTAAGAGTTCAAAAAAATATATAAATAAAAATAAAAAATCAATAGACAGGCAGGCATACCAATATAACCACTAGTGGTACCATAAGATTATATGGATTGTCCGTAAATTTATAAGACAAAATGATGTCAATTAATGGATATAAAAAATCTCCACTCTGGGAAACAAAATAAGTGTAGGAGAAACAAGCTTGAAATGTAGAGTCACTCACAAGGCAACTATTGTATACAAAGTACCTTAATAATCTACTATTGTATACATAAACTGTTGCAAAATGTATCTCTTGCTCAAAATATGAGCATGGGCTATCTAAATCCAAAGGGAGCCCAAAATAGTGTAAAAAGAGACTTGAAAGTGGCGTTGTGAGGGAGAGAGAGAGGTCCCCTACAGTGATAATATAAGGGCAGGACCACCCCTCCCCTCTTTGATAAACTCCTGATTCCCAGTACCACCCCCCACAAAAATCGCATCAAAAAGTTAAATCAAATTGTATAAAATAAATCCGATCAACTAGCTAGAATGAAGAGAGCGATCTGAAGATTTTCAATCTGAAGATTCTAACTGCCTGTCTATGATGCCTAAGCTACCTAACACGTGTTTCGGCGCTGCTAACGCGCCTTCATCTGAGGCAAGGCAACCGGACGCAGCTCTCCGGTTTCAATTTAAAGCTGCTCATAACCAATCACTAAACGGAGGTGTGGCTCAACCATTCGCGCCAAAACAGCGTTCGAATTGGCCACGCCCCCTTAGAACGTAGTGCCCTGTAATTGGTAGAAAGCCCCAAAAGTCCGAGATAAATTAACCCTTAATGTCACTTATGATTGAGTGGGTATTGTATCATTTCTTATTACATAGTCTATAGGAAACAATAAATTGTTTAGTCTTCTCTTATTACATTATCCATAAGGAACAGTAAATCCAGAGAACATAATATAGGTCTCTTGAATAATAATAATAATAATGGATAGAACTAAATGTAGATATGAAGTAAAAGGAATACAATATGTAAATTAGCTCCACATAAAGGAGACAATCCAAGTTATACATATATATTCTCCAGATAAACTGTTTAATATATGATAGAGAGAAAGAAATAACAATATAGGAACTATAACTTGGATTGTCTCCTTTATGTGCCGACCGAAAGGCAGTTTTCCTTTTGTCTCCTTTTCTAACACGAAAGAGATTATGGGCACCCCTTGAATCCAGTTCGGTGTAAATGGAGGCTGCTTGTAACCTCTCAATTAGCTCAGGGATGAGAGGGAGTGGGTATTTATTCTTGACTGTAATCTTGTTCAGCTCTCTGTAGTCCACACAGGGACTTGGACTACCATCCCTTTTCACCCACAAAAAATATTCCGGCCCCTGCTGGGGAAGTGGAAGGTCGGATAAATCCTTCTGCCACATTTTCGATGATGTACTCTTTGAGAATGAGAAGTTCTTTATAAGTGCTATAAAGGAGTCCCAGTGATGTACAGCAGGATCGTTAACCCATAGCAATTCATGTGCCCATTCTTGTGGAGGGCCAGAAAGGAGGGATATCAGAGTGGTACGTGTGTGGTTGTAAATTGAACAGCAACCCACAGGACATGATAAAGGATCGGTACTTCAAACGATCACCTGTAAATTTTTCAGGCATGGTGATCTATGGTTCAGGTGCCATAGACATGTCTTCTGGAAGGGATACTAGATTGGCAGCTACATCAGGCATAGGTGTCTGTGTTTGCGTTTGCAATTTATGGACTGCTTGATATGCAAACAAAAATATGTGAACATAAACCCAATGAGAAAAAGTGTGTAACAAAAAAACAAACCGGAACTTCCCTTTAATAGGTAAAGTATCCAGATAAATCCCTGAAGACTTCCTCCTGTCTCCAGCCAATATATACAAAATAGAATGGGGGATGATCTGCTAAATACAGATAGAATGGAAAAACATGGCGTTTAACTGTGTGGGAGTGAGTAACACTATTACATTTACAATTGGCCACTCACAAAGTTTAGGATGGAAAACAGCTTTAAATATAATCCTTTCTCCAGTGTTTTCTCCTCTTCACACTCCCATCAGTGGATTGGAATATTTAACTCAAAAAGAGAAATATACAAAAAATGTAGTGCACTTCCAGAATGTAGTACAAAAAGAAATTTAATAACTTACATATGAGTATAAAACAAATGTCACCACTGGACGTCCTACGCGTTTCGTCCTAAAACTGGACTTCCTCAAGGACTCAGTGTATCAGTAACAATAAGAAGATATGTATCAGTAACAATAAGAAGATATTCTTATCGTTACTGATACACTGAGTCCCTGAGGAAGTCCAGTTTTAGGACGAAACGCGTAGGACGTCCAGTGGTGACATTTGTTTTATACTCATATGTAAGTTATTAAATTTCTTTTTGTACTACATTCTGGAAGTGCACTACATTTTTTTGTATATTTCTCTTTTTGAGTTACATATTCCAATCCACTGATGGGAGTGTGAAGAGGAGAGAACACAGTGATTACTGGAGAAAGGATTATATTTAAAGCTGTTTTCCATCTTAAACTTTGTGAGTGGCCAATTGTAAATGTAATAGTGTTACTCACTCCCACACAGTTAAACGCTATGTTTTTCCATTCTATCTGTATTTAGCAGATCATTCCCCATTCTATTTTGTATATATGGACTGCTTGAATCAAGTTAGTCACTTTTCTCATTAGGGAATTGAGCTTTTCAGCCATGTCCGCGAGCTCCATTTTATGGCTCAGTTGTTCTGTCAAGTTCATTGTTTAGTAGATGGAGACCAAGATGCAGAGTAGTGCTGAAAGCAAGGGACCAGGTTCTCAGTACAAAAGGGATCAGGCGAAGAGAGTAACCAAGGAAGCCAGAGGTCAGGACAGGCAGCATCAAAACCGATGGTTCAGGCAAAGGTCAAAGACCAGGATACAGCAGGACAGTCACTGAAGGTCTTTATACAATCAGGAGCACAGTACAACTTGGGGAAGAGTGAAGGATGTGTGCGACTTAAATAGGGAAAGTGGGTGGTCTTGATAAATGAGGTTCCACCCTGGTCTCTGCCTCCTATACCTTTAAAAGGCCCTATGTCGGCGCGTGCGCGCCCTTTGATTCTCCTGAAGTTCTACCTTCTGTGTGATCACACATGGAATTAGGGGAATTCTCACAAACATGCTTCAGTTCTTGCTGTGTTTGGGAGCCGGCATCCATAGGAACGGAGTTCTGTCTGCAGTATACGTGAGTGCCGTTCGCACGGACAGATGTGGCATTCATAAGCATGGAGTTCTGCCTTCCGTGTCTGATAAATAGTGTTCGCACGAACAGAGATGCCATTCGCATAAACGTGATCGGTTGTTGGTTGTGCAGACCGCGCTGTGTGGGGGGTCGCGCTCTGACACAGTGTTCTCATAGAGTGAGAGAGATGCGGCGTGGGAGTGCGAGGTAGGCGAGCGTGGGAGCGAGGTCCTGATATTCTCTTGCTGTACACCAAAAAAACTGGCACATGACGTAAATCCAAACAACTGTTTATTATCCCTGATGGTTCTAAGAATGGTGAGGCCGTCTCTACATTCACTATCAGGAGATGCCTATCTCTGACCATTACTAACGCCCTCAGACTACAGGGATTGGAAGTAACTCCTTTTATATGCCCTCATTCTAGAAGAGCAATGGCAAAATCTTGGTCAGTTTGGGTTAATGTTCCCACAGAGGCAATCTGATGAGGAGCTATATTGTCCTCCATTTCCAAACACTACCTTCTGAATGTTCAGAGGTCACAAGGGGTCCTGTTTTGGACAATAGTTTTTTCTGCAGTTTCAAGTCATGATATCTAATAAATTAGGATAACAATAAAAATGAATTTGTAAAAACAAAAACAAAAAATGGTGCTACTATCACCTACATGGGTCACTCCACCACACCTATAAAGTGAAACACAAACACAAATATTAATTGGTGAGAGCGCACAATACAGATAAAAATATTACCACAACTTTAATACAAGGTATGAACCTGTAACAAAAAAAAAAAAATAGAACAAAAGAACCATAGGGTAATATAGTTTAAACACGTGAAACGCAATCAATAATCAGTCTCACTCACATGCTGCTGAGCCACTTAAAAAAAGCTGGCTCAGGCTAAAGGCCTTGAATGGAAAGGTGTAATGGGTGTTCTTGAGATGGGTTATTTCAGCTTTCTTGTAGTCATATTCCCATAACAGAATCCAGAATGCAGGATGCAGGAAATATAGATTTATTTAACAGATAAAATAAAATATGCACAAAGTGAAAACCAAATCTCTTAAAAAGAAATCATAAAGTCCACCTCACACTAAACACTTAATTTGCAGATAAAATGTATTATAAAAACCAAAAAACTTTTTATTTAAAATAATTTTAATCCCTTCAATTAAATAATAATTTTGGGAAGGAACAATATTTACAAATTTAGTTAAAAAGTGTTGAGTAGCCTAACCCACTTTCTCATGCTGTATCATGGTATGGCGGCTACTGACATCACATGCGGCCATTAAAAAAATAATCTATAAATTGTGATAAAGGAGATAAAATTACAGACACAATTGGTCTCCCCAGTGGTTTATTTTTATGAACCTTAGGTAAAACATATATAACAAGTATTCTTGGAAATTTAATATGTAAAAATTCATATTGCCTTTTATTTAAAATACTGTCACTATCTAATAAATTATCTTTGCAGTTATCTATGTCTCCCTTCCTTCATTGCTTTGGGAGTCCCCATTAAAGGGACACTATAGTCACCAAAACAACTTTAGCTGAATTAAGCCGTTTTGATCTATAGATCATGCCTATGAAGTTTCACTACTCAATTCACTGCCACTTAAGAGTTAAATCACTTTTGTTTCTGTACATGCAGCCCTGGCAACACCTCCCCCAGCTGTGACTCACACAGCATTCATGAAAAAATGGTTTCACTTTAAGTCACATGTAACTTACTTTAAATGTTTTTATGTCCTGCGCTCTAAATTTAAAACTTTAATCACACACAGGATGCTCTTGCAAGATCCTACAAGCTATTAACAGTGCAAGATATAAGAAATTCTAAATGATACAGAATTTGCAATAAAGGAAGTATAAACATAAGATGACTCTTTACAGGAAGTGTTTAGGAAGGCTGTGCAAGTCACATGCAGGGAGGTGTGACTAAGGCTGCATAAACAAAGTGATTTAACTCCTAAATGGCAGAGAATTGAGCAGTGAGACCGCAGGGGCATGATCTATACACAAAAACTGTTGCATTAAGCTAAAGTTGTTTTGGTGACTGTAGTGTCCCTTTAACAATGCTGCTGATTTTGGCCAAGAAAATATGGCCAATTTCCACTTTCATTTCCGGGCTGCCTCCCTTCTGGATTGACTTCATAAGGAGACTAACATCTGGATTTAGAGAAGGGTTTTAATTCAATTAGTCTATTCTACTTCCTTGATCTAATAGAAAATGTAAAGTTGGCTTGCATGCAGAAAAGGGAATTTAACCAACTAGTGATGCTGCATCTTTATCTCAAAATAACTCCTTTCTAAAATTGTAAAGCGCTTTGTAATTCAACGTGAATTTCAAATGTAAGGTAAAAATAGTTGAAATGGAAAAATTCTCCAAGTGTATGTGTGCATCTGTAAGTATGTATTTGTGTGAATGGGTGTGTGTGCGTGGGAATTTGTGTCTGCTGTATTTGGTGGAAGGCTGGCAGACTTTGATTTTGTAAGGGGCTCCAATAGTTCTGAGTTCAACTTTGGGTAGACATGATGATGCAATATGTTTTAAATGTACCTATCGTTAGGCTGACATGTATTAATTGTCTCACTTTTTAATGTTTTTGGGTTGAAGTGTAAGCATAACTTAATGATCACTTTCTAACTAGAATGCCCCTTTCTCCTGACTTTGCTTCACAGTATGACCCTGACCTTTCGTCAAATTCTCTCCACACCTAAATCTCATAAAAATGTTTTTAAAATGTAGCAGAATCAAGCCATATTTCAAGCGTTGAGCCAGCCAGCCCCTCTTTAGCATGTAAGCTCATGTGAGCAGGGCCCTCAACCCCTTTGTTCCTGTGCCTCCAGCTCGTCTGGTAACAATTACGTGTTTGTTCATCCACTCATTGCACGGCACTGTGGAATTTGTTATCGCTTTATGAATAATAATACATGACATAGTGTAATATGTAATGTGTTTTCCATCCGAGGTTGTATTCAACAAATTTTAAGACCTGCTAAGGTACAGATGATTTTTATTTTGTCCTGATATGTAAAGCCATAGATTTCAAAGAGGGTGTACTTTATTTTTCCCATGACTACATTATCTCTATTTTTGACCAAGGTTAACAAAATACCTTTTTAAAATGGACTGGCTGCACACTGTCCAACTTACACTTGCAGTTTAATGCAGGCAGCAAAGTCCATACATGAAGGATAAGCAATTTCTTTTTGACAAGTGCTTATTATTAGTGTTGAGAAGAACAAAATTAGCTCCTAATTCCAGAGTAACTATAATTGGAGTAGTGTGTCTGCCAGTTGCTAGAAAAGATAAAACCTTAAAGACATAAATAGTTTACCAGCGTGGCTTCAAATTATACTACATGTAACTACATTTATGACCACGGAACAAAAACAAGAGTCAACAGGGACGGGTCTTGCAGGTTTGGAGATGAAAATATATATATCTTTTTTGTACTCTTTACTTACCTACAGTTTTATTTAACATTTTCCCCTAAAGAACAAAACTATTGAGGGCATGTTTCGCGTGGTGCATTCATTTTAAGGTTGAAAGCTAAGCAAAATCTTCAATGTGATAAAAACAACATTACCTCACAATTCAGTAAAAACAAACAAATAAAAAAAAAACACTATTGTGTTATGAATACAAACACGTATTCCTAACATTAAAGTGTTCTCCTCCATATTTAGCTTCAAGGCCCCCCTAAATTGAATTAAAAAGAAGGGGGAAAATGTTTTAAACTTATCTTTGAGACTCATTAGGTGCATATACCTGCTTCTCCTCTTGTGACGCCATTAAAGGATCACTATAGTGTCAGGAAAACAATTCGGTTTTCCTGACACTATAGCACCCTCAGGGTCCCCCTCCCGTGGTGCTGGAGGGGTTAAAACCCCTTCAATTACTCACCTTATTCCACCGCCGGGCTCCCTTACCTCTCCACCCCCGCCAACATCAGCTCCCCCGTCTGACGTCAGTGGAGCGGAATGTGCATGCAGGGCAGTGCTGCGCGCACATTCAAAGTGTCCATAGGAAAGCATTTTTCAATGCTTTCATATGGACTCTCTGCGTGATGGAGGCATTAAATGCCTCCAGCATCGCAGATGCGCCTCTAGTTGCTGTACGGAAGACAGCCACTAGAGGCTGGCCTAACCCCAAATGTAAACATAGCAGTTTCTCTGAAACTGCTATCTTTACAGCAGGCAGGGTTAACCCTAGATGGACCTGGCACCCAGACCACTTCATTGAGCTGAAGTGGTCTGGGTGACCAGGGCTGCCATCAGAAATGTTGGGGCCCCTGACAAAGCTCATGGTCTGGGCCCCCAGAGCCCACCCACGAGTCCGCCCCTAAATCAGCCCACAAGGATGCAGTGTGTAGTCAATGCACAGTGTGTGTTTAGTGGATGCAGTGTGTTTAAAGTGGCCAAAATGTAGATCAGAATCTGTTGTACAAGTCCCAGAATGCTTTGCTAGCTGTGGATCTGCAATTTGCCAATTCTTGCCGGGCTTTATTTTGCACTCAGCAGTGTATGTGTGTTTAAATGTAAACATGTTTTTGTATGGAGTATGTGTGTATGTGAATGTTGGTGTTTGAATGCAGGCGTGCATTTGTGTGTAGTGTATACACACACATACAGATACACACATGAAAATACACAAACACACAGAAACACACATTGACACATACACACACGCACACTAAGGTGCACACTGACAGAAACACACACACAGATACACATACACGCACATACATATGAGATACAGACAGACACAGGTACATACAGACACACAGGGCTACACACATACACTCAGATGCATACACTGACACTCTGATACAAACAGACACACATACACTCAGATGCACATTGACACATATACATACAGCTACACACACACACAGATACACATAAAACCAAAATATAAATAAAATATGGTTTAAAAGTAGAGAAACAATAAAATAATCAAGTCTATAGGATTCACATCAAATAAAATTAACTTTAGTTGAGAATCTCTTAAAACAAAGATAGTGTGAGCGCTCCAGCAATAAAAAAAAAAATTTAAAAAAAGAAAGAAAGAAAATGGGTCATGCACATAATAAAATATCAGAAGGGATGTGCAAGATAGAAATGTACACAACATGACCCTAATTGTTGCATTCTGTAAGTAAAGATCAAAAAGCAGTCAGCGCCAAATAGAAAAGATTAACATTGCAACAAAATTACCAAAACAAACAGTAAGAATCTGATCAAAACAGTTAAATAGAGCCCAACTAAAACTAAAAAAATGGGGCATATCAACTAAGTAGTGAAAAGGATTGTGGAAAAAAAAAGTGTACATAAAAATCAAATACACAGTCACTAGAAAGCATTATCATAAAAGCTGCAGCACTGCTATAAAATAATGAAATATAATAAAACAAAAGACTACAGGCCTGTTTAAAAAAAAAAAAAAAAACAATAACATATACAAACACACACACACTGACAGATACACACAAACACTCTGGTACACATAGATACATACACACTGACACACTTTTTTTTTTTTTAACCACCCTCCTGTTTTTTAGCAGGAGGGTGAACTCTGCTGGCTGGGACTGATGTGGGTTTGGCTCTCTCTCCTCCTCTCACTCCCCAGTGCTTCCTCCCGCGCAGGTGTTAGCTTTGAGGAAGTGAGCTCACATCCTCCTAGAACTGCCAGAATCCTTAAAGGGGCCCAGTCAAGCTATTTGAAATCCACAGCACTGATTGGGCCCCTTTAGATATATGCCCATCGGGTGGCCCTAAGTGCATGGGCCACCTGATGGGCCCCCTAAGGTAATACTGCCACTGCCAAAACACATATATATAGCAATACTCGCTATATATATGGGTGTGCACATTGGGAATAGGGGCCTGGGTGTCGGAAGTACCCGAAAGTCCGAATTGCCCGAAATTCGTCCGAATTCATATTCGGCCCGAAACAAATTGCACATGTCTACACATAAGTGGGATACCAAAACACAAAATTGGACAGGGGTGGCATCCATGTGTGTAGAAGGGGCTGTTTGTTGGAGGCGAAGCCTGGCAGCCATCCTGTTCAGACGCCATCTAAACCGGCTCTCCCGAACCCGGAGAGAATCTGTCAAATATCACCCAAGCAAAGCCCCATCGAACCTCGACAACCACCCAGCACTGACCAGAGATAAGTACCGCATCGATTGATGCCTTTTTTCCAGGCACCCAAGCAGCTCAGGCAGAGGCGCAACCGCCAGTCCAAGGCCTAGAGGCCTACCTCGGTGGACGCCTGCTAGAGCTCTACACATCTAACCCGGATACAGATACCACAGCCATGGGCCGCCGCTCACAAAAAGCCACGGCTGGCTCCAGCACACAAGGCAGATATAGGGGAGATGTGGCTGAGGCCCACACAATCAAAGCCAGCACACAACGCATCGACCCCCCGCTGACCCGGCACCCAAAACTAACAGAGGTGAGCCGGCCATGACAGCAGCTCTCCTGACGGCACACCCACCGACACCTGAATCTCAAGATGACTCAGTCCCCACTACTAAAGGGGACCTAAAAGCCCTCTTGATCAACATAAAAAAACTGCTAGCGTCAGATGTCGCAATGCTCAAAGCTGACATACAAAGTGTAACAGAGAGGGTTGGAACGGTGGAAGCAGACATCACCAACATCCAGGACACAGTATCCACCCTCGAGGACTCGGTCCAACGACTCCAAGCAGAGCAAAACGTACTAGCGGGTCAAATCATGTCCCTTGAGGACAAAAAACGTCGTAAGCATATCAAAGTCCCCACCACGGTCACGACTGAGGAACTACCGCACTATACGCGGTGGCTGCTCACAACAATACTACCCCAGGCAACCGCCAAGAAACTATCCATGGACGGGATTTACATAGTGACAAGCTCCGTACACTTACCATCCAACATCCCCAGAGATGTTATTCTACGCTTGACGACAGTAACGGACAAGATACAAATAATGACCGCAATTAAAGGCAAAACACCGCTGGCATTTGAGGGTGCTCAGCTCTCCTTCTTTCAGGACGTCACTAGAGCCACATTGTTGAAACGAAAGACCTTTGGACCCGTGAGAACCGCACTGCACAAAGCAGGCATTGGAAACACTGGCGCCCTGCTTGTCCATCACAATGGAACTGCACACCACCTCACATCCCCAATAGGGGCCCCCACCTTTCTTAGGGCACTGGGACTACAACCCTCACATCCCACCTCCACGACTGCAAGCCAACCGGAGAGCTGGGAACCAGAGGACAGCCCTACTCCTGGACAGTCAACACGAGATCCACAGACTCTGGTCACCTGACCTTGCACAGGGACTGAGCCCAGGGACAGTATGCATGGCACGGACACAACTGTCAAAGGGAAGATCTAGACCTCTTTTGATGAGGAGTGGTAGTTTTAAGGACTATTAACTTCTATACTGACTATTTTTTTTTCCTATGCTGGGCTGTTGCAGCTCACTCACTGTTCCTTCTAACCTTAATGCAACCGCAGTCTTGCAAGAATGACAGACAGTCCCCCATGCACTATAGTACTTTGGCGCCCACTATTATCACCGCCATTCCGCCCACCCCCACCAACCCCAGGGATAGGGGGATAGATGAGATGCCACACAGGGTACAACGCACACCGGAGCACCCCGCGCACATGTCATCCCAGCCAACCTGGTCCTAATAAGAGCTCCACAGGCGAGTACACACAGGTATCCAGAACCACAAACCTGACCCTGCTTGCAACAATTATACACATGCTCCCAAACACGCTGACACATTGCAGCCCGAACCAGGGAGCACCCTCACGCTTCCACACTTGTAGTACACCAGGGGAATAACGCACATAACACCAAGCTTGTTACAACCTTGCCAACCCCGGGTATGTCACCGAGCTTGCTCGTTACATGAAAATGTGCTTTACAACCTTGAAGCATCAATGTTAACGCTATTTTACTGTACCGCTTGAAATTGTCATACCATTGTTTACGTATGATACTGTGAACCTGCCAAACCAAGTGCACATAAATAAAGAATAAAAAAAATAAATAAGGGGCTGTTTGTGGTGAAGTGTGTGTGTAAAGGGGTCTGTGTGTGAGGTATTATGTGTAGCAAGGGACTGTAGTATGTGCACATGCAAATTTAAAGATTGTAAATGATCAACTGACCATGTACACGTGCGCTGCAATGTTTAAAAAAAAGTTAGGCTAAATCTGTATCCCTCCTCCCTCCTGCTTACCTTTAATGAAGGTCACAGCCATCCCTGGTGGTCCGGTGTTGGTAAGTACTGCTTCCGGGTCGGGAGGCAGGGGAAGGGATCTGTGAAGCAGCTCCCCTGTCCTCCCTCGCGATGCTGTGTGGATGCTCACAGATCCCTCTCCCTGCCTCCCGACCTGGAAGCAGAGTAGGCGCCTGCCGTTTTGGGCAGGCAGGTGCCTACTCTGCATTGATGGCGAACCTATGGCATCGTGCCCACAGAAAGGGCCCGGCGTGCCACCTTTGGCACGCGTGCCATAGGTTCGCCATCATTGTGCTAGTAGGTACTCAGCTTTGCAAAACGTCACAACAGTTAGTATATATGTAGATGCATTCAGGCTAAATAGTGACATGAGTTCTGGCAATGTTTACATACAGGGAGTGCAGAATTATTAGGCAAGTTGTATTTTTGAGGATTAATTTTATTATTGAACAACAACCATGTTCTCAATGAACCCAAAAAACTCATTAATATCAAAGCTGAATATTTTTGGAAGTAGTTTTTAGTTTGTTTTTAGTTATAGCTATGTTAGGGGGATATCTGTGTGTGCAGGTGACTATTACTGTGCATAATTATTAGGCAACTTAACAAAAAACAAATATATACCCATTTCAATTATTTATTATTACCAGTGAAACCAATATAACATCTCAACATTCACAAATATACATTTCTGACATTCAAAAACAAAACAAAAACAAATCAGTGACCAATATAGCCACCTTTCTTTGCAAGGACACTCAAAAGCCTGCCATCCATGGATTCTGTCAGTGTTTTGATCTGTTCACCATCAACATTGCGTGCAGCAGCAACCACAGCCTCCCAGACACTGTTCAGAGAGGTGTACTGTTTTCCCTCCTTGTAAATCTCACATTTGATGATGGACCACAGGTTCTCAATGGGGTTCAGATCAGGTGAACAAGGAGGCCATGTCATTAGATTTTCTTCTTTTATACCCTTTCTTGCCAGCCACGCTGTGGAGTACTTGGACGCGTGTGATGGAGCATTGTCCTGCATGAAAATCATGTTTTTCTTGAAGGATGCAGACTTCTTCCTGTACCACTGCTTGAAGAAGGTGTCTTCCAGGAACTGGCAGTAGGACTGGGAGTTGAGCTTGACTCCATCCTCAACCCGAAAAGGCCCCACAAGCTCATCTTTGATGATACCAGCCCAAACCAGTACTCCACCTCCACCTTGCTGGCGTCTGAGTCGGACTGGAGCTCTCTGCCCTTTACCAATCCAGCCACGGGCCCATCCATCTGGCCCATCAAGACTCACTCTCATTTCATCAGTCCATAAAACCTTAGAAAAATCAGTCTTGAGATATTTCTTGGCCCAGTCTTGACGTTTCAGCTTGTGTGTCTTGTTCAGTGGTGGTCGTCTTTCAGCCTTTCTTACCTTGGCCATGTCTCTGAGTATTGCACACCTTGTGCTTTTGGGCACTCCAGTGATGTTGCAGCTCTGAAATATGGCCAAACTGGTGGCAAGTGGCATCGTGGCAGCTGCACGCTTGACTTTTCTCAGTTCATGGGCAGTTATTTTGCGCCTTGGTTTTTCCACACGCTTCTTGCGACCCTGTTGACTATTTTGAATGAAACGCTTGATTGTTCGATGATCACGCTTCAGAAGCTTTGCAATTTTAAGAGTGCTGCATCCCTCTGCAAGATATCTCACTATTTTTGACTTTTCTGAGCCTGTCAAGTCCTTCTTTTGACCCATTTTGCCAAAGGAAAGGAAGTTGCCTAATAATTATGCACACCTGATATAGGGTGTTGATGTCATTAGACCACACCCCTTCTCATTACAGAGATGCACATCACCTAATATGCTTAATTGGTAGTAGGCTTTCGAGCCTATACAGCTTGGAGTAAGACAACATGCATAAGGAGGATGATGTGGTCAAAATACTCATTTGCCTAATAATTCTGCACTCCCTGTATATAAGCAAGCTAAACGTAGCTGATGGGTCTCTACAGTGAACACTAGTAAGTATGCTTATGATACTGAAAAATAGTATTATTTAAATCAGGCTCTGTACAGGCTGATATTTGTAGCAACATGTTTTGCACTCCTGTGGTGCAAACAAGATGAGAGGGGAGTGCCAGGTGTGGTGACAGGGTGAGAGGGGGGTGTTTAAATTTACCTTTTTCCCTGGTGGTCCAGTGTCCTGGCTGGTTCCCTGGTGGTCCGGTGTCCTCACTGGTGGGCACTCTGCAGTCTGCAGCTCCGCCGGATGCAGAGCTGCAGACCACATGGGGAATGTCTTGCGCTGTCCAGTCAGAGCGTTGCCGTGGTAATCCATGGCAACGCTCTGATTGGCTGCAGATCGCGAGACACTTCAGTCTGCAGCACACACCCGGCGGAGCTGCAGACTGAATGCTGGCTTTCTGGGTAGACCGAGTGGAGGGGCCTCGCACCCGGAGGTATGAAGGCCAAGCCGCCGGGCCCCCTCCTGTATCGGGTCCTTGGTCATAGACCGAGAACCCGACAGTGCAGTCGGCCCTATGGCGATTTAGGCGACCATGAGGCCCCTGACAGCCTTATTAGAGAGCCGCCTCTGGGTCAGAGATAGTTCCAAAGCTGGTGTGGTTGTGCAATGCAAATCTTAGAGCTTTAGAAAGAGTTAGGCAAAAGCTTAACAAAGCCATGCAGAAATTAGTTGGTGTTTTGCCATGTGGACATTGTGGGTTAGTGTGAAGGTTAGTTTTTAGTGATGGTATTCATCTATCTGATGTTGGTTTGGACATCTTTAATAATAATTTTGCAGAGGATGATTGACAAGGGCATAGGCTGCAGCATTAGTTGAATGTTGTAGCTGGTAGGGTTAAGCTACAGGGGAAGTGGACTAGCTGAGATTGGTTATATATTTGTTTAACCCCTTAAGGACCAAACTTCTGGAATAAAAGGGAATCTTGACATGTCACACATGTCATGTGTCCTTAAGGGGTTAAAGGAACACTATAGTCACCTAAACAACTTTAGCTTAATGAAGCAGTTTTGTTGTATAGATCCTGCTTCTCAGGTTTCACTGCTCAATTCTCTGCCATTTAGGAATTAAATCACTTTGTTTCTGTTTATGCAGCCCTTGCCACCACTCCCCTGGCTATGATTGACACAGCATGCATGGAAAAAAACTGGCTTCACTTTCAAATAGATGTAATTTACCTTAAACAAGTGTATCTCTTTCTCTGTAAATTGAACTTTAAATCACATACAGGAGGCTCTTGCAGGTTCTAGCAAGCTATTAACATAGCAGGGGATAAGAAAATCTAAATTAAACAGAACTTACAATAAAGAAAGCCTAAATAGGGCTCTCTTTACAGGAAGTGTTTATGGAAGGCTGTGCAAGTCACATGCAGGGAGGTGTGACTAGGGTTCATAAACAAAGCAATTTAACTCCTAAATGACAGAGGATTGAGCAGTGAGACTGCAGGGGCATGTTCTATACACCAAAACTGCTTCATTAAGCTAAAGTTGTTTTGGTGACTATAATGTCCCTTTAAGTTCTAGGTATTAGGGTGTAACTCTGTTAAGTCAAGAGTTAAATCTATGGGGGTTTAAAGACCAGAGATGTTTGGTTACAAATTATATATTTTAAAGTGAAGAAGTTACAGTTTGTAATGTTTTGTAAACTAAATAAAAGACCACAGCCTTTTTCATCACATATTTGAGTCTGTGTGTTTTATTATGTTCATTCTGTGTGTTAGGTTCATTCATTCTTTTGTTTATATTTACGTGTATGTTAAAATTAATCCCTGCAGTGCTCAAGATTGTACATGGTCAATTGACCATATACACAAGTGCGCTTCAGAGTTTTTATATGGGGAGGGTTTTGGCGTGACACATGCTCACCGATGTCATTGTGCCGATGACACCACGCAACATTAATGTCACCGTTTCTGCAATGAAATTTGCCACAGATACATCAATCCTTATGACGCGCTCAGGTGTAATAATCCAGTGGTTTATAAATAAGAATTGCCCTCTGCTTTGAGTAATACGTTTCAGGTCTTCTTGTTAAAAACCTTGACCTGTAACAGGTTTACTAGTTGGGTTTTAACCCAATCCTTTATTCAGGTAGAAGGTCAGGAGGAATTTAAATTGGAAGACATATAACAAGCATAAAAACAATTGGAATGAAGGCTTGAAAATCCCAGGTAGATCAAACTAGCTCTGCTCCAGCATCACCATACAGGCCTTAATTATTCCAACACCATTTATAATTAAGTTGGGACTCGCAGGCATCACAAAATAAAAAAAATTGCACGCAAAGTAAGATGAGACACGCAGGTTGCAAATGGCCTGGAATAAGAAAAGGAGCGTGTACCAGTAAGCAAACGTATTGACAAAGGTGCTTCATGACCACATGTGATATTTCTTTTATTTAGAGTAAGAATAGGTTTTACTAGCAATTGCTCCACATTGCGGAAACGATAAAACTGGCAAAATCTGTGCTTCCCATGTATGGATAATTGTGGGACAAAATATTAAAAGTATATATGTTTTGTTTTTATGACATTTTTTAATGTGTATAGTAAATACAGATTTAAATAGTAGGACACATTCTACAAACTAATATGTGATAGGCTTTCTTAAACCAGTCAAGACACACAGACCTCCCTAACTGGAAAGCATGTGTTTATGCGAAATGGTAAAAGGCGTCCATAGACAAAAGGAGGAGGTCCTTCACCTGCTACAAACCAAATGGGTTAAAGTAAGCATTCTCTCTTGCCCCACCCAATCACTTTGTATCTGTGCAGGAAGAAGAGATTGAAAGCTTATGGACCCGATGTTTGCAAACAATTTAAGATCACAATTTATAAGTGAAAGTGAGTGATAGTTTAAACATTGCATGTACAAATTCTAGGTGAATTGT
Organism: Pelobates cultripes; assembly: GCA_933207985.1. Lineage (NCBI taxonomy): Eukaryota > Metazoa > Chordata > Amphibia > Anura > Pelobatidae > Pelobates > Pelobates cultripes. Next base: position 46,259,415 of record OW240922.1, on the reverse strand, counting down.
ATTTACAGAGACCTTGTGGTCTCATGGTTAATAGACAATCACATATGGTTAGGTCCAGAAATATTTGGACACTGACACAGGTTTTTGTTATTTTGGCTGTTTACCAAAATAAATTAAAGTTACATGTAAATAATGAATATGGGCTTAAAGTGCAGTTGCTCAGATTTCATTTGAGGGTATTCACATCTAATTTGTTGGAAGGGTTTAGGAATTACAGCTCTTTAATATGTAGCCCCGTCTTTTTCAAGGGACCAAACGTAATTGAACAATTGACTCAAAAGCTGTTTCATGGACGGGTGTGGGCTTTTTCTTTGTTATTTCATAATCAATTAAGCAGGTAAAAGGTCTGGTGCTGATTCCAGGTGTTGCATTTGCATTTTTGGAAGCTGTTGCTGTAAACCCACAACAAGTGGTCAAAAGAGCTCTCGATGCCAGTGAAATAGGACATCCTTAGCCTGCAAAAAAAGAGATAGGAAAATTGGGAGTCACTAAAATTTAGTACACTCTGAGAAAAAAAAAAAAAGAATGCACTGGTAAGCTCTGCAAAACAAAAAGGACTGGATGTCCATGGAAAACAACAGTGGTGAATGATATACAAAATATCTACAGGAAGATAAAAACAGAACTGCATACACCATAAATATAAAAGATTGTAATTAACACACTCACAAACATTCATTTGATTGTAGGCATATCATAGTAAAAGTTAGATGTCTCCAAAAGAATAGACACACACGAGGGAGAAAAATAAATACAAAATAGTGCAAAATTGTTATTATTATTATTTTATTATTTATATAGCACCATCAGATTCCGTAGCGCTGTACAAAGTAGCGTTTTGTTGAAAGATTGTGCTTTAATGTAAGTGCCACTTACATGATCTTAAGAAGTAATGGGCTCATCATATATCATACAGATGGAATCCCAAATGGATGAAGATAGTTGTTCTTCGCTGAAATTAAATGGACAACCGCCTCTTACATAGAACATAGAATGTGACGGCAGATAAGAACCATTTGGCCCATCTACTCTGACAATTTTTCTAAATACTTTCATTAGTCCCTAGCCGTATCTTATATTGATATTATTTTTAAACCTTTGCCCCTCTAATTTAAGACGATGTCATCTTGTTGTGGTAGTTTTTCTTCTTTTAAATATAGTCTCCTCCTTTACTGTGTTGATTCCCTTTTTGTATTTAAATGTTTCTATCATATCTCTATCATTTTTCTAAATACTTTCATTAGTCCCTAGCCTTATGCCTATCCCATGCATGCTTAAACTCCCTCACTGTGTTAACCTCTACCACTTCAGATGGAAGGCTGCTCCATGCATCCACTACCCTTTCAGTAAAGTAATACTTCCTGATATTATTTTTAAACCTTTGCCCCTCTAATTTAAGACTATGTCCTCTTGTTGTGGTAGTTCTTCTTCTTTTAAATATGGTCTCCTCCTTTACTGTGTTGATTCCCTTTTAGTATTTAAATGTTTCTATCATATCTCCCGTCTCGTATTTCCTCCAAGCTATACATGTTAAGATCCTATTACATTTCTTTGTATGTTTTATCCTGCAACCCATGAACCAGTTTAGTAGCCCTTCTCTGAACTCTTTCCAAAGTGTCAACATCCTTCTGAAGATATGGTCTATTACATTGTCTGCCTACCTTTAAGTCATCCAATTCTTACTCTTTCAGTGGGCATACACGTTTTAGTAAAAAAAAAAAAAAAAAACAATAGACAAAATAAAACTCCCTTCTGATGCCCAACCCTACATGTTTCGTTCTGTATCCGTCCAAACTTTCTCAGGGGTACAATCTGCTACAAAGGGGTAGCAGTCTGCCTGCTCCCAGCACCAAAGAGTTGACTTTTTACTTTTACCCCTGAGGGAGTGAGGATGGATACCGAACGAAACACGTAGGGGGTTGGGCATCAGAAGGGAGTTTTATTTTGTCATTTGTTTTATTGGTTGTTTTGACTTAATAAATGTGTATAACCGCTGAAAGGATTAACAAGTGGCCGTCTACTTAATTTCAGCGAAGAACAACCATCTTCATCCATTTGGGATTCCATCTGTATGATTTGATGAGCCCATTACTTCTTAAAGGACCACTATAGTGCCAGGAAAACATACTCGTTTTCCTGGCACTATAGTGCCCTGAGGGTGCCCCCACCCTCAGGGACCCCCTCCCGCCCGGCTCTGGAAGGGGGAAAGGGTTAAAAACTTACCTTTTTCCAGCGCTGGGCGGAGAGCTCTCCTCCTTCTCTCCTCCTCCGTTCCTCCTCCTGGGTTGAATGCGCACGCGCGGCAAGAGCTGCGCGCGCATTCAGCCCGTCGCATAGGAAAGCATTTACAATGCTTTCCTATGGACGCTTGCGTGCTCTCACTGTGAAAATCACAGTGAGAAGCACGCAAGCGCCTCTAGTGGCTGTCAATGAGACAGCCACTAGAGGATTAGGGGAAGGCTTAACCCATTAATAAACATAGCAGTTTCTCTGAAACTGCTATGTTTATGAAAAAATGGGTTAACCCTAGCTGGACCTGGCACCCAGACCACTTCATTAAGCTGAAGTGGTCTGGGTGCCTAGAGTGGTCCTTTAAGATCCTGTAAGTGGCACTTATATTAAAGCACAATCTTTCAACATAACAATTTTACTTTATTTAGTGTTTATTGTTCCACATGACTGTTTATTCTGCTGGAGACATCTAATTGTTACTATGATGCGCCTACAATCAAATGAATGTGAGTGCATAAATCACAATTTTTATATTTATGGTGTGTAAATATTACTACGCTATGAATTGTTTTTAATCTTTCTGTAGATATTTTGTAATTTTGTATATTTTTTGAGGACCTGGAGGAGTCCTCTTTTCCATCTACAGTGTTTGCAATAATGAGGGTAACATTATATTATTCTTTTACCCTTTCACCGTGTGCTTTCCACATTAATACAAAGAGGGTGTTTTTTTCTAGTTGTGAATGATAGTAGGATAATTTCCATGTAATAGAAAAACCCATTCCCAACAGCTAGTCAAGTGAAGAAAACTTAAAAGTCTACCATAAAGAAAATACCTCACAAGAGCAAATACCACACCACAAGGTGCAAACCATTCATAAGCCTCAAGAATACAAAGGTCAGATTAGACTTTGCCAAAAAAACATCTAAACAAGCCCAATTCTGGAACAGCAGTCTTTTGGTAAGAGGAAACTAAGATCAACCAGTACCAGACTGATGGGAAGATAAAAGAATCGAGAAGGCTTGGAACGGCTTATGATTCAAAGCATAACACCTCATATGTAAAACATTGTGGAGGCAACCCTATCAAGCATGTGTTTCACTTGCTGAAGACAAAACTTAAGGCAGAAAGACCCACGAACAAACAACTGAAGACAGCTGCAGTAAAGGCTTGGCAAAGCATCACAAAGGCGGAAACTCCGCATTTGGTGAAGTCCTATGGTCCAGATTTCAAGCAGTCATTGTCTGCAAAGGATTCTTAACAAAGTATAAAAAAAATTACGTTTTTTTTTATTTTTTATGATCGTGTTAATTTGTCCAATTACTTTTAAGCACCTGAAATAAGGGGACTGGATATGTAAATAGTTGCAATTCCTAAATGTTTCATACAATATTTTTGTTCAACCCCTTGAATTAAAGCTGAAAGTCTGCACTTCAATTGTATCTCAGTTGTTTTAAATCCAAAATTATTGTGGTGAGGTACAGAGCCAAAATTATGAAGATTGTGCCAGTGTCCAAATATTTATGGACCAAACTGTATATAACTGAATGCCTTACTTGCAGCTCTATACTTGCATAGTGGGGGCCACAAGTGCATTTTTTAAATTACAAAGTACCTCATTAAGTAAACATAATATGTGCAGGATAAAACCTTAAATACAATTACATTCTCTCGGGATTATTCACCAAACCAGGAACTGATGGGAATTTAGCATATAAATGCAAATCCTATGCTAAAAGAGATGTGCAAAATCAAAATCGAAGAAGTCTCCCACTAGCTATTTGGCGTAAAATGTGTAATTCTTGTTTTAAAGTTATTCAATAAACTCCCCCCCCCAAAAAAAAAAAAAAAATTAAGTCTGTTATTTTCCTTTCTGTTTTACCATTCAGATTTAATTCACAAAAAAGATTGGCGAGTAACCTTATTAGTATGTATAATGCTGTGACTGTGTGAGAAAAATGTCCTCTTCAACTGGAAAATGAAAACTTAAGACAAATGATACAGGTTTCATCTGAGTACATATTTATTTGATAAATATAAGGTGGACACAACTAACTACATACAGTTTTGCAAGACTAAAAAGCACAATTACTTTATTTCTGAACATTTTACCGTCACTGCTAGAGAGCAAGCACGTTCTCCCTGGCAGTGAAAAGGTTACAAATATGAATGATTAATTGTACATACAATGTACAGACAAAATACAGTGGCCATTTTTGCATGTTTTATTACAGATTGTACCATTTCATTTTTCTATTTTCTTTTTGTAATTTCCTCATCTGATCAAAATATCAAAAGTTGTACAAAGAAAATTTGGTTACAATCTTTTTTTCCCTCTTTTTTTCCCCCCATAATCCACTTTTTTTTTCTTCATGGTTTGTGATTCTTTTTTTTTTCCTTTTTTTTTTTAAATATATATTTTACCTCATGTAGCACCTTAAAAATACACAGGACTAACGCAAGTCAGCTAAAATATTACATGTACATAAAAACAGAAAGAAAAAAAAAATTTAAAACAGAAAAAAAATAAAATAAAAACAGAAAGAAAAAAATCTGTATTTTTTATTTCCCACAAAGGGTCAAAGTATTTTACAGGAGTGGAGACAATGTTGTGACTTCACACAAAATGCACCCGGCCCATCACATTGCCCTTCCCGCCTAAACATAGGATTCTTTCCCCATTATATGGAAACACACTTTTTTTTTTTGTTTTTAAATCAGCTTTTTTGGAAAAAAAAACAAAAACAAAAAAAACAAATGCACATTCCCAGGAAAAATGAATGTGTCTGTGTTTTATGTCTACTGATCATATACATATTTACAGAGGGTATGTTAGTATCCTTAACCCTTTAAAGCACATTAGCTGGCAATGCATTTATCCCTTTACCCCTCTTTACTGTGAATGGGTTACCATGATTCCAGTTGAAAACTGCATTTACACATTTTTTTTTTATTATTATAATTTAACTCTAGCCTGCTCGGACTGCTGTGCACACATTCTAACGTGTTGAGCACCTCACCCTGGAAGTGAAGGGGTTACATCCTACCTTTTCTTCTTGCCTTGGAATAAAGCAGCATATAGAAACTAAAGGACTGTACCCAAAAAGGAGTAAATACTCATTTTATAAACAAAAAAGGTGGAAAGATGTAAACAAAAATATGTTCGTATTAGTAAAATTAATGCAATCTTCATAGAAAATATGCCATTCTACAGTTCAACAGTTAAAACAACGTTTTGATAAAATAAAATTGTATTTTATATATAATGAAAAAAATAAAAATAATAAAAAATATATATATAACTTTTTTTTAATGGAGAATATGCCTTCCGAGTAAAGTGGTATATGAGAGAGAGAGAGAGAGAGAGAAAAAAAATCAAATAATAGTGTTTATTGTTTTCATAAAAAGAAAGCAAAAATGTCTTTACAGGGGACATATGAAATTTAAAACAGTTTTTAAAATGTCATTTAAAAGGAGATTATAATAGCTCCATCTACTTAGTTTCTGAAAAACAACCAATGTAGTAAATTTTCTGTCCAATTTTTTTTCCGTAAATTCAGTACAGTGATTAATGGTGTCACTGTATTATTACGCATTGTTATTAACGTGATGTAATGAAGGAATCCGCGTATTATAATACAATTAACTAAGATTATCATTCATGGTTTCAATGCGATTTTAACCAACTAAAATGATTTTGTTCACTAAGGTCTATTTAAAACTCGTGTTTTTTAAAAGTCATGGAAACTTCAGAGGTATCTGATTAGTTGGCTCAATATCCAATACCAGTAACAATGCATTTCAGAAAGATCATTAAAGGGACACTATAGTCACCTGAACAACTTTAGCTTAATGAAGCAGTTTTGGTGTATAGAACATGCCCCTGCATCCTCACTGCTCAATCCTCTGCCATTTAGGAGTTAAATCACTTTGTTTATGAACCCTAGTCACACCTCCCTGCATGTGACTTGCACGGCCTTCCTAAACACTTCCTGTAAAGAGTCATCTAAAGTTTATCCTTTCTTTATTGCAAGTTCTGTTTAATTTAGATTTTCTTATTCCCTGCTATGTTAATAGCTTGCTAGAACCTGCAAGAGCCTCTTGTATGTGATTTAAAGTTCAATTTACAGAACAAGAGATAAAATTGTTTAAGGTAAATTACATCTGATTGAAAGTGCAGGATGTGTCAATCATAGCCAGGGGAGTGGTGGCAAGGGCTGCATAAACAGAAACAAAGTGATTTAACTCCGAAATGGCAACTGAGAAAAACCCGAGAGGCATGATCTACACACTAAAACTGCTTCATTAAGCTAAAGTTATTTAAGTGACTATAGCTTTCCTTTAATTATAACTCTTCTACTGACAGCGTGTCTAACTGCATGCAACAGGTGTAAATAATTCTGACCATATTAATTGAATTTAATGCTCATTTACTTTGTTGGCTGTTGTAAGATGGGCCAGAACTTTAACCTTTTTTTTATTTTTTAACCAGCCCTAGTTTTTTTAGGTTTACAAAACAAAGTATAACGTACACATACTGTTTGCAATTAAATGTGAAATTGTGTGTGTATATATTTATACACACAATTTAAAGTACAGTACAGCAATTTTCTGATTGATTGGGTCTAATTTTGTTTATGTGAGATTTATCATTGCAATTAAACAATGTGAGGTCTCTTACTTACGTGCTCCTCCTAACAAATAACATTTATCCTGCTTTAAAAGAATCATGAAAAATAAACATCACAAAATAGTTCAATCTGTAAAAGACAGGGTCGCTAAATATTTAACTGCCAATCGGAGGTTGTCCATTTGCATATCCTTTGTTATTCAGTTGTCTGAGTAACATTTATACAACCCAGGAGTAGCAAGTCATCGTGGGAGCTGTAGTTCTAGAAAAGTTGGGATGCCATTTTTGGCCACACTCTCTTTTACTGATCAGACTTTACTACAGTGCAACAGGAAGATGTTCCACTATTTTTGTATATTTAAATGACCTTTAAGAACTGGTTGGGTTTCATCACAGAGAATGCCAAAAGAAGCTAATGATTAATATATAAAAAAAAACAAATTAAACGTGTGTGTTGTGCATATTGGAGTTTAGATACTGTAATGGGATTCTTGTACTATCAGAAGGTACATATTACTAAACATAACTGAGTGCAAAATTGCTAACAATCTATTAGAGTTCCGTTTTCTTTGTAGGCAACAGTTTCCAAACCCATTAGGTGCCACCAGTTAGCAAATGAAAGTATAGTACTTTTTGTCTGGCACACAAACGGTTAAGAAAGAAAGAAATGGGCTCTGCATTTTCTATCATTTTATGCTCATGATCAGTGAAAGCATTTTTGCTATGGCTTTATTATTTTTCAATTACACATACAGATGGATAGAATGCACTAGTTTACGGTAACCCCTTCATTTCCAGAGTAGCCCGAGATTTTACTGAAGATATCACTGCAGATAAAAGGAGTAAATGGATATTTTTTTTCTTTTCTTTTCTTTTTTTTTAAAGATGTGTCACCAACAGACTTGGTATACAAAAAAAAACCAGGCTGAAACAAAAAAAAAAAATCTAAAATATTTGAACATATTTACAATATTTTTTTTTTAGTTTTTTTTTTTTTATTACTTTAAAATAATGAATTGCATATGAACAGCGCCAGGTGCTCACTTTCTTAAAAGACGCAGACATGGGAGGGAATCTAAATGACACACACAAATAAAATGCAGAGACTCACTTGTAAAAAAAGGAAGGCTAGATTTTTCTACATGATTGAGACAAAAGTAATTCTAGCAAATTCAAAACCACGGCAGAAGGGTATAAGAGACGTTGGAAAATTATCGTTTTGCCCTTTTTTTCTTTAAATAAAAAAAAATTATTTTTTTTTTACAAAATACAACTTTGGTGATAGAAAAAAAATAAATCTGACAACATAGGTTTGTTTGGTGTGTCGTTCACAACTGTACAAGCAAAATACGGGAGCAAGATTACAAGAAAAATAAAAACAAACAAACAAACCAAAACGTTAAACGAATACCGAAAAAAAGAACACAGTATGTTAAAACTGGCACACAGAGAAGTGGGGAAATTGCTTACAAAGCAGCTAGAAAGGGGTCTTCTTTAAAACCTTTTTGCTGCAGAAGTGGTCTTCAAAGACTCATTAACCCTTTTACCACAACATGGTTTCAGAAAAGGGTTAAGCAGTGAAAAGGTTAAACAGGGACAAAGTAAATAACATTGATTGGCACACATGCACTTCTGTACAAATTTAACAACAGTTTTACAGAAGCAAGCAGCATTAACACACCAGAAGCACAGAAACTGGGTCAAACTCATGCATTGAAACCCTCGCCCCACCATACCCTCAGACCTCCACAAGGTTCTTTGACCAGAATGGTTGGGAAGGAAGATTGCACAAATAACACAATTCTTTAAATCAGTTTTTTTGTGTTTTGGTTTTTTGTTGTTGTTTTCGTGGATTTTGTATTCAAAAGAAAGTCTTCACCAGGCAGGTAAATAAAAAGGCCAGTTTTTGTGTAACAGTCTTGTTGGGTTAAGCAAAATAATTAACAAAAAATAACCCTTAAGCTGCCTTTCTAACCAACATCAATGCCCCATTGATACAGCTTAAAATGAAATGAACGTATAAAGGTCACAGGGCAATTCTGTCCACGGTGTAGGAGGGCAGGCTAATTTGTCCCTTAGTTCTTGTGATGTTCATGAAAGTCTGTGCACTCAGGGAAACAGTGGGGTGTCTTGAAGTAGTGTCTGGCCAGAAACCTGGTAGTTTTCTTAAAAAGCCACAGTAAAAAGTGGGGAAATGCTCCCAGATAATAAGCAAATGCAGGAGGTCCCCAGCAAGGCTGTTCTCTACCTCCACGCTTGTGTATTCTGTGAGCAAGATGTCTGCCCATGTGGCTCACGTTTGGGAGCTTTGTGCTTTGTGTGTGCGCGTGTGTTTATTCCATCTTTTTTCCCAACTTCCTGGTACAGTTCTTCTGCTTTTCTAGCTGGCATGGATCGGATAGTGGTGTGGGACAGAGGGCAAAGCACTGGGCATCAGAAGGAGTTGCCATTGAGTCTTTCAGGACTTCCCACCACTGACTTGCCTAGTTGTTTTGCCTGGTTTAATAGCTTCTTTTCGTCGAGGTTCCCCATTTACTAATCTAAACAAGAAAACCTCAAAAAGAACCACTTTTGATGTCCACTGGCAGCCTGATCCTTCTCGTTGCTTTTCAGCAGAATCACTGAATGCACATCAGTCTGAGGCAAACACAGCTGCAAGAGCACCAGTAAATCAGCTACGACTGAGTGGCTGGGCAGTACAGAGTGGAAAGGAATGGAGTTACCCGAGCTGTATGTGGCAAGGTGGTTTGAATTTAGGATTGGAGAATGAGCAAATAACTGTACTGTCACTCCCGTTTTAGTTGTTCTCAAAGAGGGAGAGGAGATCATCATTGCTGTTATTGGGAAGATCTGGTGGATCCAAATACGAGAGGAGCTCGTCAGGATTAGCTAGCTCCGGAAGCAACTAAAAAAAAACAAAAAACTGAATTAATTTATGTTCATTTATTGACCACTACCTGTTATATATATTTATTTATTTTATTACATTTGTTTAATTTAAGTTTAGAGTAGTGGACACATTTTTTTTTTCTTTCATATTACAAATAATTAAAATCATCATCAGGATTTACCTTTATTCTAATACTGGGCAGGCTCATTGCAGTATCATGATTCTCCTCCGACTGAATCATCAATTCTGATGACTTTTGAACAATTAGAAATCAGATACTTCTCACAGAAAGCATTTAGGACATGTAAACATTGTAATTTCTCAAAAACAACAATGTTTTACGTTGTCCAAGAAGGGTTCAACATCTATGCACCAAAACCACTACAATATAGATTTAGTGGTTGTGGTGCTTATATTGTCTTTTTAACTATTCTACAACTAGAGTAAAAGTTAATTTAAAAAAAAGTATGCAAGCAAGATATGGGTACATAGGACTACCTCCCTACGCATGAACATCACAGGGATAAGTTACAAGTCCCCGCTAACCTGTATAGGGTTCACTTATAGCTTTCTATTAGATAGCCTTTGTAGTGAAGAAAGTAGCTTCAAACATGAAAAAGAATCAAGAGTGAAGCTATTTTATAAGCTAATAGGAGCCATGCCATGTATTTTCATTAATAAAAGCACTGCCAAGTGTTGAACTAAACATGCGGAAATTCTTTTGGATTATGTTCACTGTTTGAAAAATGAGTGGGACAGGGACATTGGTTGCAAATGATCAGATACTTTCTGGACCCTGGAGAAGCAGCAAGTGTACACCACAGAATGAAAAATTACCTTTTATGTGCTTATGTCAATACGTTATTTTCCTTTCTAAAGACACACACCAGGTTGCATTTATATTTGTTACAGCAATTACCCCATTAATGAAAAATCTAAATACACATCTCAAAATATTACATATGATATACTCTTTATATTAATAAATGTTTTATGAAACTTACATCCAGCGATGGCTCTGGCATGTCAGGTGCCCCCTGTCCACCAGGCTGACCATCTAAAACAGAGGAAGGGTTGAAGGTCATATCACCATGCGGGTGACTGGGTGCTTGTTGTGGATGTCGAGACTGAGGTGCTGGCCCTCCGTGATGTAACGATTGCCCAGGTTGGCTGCCGGGGTGAGGTGGGTGTAAACCCTGAGGCATGGAGCCATGCTGTTGTTCAGCATTTCCCACATGAGAAATCTGTAGAAGTAAAAAGCAAAGATGCAAAATTAATCAGGATATTAAAAGAAAAAAAAATCATCCTCTCTTGAAAACAAGGCTCAAAACAATAGTAAAAAAGGCTTATATCATAAAGCTCGTATACATTAAAGGGTTACTCAAACCACCATGACCACTTTAGTGATTTGAAGCGGTCATGGTGGTAGGAGTCAGTATGTGCAGTGTTTCTGCTTGAAACACTGCACATACTGAGTTATTGGCAATTGTGCGCCGGGAAGAAGTTGCACTCTCACCACACGTGACATTTTCAGGACAAATGTCAATTCTAAAGGCGCAACATAGCGCCGAAACGCACATTGAGCTTACATGCTGCCGTTAGGCGATATTTTTTTATTTTATTTTTGTCAGGTTCTCTATGTAGTCGGATAACTTTACTTTAGATTCACCTTATGCTGCTAGTGTTGTGCAGGACTGGGATAGAGAGTCAGAAGTGTGCCTGACAGAATTTTCAGAAGTGTGCCTAACAGGATTTTCAGATAGACTATCGAGACTGGGGCATTTCCACAAATAGATAGTGTGTAGTGCAATACTGGTTAAACAGCAAGTGTGGAGTGTGATACCTAAACACAGGATTCAAATACCTTATTGGGGAAACGGCGTGCTTTCGTCCTGGTGGGGCAATCACGTTTACACAGCACCTACTTAGGCTTTGTGCTGCATTGATCTCAGATACGGTTATATCTTTAACCCTTACCTTTCAGTTTCTGAGCATCAAACTCTGAACTAATAAGGCAGGGTGGGAAATTATCTCTGCTCCCTATTTCTCTCACCTCTAGGTTTCTACACACGGTAGGAATTTACCTAAATACCCCACTGGTCTGTCCTTAGCTGATCCCTCTATACTTGCTTTAGCTTCTTTAACAGAGATAGCCCCCTGAGGTATCATTTTCTTCTCCAGATGTCAATTCTGTGCATTAATTACGTCTGATATTGGCATGCACTCACTGCACGCTGTCAGACGTGATAATCTTCCACATACAGGCAAAGCACAATTTCCTTCCTCCTTCCCTACCAGTGGGCGCTTCCTCCTGCCTCCTCCATTGCCATCATCGTTTTGTGTTTTTTTAAATTAGCCCTCCCTCTACTTCTAGTAGTGCGTGTATGTGCTCTAAGCCGGCAAAATGGACCAATCACAGGTTATCTATCAGAAGCCTGTGATTCAGTCACGAGCAGCTCCCTGTGATGTCTGAGGGTACCGAAGAAATCAGCACCACGAGCTTCGACCGGCACTGGGTTCCATGTAATTAAAACTTTTCTTTTATGGAGAGGCGGACCTTCTCCATGGTGCCATTTTACACTGGAAAGTTTCCCACCACTTCCACAAGTGAGTAACCCTTTAAAACATATTAAAGTAATTTATCAGCACAATTTGGTAAAAAAGTAAAAAAACTGAACAATAAAATGCAAACATTTTGATTTGTGGTTCTTTAATTACCATACCATTACTTATTAAATAAACAAAATCTAGAAGAAAGTGCGTGACACTTACTGTGTCCTGCATGGAGTGGCTCAGTGGTTTGTCAAGCGAGGACATACCACCAGGCATATCAGGCGGATGAGACAGCTGGGGTCCATGCATGAAATCGTTCATCGTTGTCCCACCTGGTGCTCCATGAGGGAAGTCAAAGTTGCCATGACCTTGGTAATTATTACCTGAAAAATGATTCAAATTCATAGATCACTCCTGTATTGTGAATATAGCCTTTTGATAAGTTCACACACAATCAGTTAGTTGCAACAAAGTTACACATTGTATGAATAACATCTAGAAACCTCCAGAAAAGGAAAACAAAACAAACTTCATGATTAGAAGACATGAACACATGTAAGAATATCACTAAATGACAATACGAGAACCTCCAGAAATAGGAAGCCCTGACACATATAATAGTTCATGGGAGATGCCACATTTTCCAAGGCAAATGACATACTTCGAGAGACACTATTTTAGAGGACCACACTGGCAATAAAGGATCTGACTTAGTGGTAACCCCATCAACTCCCAGATAAATTCTGAACAACACGTGCAAGTCATGGGATGCCACTATGTCCCAAAATTGAAGTTTCATAGATATACATTCAATTTAACATTTAGGTTTGACAGAATTTAGTATACCAACAAGAATGGCGATGTTTCTGCTCATTCAGCTGTAGTCATGACCCGGCATGATTACGATAAACAGAACTATTGCTGTTGTAGATAGAATAAAAACTTTCAGTAACACAGAATGACTTGCCTACACTGTAAATCCACATTTGGGAGGAATTGTAATATAATGTGAACACCCTTCCAAGCAGATTAGAATTTATATAGATATGTTTTTGTTTGGTGACATACATTGTTTCATATACAGGCTTTGTAGAATACATGAGGAGCTGGAGAGAAGTTCCTCACTATATTTTAAAACATTTCATAGAAATACTTTTTTGTAACATGTGTTCAGTTGCAATTGAAACAAAAAACAGAAAGATCTGGAATCCATTTTCTTTGAATTTATTATCATTACATGGAATCAAAACAACCTGATTCAGATTTGCTAACGAATGTTGAAGCACGTGTCTCACCTTGTCCAACATATTCGCCAGAGTTATTACCCCCGGGAGGTGGAGGAAGTGATGGGTAAGGCGAGGGGCCAGGGCCTAGTGCTGCAATCATCTCCATGACATTGGGCATGATCATCTGACTTGGACTCATGGTCTTAAATCTCTTGGAGGGCATCCCATCAGGGTCATCTTTAATGTGAATCTCAGACTTGATTGGTACTGGCCGCCAGCTACAGGTGGGGTCAATAGTCACTTCTTCAAATTCAGAGCTAAGGCACAGACAAAAGTGGCATCAATTTTTTATTACATCATAATAGACAATATCTCTAATCATTTTCTTAAAAAAACAAAAAACATTAAAAGTTATATATGTGTAAATCAATGTAATCGTACTGTATATACCACAACGCTAGGAACATGAACAGCTGCATTGATTAGGATATGGTTAAGGTAAAGAAATGTATGACTATATTAAATAGGGAAGACTTTTTTATTCTTAATTTTGCTAATTGAAATAAAATTTCACCAAAAAGCATACATAATATTTTAAAGCACTTTTTCATTACAAAACGCTGCACATACAAACATATAACACTTAAGTCCACCTCCAGCAGCATCATTAACTTTGTTCCAGGCTAGCTAATGCTAAATCTGCCCATATTCTACATTCACTGTCAGCATTGCATACAGATGATGGACAACCAATGGTGGAACAATGAGTAGAATTGACCTCACTGGAGATCAGACTGCAGGGAGAATTTGGCCTTGGCGAGGGATCACAGAACAGTTTTTATGTTTTCTTTTTTTATTAAAAAATTGTTTTTGGTTGAAGTAACCCGTTAACATCTTTGTTAAAGAACAATAAATAAAAATACATTTAGGCGGAAATTAAGGGAAAAGAGTACTCACTTCTGTATTGCATTCAGGATGCCCCACATGTACTGATCAACCTCCAGGCCTTCTAGAAGGGCTGTTTTACTAAAAAGAAATTAGAACATTTTACAACAATAATCACAACGTTATCATATTTAAGAACATTATTTAGTGAACGAGTGCGGTCTGCATTCTCCACCTTGATATACAATATATAGGTAAAACGCACTCCAGACTGGACTCAGGATACATAAGATCTAGCATGCAAGCTTCAGAAAAAGCTCCAAATGGACTTCAACAGAAATCTCAAAGTTATCTTTAATAAGTGGGCCTATACAACCTAAATGAAACCCTGACACATTCATCCAACGATGAATAAGTGCTAGCTAGTGAAGTTCAAATTACGGCCATACTTTATGATATATGGTTACTGTTTATGGCTAACCTCTCCACCATTCTTATAAAATTCAAAGCGATTACCGTCCACCAGTGGTGGTTGGTGAAGTTTCCAGATGGTGCGATGCTAGAATTTATCCTCAGGATTTGACTGGCTAGTGTGACTGTTTTTTTATAATAGTTGACCTGCTCCATAGTTGCACCAATAATGTCATCTGTCTTACTAATTAAATTCCAAACCTTAGGCCAAAAGAGACAACTGTAAAAGTTTTCAAAGTCTGCTAATTTTTCCTATTCAGTTCTCCAAGTCTGCTATTTGTACTCGCTTTTACCTAATGGCTTAGTTACTAACTTTAACCCCTTAAGGACCAAACTTCTGGAATAAAAGGGAATCATGACATGTCACACGTCATGTGTCCTTAAGGGGTTAATAGACTACTCTGCACTCAAGGCCCTTTGCACTTACTTGCAGACAGGACACCTCCATGTTCCTCTCTCACAGTTCAACTGAAGATAGGATTCCAAGTCAAAACACTGTTAATAGGAAAAAAAAATACCGTAAATGGAAAGATCAAGAACTTTATTAAATAGCTTAATCTCTGGCATGGCAATGAGTATACCATGCAGTAAAGCAAGAAAAAGAAGGAAAGCACATATCACATACAGTACCCTGTTGTGGTTTGTAAGTGCATTTAACTAACCTGTACGTGCTTGCAGTCATGTCCCCGCGCGGGCAGCTGAATCCGCCTAAACGTGATAGGACACTTCAGCGAGACTTTAATTGCTGTCTGCTCCACTCCATCTTCCCCATTTAGCGCTGTGTTCCCAGATGAGGCAGCCACACTGCTGAAATTCCTCTTAACTGATCAAGCATACAGATTTGGAATTAGGGAATATTTTACAACAAAACCAAAAAAATTGATATATGTTCCTCTGATTATAAAAACAAATCAACTGCCTCATTAAGGTACAGTGTGAGTGATAAATTCCTGCTCTACGATCTGTGTGACCACACTTATGTCACTATGGTTAACTTATGAGGTACTTAGAACACCAAAAGGTGACACTAAAATACTTTTTTTTTTTAAGTTTTCCAAACTTTATTTATCATATATCAACATACAATGATGAACAACAGTAACTGGCAATGTGTTACCTTACGTGTATAACATTTTAAGTAAACACAACGAGCAAGCACTCACTTTTTGTGATACAGTGTTCGGCCGGGAGCAACCTCTTTTTCAGCAAACCCTGTAGTACGGAGCGTACTGAAGGTCGATGAACCAATTGCAGCACGAACAAGTGTGACTGTAGAATACAGAGAGGAGAGGGTTCATTGCACGTAGGACATTGCACAAAAAGTTTAAAAAATGACATTAACAGGCTATACTGCATTTTAGCAAAAGTAGATTCCAGTAAATTGTGCGATATCTCATTTATGCATGTCAATGATAACTCTGTGTTAACAATGAAAAGGGCAGCCCAAGCATTCAGCGAGAATTTTATGTAACATTCACCTATCTCTAGTCTGTTTTAAAACCGACACAGACTGTCCGTGTCTATATTGTAGATGACCACTAAGAATGGGCCCTAAAGTTTGTATATTGTCAGCCGGACTTACACAGCAGCAGGCAGTGACTGTTATCTGGATGGTGTTGCGGCCCGGTTGGCAGACATGTTTGAGGTGCAAAGGTTTATGGGAAGTTTTGTTATCTCCTCGTTCTATGGTCAGTGGAGTGGCATTGACGCTGACTTGTACTGAGGCTGGCCAGTTGGTATTCATCTGCCGGTCTTCATGGTGATAGCATTTAAATTGCAGCTCCAGGTCAGACCTGAAATAAAAAAAACAGAGTATATATGAACGCACATTATTACTCACACTAAAATGCACTTTGGTAAACTGTAAGCATTCCACACTGTAAGTTATTAAACACAGAACTTCGTATTATAACATCTTTAAAAGAGGCATCCCAGTCCTTTAAACACAAAACAGGTATCTTGTAACTAAAATAATTTTTTAAATTAAAACTAAAATGCATTAAGATAAATGTAAAATAAAAAGCTTGATATTTATCTCCTTAAGTTTCCCAATTCCCCCCCCTTATTTGTTATACTTGTCTAATAGCAATTGATGTAAATGTTTATCTAATAATAATGTATTGTTGAAGAATAAATGTTCTAAAGCCCTAAATCATGAAGTAATTAAAATCAGCAGTATTCATTTATTTTACTATAACAGAACTAATACCAGAAATTGTTCTATTGTAGTAGAAAAGGAAACCACCAAGGTGAGGAGTCAATGATTAATTGTGACACAAGCTACATTCACCCCACACCTACCTCCACATAAGGGTTTGATGGACAGTCGGCCGTAGGTGGAACACATGGTTACTGACAGCCAAGTTGTGCTCCAGCCGAAAAGGTTCAAGCACTACTCCATCCCGAACAGGAAAGGTCAGACGCAGCTCGTCCGTGTGGCTGGCTGCGATCGAAGAAGGAGAGAAAGCGTGAACTTTCCCTTTAGCATCTGCAGTGCGACAATGTAAACAAGGATCAGCCAACAACAGAGTACTTCAAACCCTACTCAGTTATGGGAGTTTTAATGTACTTTCTACAGGTATAACAAACTATGATATAAATTTAAAATCTAAAATCAACAAGTCATTGCATTAACAGTTTTTACTGACTAAGAAGATTTTGGTTTCATCAGACCCCACTCACTTGGAGGAGGAGGTAATGAGTTAATGTTTGGCTTGATGTCCGGAGGAAAGGGAGGCTTTACATCTTGGCTGGGAGATAGGTAAGTGGGTATGTTGCTCCCAGGAGTCATTGGAGGTGTGGGGTTCCCTGGAACTGGAGAGTGAGGATAATTCCCAACAGGACCTGGTCTGGATGGCTGCAAGAGACAAGACTAACATTAAACAATATGAAAAAATATATATTATTTTTTTCATTTGACACAGATACAACTGACCAGTTGCCAGATTCTGTTGTGCTCTGGTATTTATCCAAAGTTACCAATATATTTATATATATATATATTTTTTAAACAAAGACAGATTAGCTATCTCTATGCTAAAAGCTCCGGTTATCAGCTCACCCAATTATCCACTGAAGTTTACAACCCCTACCTGTCTACTAGTGTCACCCCCTACATTAAATATTGGACTTCTGGCAAACCCTACTCTACATGAACACCAGTCTTTCCATTGCCTAGTAGTCTAGTTGTTACCTTTCCTACTTGCTATTCAAATTTGTGGTCAGTGTGTCATTACACGTCCACCTTTTCCATGTTGAATCAATCCAACAGATCTTTTAAAATTGCTAGTGTACAACTGCTTGACTTTTTCTTTTTTTTTAACAAAAAAAAGGAGTTTGACATTATGTATCTATTCCTTCATGTATCTTGCATATTTATCTAAATCTATAACTTCTATCTAAAACACAATGTCACATTCCAGTTCTAAAAGCAGGCAGGCAGTCTGAGTGATCCTAAAATAATGGATAGGTTGCTCTATTACACACGGTGATCCTTTTTATTTTAAAAATGACCACCTGTTAGCAGGAGTACTGCTCTCAAGAATATGTTTGACAACCATGATCTATTTATGTATCAAAAGAACCCATGCATGGTTTGATGTACAGTTTATGCACTATATGTATTCACACAGTGTATTGTCTGCATTAAAGTATATATATATATATATATATATATATATATATATACACACATATATTGAAAAGAATCCATAACTGTTGATATCCTGTGGTGAGAGTCAGAAGTGTACATATCACAATTAGATATATGTGAGAAATATTGCCATTA
This sequence comes from Pelobates cultripes, assembly GCA_933207985.1. Classification (NCBI taxonomy): domain Eukaryota; kingdom Metazoa; phylum Chordata; class Amphibia; order Anura; family Pelobatidae; genus Pelobates; species Pelobates cultripes. The sequence continues at coordinate 46,240,740 of OW240922.1, read as the reverse complement.
AAAATGGCAACCATGGCAAGTGGCAATATGTGGGGGATGTAGCCATTACTGGCAACTAGTAGTCAATATTAGAAACATACCCATTACTGAATGGCCCGTGGCCACAGTTCAACTCACACTTATCAATTTAGGTAATGTAGTCTAACATCAAATATGATTATAATATTCTTTGGTTGTAGGATGGGAGGCAAATATTTAAAAAGCTTTAAAAGATCAGACATAATGAGTGCAAACATTTCAGGAATACAGACCCATTTGTCAAGACAACACAGTGTAAATGATTATTTGTAACTTAATAATACAAAATATGTCCTGCAAAGCTGTGGTGGAAATCAAGACATCTTAGAGAAACATTTGTATTTTTAAAAGCAAAGTGAACCATTCACACCGTTCATCAACAGCGGTCACCTGAAGTATCCCATAAAGAGAAATATATAAACACCATAAATATTCAATATTTGGACTGGACGAACATGTCTACACGAATGTATACAGCAGATATACATTCAGAATTTGCTATGTTCTGCTATGGACTCCCACATTATGTTGTACTGTAATACCCAGCCTGTTTAAGAGAGTATTGTGGTTCAACAGCGAACAAGCTGAAGACCCAGGAAATATGCCACAGCTTATAACAAGGGTTACTGTGCAGACTATGCTACTCCAATGAGAGCCTGGAAAAAGGGATCCCTAGCAGTGAAATACCCTGTAGACATTTGATATGGTTTCGCACTCACCCCGTTCATACTGCCTTGGCTATAGCTATTGTAGCCGCTCCCAGAAAAGTTGTTATTTTGTCCATTAAACTGCTCTGGCTATTAAAAAAAACAATAATAATGAATTAAAAAAATGTTGAAATTATAAAAAGTAAATGAAAAAAGTGATATAAAATTATAATATAGCGGAAAAATAAAAGCAGTATAGAAAGCATGAAAATCTTGCAAATGCCATTAATAGCCTGAGGAATGCCCAGAAGGTTTGCAAAGAGAAGACTATTTGACTCAAGTGTGCCTTCTGACCACACTACTAAGAAGTGCCATTATGAATGGTTTTAAAACTGTATGTAACTATATATCCAGATAAACTGGATCCAGCTATTAAAGAAAAAGATTTTAATTTGTTTACATGTATTGTACCTACATTACATATCTGTACTCATCAGTAAAACAGAAGATATCCTTACAAAATTAAACTCTATGGCTCTGTGTCCTGACCTACATGGGGTAATTAGGATAGGGCCAAGTTTAACATGAGTGCTTACAGACAGGGTATAGTTGCTTGGAAAAAAAGTGTGTTAAATATAAGGGCTTGCCTTAAAAATGTATGTGCGAGAGAAAAAAGAAAAAAAAAGCTGAAATAAGTGTGTAAGTTTAGCCCTCTTGGGACTCAATGGTATGGGGCAATTGTTCCAAACTAATATCATTCTCTGTCATGCCACTATTGGTTATAGTTAGTGAACAGTTTGCAACACCAGCAGCAGGTCATTCCATTCAGACACCAGTCTCTTTTCTGTCTAATATCCATACTAGAGTGAGGTCAAATGGACTTGGTTAGAGGAGACAGTGATGTGGATGCATGCATAAGCAAAGTAAGCATGATGGACAAATCTGTTCCCTAAGAAACCTTTGCAATATCAAATGTTCTAAAGCCTCTAACAGAACATTTCTTTAAAAGATCCAAAACAAAGGACAGAGCCCAGCACATTACATTGAGGGTCCAGTGGTGGAAGGAAGCAGAAGTGAAAAGCAATGTGCGTGAAAATGTAGCCAAGGCATGGCACAGATAATAGGAAAACCTTTGCATGCCAACATGTAAAAGGAGAAGGTCCATGAAAGGAAGTGAAGACTGTATCTACCAGCTTGCAGGAAAGGAAGGTTAGAAAGAGGAAGTAAAGCCTATGAGTGACAACATGCAGGGCAATAAGGTCACCGATATGAAGTAAAGGTTGTAGGTGACAATATCATGGTAGGAAGTGCATTGAAAGGAATTAAGGGCTATGTGTGACAATATGCAGGGGAAGAAGGTCACTTCTAGGAAGTAAAAGATGTAGGTGACAATATACAGGGTAAGAAGACGATACAGATAAAGGAGGGATGGTCTGAGTTTGTTGAAAATAAGAACATGGAAGATAGGAATGACTGTGGCAATATGAAGGACAGAGAGTGAGCACTATAAATGTTTGAGGTTTTTATGGCTCCTTAGGGTTGCTGTAAAAGCACTACCTGCCTGGGCCTAGATTAACTGTGAATGTCAGTACAAAGGTCCTGGGGTAGAATGGCCATACTCCTAATGCTTTATAAACTATATCATGATCCTGATGATTAGAAATGCAATGCACTGTAGGTATGCATGTTGATGAGAATCAAATAATAGTTAAAGTTTATGTGACAAAACAGTGGAATTAGAAGAAGCAGTTTGATTTAAAACAGAGAACTATATTACAGAGTACGAACATAATAAATCTCTAATATGTTATCCAATATGTCAGAACTGGAAAAACAATGTGTGATCAGAAATAATACAATAACATGATGTCAAATTTCTCACCTTGTAATACTGTCCTACGTTGACACTAGGGGGTGGATATTGCCCTGTTGGCTGCTGTCCTGCCATTCTCTGGCCAGGGTAGCTAGGCGATGCCATAGGTCTGGAAGGATTGGGACTTGGGTACTGTCCTGGTTGATTTGGAAACTGGCTGCTTGGTCCATATTGCTGGCTGCCGTAATTTGGCTGTTGAGAAACAGGTGCAAACCATAACTTTTAAAACAGAGCTTTGGTACAAGCTGAGCATCTGATTTAAAGATAACTGAGAAATTGCAATCAATTAGGTCATTTCTACAGTAGAAGCATTTAAAATAAAATATAAATAATACCATAATAATATAAAAGGATAAGGGAAGATTGCAAATACTAGAACAACTACAGTCTACAATTTTAGCACTGTTTATCAGTGCTGCATCCAGTCTTCTTCAGCTGGAGAAAGCGGCGATGCAAAGGACGGGGCCCTGGTAGGATATATGTGAAAGTTGCCAAAAAGTGAGTTTGACAGTTATCCAAGGGACTGTAGTTGTTATGGTACCTGGACTGTTGCTCTAAACTTTAAAAAAATGTAATGTGAAAAATAGCTAACATTCTAAAATTCTGGAGAATTAAAGCCTTTAAAAAATAACATTTTACGAAGCACAGCTTTACCAGTGAATAGAGAAATTCTTACTATAGAACACAAATAAGAGGTCAGGCAACCATTGTGTAGAAAAAAATCTATGTATTAAAATGTACATCAGGTTATGAACATTATTAACAAGCAAATCCATTTTTGTCACCATACAATTAGTTCATGGGGCAAATAAAGGTAGTCAAGCCCTTCCAAATAGTTTTTCAGATATTAGGCATCTACTTTTACTTGTCCATTAAATATTTATTCTAATACTGATTCGTCATTTGGTAGAGGGTACAGTATTCTGTAAATAAAAGATTTATATTTCTATGTTTTTGGTTTAATAAAATATCATATTGATAGTGCAGAAATGGTTAGTAATACATAGTTACATAGCTGAAAAGAGCTATCTCTTCATCTTTGTATTTTTGAGACTGTGACAAAAGTATTATTACAAATAGCTGAGTTGTGTATAGGTTGCTGCAGACTTGCAAAGAATGCAAACCATCAAATTACTACTTACCTCTCCTGGATAGGGCCTCTTTATACCTTGAATAGGCATGGACTGAGGTCTAGGACCTGGGTAGGGTTGCTGCGGCATCCTCTGGCCATGAGAGCCAAAAGGGTTCATGCCAGGCCGAGGCTGATTCATTCCCATGGGTGGGCCACTCATGTTGGAAGGTGCCATGTTTGGACCCATGCCAGCTGGGTTCATACTCCCTGTCATTGCAGAAGGAACCCGTTGGCCAGGTTGGTTCATGAACTGATTGTTGTAGGCCTGAGCTGGACCCATCTGGAAAGAGGAACACACCTTCAACAAAAGAAAGAGAAAAGAATAAAATGCGACATGCGTGTCAGACAGGGGACGTGGAACGGTGCGGGAAAGAGGACATGCAAGGATCTCATTTGGGTTACAGAGGATAGGATACATAGAGATGTCGCATTTTTTTAAAATCTATACAACATTTGGTTTCACCAGTGCAGTCCTACTAAATATTAGACAGTAGAATTACAAGAGATATTTTAACAATTTTAATTTATAAAGCACAATTTTGGGTAGATCTTATACACTATGTAAAACATTTCCAGAAAATTGCTTCTCAAAGAAATGTCGCAATTAATTTCATGGGGATATATACTACAAAGCATTGATTAAACAGTTGCCTGGAGAATATTTAGGACCATCGAGTTATTACTCTCACCCACAATGGGAGTTATTAAGTTGTTTTTTGTTAACTTTCTAACATATAAGAGATAAAAGGCAATGCATTTAAGACATGAGTTTATGGCCCAACAAGTTTATAATTGTTTTTATTTCTTTTAATAAACATAGTGTTAGTGGAACTGCACCTTTAAATAAGTAACACGATGCTCACAGGAAGTTATTAAGCTGTACTTACCGGGCCATACTGGTTCATATCTTTGTTTTGAGTCTCCTGCAGCGCTGCTACTGTGGCTGTAGCTGTGGCGGTAGCTGTAGCAGCTGCAGCAGCCACGGCAGCTGCAGCGGCTGCTGCTGCTGGCTGAGTGAAATCTGCAGGTGGCCGTGTGTGAGGCGGGATGCCCATTCCGGAAGGATTGTTGGGGCCACCAGGGTAGCTAAGGGAACAAGTGATGTACTAATGTGATCAGAATATGCAGAATGAACAAAAGGTCAGTATACAGTAACGAGCTTAAACACATAACCAAGGAAACCTACAACTTTAAGCTCAATAGAATCTTCAATGCACTTACAACTTTCTGAGTGGCAAAGGATTATGGAAGCTGCCATTTAATAATACCTGAATGTTTACATTTAACTACCACAGCCACAATTGACAGATGTTTTTTTACTCTGAAAATTCCATTTGAAGCAGAAACTTTGTTGCCCTGCAGGATACAACTTTTCCATAAAAGCCTAGCACACCAAAAATGTGTGTTCTTTTAACTAACTTTTTTTTGGATACATGGGTCATGAATGTGTCTGCTTCCTTCTATATTTTGGTTATTACTGGATTTGGACATTCTCATATAAGTACCTCAATCAACACTGTGGGTTAGTCATTGCAGATAGTACTGCAACAGTAGCCTGGCTCTACCTCCCTGGAGAAATCAGGCTCTGCTTACATTAATTCATCTCAAAAACTGTGCTCTATAATTAACTGCTACTGTTATGTATTACTTTGGGAAGATCAGAACATCACTAGAGTATGGGACTCAGTGGTAACCACAGCTAACATAGGCTTGCAGAAAGGCTTGCAGAAAATAGCAGATAACAGAAGGAGTAACACTAAAGGTATAATTCGACTAATTAGGATAAGCAGATTATGATTTTAATATAAGTGCAAATTTAAAGATGCATTATCATTTTAAGTTTTTTGTATTATGAAAAACAGAGACTGAACTGTAATTTCATGTAATTTCACAGAAATTCCTAAATCACAATATATCATATGATAAGCTGTCATGGTGAGAAAGGAGAAGTTGCAATTTATTTTCTTTCTATCTAACCTTTTCCCAGTTTTGTCCTTGGCCCCCCTTTCAATACTTACTTCAAATCCCTGTCTGTTTTAATTCACTGTGGTATAAGTGTGTTGTTCTAGCTGTTTGACAAGTACTTTATCATAAGACAATGTATTTTGTCTTATGTATGAGCTTATATTTTGGCAAAATGCAGCAAAAAGCTTCCACATTTGGCATCTTGCCATCACCTTACAACCATCACTTATGTTAGCAAAGGACATGAGGATAGCAGGCATTCTCTTGTACAGTGCATTTTCAGTATTGCTCCTCTTTACCTGGGCACCACCATGAAAGCATACATTTTACTTTAGGGCACGTCGGCTGGGGGACTGCTAGAAATGCAAAGTCCCCCACAAGTTACAATGACAGTTTAAGGTACAGGTCTAACTACAGTAAAGCCAGTAATATGTTTTAGTTCTGCACTGTAGAACCCATCTAGAACAAAGAATTTGAGCCTCACCTGCCAGCAAATCCGCCTCCCCCGGGGTAGTTGGGACGCCCATACATGCCTTGTTGCATATAAGGCTGACTGGAGCCACCCTTTGTAGAAAACTGCTGCTGTTGCCCAGCAAACTGTGGAGAGTTCATTCCACCACTGTTGCTGTTCATGCCGGATGCCATGGGATTTCCACCTGGGTTCATTGGATTGTTGGCATTTACCATGGGGTTCCCAAGAACCTTGAATGAATATAAAACCACACATTCTATTAAAAGAGTCATTAATGATAAGTAGTAGCAAATTATCAACAAGCAACCAGAGCTTGTGAGGAGTTTTGTTTACTCTGCCCTTAAATGCACGCGGTAATATCTACTATGGATATACAATCACAAGTCACAATCAACAGTATCATGCCTTTAACAAATTTTCTGATGAGGTTCTATAGATTGATATTTTGACAAATAATTTGCACTCAAACAGCAATACCGTTCAGTATGTTCTTGAGGTAAAAGCATTCATTTGTTATGTTTACCAGGTTTTGACCTGGGGTGAAGAAATTAGACATATATGTTGGAAACTGCTGATCTACAAGTGCTATACTCATAATATATATTGTAAATAAACGTATGTCCATTGTGATGTTGTAAACTTGCCTGGCTCTGAGACGTGTTTGTAACTCCCCACACTGTAGTGACCACAGACAAGGAACCGGGTGGCTGACTGGCGTTCTGTTGCCAAGGGACGGAATCGTAAGGGAATGACCCATCACTGTGTTATAGAAAAGAATAGTCATAGTAAAAAGGGGATCTCTGATTTGGTGAAGACATAACAGGATACATGAACATCTACAACAAATCAACAAACTTTATCAAACTTCTGCAGGCTGTATCACTCTGTGAATTACAATTTATGTCACAGTCTCAATGCTGACCAATCATCTCTATGGAGTTATGCTTTGTAAACATAGAATGCTAGTTTGTGGCAAAGAAGAGGTCGAGCTTTTTATTTTGGAATACAATACCCAACTTAATGTCTAACAGCTTGCAATTCATTATGTTTCAAAGCACTGAGATTTCAAAACATTGGACCAATCCAATTGGTTTTGTGATATATTTTATTTTGTACCTCGAAAGCCTGGTCTGGAAATGGTTTTAAGAGTCAACTTGCCAATGTTGCACATGGCCAGAAGGCAATAAAAAACCTTGTGTGTATGCTTATTAAACACATATGCTCCCACAAACACATGGATGTCCCTAGTTGCTAAAGTTGACTTATTCCAAGCTTACCCATGGGACAAGGAGGGTTTCATGGAAGTCAAAGAGTTCATGGGGGGCTGCATGGGGAGTTTTCCAGCCTGCTCGTTCTGTCTGTTTTTCTGATGGCGTAAAAGGAGGAGTCGTCCTAGTTCTTCACACCACGAAGAAAGTAGGGCTAAAAGATACAAAAAACTGTTAAGGACGTGTACGTGATTTTACTGAAATTCAACCCAGTCAAAAGATATACTGAGACAATGTAGTAACTATTTTCTCCCAGTATTTTTTCTACGTCTGACACTTTTTGATACTGGGCAGAGTTACCTCCATCTAAAAGTGTCAACCAGTGATGGCTGCAGGAAATTGGCTCTATCTATGGAGGATCCGGTGGTCTGGTGGTATCCTCGTGATGTAAACTAGATTGGGCTACCACTTTAATCCCTTGCACAAGTACATTTTATTTATTTACTTTTCATTTCCACACCCTTGAAGAGTCTTAATTATAATGCACCAACCTTTTATGGCATTTTTCAAACTGATCAATATAAAGAGAGATTGACGTACTAAAGTAATGTAGGATGGGGAACCACAGAGACACACGGATGTTCTAAAGTAATATAGAATGGGGCACAACAGAGAGACACTGGCGTTCTAAAGTAATATAGAATGGGGCACAACAAAGACACACTGGTGTTCTAAAGTAATATAGGATGGGGCACAACATAGACACAGTCTCTTCTCTTTAGCACTCTTGTGTAATTACAGTAATAGCTAACATTATACCCAGAGTCTCAGTGTGTAGATACTACAACAGGGTCAAAGTGTGCTCCTTAGACTAGATAATGTGACTGATTCCAGAATAATTATATCACAGCTGGACAATGTGTTTCCATACAAAGTGCCCCTGGGGGGTGGGATATTAAAAAGCTTCTACCGTGCTCACTGATACTACAAGCGTTGAAAGCAAACAGAGTGCAGAAGAGTTATCCATCTGACTCTGCATTAAAAAAATAAGTTGAGCAAGAATGTGGGAAAGCGTGCAGAGTCACCGCATGGTACAAATGGTAACTGATATGTACACAAAAAAAACAGACAGGTAGCTGGACCAGAGCAGACACTGAGGAACGCATACATACACCTCCACTTGTCATGTCTGACAGGCAGCACAGGAACCAAGGTAACTAGCAGTGATGTATTCCCACAGAAGAGGAAGGGTCTTAATTGCAAATGAGATGAAATTGCCAGCTAGGAGCATTTGAATGCAACAAAAATGTTTTTGTGTATTAGGGAAATACACAAATTAAATTAAGAAGATTTATTTTAGGAAAAAATTTAATTGGTTAAAAAGCACACACCAAAACTGTAACAGCTTGTATTTTGAGACTTGATGCACTTTTTATAGCACACAAACAGAGCAATTTAACAGAAAACTATTCAACAGAAAACAAGCATCCTCATCACACTGGTCCCGGTGACATATCCAATGAGAACCACTAGGTGGTGCAGTTACAGTGAGGAAAATGTAAACGCACAATGGTCTTAGACAAGACTAGAAACAATAATATATATATTAAATCTATTTAACCATTTGTTAACAGCAGTGTTTCAACATATTTTGTTAAACAAATGAAAGGTAGAAAGAAGTCTGAGTAGATGCATGGACAATCACTCAATCTGTTATGGCTGTTCACAAGGTGTATGCATAAGACTTGTTTCCAAACTGATAATAATGCCATTGTACAGAACACTGGGGAGACCTCACTTGGAGTATTGTACACAGTACTGGAGACCGTATCTTCAGAAGGATATTGATACATTAGAGAGGGTTCAGAGAAGGGCTACTAAACTGGTTCATGGATTGCGGGATAAAACTTACCAGGAAAGGTTAAAGGATCTTAACATGTATAGCTTGGAGGAAAGACGAGACAGGGGGGATATGATAGAAACATTTAAATATATAAAGGGAATCAACACAGTAAAGGAGGAGACTATATTTAAAAGAAGAAAAACTACCACAACAAGAGGACATAGTCTTAAATTAGAGGGACAAAGGTTTAAAAATAATATCAGGAAGTATTACTTTACTGAGAGGGTAGTGGATGCATGGAATAGCCTTCCAGCTGAAGTGGTAGAGGTTAACACAGTAAAGGAGTTTAAGCATGCGTGGGATAGGCATAAGGCTATCCTAACTATAAGATAAGGCCAGGGACTAATGAAAGTATTTAGAAAATTGGGCAGACTGGATGGGCTGAATGGTTCTTATCTGCCATCACATTCTATGTTTCTATATTTAAGAAGACATGTTTAACTCCTACATCTAAACAACAGTGATACGTTTACAAACTTTTATTTCCAATGTTGACAGTAAGCTTTACCAACCAGCCGTTACCCGATACATAGGTGGCTGTTTCTCAAATGCAAAATCTCATCATTAGCATCAGGGAATTACCAGCAGTCTTTACTATTAATGGCTCCCAAAGAGTATCATATGGAATGTTAACAGCCAGTTAATGGCTGGTCTATACAACCTTGTCACTTAAGATTCCACTATTCACTATCCCTCCAAATTTAAAACCTCTCTTTTCCTGATGTAAAAACACAAAAAGCAAGTAACCAACAGAACCTCCTGCCCCCTCCAGGCCCACCCCCAGGCGCACTGCTCCATATTAATAATATATATATTTTTTAAATATGAATATAATAAAATAAACTATAAACATTACCAGACAAGAACTCCAAGCCAACCTATCATAGTGCTCAGAATAATATCCAAATTGTAAGAAGGTCTTTATAAAGGCCGTCTATAGTTGATTGCTCAATCGCCATGGAATGCTCAATGGGCTCACTGGACATAATGTTGTTGTGTCACTTTTTAAATTTCTCAGCAGGATTTTTTTTTTGCCCCTCCTCACTATTATTAAGGTGAGGAGGTAGGTTAAGACATATTTGGGGAAGGAGGGAGATACAATTTAAATACATGTGGGCCATGGAGACTCGGCACCTTCAGGTTATATTTTCAAAAAGGTCCAGGACAATGGAAGTCTTCTGGGCCCATCTTGGGACAATATATATATATATATATATATATATATATATATATATATATATATATATATAGGCCTGGGTATATCCAGGGCCCTGTTATGGCCCTTTATCACACTGTTACTTTAAACAGTTTATAATTTACTGTGTGGTGATTTATTTCAGTTCCAGTAGCAGTTACTAGTGAAAGAACAATCAAAAATAGTAAAAGTTGGTAACCTTTCGCTATATCTAGTGGCTTTTAATTGCAACAGCTTACGGCAGCTGATGACTGACAACATTGGAAACGATACTTTTTTTTTTTTTTTTAAACTGTTTGAAATATTATTTATACATTTTTACGGTTTCCCTTGCTATCTAAATAATGGAAGCAATAAAATTACTGATAATGGCAGTCTGAAAAGCTTTTATATCATTTTGTTTTTATAGTTTGTTTTATATTTTTCCTTGCATTTATATTTCTATATTATGTTGACATTATACGTTGGAGAAACATTGCTATAATGCCTTTGAGTACTACTGTACTAAAACGTCTGAAATGATTAGGAATTAAAGTCCCGTTAAACACCAAGGCTAAGTAGCAGGGCTGCCCACCTTTGTCCCTTCGACTATTATGAAACTACATTTCCCAAAAGTCCCTCAGTCTTTGTCAGACATAGAATTCTGGGAATTGGAGCTCACAACAGGTGAAAGGGAATTGTGAGCAGTCATACTATAAAGCATATCAATAAAAGGCAATGGAGTAAAAACGATCCTTTTTGGATGTTATGCTGTTAAAGGGACACTATAGTGTCAGGAAAACCGCTTGGTTTTCCTGACACTATAGTACCGTGAGGGTGCCCCCACCCTCAGGCCCCCCCCCCACATGCAGTGTTGAAGGGGTTAAAACCGCCGGGCTCCCTTACCTCTCCTCCCCCGCCGACATCAGCATCCTTGTCTGACGTCACCGGCGCCTAATGCGCATGCGCGTCACTGCCGCGCGCGCATTCAAAGTGTTCGTAGGAAAGCATTTTTCAATGCTTTCCTATGGGCGCTCTGCGTGATTGAGGCATAATATGCCTCAATCATTGCTGATGCGCCTCTAGTGGCTGTCCGGAAGACAGCCACTAGAGGCTGGCTTAAACCCAGATGTAAACATAGCAGTTTCTCAGAAACTGCTATGTTTACATCAGGCAGGCTTAACCCTAGAGGGGCCTGACACCCAGACCACTTCATTCAGCTGAAGTGGTCTGGGTGACTATAGTGTCCCTTTAATGCTCTTCCCGTCGGTGAATGGAATTTTGAAAGTCTTTCTTAAAATACATTCCCTTAGTTCAACCAAAATCTTAAACTGACTATTACAGTACTCAGCCATCTGTGCAGCGGAGTGCACATGCGTGAATGGAGTTTGACAGAAGTGCAAACATCCACTCAGAGAGGTAATATACCACATGGCGGAGTTGGGAGCAAAGATAAATTTCAACTGCCACTAATAATGAGCCCAATAATAAAAAAAACAATTCGATCTTCATCTGTATGTAGCCTTTTTTAGAGGAAAGCAAAGGTTGAGGTCAAACATTGGTCAAAATAAAAGCCAAACATTGCCCTACTTCAGTTGAACTCTCAAACTTATTTAAGTCTCTGTAAAGGAAACAATTGTTTTGTATTGAAAATGTAGAAAAATAAGTCATTGTTTCTTCTTTTAAATCAATATTGGTTTTGGACAACTCAAATTGAAACTATAGAGAGCCCAGTAAGACTAAATCGAAAAGAAAATCCCAAATAAAGATAACTGGGATCTCCCAGGGCCCTTCTCTTCCATGATATAGAAGCAGATATTTAGTCAATCCCGAATTGATGCTATCCAAGCATCTTGATGGGCACTTATCTCACCAATAGGATGCTATTAAAATGTAGCTTTAATACAGCTGGAAACATAAAGAATATTTTAATAACCCCTGTCAAGTCTCATAAGTATGGTTCTCATAGTATCAACAACAAAAAACAACTTCATGGAGTGTTTGACTATTATCTAATTTAAAATGCCTCAACTGTGTCAAAATAAAGCATGCCTCGATCGTCTACCAAAAAACCCCCCAAAAAACTAATTTCATGTTTCTGCTTTAAAGATACCTTCTGACAGCAGATTTCTGTGGTTATGCTATAGAAATGCCAATAATAATTATAATAATAATGCTTGTGATAATCATTATATTACAGTTTATAAAAATTGGTTTTGATACTAATTCAGTTAAACAGTTGTGAGTTCTGTATCTGAGACTTTCCATGGTACAAAGGCATTGGAGAAATCCATAAAGAAGACTCCTTTCCTTGAAGCTCTAAAGGTGCCCAATATAGTTTTGTCCTTTCTTCCTCCCAACCATGCCAAGTCAGTACTTTCTTTTTAATATGAGAGATATAGGAAAATAATGCTTCCCTATTGCCTTTGGGTTTCATGGTTATGGAGGAATTCTGGGCAATATTATAAATGAAATAGAGCCAAGTTTGTCAATTATCGTAGAAAAAAGGGCAATTATCCTTGTCAACCACAACCAATTGAACAAACGTTTTGGTGACAGGGATAAAAACCATGTGATGTATGAGCATCATTCAAGATACTGAAGTGTAGATTAAATGCGCATTGAAAGGTACTTAATTGATCAATTTAAGTTTTCGCTGGAAAAAAAATGGTTTCATGACTTTTCCAAAAGAACAAAGCTTTCTGAGGCTCTGATGGCCTCTTTTGTGCCTTTCCATGTATTGTGCTTATCCAGTATAAGCCACAGTTTGATTCTGCCTGGGATTTTGACGTACCCAGATCACTTAATATTCTTCACTTAAGCTCAAGGTTTGTCATATTGTAAAAGGATTTGAATATGTTAATTAAAATATAGGGACTGGTTCAAATCTAGTGTGTAAACAATTAACTCACAGCTGTATACCTTTTCATTTTCCTTAGACAGTAATATGCCACAGACAACACCCCAAGAGATAGTTTGCATACCAGTTGTGCTGATAATTAGAATGTCAGTAATGAGTTAAAGCTCCTTAGTAGAATGGTGAAGGAGGGGGATGTCACACTTCCACCTACCATCCCCCTCTTAGGCTCAAAGATGATGCACACTCCAGAGATTTAAGCTGGGTGGATAGATGTAAGAGATGGGTAGATGGCAGACTCTCCTCTGTACACCATATGGCATTGCTGATCTAAGAAACCAAACCTTCTCTTTACTGTCTATAAATAGAAGTGCATTGGGGTAGATGGAAGCACACTGCAAGAGGGCAGATAGTGTGTGACAAAGGTTGCCACAAGAAGACATATATGGGGGAGAGAGAAAACAGCTTACGCCTGGGGGGAAAAGACAAACACGTGTGTAAGGGGAACTAAAAACAGCATTTATAGGGGTACAGAGAGAGGCACACATCTTGGGAAGAGAGAAAAGTGTATGCCACAGAGTGGGGGGCTGAGAAGAGAATGTGCCAGGGGACTCTGAGAAATGGTGTGTCAGGGCGTTGAGAGCAAGGTGTGACAGGTAGGCTGTGAGGGGAAAACATTGAGAAGCAAGTGTTCAAGAGTAGGACGGGCTTTGAGAAAGCAAAAAAATTAGGGGCTTTCAGAGGGACAGTACCAGGAAAGATAAGAGAGGAAGTGCGCTCGATAGGCTATGCTGGCTTAGAAGTGGAGTAAACCCTGTTGGCTTAGAGGGGAGTGTGTCAGAAATGGCACCAAAAGAAACAGACAAAAGTCCATTTGATTTATTTATTATGTCAAATTGTAGTGGAGACATTGAGGAATTTCCCAAAGTCTCCCATAAACAGAGGTACATGTTAAGCATGGTTAAGTTATCATGGAGGAAGACGCTAGGTTAATTCTAACTCGGTGATGACATGGGCTTGGAGATAGCTGTATAGTTTGTATACAACACTGACAGGGGAATACAAGAACATTTAATGAACAGGAATAAAATGGTTGTTTCTCCATTTCTTTTGAACAATATAGTGTTCAGACTTAATGTTGACAGCAAACGTAATGATGTGGGTGGGGAAAAAAACTTGATCTTTAAGGCCATTGTTTTGCACATGGATTCTTGGATCATCAAAGTGATTTGAAAGTCAAAGTCATCTGTGAAGAAACATTGGACATCTTTCATTGTTGCTTATGGGGATATTATGCTTTGATTCCTATAGTTCAAACAATGTAGAATAAAAGAATTTAGCAAGAAGCAAATTGTAATACATTGCAATATTATACTTTCAACAAGCCATGCAAACAGTGACATACTACAGTATCAATGGGTACGTGTGTTGCAAGAATAGGATCATCCAATAAGACAGAACGTGGCAGAGATAGACACAAAGATACTAATGTCATTTGACTGCAATAAGTAAAGAAAAATGACAAGCCCACAGGGCAAATAACCATAGAGAGAGCATTTTTTTTAATTTTTGTTTCCATTCTACAATGTTATATATAAATGTACTATGATGACCTGACATAATGTAAATAAGCCATTTCTCCTACACAGCATGCTGCAGCTTCAGTACATCTTGCAGTGCAATGGCCTCTTTTCTTGGCTGTGAAAAGGTTAACATCGAGACCTAGGAGACAGCTGGACCAATTAGGTCATGAAACAAAGAAAGACAGGAGAATGTCCCAGGTGACGTGCAGAGTGGCTCAGACGGCTCCTCTAAACCTGGCTGGCAGGCAATGGAATTGATTGTTAGATGGGTAATACAGCAAGGGACAGAAATAGCATCCACCTACAGAGAAGGGGAGGGTGGGGGACACTGCAGCAGTCACGTGCAAAAGATAAAGGGGAGGGGGGGGCGGAGGAGTGAGGGGGCAGCAGACGTGCAATGTACACTAGTGTCCTTTGGTATTGTCAGTTCAGGAGTGCTTTATGATAAACAAAAAAATGCACAAGGGGAACAGCAGCAAAAAACACCTCGTTGTACAGTTAACCACACACAACAGCATCCAACGCGTTCGCTTTCAAAAAAGATGCAATTGTGTAAAATTCTTGGCTTCTCGTGGACAAACTAATATCACAGCATACTTTAGGAATAAGGTACACAATTATATAGCTCAGGCCCCAAGAAATGTGTGGAGCAGTAAGATAGGTGTGAAAATACTGTACAGAATATGTGGTTTAATAAGAAACTGATGCTCGAGTGACCAAGCAATTTAATGCTCCTCTCCTTCCACCTCCAGCAACAAAAACAGCTATTTAATTCAGGACACAGTTATCAACTGCCTTGTATAATCACCATGTAACCAAAAGATGAGTCTATTATCAATGTACTACGAGATTTCTTTCCATGTGTTACTCAGATCACGAAAGGGAAGTGGAAAAGACTACTTTAAGCAAAAGACACACCAACATTTTCAGCTGAGGCACAGCAAACAAGTCTGTTAATTATTTTATTTAATTAAAAGGAAATCCCAAACTATGGGCAATGTAAGGAGCACAAACACAATATATACTGTGTCTGTGTGTGTATATATATATATATATATATATAAAAATGTGTGTGTGTGTGTGAGTGTATGCGTGTAATTGTATACATTTCTTGCCTTCTCAAGAGTAAAAATGTGCTGCACTTAATTTTTTTTTTTTTTAATAGTTCTTAAAATAATCGTTGCCCACCTCCTATCATACAAAGGTCAAAGCAAAGAAGCAGCAAAATGAAAGCCCAGCTCATACATGTGTCACTAGTTTAAAAATAGCAGCCAGTTTCCCAAAGGGGGGGGGCAACGACAAAGTGACACAGAGAGCAAAGAGGAGGCGATGTTATACAGAAATGAGTCACCCACTCCTCCAGCTGTCAGGAGGACTGCATGCACATGCACCAGTGACATAAGTCGAATCTGCCAAGTCCTGTGCCATCCGTTGGGTGATCTCTTTTAACGCCAAATGGCAAAAGAGAGAGCAGTGGCTGGCACACAGAGGGTTGATACACAATCAGGGTTGGCATAACATAAAACAAACACAAAAAAAGAGAAATTTTGAGGCAACAAGTCGTAATCTCCCTCATTTATTTCACTATAATGAATCATCTATTTCAAAACTGCAGCTACAGAGCATGAGTAAGTGAGTGAGTGAGTTTGGTGCTGAGTTAAAGTATATCTAAAAAGTAGTATTGCATTATAACAGACATGAATTGCCACTTATGGATGCGCACAACACTAGTCATACGGGTCTGTTACATTGTTCTATGATGGAACTCGTAGCATCCTTAGTATCCCATTAGTATAAATACAAGGTTTGGCACAGATCTGTATATGTGCACTGTAGAGGTTTGGCACAGCCTGGTACGTGGCTTCCCACACTATAACAGGGTCTTAACCACATGGTCCACACCAGCTGAAAAAAATGTTTACAAGAGCTGAATTATTCTTTTTCCCTGCTACAGCCTGGAAAAAGCAGCTACCACTGTCAAAAATCCATCGCACTCTTTATGAATAAATAAATGTTTAGATGTGTCACTGTCTTGTTACTCGCATAATATCCTATTTAAAAAGTTCTGGTACATTACTTCTAAAAAATAAATACAATTTGATAACATGTTTTCTTTTTTACAACCTGTACGGTGTAACTTTGTGCTTGCACAAATCAATTTAAAAAAAAATACAAATGCATTATTAAAGGAACACTATAGTCGTAGGAATAGAAACATGTATATCTAACGCTATAGTTTTAATCTACTTATTCCGGTGTGTGTGCCGCCATACGAGGGCTTGAAAGGTGAGATTTACTTACCTTTTAGGGTCTCACCGTGCTGGTCTCCATGATGCCCTCGCCTCACTGCTCTCTGTTTGGTAGATATACCCCAATGAAAACATGCAAGCTTTTTGTCATTGGGTGTATATCTTGCACAGCTTGCAATGCTGTGGCTGTCCAGTAACAGACTTCTTTGGAAGTAGGTGCTCTGATCAATTGCCTGTCTCTTGAGTTCAGCCAAACAACCAGGAAGTAACATGATTAAACGGTCTGGTTGACAATTAGAGGGGTGTCACAAAGTTCATTTACAAAAGTGCCCATTTCTATTGAAATCTGCACTTTTTTGTAAATTAAAAAGGGGACACAGTCTTCACACGTAAAGCACTTTTAAGCAAGCAAAAGTGCTTTGGGTGTTTGGAGTGTTGCTTTAATAAACAAGCCCATCAGACTGAGCATCATATACCACAATATGGACCCTACAAATTGTTTCAATCTCCTGCTCAAATGAATGCACATCCAGACAGGTTCTTATAAAATCTAAACTCATGCTGAACAGCGTTGTCTGGATTTTATGCTGGTGTGTCATTTTTCTTTCTTTTTTGAAACTTATATACAGATACAGATATACAGCAGCAAAGAAAGAGGAAGTTATCTAATTTTATGTCTTCACTTCTGGTTCCATAAATCTGTAGAAATTGGTATATTCACAAAAGAAGCATACGAATTGCTAATTGCTGCCTACACATGGTGTCCAATAAGACACATATAATATGAAGGTTTTATATATAATGAAAATAAACCATCTATTAAAATGTTACAATAAGGGACAATCCGTATCTGAAAAGGACACAAAAGCAGTGAATTGTATGATTGTATGCTTTAAGAGACAACAAGAAATTTGCTTGCACATGCAGTTCTACGAGGTTATAGCTCTGCACAATCTTGTGCTCTTTAGCAAATAAACAGTTAAATGCAGGAGCAACAACACAGAGTAATATCTATGCCAGATAATGGCTTAGCAGAAGCTCTAAACTTGCACATTATCTACTGTTTATCCCCCAGTGGGGTCATTTTTGTGTTGAAAGGATTCTTTTCTCCCGACACATCTGGCCTGGCTGTTTCATACCTGCTCATTTACAGAAAGGCAACATATGGTAGAATGGAAAGTCAAAGAGCAGAGTCAGGCTAATGGGAGGGCTCAGTCAGGTGCATTAACCCATATGCTTTAACAGACCTCATGTAACCCGAGACCTTCTATCACCCCTAACAGGAAGAAGGAAACATCTTTCTCACAGACATGGAGGGCAGTAAGAGTTTGTACACTGTGAATGTACCAGTCCAAAACCTACCGATATACCGTGTTCCGCTCACTTCTCTGCAGCATCTTAAAACACCATCAGTGATCTGTTTTAAGACTAGATTTCCAAAAACCATCCAATGCCAACTCCTCAAGCACATGGAATTAAGTGTAGCAGTGCAACTAATCACTGCATTCCATCTGTAATCTGCATATTAAAGGGACACTCCGGGAGCTGACTCCCCATTGTTAGGGGCTCATAGGGGTAATGCATAAAAAAAAGAAGTTACAGACACTATTTAAAAAAAAAAAAAAAAGAAAGAAAATCTGCAGGTATTCTAAGGACCAGGAAATGGCCCCCTTATTGTCTTAATGGCAGAGCTGTGCTGGGTATATTCCATGAACCCATCCTCAGCAGGATTTTATGGGCCATTTAATAAAAAGAAATTAATGAAACCACTGCTCATGCTGACTGAATTGGTATCTATTACCTTGCAGAATAGCTTCACAAACGTTAATTTATAAATGAAGATGCCTATTGTACTGCGCTGCAGCAGACGTGGCACTATATAGTAATTATAGTCTATCCGTGAATGTGTACAGATGAAGCACAAATTCTCTCCAAGAAATACATGAGAGAGTTGGTTAGAGGCACATTTACATCTGGGGAGTGGGGTCACAGTCACAGTTTCGCCTGTGAAATCACCGAGTAGGTATAAATAGACTGATTTATGCAAATCGCTGTGCATGCATAATTAACAGAATGCAGGCAGACCATGGCAGGTATATATATATATATATATAGTTAATACATTGCTAAACACAAACACACAAATACACACAGTAGTCAAGCCATAAGAATTGCTTTTCCAACAAAAATCGCACTTTAACCACTCGTGGACAGCTGTTTCGTTGTTAATGCAACTCATCAGCATGAGGTTGGTTACTGGCTTGCTATAGAGGCTTGGTGTTACTTGTTAAGTACATACAAATATAGTTGTGGTGGGGAAAAAAGTGTGGATGAAAACTCCTTCCACCTGAAGTAAGTGGATAGTTAATACATTGCTAAACACAAATACACACACCAGTCAAGCCATAAGACTTGCTTTTCCCACATAAATCTCACTTTAACAGTGCTCTCACAGTAGTTTGTCCGCATTTCACTATTTCTGGAATGATTTCCACACCATAGATTCAGAAACAGGCTTGTTGGCTCTTTGAAACAGACGCCTTGAAATGTAAACAAATAAGCTGGTCATGTGATCACAGCCCAGTGGTTTTCTAATCGCACACTGCTGATCAGAGTTGCAATATATGCAGCACTGATGGGATATAGGCAATGGAAACAAACACAACGGCCTGTGCCTGACGCATGCTTTCTGATGCTGCAGTCCCTCAGGCAAAGTGTTAATGAGTGCCAACAGACGATGCTTACTGACGTTCAGCTAGGCTTGCACTCCACCTGACTAAACATCTGGGCGGTGTTACATGCACTCTCCGGAGGGGTTTATTAACACAATATGTTGGTACCACAAAACTGAACATTCCTTTAAGAAAAAAGATGAACAAAACACAGACGTGCAATGAATACTTAACGAAGGAGCAAGGGCTATTCTCACTCAGGAAGCAAAAATATAGACTCTGATGTTTGCATTCCTACATTGTCATGTTTATCTGTCATAATAAAACTCTCATTTAGTAACATGGTTACACAGAAAGACCAGACAAGTCCCATGTGTAAATATGGCTCTATCTGTAATTGGATCAAGTGCTCAACATATCTTGTATTTTGTTTTTGTTACTTTTTTACTCTATTTATCTTCTAATACTTTCTGTCATCTGTTACACTTGTTACTGCAAAACAACGGGACAGTACAAGAACACAGTTTACAAAGAAAAGTTGATGTTTAGCTGTCACCTACAAAACATGTGGATGATACGGTCAAGCTAACTGGGACAGGGAAGTAATGGATCTGTGCTGCAGAGCATGATATGTCAAAATGCATAAAATGGGGGCTAACAGAGCTGCCGCTTCAGCCCCATGGAATAGGCGTATTGTTCCTTATAAAAACAAAAAAAACTAAACATTTTTTAACATATATTTATTTATTTGTTGATTCACTACTCCTCACATGATCTTGCTGTAAAATGTGGTGCGGATGGAATAGAGAACAGGAACTTAGCAGGGGAACACATTTTTTGACAGTCTGGCTATTAAATGAACACTAAAGCATTTACAAAGCTTTCAGGTCCCTGTCCCAAGCCCCCACAACTCTGTACTGTAAAAATAATAAAATAAACTTGTTTACACATCTTTTTCAAGCCATGCGGCTCCCTCGGCCCTGCTTACCTCTCCACCTCCTACAACGTCACGAAGGAGGCATGGCCTCTCTCACAGTGGTCCAATCCAATGCTCCCCATAGAGGAGCAGTGGGGACTAGATACACGCGTGCATCCTTGTTAACTGAAGCTTGTAAGCTTGCAAGATGGACATGTAGACTGGACTGAGAGATAAAAGAGGTAGATTGACATAGGGTATGTTTAGGCTTAAAAAGCATCCTGCAAGACAGCACCACCTCCTCCATCCACAATACACTTAATAAGTATGGCTCTTTTGGTGTTTTCTGTCTAGAAAGGTCTGTAATTAGGCCCATTGTAATCACCGGGCCCAATTAGCTCATAATCCATCACTGCACTGTAAAATAGTCAGTCATCGAAGAACCCACTTGGCCCAACACAGTTGGGTCCTGGGTGTGCATTGATCACTAGGCTATTTACAGCAACTACAGTGTAACAGCACTCAAAGACAATATGCTTGAATTGTCAGACAGGCAAGAGGTGAGGACAAACCACTCAGAATAAGTACTGTAGTACAAGGGTCAAGGCCAGTGGTTAATTTGAAGAATCAGTGACAGGCCCAATAAAAAGGGCAGGCTGTACAGAAGAGCTATCTCAAACACCAGGCAAGGCCAGTATTTGGAGAGTCATCAGAATACCACAGTAAAGTGCACTTAAAGATACACTACAGGCACCCAGACCACATGATCTCAATGAAGAGGTCTGGGTGCCTCTGTCAGTTTACCCTGCAATGAAAAATGTTGCCATTCTGCAGCAATGGTAGTGTTTACATTGCAGGGCTTATAAACTAGTTGCTGTCATAATAAGAGCCACTACAGGTGCTTCTTCCAAAACAGCCAAATAAAACTCAGCTATTTCTATCAGATGGTTTCAAATAAACCATTTGATTAGTGCAGTGCAGCATTTTGATGCGCATGCACACTACCCTCCTAATGTTTTCCCATGAGACACGGCTAACAATGTACAATAGCATTAGGAATACACATTAGTATTCCTAACACTATAGTGTTCCTTTAAAGTCGCTACAGATGATATCTTCACAAGCGCTATGCCCGAGTGACCAGGAGTTGCTTATTAGGGTAAAAGTTCAGGAAGTTTTAAAACTAGCGTATAGGCCACACAATCGTTTTATTGTCTGGCAATAACTGAAAAAAGAGAGGGCAGTAATTTGACCATACAATAGGGTGTGTTCCACATTCTCAGTGCACACTCTGAACACTTCCGTCATACAAAAAAATAACTCCAGAGACCTGCAGGTTACTATAATCAATAAGAAGGCAATTGTAAAATAAGATCATTTAACGATAAAAGACAGCTCTATACCTTTCAAAAACCCTTCCTAATGTGGTATTTAAAAAAAATCTGCAATCTAGTAGTAATCTAAATAACTGACATAGGCGATTGTCTGTTCTCAGAAACATAGGTTCATAAAAACTGTTCGCCTGCAATGCAAGGTGCTAGTTCATTTCTGAACTGCATAGCCATTTTAGTAAAGGTCCGGGAATCAGGTGCATGACAGTCTAAGAATAAAAGTTATGTTCTAGCTTTGGTCATGCTTCTATGAGCAAGAACAGCATATCATTATTCTTAAGGTTACTGGAATAACAGATAGATTGCAGTTATTCCTGTGCTTCTTTTCAACATTCTACAAAAACAATATTGCAATTAATAGATCTTTAATACAAAAAAAAAAAAAGTACTTCCAGGGAGTTTACAGATAACATTGCTTACCCAGCAACACCTACACATGGAGCTCCTAAGCTCCAAAGCTACTGAGTGACAGCAATAGTAACAGCATGTGCAGGAAAAGGCTGATGTTGAATCTGTTATTACTGATAATTCTACTAGCACTTTCCTCTAGCAGATGGAAGGATCCTGATGCCACAGAGAAAAAAAAAAAAGAACGGTTTATGTGCAAGATTTTTATCGGAGCATTAACACATTCCCAAATAAGGATGAGCAATGTGGCAAACTATCAGGGTTATTCTAAAGCGAGACTTGTCGAGGAATCAGAGTGAGTTTTAAATTCAAGACCAAGATAGTCAAAACTGGAAAAATATCGCCAACTCAACTATGCTTTCAGTTTGTCTAATTTTGGCCTTAAATTTGAAATTCATTTTAAATTCTCACTTGAGTAAATAACTGTGTGAGTGTTACTATTGTTGTAAATTGTGTGTTTAGCTATTTGGGTGTCAATCTAACGTTAACTCTAATGCAACCCTTTGTTAAAATAAACCTATCCCGACCTCATTACAAACAAGAAGTCAAATACTAACATATAATCATTCTTACAAGTAATTGGTGTTTAAAGATAAACTAGTAAACCGGTGTTCATCCTTAATATAGGGAAATGTACTGATATAGTGACAGCCCAGTGACCATTATATAATTAAGTGTGTGTAATATATAAATATGAGCACTGACATGGTGTTTTTAAATAACTACACAACTTATGTTTCTGTAAAGAGAACACCGCTAAGATTAGCAAAGCAAACAGTATTATTTTAGGACAAGAATAGGTTAAGCCACCTGGCCTCATTGATATGCCAATGTCTAATGCAATAAAAGGCTTGTGATGAGATCTATTCAAGAATGGTCACTTTAAAGAGCCTCTATTTCTATGAAACAATCTCATCACAGTAGGAAAACATTGAGCCTCAGGACTCTGGGCATAGTTAGCACAGATAACAAGTGGGGGAGGGAGGAATTAGTTCTTGCAACTACCAGCCCCAAATTCTCAAAGTTACAGAGAAGATAGAATAAAGGAGTTCATGGTAGTTGTGTTACTATATTCATTACTAAAGACGTTTCTCAAAACGTTCACCATTTTTCCATAACTATTTTTGTAATTTCAAATCACTCTTTACATCATTCTCCCATAAATAAATGAGTTATATCCATTTATTTTCCATCTTTTGGGGAGGAAGGGGGGCAATATGGATATATGCACTTTCCTTTTTTTAACTCCACCCTAATACATGTTGGTGATTGTATTCCTCTTAAACTGTACCTATTGTACACAAACCTAACATGTAACAAATCGTTTCATTGTATTCATGATATGATACTATTGCTCTAAAAATATTTGTAAAACTATTTCCTTTTCATCACTTTATTACATTACAAAGCAGGGTGACTTTTATTGAAACCTCATCGCAATATACTAAAATACTATATTAAACACCAAGTGGGCAGGAAAGATGCTATTGCAGGCCAGCAGCTTATAGTTCTATATGTACCCCATCTCTATGATATATGAAGTTGAGGCCTGGTACTGAGGTGGCAGACACACATGCTGTAACAAAGCTACAGGTTATACACTTTTAGTTTTGATATATAGTGCAAACATAAAACACTTTTCATGTGAACACACACACAGGACAACATCCTATATATTTGTTTCTCTGTTGGATGTATCTTTTATATATTCATAATTAATCAAAAGTTGTGTTTACACTTCAATCTGGTTTAGATTGTGCTTAATGATAGGGGTTAGCAAATAAGGGAACTGAACAAGATTCTATATAAAAGTTTTTTGTTTTTTTTAATTGCACCCAAACTGTGAATTTCTCTATCACACCCATTTTGAAGAAAAACAAATTTATATGTAGAAATTAACTCAGGGACAAGCTATAACAAGCAATAACCTGCACACTTAAAGGGACACAAAGCAACAAACCAACTTTAGCTTAATAAAGCAGTTTTGTTGTATAGATCATGTTCCTGCAGTCTCACTGCTTAATTATCTGCCATTTAGGAGCTAAATCACTTTTGTTTCTGTTTATGCAGTCCTAGCCACACCTCCCCTGGCTGTAACTGACACAGACTGCAAGAAAAAAATGGTTTCATTTTCAATAAGATGTAACTTACTTTTAAGGTTTTTATCTCCTGTTCTGTAAATGGAACTTTAATCACATACAGGAGGCTCCTGCAAGGTATAGCAGGCTATTAACAGTGCAGGAGATAAGAAATTATAAATTAAACTGATTTGTAAAAAAATAAATAAATTTAAAAAAAAAGTATAAACATTAGATTTCTTTTTACAGGAAGTGTTTAGGAAGGCTGTGCAAATTACATGCAAGGAGGTGTGGTTAGGGCTGCATGAACACATTGATTTAACTTAATTGACTTCTAAATGGTAGAGAATTGAGCAGTGCGACTGCAGGGGCATGATCTATACATCAAAACTGCTTCATTAAGCTAAAGTTGTTTTGGTGAGTATAGTGTCCCTTTAAGCGTAAGTTGTTTTTTGCTTTGAGTGTCACTTTAACCCCTTAAGGACCAAACTTCTGGAATAAAAGAGAATCATGAAATGTCACACATGACGTGTCCTTAAGGGGTTAAAGGACCACTATAGGCACCCAGACCACTTCAGCTTAATGAAATGGTCTGTGTGCCTGGTCCAGCTAGGATTAACCCTTTCTGCTGTAAACATAGCAGTTTCAGATAAACTGCTATGTTTACCTATGGGTTAATCCGGCCTCTAGTGGCTGTCTCATTGACAGCCGCTAGAGGCGCTTCCGCGCTTCTCACTGTGATTTTAACAGTGAGAAGACGCCAGCGTCCATAGGAAAGCATTGAGAATGCTTTCCTATGGACTGGCTGAATGCGCGTGCGGCTCTTGCCGCGCATGCGCATTCAGCCGATGACGGAAGAAGAGTCCCAGCGCCGAGGGAGCTGGAAAAAAGGTAAGGGATTAACCCCTTCAGCGCCACGGGAGTGGGACCCTGAGGATGGGGGCACCCTCAGGGCACTATAGTGCCAGGAAAACGAGTATGTTTTCCTGGCACTATAGTGGTCCTTGAAAGTGTTTCCATAAATTAAAGGAAAATAAAAGGATTTTACATCCTTTAATTATTTTTGTTCTGTAGGTTATATAAATACACATATTAATGTGGTTAGTCTACAGAAATAGACAGAACATTTTAACTTGTTATGACTTTGATTAGCCAAGTGCCTTTAATAAATAAGAAACTGTTACAACAGTAAAAGTTGCTATTTTTTCCAGTTTGTGACTGCCAGTAAGAATCCTGACACAGGACTCTCAGGTGTGTCAGACAGCTGTTTACCTGTTATTTACTTCCAAAGTCTATGTTGAAGGTGCCAAGAGGTCAACGCAGCTGCTAGTAGTTTAAGAGACCTGTCACACTCAAGAGGTCACATACATATGCATGTGACTGCAAATCTAAAAAAAATCCAACCAGATGAAGCTTTGAGGATGTGTTCATAATCAAGAGTCTTCTTCTTTTTTTTTTTTTATATATATTATTTCCTAGCTGCTCCCTCCAGATGGGGGGAGGGGGTATGGACCAGGGGTACCCAGAGAAAGATCTCCATATGCTATAGGCCTACAACTTCGTTGATAGCCTTTAGAATGGCATTTAGAATTGTAAAGCATGGTGATCTTTTAAGCACCTTGAACTGACAAATTTTAACTAAAGTGAGGTTAACCACCTCTTCGATGACATAGCTGAACCCAGTTATGCTTTAGTCAGGGTTACAAAACAGTATTGGGGTTTCTAAAGTTATGTACAGTGGCCTTGCAAATAAAGCTATTAGGTGTGAAAGACACGATGTTCAGTCCAGATTTGGGATATTATCTTTTGATTAGATGTACGTATTTCCTATTCCATTAAAAAAGTCTAGACAAATCTTCGTTGACCTAAACTCCCATTAATATTTGCCCGGGATTTGCTGCCCTTTTGGTGGTCAATGATTTATTGTAGCTGTAGTCTACTAATAGAATAAAAAACAGCATTTTTAATAACTTTGCTCTACAGACGATACATTAATGGGCCTTTGGTATAGCTTTTCTAGCAGATTTACACTCTTCACAGGTGCATGCTTTTCCCCCAAAAAAGTTAATGCCTTGCACAATGTCTGTACATGTACACCAATCTAATATCTCTCTGTCCCATTCCGTACCAAGGCTAAAAATGTATATCATCAAAATAAGGATCAAAAGACAAGATTTCCATCAAAACAATGCTCTGTCAGTACTACAGCAGGCTGATGGGGAGCAGGGAAAGGTTTTGTGACACTGAACATACAAGTCTCATATATTCTCCTATAGCTTTGCCTGGTCCCTTGTGACTAATATTTAGTTGCAGCTACACCTCTTGTGACACCCACTGTCTCATCTCTGAGAAACCTATTATTATTATAGGTTGTATTTTGCAGAGCTACAGCCACAGAAAAAAAACCAAACAGCATTTTAAGTCTGTGCTCATTATATGTATATTAAAATACAAACACACTCAAACATGCATTGTTTTTTGAATTGTTTTACAAGACAGAATACC
Organism: Pelobates cultripes; assembly: GCA_933207985.1. Taxonomy (NCBI): domain Eukaryota; kingdom Metazoa; phylum Chordata; class Amphibia; order Anura; family Pelobatidae; genus Pelobates; species Pelobates cultripes. The sequence continues at coordinate 46,213,689 of OW240922.1, read as the reverse complement.
AAAATCATATATCCTTTCACATCCGCTACGAAAAGTAACACAACACCCATTTCTCTGAAGTATAGGAAACTAAGGGAGACATGACTCACTGACTAATCACTTTTGGCCATGTTAATTTTCACATATCAGAGAGTCAATTCAATAAGTAGCTATTATTATTATTATTATTATTATTATTAAAAGATGACCAACATGTTCTACAGCACGTGTGCGTAAATGCAAAAAATAAAACAAAAATAAAGATTACACAAACTAAAATCCCGTTTTCAGCTTCAATATGGGCACAGTCAGAGCAGTGTAGAATTCACAACAATGCTTCTGTGAAAGTTATCAATGACAGATCTGTCAATCATTTTGTTAATCATGTTCTCCTAAATACAGGGAGGCAGAACAAGCACAAGCTCCACTCTGTCATCATACTTAAGCACTGTTAGTGTATTGTCACTACAATTACTGCAACTGGATACAGATTGTTGGCCAATGGGATAGGGGCTTCGTACGTCAATGACAATCCATTTAGCTTCCCAATTCCCACGTCCTAACACACTGTGAAAACCATAGACTGTTACCAGGAAGAGACAGGAATTCCAGCCAGCAAGTCACAGGAATGCCATGTGGATCATTAATATACACTTTGGAAAAAAAATCATATAACAAGACTTTTAATACCAGTGCCCTCAATTGGGCGGTAAGGACAATGTACAAGGAAAGTGACATAGTAAATAACATCTTTAACCCCGTAAGGACCAAACTTCTGGAATAAAAGGGAATCATGACATGTCACACATGTCATGTGTCCTTAACGGGTTAAAGTGCAAGCTCTGCGGATCAGAGGGTCTCTCATATATCAAACGCATTTACATGTTTTCCTGTTTTCACTTTATTTGCCAATTTTTTTTTTAGCAAACACAACAGTGTATTAAACTGCACACCAGAGTGGCAAACTATTGGCCCACAACAAGCAAACTATTGACCCACAATATGTAATTCAGTGGCCAATACATTTATTATGTGAAGCACATTTTGGCAATTTGTTGGCTAATGTAAGCAAAAGAGGATTGAGTCATATAATGAATGGACCACAGCCGTACCCAAGACATTCAACAGTCTCATAAACCTATTCACTTAACTTTCCATAGAAAGCTGGCCACCACTTCATACCTCTGTGAGCAGAGTAAAATACCAATGAGATTATAAAAGTAAACAGTGCAAAGACGACTGCTACCACAAGCTGCTTACAAACCCAGAACTGCTGACAAGGCAAGTATCAGACATCATATGTTACGGCCCAGCGTACCTGCATGCCTATGAGACCAACCACCATTACCAGAGGGCCTACTATGCGTTTCAGCACTATATGGCACCGAAGGGGTTAGGGTATGCTTTTCATGCCCATACGTCTTCCCATACCATGCTGAGTATCACGTCACCCATAATGCACTATTTCACAAGCATACAGTCTGTACAAAACAGATAGAAAGATTTCAACCCCCCCCACTCCCTCCTCCCCATCCTTACTAGAAGAAAGCTACTTACCCACAAGTTTATTCAAACCAGTCTTGCGTCTCGCTACCCCCCACCACTTTGCTCCTCCTGCGCTGCTCTCTCCTCTATAGCAGAGGGGGACCACATATGTCTCAAAGCACTTTCAGACAACACAGCTTCCCAGTACGGAAGAACAATAAAAAGCAGAGAATGCTCAAATCTTTCATTTCTGCACAAGATAGGCAGCAGTTATCCTCATGCTGTCTCTGTTCTTCCTCTCTAAGGACACCCAGCTCAGTTTCTCGCTCTCTCCTGCCTGTCCAGCTACTGCACAACACTCATCAATTATTAATTGCTTGTCTCCAGATTTCCAGGCAAAACCAATAACAGATGGGCTCCCTACTAATGGCTCACTATGTACCAGCCAACTGGCTGTGTATGTATCCAGCCCCCAGAGACAATGAAGAGAATCAGGTTAAGCCTTCTAACTTCACACATGCCCAGGCAGACACAATGTAGTCTCCCAGCGCAGTGCTGCAGTGTGAGACCTGCTCAAAATCCCCACCGTGAGCCTGGGGAAAGAAGACAGATTTGATAAGGGGGTATGCCTACCTCAGTACCATGCGGCAGGATTATTCAAGCTTTTTCCTTTCTCCACTCTCTGTCTAGAGAGCTGGCTGTTTGCTGCTACACACACACACATACACCACACAGCAACCATTCACACACACACATTCACACTCAGGCTGCCTCAGTCATTCGCCAGAAGGCAGGGAAGAGAGACAGAGGAGGAGGAGGGGGGCTGAAAGTGTAGAGGGAGAGAAAGGGAGGAAGAGAAAAAAAAAAAAAGCAGCTCACATTACCAAACTTACACAGAGGGGAGGTGCTAAGCAACATCATTTAACCCTTTCACAGGCAGAAAGGCATGCAGGGGTGTCTGGCTCCTAGCCAATCAGCTACTGAGAACCCAGTCACCTTCACTGGCAATACAGGGTCAAAACCAACATGGGAGCAATTGCAGATTTATTAAAGGGCTCTGATGCCCGTCCTCCTCCTCCTCTTCCCACACTGCTCCTCATCTTAGGATACCTCTGATTGTCCTATCAGACATGATAAGTGATTTGGTACATGACAACAGGGACCACACTCGCTCAGTATGAATGTAGATCGCACCTAAATCTAGAGTGATCAATGGGAGTATCGCAATATCAGCATGTAAGCCAGCAATCACCAACATCCCAGCTAATGGCATGAGCATTAGAGGCTGGTAAACAAGAGATGCTGTTGTACATCACATGTGACATGCCCCTGATGTGAAAATCATCCATTACAAATAAAACAGCTTATATGGAAACACTAACACACTTAAAATCAGTGAATAAACTAGATTAGTCTTAATGTGGTTATATATATATATATATATATATATATATATATATATATATAATTCACAAATAACATATATATATTTTTAATTTTTTATAAATCCTTTTTTCAAGGGGAGCGGTTATGGGGGGTAATGTTACTTTCTTCTTCCTCTAAGTTTAACATGAAATAAATTTATGCTCAACAAATGTATGTGCCAGCAAACCTCAGTCTCTACCCACCCACTGCTATTAAGACATTAAGGAGCCTTATCAGTGTTGACACAACGAGAGTCCAATAATCAATTTGTGTGAAAGCCATTGTGAGTTCACCTACTCAGTGCTCAGAAGACAGTAAGGCGTCATGTACATTATACAATGGCCTGTGTTCTCCAATACACAGCAATGTAATGGGTTAATAATCACAATTAATAGTAAGTAAGGAAGCAACTTTTCAACTTATCCCCTTATGATTCCCCCTCCAGGATCTTTCTCTCCCCACATAAAAAAAAAAAAAAAAATGTTCAGTACCACTGCACACTAGCAGTAAATTGTCTGCTGGTTGTTAGGGAAAAGGAATCTTTTTTTAAGAATGAAGTGGCTTTTATGAGTTGTGGGGGATGGGAGCACGTAAGAAAATCCTGCAAAAGCTGCAGTGGAAGCCTACTAGTAAATGTGCTCTTGACAGAGCCCTAGAGCTGACAATCATCTGCCACATGGTTAACTACCGTTAACACAACCTTTTCAGGAAAGCTAAAACTGGTGGGTGAGCTCCCAGTCAAACAAACAAGTGGGCGACATATGATTTAGCTGCACGGATTTTATGAGGTCACGGCACAAAGTTGCCCCATCATTAAAGAGGGTTGGCCTTGTAACTTAACTGTGTTCTATGTAATCCGTAATCATGCTAAGAACTGGCCTAAATGACATCTGCAGTGACAAAACTAAAAGCAGAAGTTCAACACTTTTTTTCTACAAACCACGCAAGAGGAAGTCCATAATATATATATATATATATATATACATACATACATACATACATACATATACACACACACACACATATATTTTAAGGTCTACAGTTTAATTGCTGGTATTGCTAAATCTGTTATTGCATTGTAGTAGTAAATTGATCCATACTTAAATGGTTTGCATAAATAAAGGTAATTAGAGCGCCTCTACTGTTAAATAAAGAGTACACTTAATAATAATATTTTGTTGCTGCATATCATTTTAGCCAAGAATTAGCAAAAGCTGTGTTTTTCCCAGATGCTGCTGTAGTGAGATCTTATGTCAATGAAAGCTCTTAATCACCACCACAGTGTACAGGCTGTAGCGCAGAATGCAACCTGAAGTTTAAATAATATTTATTGGACAGTCCAACAACAGACCTCTCAAAGACCATACATTTACCAGGTTTTAAATAGATACAACGTTGCTCAGTGATGCACAATGTTAGCAAGACAAACTCTGACTTTTAAAGAGACTATTAGTCACCCCATTCGTGGGATTACTCTCTTTCCCTTTGGTTCAGAAAGGATGGCTATGCTAAATGAAGTTTACTTGGTTCTTCAGTTTTTTTTTTTTAACACTGAAGTTTAAGACATACTTTCTTCCAATACAGGACGTATCTAATTCTTTGGCCTGCAGAATATTTCTGCCAAATGAAGTTTCCATTTACTGAAGGTTCTACGTAAATCTAAGACAAAGGAAATTATTGCTTTTCAATGCTCTCAGTGCATTTAAATGTAATATATAAAAGACATAAATAAAATGAGCTTTTCATGAGACTGCCCTGTTGCTTTTGTGGGTGCTATTATACAACATTGCGGTGAGCACAGATAGGTACCACCACACGGTCTAAGGGTATAAAATATACAATATTGTAGTTTACAAGGAGTTGTAAAAGATTAGACAATACAATGTAGTAGGGATCGACCGATATTGATTGTTTAGAGCCGATACCAATAATCTGTGAACTTTCAGGCCGATAGCCGATAGTTTACCGATATTCTGTACATTTACCGCAAATTTTTTTTTATTACGTGGTAAATGCACAAAATATACATGCCAGTCAGATATTTTTTATGTTTTCAAGAATATTTGTGTGTGTGTGTAGTGGATGCAGTGAGAATATTTGCTTAGTAAATGCAGTGTGTGTGTGTGTTTGAGTAGTGGATGCAATGTGGGTAGTGGATGCAGTGTGTGTGTGTGTGTGTGTTTGTGTAGTGGATGCAGTGTGAGTAGTGGATGCAGTGTGTGCGTGTGTTTGCGTAGTGGATGCAGTGTGGGTAGTGGATTTAGTGTGTGTGTGTTTGTTTGTGTAGTGGATGCAGTGTGTGTGTTTGTGTAGTGGATGCAGTGTGTTTGTGTGTTAATATGTGCGGTAGGAGCTCCCCTCCTCCCCAGCCCTTACCTGTCTCTTAGTGCCCCCCCTATACCTGTCTCTTAGTGCCCCCCATTCCCCTGTTACTCTCCCTTCTCTTTTAGTGGTCCCCCACCTCAGTGTTACTTTTCCCTTCCCTCCACTGTACCTTAGTGTCCTCCCTTAATGTTCTCTCTCACCCTAGTGTTCTTCACCCCCCTTCCCTGTCCCATAGTGTACTTCACCCCCTTCTCTGTCCCATAGTGTTCCATACCACCCCCCTTACATAGTGTTCCTTTCCATCCCCTGATGATCCTTACCACCCCCCCGTCCCCCTCCCATAGTGTTCTACCACCCCCGTCCCATAGTGATCCTTAACACCCAACCCCCCCCCCACCCGTCCCTTAGTGCCACTCTCTCCTCGGTCCCTGTTCCCGGTGTGCCTCCTGGTAGCGTGGCCGAGCAGAGTCTTGCACACCGCGGTACAGGAGATTCAGTCTCCTGTACCCGGCCAGACTGACAGGAAGTCCTCTCTCAGTGAGCACTTCCTTTCAGTCTGGCTGGGTACAGGAAACATACGTTCCTATACCGCAGTGCGCACTGCTCTGCTTAGCCATGCGACACAGAATGTGAACTAAGTGACAGTAGGTCTATATGTTCCTTATTTATAGAAAAGGCTAGTGTAGATTGAACATTGGACTGGCCACTGTGCAGGGGTCCTGTGGCCAACATCGCTTTAATGAATACTCAAGGTGGTCACTGAGTTAGAATAGAATACTAAACGGGGTCTAATGCTGAGGCCCAGTAATAATTAATAATAAACTAACATAGCAGCAAATTTCTGGAGCTTGTTCTTTATATATATAGCAGCTGAACCTTCCCAAACCAGAGTCTCTTCTTTCTGGTCATTGATACAAATAGAACAGGGAATGTAGGGAAGCAGCGCTTAACAAATAAAATCCTTGTGTGGAATCCAATATAAAAGAGAACACGATCAGGAAAACATGCGGCAATTATTGGTGTTAGAGCATTCTGCTCTCCTCTTTATAACTATCTCCATCCAGTGGCCAACAAGAAGAATTACAGCTAAACAGGAGTTCACAAATATGTGAGATTCAAACATCTGTATTTGGACAATTTGTAGACCAGAATGCAATGCCAAATGAATTAAAACCAAAAGAGAATTTGCTCAATATTACACTGCAAAAATATCTGTAGTTACCACAATCTCAAGATCTGAGTTTTTTGCAACATGTCTGATATCCGGAGACAGGTGTACTGCCCTCAAATAGCACAGTGTTTACAACTTTTTTCTGGCATAGTTTTATTTTCCCATAAATTAGGGACTCTTGGTATACATTACTGAGACACACGAGTCACATTTACAAGCTGCTGCTGAAGAATGTTAAGCAGTTTCTACCACAGTTCTGTTCCTCTCCCTTTACTGATATGTTAGGGGGTGTGGTGCTGGGGAAAGTGAGCCACACTTTCTGTAATACCCTAACCTCACTTCAATATGAGGAGTGGAACAGTTAAAATGATGATAGCAGCCAGGGACACACAGGAGCTGCTATAGGTTTGCATTCTAGCGAAAGTCTGGGCTGAATCTTCTGGAAATTGGTGTTTACGCATTCATGTGTACAACTGCACACGTGTTACATTTGATAGCAAGTAGAATAGCAACATACAATATCTGATGTTACAGCTGCTCAGGAAGAAAAGTTATTTTTAAAGAAATATGTTTCGTTCAAATAAAAGTATAATGCAGTATAATATATATATATATATATATAAACAGTGATGTGTTGATATATATTGTCTATGCTATACACGTGCACATACACAAAACTCTATGGGAATTTATGTGGATAATCATCTAAAATGGATGCCCATACTCAGAGAGACAGGGACAGATGAACACATTGTTTGGTAACTTACACAAGGCACACAAGTTGTTATGGTGCTTGAAAGGTCCCAACCCCTATACATTGTCATAGTTTTTCTCTTCATATTTTATCAAGTCAATATGTTCTAGTCTGCAGTCATGTGGTGACAATGTACTAAATAGTTGATGGCTTTGCTGACTTTGTGACAGAAAAGGCTTCTACACTTGTTTGAGTGTTTGTGCATTATTATTTCATTGTAGAAATAATACATTGACTGAGCAACTTCATGTTCTTATCCTAACATGCTAGAGCTATGAGTTGTCATCAAACAGCACAGTTAAAGAGACACTATAGTCCCAAAACAACTTTAGCTTAATGAAGCAGATTTGGTGTATAGATCATGTCCCTGCTGTCTAAGTGCTCAATTCTCTACCATTTAGGAGTTAAAGGATCACTATAGGGTCAGGAACACAAACATGTATTCCTGACACTATAGTGTTTAACCCACCATTTAGGTGGCTTGACCCCCCTTAGCCCCCCTATAAAAGTTTAAAACTCACCTTATTACACGCGCTTCGCAGGTCCGCCGGAGCTTGCTCAGCCCGCTTTTTGACCATTAAAATAGCCGATTTTTAGCCAATCGGAAAGCATTGGATTGGCTAGAATCGGCATGGAGGCAGGGGCCAAATGCCATTTAGGCTAATCAGGACCTCCTCATAGAGATGCATTGAATCACTGCATCTCTATGAGGAAAATTCAGCGTCTCCATGCAGATCGTGGGGACGCTGAGCGTCAGGGCTGCTTTTCGGCAGCACTGACCCAGGAAGCACCTCCAGTGGCCATCTAAGGAGTGGCCACTTGGAGGTGTCGAGAGAGGCAATGTTTGCATGAAAAAAAAGCCTATTATAATCACCAGAACAACTGGCTGTGATTTGCACAGCCTGCATTAAAAAAAATGGTTTCAATGTCAGTCAGAACACATAAAAAATGTAAACTGGTAATTAAACTTTTATACATTGTGAACTTCTGTATTCCTTGGTTTAATTAAGACTTGTGATAATTCAATAACATTCTAAATCCTTGTAAGGTACACTTCTTCCTAATTGTACATGCACGTACATATGATTCTGCTGATTTTGGTTGTGTCCAGTTTAAGCTGGGATACTAAAAATGCTCACATCCCTCCAGGACAGGCATCTTCATGTGAGGGCTCAGAGAGGTTTTGGACAGGCTGAGAAAACAGTGAATTGAATTACTCATTTTAAAGGTGAAATGCCTACGGCTATGTACCTTTACTGGAGTTATTGAATACAAGAGCCCAAATGATTTCTCATTAACCCCTTCTCGCCAGGTTTGAAAAAAAATGTTTGTTCCGTTATGCTGTACATTTGTTGGGATTACAGTTTAATTACATATGGAAACAAAACAGTAATGGCCCGTGCCACCACCCAGATGTTAGTGAAAAGCAATTCATGTCAGGCTCAGCCAGCCAAACAGTCAGGCTGAGCCTGCAGGGAATGTCAATTAATTCTTATTTGAGGTGACAATGTTGGTAGAGTGTTATAAGTATAGTAATTCACAAAACATTAACATTAAACAGTAAAAAATAGATTCCAAATACAACATTGCACCTCATAACATCTAAACTGCATTGTAGTGATTGCTATGACTCTGAGTGCTTTCTCTCAGTCAAATCATTTTGGGCAGGTAATGCAGAAATTCATCTTTTACATATGGTTTATGGAAAAAGCCCCATTTTTGTTAAGATACTCTCAAAGAGGGTATGACACCCAAAGGCTCATAATACTATAACCACTACAATTAGCGTAGTAGTAATTGTGCTTAGAGTGAAGCTTTAACAAGAACACAGATACCCACCTACAAAGCACTGCGTCAAAAGAACAACAGTCATAACAGATCATTTTCTGCATCCCTGCCACAGATTAAATGGAAGCCACTGAAACATACTAAAGAGTTTGCAAAATTAACAGGACAAGCTTGGGCTATGAATCTGCCTGTAAATGTTGCATCCCTCATTACATATTATGCGGCTCAATGAATGCACAAAAATACACCACACTGACCCCGTTTTATATATAGGATTACATTTCAGGCTTCAACAATAAATTGTAATCTGCTTAAAAGGTGCAAGGGATTCTCCAAATGTATCTTACTGCTTCCTAGGTCATGACTAAAGGTATAATGGGATTGTATATTGCAGTAAACATTCTATAAAGGAAACAAGGGGGTGGGGGGATAATAAGCAGCAAAAAAGTGAGGGATAGATGAAGATAGAGAAGGGAAATTGAGAAAATAGGTTATGAGGCAGAGGGAGAGAGATTATGAAGGTGACACGCAAACACAGAAAGAAGAGAGGAGATGGGTGGAGAAAACATGCCAGAACGCCTTATTGACTTAGAAATAAGTATCACGTCGTCTGTGCCAACTACCTATTAGGAAAACTCAATAAAAGGTACAGAATTCCCTGGCAGAAGAGCATACAACCATCTAGTTAGAAGTGCTACAGCCCAGAGCATCTGGCACCGCACACATTGTAAGTCCTTTGGTGACAGGATGAGATAGTGACCCTGTGAGAGATCCCAGCTCTCCCTCCTCGACGTAACCATGGCAACCATTCTCTGCACTCAACGTGCAGGCTAACCGGAAAATAAAGGAAACACACGCGGGGAAAAAAAAACACAACACACTCACAGGCCATGCCATGCACAATCCACACTCAGCCGATTTACTTTACGATGGTAAGGAACAATGGTGTATTGTTTGATGTGCATTACTAAATGGTTAACCAGGTGAAGTGGCCTTCTATGTTTCCATTGTGTCTTAACACCAGCAAGCATAGCCCTATCTCTAAGGTTAAACATGAACGTGTTGTACGCACACAATGATCACACTGGGGAATGTAGGCTAACAGTGCCTAGCAGATACAAGTAGGTGTAAATATGAACACTTATACTAGCATTAATATAAACTGTGAATTCAGGGCCTTCCCTGAAACCTTTGACCCATTAACGACCACACTGAAACATTTGCAGATATCACTCTCTGGACCCTAAAAACCAAACTCTAAGGCTTTGCTTTCATTAAAGGTGTAAGAGTAAGACTAGATTTTGGGATAGAATTCTTAAAGAGAGAGTGTTATTAAGACGATATACACCATCACTGGTCCTGAATGAGGTTATGGACGAAGGTTAAGAATAATTCCATTACAACAAGCCAAGCTTATCGAAATGGAATGCTTGTTTATTTATTTAACAATTGCAGGTCTGTATAGAGCTGCAAACACAATATAAGAGGGATATTTAATTAAGGGGAAAAGTAGCTCGGGGGTGCAAGGTTGGACCCAACTGAAAGAACCAAAACATAATATCAAGCACAAAATGAAAAAAACAAACAAACAAAAAAAACAACTATACATTTCTGCCTGTATATCCTTCAGAAGCAGATAATATATGTTTTTTGGGCCTCTGTATGTGTATTCCTGAGATGAAGTGACAGCTCCTATTCCCGCAGTAATAGATCGAGTTACCCACCTGATTCCAGAGAGACAAGCAAAAGGTGCAGCTTATCCAGGGGGAGCCTTTACCAGCAGGCTACCAAAGTCTGCAGAATACACAGATCCCTGCTGCACTCCCATGGAATAAGATAATGGTTACTTCCCCACTGCTCTCCTGTGACCTAGTTAGCACTGAATTCCTGAGGGTGTTTCTAAACTCTCCAGGTAATGTGACTGTGTTTTTCAGTCTAGTTTGTAAACACTTTTTTTTTTTTTTTTTTAAACCTGGCGAATAAAGGCTTAGGAAAAAGACCTGCTGAGACCAGGCTCAGTCTCTTAAGGCAAATATTGGCCAAAGAGAGGCAGTAAGGATCAATCTCCAGTTCAAAGCTTCTCATAGAGATGGTGGATTTAATTGGGATTTTTGGTTTGTCATTAAAAAGGTTTAGCATTAAAAAAAAAAAAAAGGCTGTATTATTTCAAGTGCTATTTTTAAGTATTTATTTTTATGTGTCCATTAAAATTGTGTCTTGCTTAAACTGATATTGCCAGCCAGGAAGTGAGTATTCCACCTGGATAACTAACAGCTCAAGAAACCCGTTCTACACACAGAGAAAAAAAAAGTACTATGATACTATTACAGCATAAGGCAGTAGGAGGTTTCATATAGTGTAATTTCCAAAACTTTTGGGCTGTCACCACAGCTACCTCTAAGGTGATCAGTCAAGTTTGCACAGCATGTACTGCAGTAATGAGTACAGTTACTAAATAATCACATCCCGGTCAAACAGGGACCACAGATTCTAAAACCACATCATTTGGACCAAATAGAAAGAATCGACTCTCAAAACAGATATTAATTCGGATCCCTCTTAGATCCAGAGAAATAACTCTTCTAAGCCTTAAAGGCAAACATAACACAATAGCCATTAATTCACTGTCAAAACAAATACATTGCTCGCTGACACCACAATCACAATTAGCTGCTATAATTTAGAATGTTTGTGTTAGAACATTGCTTTCGAGCAAATATTTGTCCGTACCTTGTCTCACTCTGGCAGGTTTATCCTGACACTGTGAATGCCTGTAAATATGGCTTCATAATGCATATTAAGACCTCTCTCATCCTGAACCATTGTTCTTGCTATAATATTTATAAGTAGCTAATTAATAAAACCAAGATTTATACAACGCTAACTCCTTTCTCTACAAGAGGAGCCTAGAAGGCACCAAAGGGAATTTCTAATTAACACGTGAAAATAAGTGTGCAGCTAAAACGATTCCATTTTGTCAGTTTCTGCTATCTATAAACAGAAACAATATAAATACATTGATTGACTGGCCATTCTCTACCTGGTTGGATTCAACTCTAATTTATTAAGTGGAGTACACAGTGGGGATTGTGTTATCAGTTTAATTTCTATGTAAATGTATAAATTCTGATGGCTATCTGGCTGAGAAAATATATTTAAGAAAAAATAAATAAAATAAAAGTAAAATTAAAGGGACACTATAGTCACCAAAACAACTTTAGCTTAAGGAAGCAGTTTTAGTGTATAGATCATGATCCTGCAGTCTCACTGCTCAAATCTCTGCAATTTAATTTAAATCCCTATTGGTTTTTGTCTATGCAGTCCTAATCACACCTTCCCTGGCTGTGACTCACACACCATGCATGAAAAAAAATAAAAATGGTTTCACTTTCAATTTGATGTAACTTACTTTAAAAGTGCTTATTGACTGCTCTCTAAAGTGAACTTTTCTCATACACAGAATGCTTCTGTGGGGTCTAGCAAGCTATCAACAGTGCAGGGGATAATACATTTTAAATTAAATAGAATTTGCAATGAAGGAAGTATAAACATTAGCTGACTCTTTACAGGAAGTGTTTAGGAAGGCTGTGCAAGTCACATGCAGGGAGGTGTGACTAGGGTGCTTACATAAAGTGATTTAACTCCTAAATTGAGCAGTGACACTGCAGGGAAATGATCTATACACCAAAACTGCTTCAATAAGCTAAAGTTGTTTTGGTGACTATAGTGTCTCTTTAAAACTAAAGTGCATTTGTTGGCACTAAAGCCATACGTGTCTTTTACTGCCTTTAAATAGACAAAAAATAGCCCACAAACTACAAAAGCAAAAAGTTGCACACATCAATGTTAGTAAGTTTTACTCTCCATTAAGACAAAGTTAGTTATTTATTTTGCATTTCACAGTTGAAGGAAGTTCAATGTGTTTGATTGGAAAGCAAGCTGCTAGGTTTTTCCCCCCTGCTATTTGTGGGTTAAAGAAAACAGAGGGCTTGTGAAAACTAGCTCCTTAAAAACGATATGACTTTTTATTTGTCTGCTAAAGAGGCTGTGGGATTCCAAATGCTTAACATGAGAGTCCTGTGATTGCCCAGGGGTGATGTTAAGAAAATGTTTGGGTAATCACACCAATAGTGCAGTATGATGGTAATGTTTTAAACCTTGTTTTAGAAAAATGTTCTTGTGAAATCATAATTGTATTATGAGATAATTAGGGGTGAAATTACATTTATTCTGCACCTATTCGTTTTCCAAAGTCAGATGATCAACAAAAGTGTGCACAAGAAAACTGAACCTTTCCTTACAGTTTTCTGCATTTCAAAGCCTTTTGTGCCAAATAAAACTATGTTAGCAACCAAAGGTTTAAGAAATTCTGACAGATGGGTCTCTGTTGTGGAACTTTATGTACCTCATAATTCTTCACTATACTGTCTAGCCAACTGCAAAATTAAATGTATACAATGCTTAGCTCTCATTGGCTCTTCAGTAATGTAATTTGGAACGTTTACTTGCAGATACTGAGGCTTGTAATGAACATACACAAGATTAAGGCTGCACTGCCCCCCCCCTACAATACAATGACAGCAGCATCAAGGAGGACAACGCTGGACCAAGATGGCGGTGCCTGCGAGGGACGGGTTCAAGTAAGTAAACTCTCCTTTACCTATCCCCTTGGCCACTGGACCACCAGCAGCGATGTCACCATTGGTGGACTTTGCAATGATAGTACAGCTTTAAATTAAAAAATAATAATAATTAAAAAGTATATAGCCCACTGCCAGTAAGGTTTAACACATTTTTTTGATTTGCCAGTTTATACCGAGGAGTAGGAGATAAAATTACATTCTGCAGGCTTAAATTTGTACCAATAAAATGATTCATGTGTTCTAATTTAAAGGGAGTGGCTTGGTAAACACACACAACTCTTCTTTCAGCACTGGTTTACAAAGTATTCTGTGCCAGATACAAACACGTGTCCTATTTACCATATTACTAATGAGTCCTAATGTACAAATTACCAATGTATACAACATATGCTGAAACTTGATTGACATATGAAGAATAATATACAAGCCCTATGATGGGCATTTCTTCTGGATTTAAATTCCAAACAGAAAGTACTACCAACTATCCAGTTGACACCGAATAGATGATAGTAGTGGCATTCAGAATTCAAGTCCTATTCTGTAACGAGATTGCTCCCTAATCTTGCTTTTCTAGTTAGTGCACTGATGCAGACATACACAAAAAATTACACGGCTAGTTCTAGGAAACAAGGGTGTTATAGAAGTTTAGATTGACTGCCCAACCCATCTCTCATTAGATTGTGAGAACTTTTAGAACAAAATCGGTAATACAAAATTAACTGCAACCAAATACAGGAAGGTGCTCCAGAAAGGGAGGGCCAATCCCTGAAGACAAGGCTTGATAAAGGCTCAGAGAAGAGCCAAAACGTTGTCTCTACTTCCTTGTTTCAAATAAAAAAAGAAGACTGCCGTGTAGAAGAAAGCTCTGGTGTGCCTGGATATTTCTTGTTTTTCTCTTGTCCAACTCAATATTATTTGGCATCTCATCTTCTTGTCAAATATCCCATATTTCCAAATATTTTAGATGTGTAATAAACCGTGGAAAATGTTAGTGTTAAAAATAATCATAATACATTAGGAAACTCATTATTTGTGGCCGATGCCAACACATTTGTTGATTTTTTGTATTCAGGGTGGTTGGCGACACTGCACTGGATGATAAGTGGTAAAGTCCACAGGTTTGTGGTGCACGTTATCCCCCCAGAGCTTAAATGTTGTGTGACTGCAGGACATTCTGTAAAATTGATTAAATGCAAATAACAAACACCTTAAAATATATTTTTTAAATATATCTATTTCGGCTCGCAAGAGTTAACTCGCCTCTCAGGGTGGCTGCTTACTAAAACTCTTTTTTTCTTTTGCAAGCCCCTTGAAAGCAGATGATGTATTTTTCTCTGCAAACCCGCCTTTTTCCTCACCCTACACCCCCCCTTCCCTTCTGATCCCTGGAATTCCTAGAGACTTTCCATGCAAACAAACAGAGTGGAATGTGCCATTAAAACTGGTAATAGAGGGGGGGTGATGAGGGCCATGCATGAATGTGATGAAATCTCAGGTGATGTATGCAGCCAGTGTCTAGCAGGTTACACCTCCACTCTCAGGCAGGAGAAGCCCATGAAGTCATGAGGCTTTCAGATGGAAAGTAATTACCTTGCTGAGATTAATTGGTTGGGTTTGGCTCAGTGGGCTTGAGTCTGGAACTCTTGGTGTTAGGTTTACACAGGAGTACATCTGCACCCAATTATCCAGATGGCCTCTGTCCCTCCCTTGCTAACCCTCCCGTCTCTACGCTCAGCAAGCTCTCAAGGGCATCATGTTAACCTAATTCAACGCCAGAGAGGCCTGAAAAAGAATGCATTTGCAAAAGTATTAACATCTGCAGATCTTCAAAGGTACTGGTGTCCTCAGTGCTAGCATTCAAAGGTACTTCAGGCCGAGAGTTCTTTGGTCAGGCTGCTGGGCTCCCTTTTCCAGACTATTTCTGAAACATTTGTGTGATTTTATGCACCCCAAAAATCACATGCACCAAATAAAGGCCCAGAGCTACCATTTACAACTCGGGATGTCAGACTCATGTTTTCTGGAAACCTATCAGTTATGCATATTGCAGAGCAGAACATGAATTGATACTGCAGGCATTAAGTATAATCATAAATCAATGAAGAATCCTGTAGTAAATGATTTTTTATTTTTTTTTATACAGCGGGGCATAACTTTTCATATGCTTTCCATCAGTGTGAAGACGCTTGGTGACTGATACAGCAATTCTATTTACATCTGCTATTACAAAACACCAGACATATGTTATACACCATGTCTACTTGTTGATGGACAGCGCATAAATCATCTTGTTCTGTACCGTGTAGAATTCATATGCTGTAATAGGGTAAGCACTCGTCCAAGCACTTCATTGTTAAGGTTCTTTACAGATTCATTAATTTATTTCCCATATGCAGCATATGAATTTTACATACTTCAGGAAACCATACCTATAGCCCATTTTTGTTCCCAAAGCCGCATGATTGGAAGAAAGGAAAAATATTTTGGGGAAAAAGTAATAGATGGAAAATCAGAGGTTAACAGACAATACCTGTTGATGGCTCAGGTTGTATTAGGGAAGAAATTGGATAAATAAACAGCGACTGACTTCTCACAGGTAATAGAATTCATTTCCATTCCCAAGTGCCCTTTCCTGTCTGCTTTTACTGGCGGCTGCAGGTCCCTTAGGGGCATTAGACTGTGCTCGGAGGTATATCGTATTACCTGGGTAAGTCCCCCAGCTGCACACACCTACTCTGCAATCGCATTAACTCAAAGCAACAGCAAGAACCTAGACAGCAGAGGTGGTAAAAATGATTTCCATGCAACAAGAGACAAAAACAAGTCCCTCCTCACACCAATTAAAATAATGGTTGTGTGTCATTCAGACAGCACACGGAAGCAGTTGAGATGGTGATGTGATCACACTAAGCAGCACACATTCCCAGATATCTGGATGACCGAGATATCTCCGTGCAAGCCAAGGCTAGTAAATTTAGAGAGCCTACCATGGATAAATGAGAAATGGCCATTGCAATGCCCCTCACTTGGCCCACCTTATGAAAAAAATAAACAAAACAAAAACTAGTCAACAATTTTTTTTTAATCATTGAGGGGCAAACCTTCCCCACAAAGTCTTAGAATCTGCTATACGTTGACAAATTGTGCATGTTATTTCTCCCAAGCTGTGTTCATGCAGCACCATCTCTACATCTAAACCTGTTAGAGATCCATAGCAACATTATTGAATTTGCGGCTATATATAATCTTCCTGTTACCACTGAGGCTCACAGATCGACAAGGGAAATGAAACCAGGGCGGTGGGAGCACTCAGACGCCGGAGCCGTGTTGTCATTCTTCTAACAGTTGTACCTCCACACCAGCCAACTTGGCCGGGGGCATATAATGTAGCACAGTGTAACATCTATTCGCCCTGCTCAGCTATAACAAGGTAACTACACTGTCTGCATAACTTGGGCACAGTCCAATCCAGCCGAGCTCACCGGCACCACATGCATACAAATGCTTCTCCTGGCAGCGCAGCCTTAATGACTCATTCACAGAATCTATGGACTCCATCCTCTGATTTGCGACTAGAACATACAGAGGGATGGCAGGTCAATGGCAAAATTACACAGAAACCTTTTTTCCCCTTCCTTATTTTCCAGACATAATTTAAAGCCATAAATCACTACACAGACAGCTGACCTCAGAAGCTCCTTGGCAGCCAGTGTGGAAACCTTTGGAGCGAAGATGCTTACCCTCCTACAGTCCTCACACTGAGGAGCTACAAAGATGTACTGGCTTTGTGCTTATGGGGCACATTTGCCTGTTTAACCCCATACAAAAAAAAACCCAAAAAAAAACAGATTGGACACTTCTGTGGCTGCACTTTAAACGTAATCAGATCAATTAAATATTTTGCCATTAAATAATCTTGAAGCAAGGTTCATTAACAAACGAATACGCTGTACACAAGAAAATGCTTATATCCCTCATTACTATGTGTACAATCTTACTAAATATATTTAATCCTTCCACAAATTTTTGCATTTTAATACAGTTTTTTGTTATTGTTCTGTTTCTACATTTTGCATAGGCATCCGGTACAATACTTACACAGGATTAGATCAAGTATGAAATTAAATTTACATTTCCATCTTAGTCTTTAACATATACACTCCGTATTAACATTTTCATTCACTTAAACATATCCTTGAGGGATTATTTGGAGTTTTTTTGCTTTGGAATGAAACTTCTACTGTTTTCTGACATACCATACCATCAGGTTTTAATAGCATTTTAAGAAAAATAAATAGAGTTTTTTATGAAATCATAGTACCTGACACTGTCATGATACTAGCAATTTAACTTGAACCCGAACACTGCTTGGGCCCACTATTACTATAAACAGCTAGGAGATCATCATTTATTTACTATGAACTTAGTACTGTCCGCATCCAGAACGATAATCTACAAATACATTCCAAAATAGAGAAATTGATTATCTATAGTTTGGTCACCTTAAACTAGACAGACTTTCATCAGGTATCTGTGCCTGACCTGATAATCCGTAGTCAGGTTACCTTACGACATACAGAAGCCCAGCTGGAGCCTGTGTTGATGATCGGTTATCAGATCACCTTACATTTAATATCAGCTCAGTGCTGGGCTCATAATCTGCTGTTAAATCACTATGAATTATATATAAAACCTGCACTGCCGGAACCTTGTCTTGATAATCAATTGTGCGTTGGCCACCCATAGTTTTGTAACTCAGAACATGCCCACTATTTGTTAGGACATTCTGCACCTCTAATCTGAATAAAATATCACAACAACAGGGAAGTGTGAAGCTGGCCATAGCTATGTGGTCATTTTAGTAACCAGTCAATGTACGAAACAGCACTGAGGGATAGCAACCATCAAAAATTGTCACTTAGCAACTGGAAGAAACAAAACATTCACTGCAGGTCCTGGCTTGTGCGGAACAAAGTATTGCTCAAATTGCCTCTCCTGTGATCTCCCAGATTGTAAATAAAATGAAGCTTGTTTCTTACCAGCTGATTTGGGGGTGAACTTGTCTCTGTTGGCTGCACAAACAGCTAATAGCCTGTATCCTAGGTCCAAGTCAAAGCCTTGCTGTGCTGCTACTCTGCTTACCACCTGCAACGAAGAGAGATCAATGCAGATTTGTTTTTGCGGACATACATATTCTATACATGAGGAACACAGTTTAAGAATAATTCTTGGGTACAGGCAAGCATATAAGACACAGATATCATAGGGACTTGCTGAGAGGAAAGGCTGCGCAAGTCATAGGATTTGAGTCATTACACAGGATGCATATACCATGAAGCTGCTGCAGAACCTCTTTTTTGGGGGTGGGAGGGGGTTCTCAAACGTGACTTGTTGGCCTCAAATCTTAGGAAAGCACACATGCAAAAGGCATTTTTGCTTAAAGGAGGCATGGCAGCAGCTTCTGGGTTTTAATCACTGTAGTCACACAGAGAAGGCTGCAGTGAGAAGTACTCATGAACTAAACAATATACTGCACCAACAGCAGCTTGTAATCATTAATGAACTAACACATTTATCCAAAACCTTGACGTGTGTCAGGACCCAGCAACGTCAATAAATCAAACACTGAGTAGCTAACGGTTCCAGATTCTCAGGTCTTAACATACAATAAATGTGTACATTGATTATCAATATATAACAGATGATCCCAAATAATCTGGTATAGGAATACATTAGACTGATATCCTTACAGCAAGAACCAAACGGCCTTATATATCCAAAACATAATTTTGCCTAAGGTATGCCTGTATATTGACACCTTTAATTTTTCTGGTACACTGGAGGAGATTTATCAAAGTGATCTGTTCTAAAAAGTGATTCAAAAAGTGAAGCCAATGGAATGTGCCTGCTGGTCCCACGGTGACAAACTTTTAGTACTTTTGAAGGACAGAATACTTCGATAAATCTCCCCTAATATGTACCAAGTGAATTTGAGTTGATGATAGTTTCTCTTGCTTGCAGTGGCTTAAATGCCTCTACTCTGAAAATAAGCAATACCTCTTATATTAATTTTCCCTCGAAAAACGCACTAGGACTTCATTTCGGGTGATGTCTTATTTCGGGGAAGCAAGCATGTGCTAGAAAGCAGGTCTATGTTCGGGGGAATTACCGCGAACATAGGCCAGTTCACTAGCGCATGGAATCCTGCGAATATATGTTTGGGAAACTTACCCAAACATAGATTAGCTTACTAGCGCATTGAATCCCGCAAATCTATGTTCGGGGGAAAATTCCCCAAACATAGATTAGCCAATTTACGACTAGCAACTAGGGCTTATTTTCAGTGTAGGGCTTATATTACAAGAATCCCCCCAAAATGGCTTATTTTTGAGTGAGGTCTTATTTTCGGGCGGAAACTACAGAGAACAGTTGTGCCTAGTAGAAATCAGATACATACCGTCAAACAGCCCATGAGACTCTGCTCAAATGGTCTCTGAAAAGCACGAGGGTCTCCACACCAGTCCAATAGCTCAGTGGCTGCATTGTGGAAGTTTGCAGGGTTCTGTAAGTGCTGAAATAAAAAAACAGATATGTTAAAGAGCCACTCAGAGACCTAAAATAAGTAACCTCCTGTTCTCACAGCACCAATTTCATAACATAAGCATATTACTGCCAGGTGGTTGGTAATAAATGGATGCTGAAGCCTCAAAAGGATCAAGCCTTATAAACGTGTCACATTCCTTTAATAACAAACTAATTTGGTTTGAAAAACAATCAAATTGCAAGATAGCCATTATGACTAAAATAAGTAACAACTAATGTGTCATTTTGGCCTACCAGCTCCAACATAACCCATTAGCTTTGACCATAGTGTGTCAACATGTTTACAAACAGTTTGGCAGAGTCCCAAGACTGTTACTGTGGTAACTACAACCAGGATTGGACAAGATGCATGAAACACAGACATTCAAATATAAAATACACCCTGTTCCAAATTATTATGCACATTCTATTTAAGTGTCACAAAGATTAAATATTTTGTTTTTCAGTTTAACTCATGGATGGCATTGTGTCTCAGGGCTCTTTTGATCACTGAAAACAATCTCGGACACCTGTGATAATTAGATTGCCAGGTGAGCCCAATTTAAGGAAAAACTACTAAAGGAGGGTGTTCCACATTATTAAGCAGAGCACCATTTTCATGCAATATGGGGAAGAAAAAGGATCTCTCTGCTGCCGAAAAGAGTGAAATAGTTCAATGCCTTGGACGAGGTATGAAAACATTAGATATTTCACGAAAAGTTAAGCGTGATCATCGCACTATTAAGAGATTCGTGGCTGATTCAGAGCACAGAAGAGTTTGTGCAGATAAAGGCACATTGAGGAAGAGTTCTGCCAGATCCATGCATCGGATCAAGAGAGCAGCTGCTAAAATACCATTACATAGCAGCAAACAGATATTTGAAGCTGCTGGTGCCTCTGGAGTCCCACGGACTTTAAGGTGTAGAGTCCTCCAGAGTCTTGCAACTGTGCATAAACATTCTATTCGGCCACCACTAACCAATGCTCAGAAGCAGAAACGGCTGCATTGGGCAGAAAAATACATGAAGACTAATTTTCAAACAGTCCTGTTCACTGATGAGTGCCATGCAACCCTGGATGGTCCAGATGGAAGGAGTAGTGGATGGTTGGTGGACGGCCACCCTGTTCCAACAAGGCTGCGACATCAGCAAGGCGGTGGTGGAGTCATGTTTTGGGCCGGAATCATGGGAAGAGAGCTGGTCGGCTCCTTTAGGGTCCCCGAAGGTGTAAAGATGACCTCTGCAAAGTATGTGGAGTTTCTGACTGACCACTTTCTTCCCTGGTACAGAAAGAAGAACTATGCTTTCCGTAATAAAATCATCTTCATGCATGACAATGCACCATCTCATGCTGCAAAGAATACCCCTGCATCAGTGGCTGCTATGGGGATAAAAGGAGAGAAAGTCATGGTGTGGCCTCCATCCTCCCCTGACCTCAATCCTATTGAGAACCTTTGGAGCATCCTCAAGCAATAGATCTATGAGGGTGGGAGGCAGTTTACATCCAAACAGCAGCTCTGGGAGGCTATTCTGACATCTTGCAAACAAATTCAAGCAGAAACTGTCCAAAAACTCACAAGTTCAATGGATGCAAGACTTGTGACGCTGCTATCAAATAAGGGGTCCTATGTTAAAATGTAACAGAACCTGTTAAAATGTTTAAAAAGTTAAAATGTTGTTATAAGTTTGATTGAAATAGCTTTTGATTTCAGTAAATATGCTGCTAACACAACAAATGACAATTTTCAGTTCTTTACAACCTATAAAGTGTTTTGAAACTTACTGTGCGTAATAATTTGGAACAGTGCATTGTAAGTTTTTATGTTAAAAAAATACTGTTATCATTAGGTTTGTTCAATAAAATTTGAATTGTACTTTTAATAGTTGAAAACATGAGAATTATGCTAACTGTTATTTACATCAATTATTTAGGTAAATGAGAAAAATATCATTTGCATAATAATTTGGAACAGGGTGTAGTTAAAGGACCACTATAGTGCCAGGAAAACATACTCGTTTTCCTAGCACTATAGTGCCCTGAAGGTACCTCCACCCTCAGGGACCCCCTCCCGCCCGGCTCTGGAAGGGGGAAGGGTTTTAAACTTACCTTTTTCCAGCGCTGGGCGGAGAGCTCTCCTCCTCCGATCCTCCTCCCCGTCGGCTGAATGTGCACGCGCGGCAAGACCTGCGCGCGCATTCAGCCGGTCACATAGGAATGCTTTCCTATGGACGCTGGCGTGCTCTCACTGTGAAAATCACAGTGAGAAGCATGCAAGCGCCTCTAGTGGCTGTCAATGAGACAGCCACTAGAGGAAATAGGGGAAGGCTTAACCCATTCATAAACATAGCAGTTTCATTAAGCTGAAGTGGTCTGGGTGCCTAGAGTGGTTCTTTAAATATTTTTACACTTCAGGCATTACAGAGGGGATAGAGGAAATAGTGGAATATTGAACAAAATCCAGAAAATCTTAGGTGTGATTGCAAGTGCCTGAATGATTCAAAAACGAATAATATAAAACGATTCCAAGTTCTGAGATCAGTAAATTACTAGTAAAATTAGAGCTGCAACAATCAATCGATAAAATTGCTTATGAAAATAGTTGACAATTAATCTCATTATTGATTAGTTGGTCTGTGCACAGCACTGGGCATGTTCACTCATTGTGTTATGTCTGCTGTGAAAAACAAAAATATTTTATAACAATTGCACTTTGAAAAAGCCCAAAATAAGGGGCGAAACGCATTGTGATGTTTTAGTATCTAGTTTAATGGGAGTATAGAGAGGAGTGTTTATCAGACCAGCAGCTGTTTTACACTGATCAAGGTGGAGGAACATTTAATGGTTTCCAGTGTGACATGGAGAGTGCTTATAGGGTTTCTCCAACCCTTTTTTGTTTGCAATACAATGTCCTAATGCCATTACTATTTATTCTATAGGTCCGTCCCAAATGAAATGCTCAATAGCATTTTCAAATAAGTTTTATTTACCCAGCGCAGCGAATTACATTTTGGCATTGGCAAAGTGGAAACCAAAAATGTTTGTTTCTTTTTCGTCCTTCATATAAATCGTATGCAGCATTGCTTGTGCACATTTAGCATCTAGTTGCTCATCCTTGATTTCTTTATTTTCTGCACTTTAATCCAGCGCCGGACAAGGCTCCCCAGCGCTGGTTGGCGTGCCTCTGTCTGACGAAACAGGAGCATTGCCAAGGTCCAATCAAAGGCTTCTCACTGAGAATCCTTTGATTGGAGGATTTAATTGGCTCAGAGTGCCTGTGCGTGCTCTGAGCCTGCAAGAGGAGGGGAAAATAGAGTGAGAGAAAATAACAATAGGCAGGGCAGGGGATTAAAAAAGTAAATTAGTGGAGGGGTTAGGGAGGATGTAGGGCTACAAACAGTGAGGGAGAGGAGACATGAGTTTCTCCCTTGCAGGCAGAGCAGTTACGTCTGTCGGCAGCACGCAGTGCGCTGTGTTTCTATTGGTTCAAAACAAGAAGTCAAGCAGAAACCAGTTCAAGCATGCCATTTACACATTTTAATTTTTTTTTAATTCTACCAGCTCTCTCAGAGAGGCTTCTTCAACCAAACTGTGAACCAACATTTATATACCTATATAAAACCTCATGCTGAAAGAATTTCTTATAACATGTCTGGTTTGGGAATGACCGAGCCTTTAAATTCTTGCATCTGATATGTTAATGTATCTTTATCTACAGGTTACTCTTGTAGACTCTTAATGATGCCCACAAATCCTTTGCTCTTATTCCCACAGCTCTTGGAAGAATACTATTTGTAAGTTATATTTATCACATTTCCTCTGTCAATGAAGATCACATGATTTAAAGGATAAATACCTCTACATGTTTTCTTAGCAATTCAGCACATCTCCCATGCCCCTCTTTTACGGTTCGACAAAGTACGGTATGAATGTGTATGCGGACGTAACAGGATCGCTGTAGAATTTTTATTAACTATTCGTTAACAGTGTTTAATAAGTATCATAAAGGGTGCATTTTGCCTTTGTTGTTTGCCTGATAGAGTTGCAGCTTACTGCAGGAAGGCATTCATAACAAGTCTCAACCCTGCATAAAAGACGCTAGGCCTCCGTGTGCATAACAGACCTAGCAACTCCCTCCTGACGTTCCCCATTAGTCCTTTAGTGGAAAGAAGGCCCGTTTAACTTGTCACAAGGGATTTGCAGTAATGAAGCTTCAGCGTTACTTTCATTGGGTCAATTGGACGCCTGCCTGGGATGTAATGGCTCCTTAACACAATACACCAATTAACCCCTACTCTGCCACTAGAGCTAAGGGAGTGCCCAAACTATCAGCACAATGTCAACTTCCAAATGCTTATATTACACTGCATGAGTCAAAAACTTCTTTATTTTGCAACACCGTGTTTGAGGTTCACACACAAACAATATAAAGGATTAATATTAATAGAATGGAAAGCAGTGTTCAGTGACTGAGTCCCTCTTGTTCATATCAGTCAGACTCCATGCAAGCTTCTTAATGCTCTGATCACTTATAGAAACGTTGCTTTATCTGTAGATAGCCAACATATCCTGCATAGCTGTACATAGGGATGACAAAACATAGAAAAATAGGAGATACAGTCACATCAGAGGTAAAACACATTTCATATATCCAAAAAGCCTACAGTATCGGAGTGTGAAAAAGCAGCATGACTTTAGGACATTTAACCTCAAGTTTAAGAGCCAAAAAAAAAAAAAAAAGAAACTGGTATGAAGCAAGGAGGATACAAGTAAACAATGAACAGGATATATAACAAAAATTGCTCACTAACAAAGTGCATACAAACTGCCTGCACCATTAAACAGCAGCTACACAACCTTCATCATTCCGTCTGTGAATGCAAACACACACAAGTCCTTTTTGCTTTGCAATACACGGCAGCAAAACAAACCCTTCTCTATCACTACACACAAACTTCCTGTATCAGGACACAGCAAAGCAAACTTTACTCTATCAGTGTGCACACACTGCACACTGCAAATTACACATCTGAATGCAGAACATAGCAAGTAAAACGGACACCCACAATACAATTTACAGTACCGTCAACTCACATACACAATAAAAGCATATAACAAAACAAAACAATTGGCACATATCAACACAGAAGGGAGTTGTGTTAAACAGGCCCTAAATAATTCAGTACAAACAATTATTAACTGAGCGGTTACTTTAATGAGGTTTCATGGACAGCATCTTAACAGAAGTACCCTCTCTAGACACAAATACAGCCCATGCCTTGCCAAACACACATATCTACAACAGCAGGCAAAATCAAACCAAACCTACCAACTATAACAGTAGGTTCTGTACACAATACAAACCCACACATCACCCCGCCATCATTTTCACACACTGCAGTTAGAACATGTGCAGCAACAATGCTGGCCACCCACATACACACACACACACACTTAAACTGCCAATACACGAGACTGTGACAAGAGGAGCACAGGGTGTGAGCCTCACCCCAAAAGCTCAGCACAGTGGGCTTTGCCCTTTCAACTATTTTTTTAATTGCACACACAGAATGAGCAGGAGACAGTGGCCGTGATTATGGCCTTTCATACAAAAGCTATGGTTTGTGGAAGATACTGCAACGTGATTAATGGATTCTCCATACCGGGAGCAGATTGGTTAAACATCAAGTGTAGCGATCCCAGCAACATTGGAATGCCACAGAACAGATTAACGCAAATGAAATGGAGATAATCACAAGATATTATGGGTTGAAGATGCCCCAAACGTTGGTAAGAGATTCAATTAAGCAAGTGAAATTAACCTGTTGAGTGTTAGTAATGTGCCAAACACAATGAGAAGCAGTGAGTACATTTTTGGCATTTAAAGAGCTAAACAAGAAAACTTCTTTTACAGTTTCTATTACGGCTTGTTACAGATGAATTTTGTGTACAATTCAACGTAGTAACATATCTTTACTGCTCCTTGGATTTTGTTTACGGATTGTGCAGGTGTTGGTGGTTATCATCACACATATATACTGCTGCCGTCAGTGAATTCTGCAATCCATCGCAGAGTAAAAACCATCTGTCAATGGCGTTAAAGATGCAATCAATGATGGCTGTGTTCTCCTGAGGTTATGCTGCATCATTTAACAAGCAGGTGAGGTGAGGACCTTCCTTGAACATAAAATGTGATTCTTTTTTTTCTCCTTCAGAAACAGAAATCATATTTTATAAATGTAACCAAAACGCTCAAGTGGATTTTTTACAAGAAAAAAAAAAAAAAAAAAAAAATTCTGAAAGATTAGGATTCTTGATGTTTTATCTAAAATTCCCTTTCTGCCACCAACAGTTACTGATGAAGATGATGTTCTGGAATGATGGACCCTGTAACTAAAATCTGTCAACTTGTACACATTGTACACATAAGAAACACCTAGTGACTCAATGACACATTTTTATCGACCTCCTGTCAACATGATTGATTGTGATCTTTTTCACAATTGTTTTTATTTACCATTAATGTTACCTCCTTTTTAAAAATTTTATTAGCCATATTCCACCTTACCTGTTTTATGCACTGCAGACGGTCGTTAGTCTGCTGTATGTGCCGGTCCATAGAGTTCATTCTGACTGTGTCCTCTCAACTTCTACCTGAAAGCCATGAAAAGTCCTCCAATCTAAAGAAGAAAGGAGAGAAGTTAAATATTAGCATGTTAGTTCCAAAACCATACAGGCTGTACATATCTTATCTTCAGGAAGTCCTAGTCACGTGACATTATTTCCTACTCAGACAGACTACACGGAATTATGCCAATTATTTACTATTCCTCATTGTCACATAAACGAATGAGAAAATTTGCTCATGAAGAAAACTAAATGAATGGACATTATGCTTTGCTAGAGTTTACATAAATACAATTTCGTATATCACTTCAGCAGGTGGTGTGAGTCCACATAGCACTGGTTGTTAAAATAGCACTGTAGTGGAATTTCCGAAGTGCTTTTTGTTGCAATGTTAACGTCTGTCTGTGTCACAATTACCAGCAGAATTCTATAGGCGTGGACGTCTTTGTTGTGAACACTATCTCCTATAACGCTCAGCCAGCCTTGTACGATTTAATCCACAGCATCAGAACTGTAATATTTGAAAGTGCTTTTCTAAAACAATTCTAATATCGAATAAATAGTCGGCAGTTCTGTCTATTTCAGCCACACAGAATGCAATCAGGCAATCTCCTCTGAAAAACATTAGCTAACTTTCCAGTTCATCAAATCTCTTGCCTGCTACAGTTGCCCCTGTCAACTTTAAGTGTTGTTAATGTTAAAATGGAAACAACAGCTAAGCTTTAAAATGGAAGGGCACACAAGCTCTCTTCGATAGCTTATGTGTGTACAAATAGTCTGCACACCTCCAAATATCTCAAACGGACAAAGAGGGACACTTTCATTTAAGCGGTGTGAGTGGGGGTGTGACCAGGGGCGTGGCTGTTCAGATAATTTTTAAGTGACTTACTGATAACAATTAATGCAACAAAAATATAATTTATAACAAGAATAATGCATCTTATTTACACAGAGTGATTTCTAAACACATTTATTGAGGTTTAAATACACTGTATTTTTACTGTGGAGCTCTGTTCCCTCTGAAAAAGAGGGGCATTAGGATAGAAAAGAGGGATAGAGTGATGTGGGCTCATAATAAGGACTATCCCATCTAAATTAGGACATTTGGCAGCTATGGGTCTGTCCTAGACCACAACACTTACTACCATGTTCACCACTGCCTCTGAACAGAATGTCAGTGCAAGAACTGCTCATTGAGAGCCTATTTCAAAGATTTCAATAGCAGAGTCGCAGAATATAAGTATAAGATCGTTGTGCGTAATACCAAGTATTGCCTGGAGTGGTGGACTCTAGAAAGGGGAAGACGTCATCTGGAGTGATGACAAATGCTTTACCATCTCCAAGTCCCAAGAATGACTAAGTTTGGCAGCTGCCAATGCAACCTGCCTGACTGCATAGTGCCAAATGTAAAGTTTAGTGACGAGGAATAATGGTCTATAAACCATTTTTTTCTTCATGTTTTAGCAAGGCCCCATTTACTTCCAATAAAGACACATTCTATATCGACCATTACAGTGCAAGTCTAGACGATTTAATGCTTTCAACTGGGTAGCAACAGTATAGAGAAGGTCCTTTCATACTATCAACATGACAATGTGCGTTTATAAAGAGAAAAGTACAAGCAGAAACGATTTCCAAAGATCAGCATTGAACAATCTGATTAACTTGCATAGTTCCCTCTATTCAACTTTACCAAGCACCGTAGGAATGAACTGGAATGTGAAGAGTAATGACCCAATAATGTTGCCAACCTTTCAGCAAACATCTTCGTTTTGTGCTTTTCTATATTGATGTCACTGGTGCATGGGAGCCCAGTTACGATATGCCATGCGTTTAATCATGTGCGCATGTAGCACAAAAATTAGGAAGTGTGCCTGGCAGGGATTATGGATGTAATAACTTGACTGGAGTGAAGGTTTCACTTGCACCACACAGCTGGATGAACACATTGCGATTTCTGCACATACACTTGTAGTTCTCCGACATTCTGAGCAGTCCCAGAGCTAAGTGCCAGCCTGTTCCATGCACTGATAAGGGTATCTCTCAGCCCAGAGGATTAATGTTTCACCCAGAGAGTGCAAGAATCCCCCTCAAATAAGAAGCATGAAATAAGTTATCTTGCAAACAAAAGGTGGACATCGCAGCATGGTGCAGCTTGTAAATTAGGCTTATTAAAAACATCTCAATCACATTGGATACCTAGTCAACTTTATTATATTTCATTTCAATTTAGCGATTTATAGAAATAATATATATATATTTTTTTCTCTTTGTACAAAGGAGGTTGTTCGCTATCTGAAAAGGGGAGGAAGTTTAATGGTAACATCAAAAAAGGTTTCTTCATTGAAAGAATTGTAAACACATTGAACAGGCTACCAGCAAAGGTGACAGACACACTAATATAATTCAAAAACACTTGAGATTGACACCCTGCTGTCCCAGACAATCAAAAATCATCAGGAATCAAGCCTATAATCTTACATAGAGAATGGATGAACTGCCTTATCACATGTAAAACCTTTATTTCTATTTAGAGTTTGCATGAATGATGTACAGACTATTGCCATTTTACAGAACAAGATCACGTTGAAAGCAGTCTAACTACCGTCAGACGTCACCATAGAAAATGTTACATTGCTTTGGATATGATTTGCGTGTCCCTATGGCATGATATATATATTTTCCTTTGGAATAAAGTATGACTAAATCTGAAAAGGTTTCAACCACAATATCCTTTAAAAGATGATAAACCATCTGTTTATCGTCTGAAAGATCACATCTAAATCTTGGTTCTAGTCCAGTTGAGAAGGCTCCCTATCACAGGGCCTAAAAACACATACAGACAAACCAATTCTACTTGTAGAAAAAGAAATGACTGCAAAGTGCTGAACATATGCATAATTGCTGATACACATAACCACACATTTGAGTCAGGTTATATTTTAGGAGCAGGGGCTCCCAGAATTTGTTTGTTGCTAAATGTCCGCCACAAAATCTGAAGAAAAAAAAAAAAAAGATATCGGGCAAGCAGAATAGGACTGGGTCTGCTCTTTAAAACATGTATCTAGTTTTATGGCATTTTTACTTTAATCTACCATTTTCCACAGCAGGAGAGATCCCTTCCACTGTGAATCCCCCAACACGAAGATTATCTCCTGGTGAGCAAGCACTGCAGACCACTAGTTAAACACTCTTCTAAAGAAATTATTACATAAACACTACCCCTGTGCTACTGCCTCCATATCACATTACTCCCCAGGGGCCAGGAGGAAAGACACAACATAAGACTCTAGCATTGATTGAAAAGGTGCAGCCATCAGTTCTAATCCTTCTGTATGTATACATGCGCACACACTGAGCACAGATCCCTGCCACTGATATATTGCCTACTGTCTGCATTCCAAAGAACGGCCTTGGTAGTTTATAGGGGAGGTGTGCTTGGCAAGAGCAGAGTGTTAGCTCTTTGAGCAACAGACAAGCAGTAACCAAAATGATACATTTGTAAATGCATTAGAAATAATAAAAGATGAATTTATCTTAAATGAAAAATACAAAGAAACAACACAGCACCCCTTTTCCCCAATAAAATAATGTTACATTTTCAAGACCCCTACCAAGAAATGAATGCTCAACCTATGGTTGCAAGTAATGTTCAATGGACGAAAAGCAGTCTGTTTTATTTCTAATGGCCACAAGGAAGCAGATGTGATGTAGGCCAATAAGCAATTTGGTGCTAGTAATTGCTCCTTGAACTTTACATTGCCTATTCTTCAGAAAGGTGTCATCTGTGAGTATTTGTCATTGCCTTTCCCTATGCAAAACACTGTAATGAAGTATGAGGGAACATGGAAATGCCATAATATAAGGTGACCTACGCTCCCATCCTGTATTTCTTTATTATTTGCTATAATTACATTTCAAAGATTTCAGCTGCATTTGTTTTACTAGATTTGTCTTCCCTTTCAACGATTGCAGTTCTAGAAATTTGTGAGGATGTTTAAAATAATGGGCTTCAAACCCTGGTTTCAACTTCCGGACTATTTATTGGCTACTCTTGCTATGCAAATTAGCCTAGAGATCAGCTAACAATCACGTTACAAGTAATGAGAAAATAGATTAATAAAGCAACACTGGTGGTCAACACAAAGAGTAGATCACTGCGAACCGCATACTGTCTGTATAGAATCTTCAATACAGCATGAGTGGGGAAAAGGCATGCATTGCAGTTCCGAGGCTACTATAAGATTATTGCTTTTGCTATAGTACGAAATAAATGCCGACTCTGATATCATTAATGTCTATATGGCAGATAAGTGCTGGAAAGTTTCCTCGAGAGCAGTAGTTCGAAAATCCTCAGTGTATGTACTGGCCAAAGTGTGCTTGTTAATTCTCCCTTTCTAACAGTAGGTGTCTCCCTTTTCCACCAAAGCACATTTCATACTCTGCTGCCCAGACAGCCTCCTCTATGTTCCTTTAAGCCTTTACAAGTCCCTACAAATCCTTTGCTGCTGCTTCCTAACAGGGAGCACTAAAGCTGACAGTGTCTGTCTGACCTTGTGGTTATTGATTAACTATCTCCCCATTCCCTGCCATCTTTCACACCTCCAGGGCTTGCAAACAGAGAGCTTAGGAGCAGCAGTCAAACACACTGACAGCCACTAGCACATACCAAAAAAAAAAAAAAAAGGTGATCTTATACACAGATGTACAGACCAACACATACACAATACAAAGACATAGAACGAACACATGAGCGCAACAGGATGGGAAAGGAGAAAGACAGGAGAGACAGAGCGGAATACTGCAGAGGCATAGACGATAGAGAGGGGAAGCAGAAAAAGAAATATCGGTGGAAGAAATTGGGCAAGTGAGATAAAATAGGTGGCTGACGGCAAATGGGGACCAAGAACGAATTAAGATGAAAAGCATTTATTTATTAATAAAATATTTTACCAGGAAAGATACATTGAGATTTCTCTCGTTTTCAAGTATGTCCTGGGTATTTATGAAAATCATGCAGAGAGAATAGGTCAGTGAGAGAGAGAGAGAGCGCACATAGGTACACCGAAAAGCACCTGGCTGCGTAGGAGAGCCAGTAAGAGTTACCAAGGGGTGCAATAAAAACTGGGAAATATTTAACGAACCTGCAAAGACCAAAACAAAAAGGCACAGACAGAGCTGTAAAGGAACAGGAGAGAAACAGAGTATTTTTGACCAAGAGGAAGAGGAGTAGAAACATAGAAATGAATCCTTTTTATGTTACGGCTACGGGCTCTGCAATGCACACAGTGGTGTGAAACAGTGGATAACCCCACCACCACCAACATAACGAAACATTAGCAGAAATTACAACATGTTAAAACATACAGACAAAGACATACGTCAGTCCTTTACAGTCTATTTCATTCATTTAAACGCCAACAAGCTGAACTTCAAAAAGCACTCACTGGGTTAACCACGCTGCTGACAGTGACAGTAACGCATTACAGCATGCCAGCATGTGTGCGTGGGCGCCTGTTGGGGGGATCCCTATGCTACTGTTACGATTCTCAACACCCACTACCAACGTGACATTTAAAACAAGTCAACGAAAATTCAAAATGAACCTCAAGCTTTCCAGAAGCGTGGTTTGGAAGCATTTAATGGATGAAGAATAACAGACCCGGGACCAGAAATGGAGACAACTCCCTCATTTAACTCCCTATCATCATTTAAAGGGCATATTAATAATTAGTACAAATTCAATAAAGTTGCAGTGGGCAGAAAAGTGAGGGGGGAGTGAAAGAGGGGTGTAGACTGTTGCACAGAGTTCAGAAAGAAGCAATAAACACACACAGAGGTTGCTATGCACGTGTCCAAACACACAGCATTAGTTTCACAATGCAGCTTTGAGAAGACTCCCATTACAGGGTTACATCAAGTACCATAACTTCAGTGATTTCAAGTGGTCATGGTGCCTGCAGTCTGTATGTGCAGTGTTTCGCAAGGGAACACTGTAAATGTGGAGTTTATCCCCTCTTGCTGCCGGAGGTGTAACTCCAGCTCTAGGATCATTATTGGGAAAACCAGAGTTCTTGGCTCGCTAATGTCAGATCTGTGTAACTTTTTTTTGCAGAAAATTATCCATCATTGGCTGAGAGTGGTCAGCTGATGCTTTCAGACAATCAATGTCGACAACCTCAACTTCTGTGGCTCTGCATAAGTACCCATTGTACAGCGCTGCAAATTTGCTAATGCTATATAAATAATAAAATAATAATAAGCTGGAAGCGCGTCACTGGACCACCAGGGAGCATCAGAGACCTGAGGTGTGTTATCTGAGGCATCATGACACTATGATGGTTCGAATAACCTTTTAAGGGTGAAAGGTTCTGAAAGTGATTGGTTTATCTGGCACCAAAGCTACAAAAAGCTGTGTTGAAAAGCATACTTTATACTCACGGACATGTGGGTTATAAACATAGACAAGAAAAGCAGCCAATAGGGCCTAATTTGTCTGTCCTGCAGTGTAAGCCCTGTTTGCAGAGGATCTGTGTGCGAAAGCAGGACCATGGCCTTGTCCAGAATGTTTAGCCTTGCTTTCTACTGACCATCCAGGATCTGAAGTGGAGGGTTTTCTATTTATATTACTGCTATTTTCTTTGTTTAACAAAACAAAACTAAGTCTTGTTTATTGGATTCTTTAAAGAATCCGGGGGTGGTGATGCCGACTGATAGAAATATTCTTAATTACACAATGTTTACAGTAAAGTAGTCATCTGAGACTTGACCGTCTTTTCTTAGAATGTGAAAAACATGTAATTGATTTGTTGAGTAATATTTAATGATTACTGTATCAAACCTGGTGCCCACATTGCTTGAAATAGTATACATCACTAATGCAGGTGAGCTGGAGGTTCCTAAACCGGAACTTCTGTTAGCTCTCCTGAACTAAGCCTTGACATTCATAGCTAATGAAGTCCTTCAATTCTGGGCTTAGCTCAGGTGACCTGACAGAAATTCCTGTTTATGAACCTGTGCCAGCATCTTGAAAGGATTGACATCACTCCGTTTCAATACCAGGGATAGGCAACCTTTTGCACTCCAAATGCTGTGGACTACATCTCCCCTGATGCCTTGCCAGCAGTGACGAAGGTTGCCCTATACTCATCGAGCCAGCACTAGGAGTGTTGGCTAGGGAGTAACCACAGCAACCACACCACATGTGCTGCAGTTTCTATGTTGGAGACCCAGAGGATTGCCTGTAATAGGTCTCTGCTGGCCTCCTCAGTCAAATATTAGGCATAGAGGAATATTTCAAAGAAAGGGGGCAAGGGACCTGTTTTAAAATACGTTTTTTACTCCTTATCTATACTATTGTTAGCGTTTATGCCATCTCAATGAATAAATGGAATTTACTATAGATTTAAAATAGAGCGAGCTGTGTGTACCATGACAGGTACACTTTAACCATCAGTGCAAAGTAACAGCTACTTAACACAGATTAATTCATCTTCATTGAATCAGTCTTTAAACTGCTTCAGGTTTGAAGTTCTAGAAAGAAAAGAAAAAGTTTAAACAGACACTTTCTTGATGACGGCAAAAATGAAAAAACAAACAAAAAAAACAACCTTTTAAAACATACATAAATAAATAAATAAACAACAACAACAAAACCCCCAACACAAGCAGGGAGAAACAGCTTGTGCGAAACTCCTGTTCTCCTCTTTAGGGAAGAATATTACTGAAGCATAGAAATTGGTTCATCACCAGGCACATCTGTAGCTGGGTGTGCAGGGAACAAGATGGCATACCTTACAATGGGGACTTTAAAATGTTACCTGCAGAAAATGTTAAACCGTATTACTAAGGGGAATTAATGAAAAGCCTTGACTATCTATAACACTTGGTTCTAATTACATACCTAATTAAAAACAAATACTTTTATTATAGCAGATTTCTCGTGTTACAATATTTACATTTCTGGAAATTAACCCTTTGGATGCAAAAGAGGGGCTATTAACCCAGAAGAAGGATTAAATCTATATGCTAACTCTTTGATTATTTCCACTGATCAAGGCATTCTTGCTTCACCATTCTAATCTTAATTTTTATTTTTATTTTTGCATGTAGTGATTCCATTGACTGAAAGCTGGACATGTCACAAATTTCAAACAAAGTTCATAATTCTGGTAAGTTTTTCAGCAAATACATGACTGCCAAATGCATCCACTAAAGGACTTGCATGACTATAATAGAGTTGCCTAACTTTTTTTAAGAGATCCAAATTATGTACACTTAAATTACACAACACTCAGTTTTGGAACCTGACCAGTTAAGAACCACCGATCTACTTCGATACTAAGGAACAGCTTTTCACTGTAACTTTTTTATGATCTACAACGATCCATTAGATCAATTTCCATCTCATAACCAGTGTTACATTTACATTCAAGTTAACTTCACTCAGTCTTCACCATGGAAATTGGCATCACATCACAGACAATAGGTAGTATAGCCATACATAGAGTTTTGGGTGCCTCAATTAGCACTTATAACACTAAGATGTGTCCTTTTGAGCTCCATAGAAAGAGCTTCACTGATAAGCACATTTATATGTTGTCTAAAGAACAAGCTTAAAAGATTTTTGCACCAAACCATTTCTGCACCAGTCTCCACACAGTGTCTAGCCCCAATGTAGATAAACTCACTTATTACACCTCCATTCTAGTTTCCCCGCCTCCCCCCACACATTCTTTTGCTCCCTCCCACCAAATTTACTATCTCCTCCCCAGTTGCAGAAGATGAACCAGCATAAACATTGACAGTCCCACTGCAAACTTAACTGATCTGTCAGTTTATTAAAGATAGCTCGCAGGCAAAAATGCTAATCCTCCCACAGCTTCAAGTAAATGATCCATACCTAAAAGCTAGCAGATCATGCACAGTCAGTCTAACTACTGCCCTGACCACACAAATTTCAAGCCCCACTACAGCTGAAAAAAGCTCCATTCATCCGCTCCTGAATTCCACTCATCTACTCATCCCTCCCCTTCCCCTGTGCCCCCCCCCCTTCTGTGGGTTGCTTAATTCTTTCTAACTAGTGTCTGGTGAAAGGCAACCCCGATAGAGGCTCAAGTACCATTTATAATCAGAAAGGCTGCAGTATGCAGAGATTCTGCCATACAATGTCTTGTCTAGGTATGCTATATTGGCCAGTCATGTGTAGCTATCTAAAGGGTAAAATAACAACTAATATTTATATCAGCAACACTCCGTTTTGCTCCAGTTTCAGTATACACATGCCTATAAAGATCCTGGGTTATGCCAGTATGGTAACATGAAAAGCATAGAACAGTTTATAATACTAGTTAATCAAACCAAAATACTTCAGACTACAGTTCCCACCTAAGAAATTTCAGATGAATTTTCAGAATAAATGCTATGGAAAAGGAATAAATGAAAGAGAAGGAGAGGGTGGAGAAAGTAAAATATAGTATAGACATATACAAAAGGAAACATGAAGGTACATAGGAAGAAAGGGTGATGGATGTGAGAGACAAAGACAACATTAAAAAGTCAGACATTTAAAAAGCAAATAGTAAGGGTTACCCAAAGTATCAAAACCACTAGAGCCCGCTGTAATGGTTTTGATGCTAGGAGTACATTGAGCCTATTACCAGGTTATGGAGCACACCGTTTTTGCAATGTTTTGCCCTCTTATCTGGGTCCACCTGTGGCTAGTGGTGACTTTCGGGTTCTGAAGAGCTGCACAAGCTGGAAGTCGATCCTGCTGTCTGTTCATGGGCCGAGAGCATCAGCTGACCGCTTTCAGCCAATTAGAGTTATGCACAGGAATATGCACAGAATTTACATTAGCGGGGTGGCTTATACGTCTTTATGACACTGCAGCAAAGGGGTTAATTTCTGTATGTGCAGCAACATGTTACACAGACCCCACCCACAACGACCACTTCAAATATCTGAACTGTTCATGGTGATTGGAGTAACCATTTAAAGACAGAGGAATGTAAAATACAACAAAAGTGAAAAGAAATTGTAAAAGGAAATATAAACGTGAAGTAAATGAAAGAAGGAAAAATGGACGTTAAGCCAAAGGTAAACAGGGGAAGAAAAAAAAAAGAAAGAAGGATGGGGAAAAAAAGAAAATATACAGAATGTGTGGAGTGAATGTAAATATAATGAACAAAAAAAATTGAAACAAAAATAGTAAATGAAAATGAATGAAAGAAAAATGAAAAGTGAAAGAGAAATGTGTAGAGAGATAAAACAAAATAGTCACTATAAGCGTAATAGAACAAATTAAGAAAAATATGAGAGGGGAAAAAAGCGAGAAATACAGAAATAAAGACTCTTGAGAGAAAACAAGAGAGGTGAATTGTCAACTGTTGAAGTGATGTAAAAAGTTGAGAGGATAGGCAATGAGTAGTTAGGACTAAGAAAATGAGACCGAATAAGACAGAAAAAAGATATGCATAACCAAGAGAACCAACTGTGTGCTTTAATTACGCCAATCAGGCGCTTGAAGAAGGGATCTTCTTTCTTTGGCTCTTGGAACATTCCAAGCAGCCCCAATTTACAATAGCTGTGCATTTCTTTTACAAGCAGTGCTTTAGATTAAGTGGCAGTTGCATATTAATTACAGAGTTAATTAATTAGGTACTATCGTGTAATCATGTTGTAATTCATTGCTTTACTCTCAAGTGTATGAAGCAGTACTCAGAGATGAAAGAAAAGTAACGAGTCATATTTCTACCAATTATCATGTGGGGTTTCTTACGAAGGGACACTACAGGGGGTCTACTTTCACCCAGCGTTCAGATGTGATCTGTGGACTCTATGACAAGGGTTAACAGCATCGTACAAAAAGCCAGCTAACGCTACTTGCAATGCATCACCAGCTTAATAATCTATTTATATTGAGACAACCGTTTCTATAGCGCTGCTAACTACTTTAATGGCATTATTAGAGTCTCTTTTACAGACAGAGACAGTCAAATAAAGCAGATTGTGAGATGCAATGCTTTCCTGGCACCTGTCAAATGCATGTGGGTGTAGGAGTGTCTATGTATATAAACAAGAAGGATTATAGTACATGGAAACAACATGTCTCTCTAGTTATACAGCTCTCTACTTCCTTAAAGGGGATGGAAGGACCAGGAAGCATATTCTGAAAATACCAATATCTACCGGTGAGGCAGGAGGGACAAGGAAGGTTGTTACTCTGTTTGTCAGGGATGTAGGGTGGTAGACAACTTGGCCAAGTGCTACATAATAAAGTCGTTAAAGGGGAAACATGGAGGGATCTCTGTTGCTGTTTTTGGAACCCAATGAACATTAGGTCAAATAATAATGCTCTTAAATTACTGTCTTATTTTTCATAATAATACAGGGTAGTTTTATGAGTACACTGTCTATCTGTTTAATAAAGTCAAGGGTGGTCATGAGTCTTATCATAGAATATAAATCATTAATTTGGAGGATATTATAACAGCTCAGAAAATATTGGATGAAATTTTAGTTATTTATCATGGAACAGTCTAGGGATTTCCCCAGCACTTGATATGAACGGCAGTTTACCAGCTGTTATTATCTTAAACCCATTCAATATGAACGATGGCTTTAAAAACCTTGGTTTATCCTGGTACTTGGCTCAGTCCCATGTTAGATGGTGTTTACTCTATGTTTGCATACTAGGGTAGCTCTACATGCAATATCCAGTGTCATGTTGACGCATCATATTTACAAGTTGCTGTGATGTTGGGAGTGTGTCTGGATGTCAATTTCTAGATTAACGTAAGTGATAGACCATATAACAGAAAACTGCAGAGCACCTGTAACAATCCTCCCCCAAGAAAAAAATTTAACGATACCAGGTTAATATACCCAAATTGTGGATACCACATTTTGAACAGGAAAGGTTACATAACATAACTAGAAAACAAACAAAACTTAAAACATGCCTGCCGGTGACACGGACGTGATTTATAGCAGCGCTGTGCAGCGGTCTTGAACTGCGCACACATGCATTAAAATTCCTGAAAAGACTTTGCATACACTGATCAGCCACAAGTCGTCCCCAGGTAAATAACACACACACACTCCAAGCCTTCCACCTGATCTAAAAGAAAATGTGATTCATCAGACCAGGCAACCTTCTTCCATTCAGTTCTGATGTTCATGTACCCATTGAAGGCGCTTTCGGCGATGGACGGGGATCATCATCGGCACTCTGACCGGTTCACGGCAACAAGGTACAATAGCAGCAGACTGCGATGCACTATGTTCTGACACCTTTCTATCACGGCCACCATCATGTTTTTCAGCAATCTGAGCTACAGTAGCTGTAACTTGTGATCAGACTAGATGGACTAGCCTTCGTTTATAATCAAGCTACTTCACTTTGGGGTCTGATAACACAGAACATTATTTTGTCAATTTTATTCAAGAATATAACACAGTACAAACCAAACCTGAATGCTTGTCACACAAGACAATTCAAATAATCCATCACTACTGAAGTTTACAGAAGTAAATCTGTACCACTGAGGGCTTCTGTTGAGGAAGTTGAGAACAGTCTATATTAAAGTTTATTTTTTTTACCTCTCAATGTTTGTTTCTGGTTCACAGGCAGAAGGAAGAACTAAAGTACCAGACCTAAAATGTAGACCTGCTCATTATTCCAATAAGCAAATCATGTTTTTAAAAACATACAGTGCTAAAGTGTGTATTAAGGGAACGTAATGCCATAATGGGGCTCTGAAAGCATCCATGAAGAAGCCCAATAATCAACATTTTACTTTAAAACACCTACTATGAATGGTCTATGAAATCTAGCTAAAATTTCTATGACAAATGCTTCTTGAGGGTCTAGACAAAGCTATTCTATTTACAACACTAGAAAAAAAAAATCATAGCATCTCTATGCAAGAAACAATGGCATGTAACCTTAAGTATGACTAAAGTAGTTATTTAGCTTCACAAACAGGTCAGATTAGTAACTACTAAAAGTGGATATAGGTTCTATTTAGATTAAAGGAGACTGCAATCTGGAGCTAATGAGCTGCAACTCTCTATGACAGTTCTCCATCAACAGGTATCAAATGGTGGACTCACTGAGTCCTCACTTCATGTTCTGGTGTTAAGGTAACTGCAAAATAGGACAGTGATACAAAACAAAACAAAACAAAACAAAAAACCTGAGATAACTTCATTAGGATAATGAACTGCGTTCAAATTATGACTTTGTACTATAGCAGGGCTGTCCAACCTGCGGCTCCCCAGATGTTGCTGAACTACAACTCCCATGATTCCCTGGCTATCTGTTTCATTGAAGGAATCATGGGAGTGGTAGTTCAGCAACATCTGGGGGGCCGCAGATTGGACAGCCCTGTACTATAGCTTTTAATACAAATAATTTTCCAAACATCTTTTACTTAAGTTATGAAAATAAACACCAACCATATAATTTCTTTAGTAATGATCACTTCTTTATGCAGAGAGACTGACTGATGACAAGTTCTCTGTATGCCTTACATAGAAGAGTATGTAATTTAAGACACAAGTATAGCTCCCCCCCCATTGTTAGAATACCTCATACCCAGTATGGAATGACAGGAAACATAGCAGGTTTCAAAAGCTGCAATTTATAGTTTCTGGACAGAAAAATCATGTCACTTGTCTACATTTTATAAACATTATCAGGACAGTGGGTGTGAGATCATTGAGAAAATGTGAATCCATGGATGGAATCTCAATCTGAAGTTGTTTTTGAAATGCAGTTATCAAAGTGGTTGACACATCTGTAAGCATACTCTCAGTGCTCATTTTATAAAACCTCAACACAATGAAAAGTAAAGTTGATCACGGTGAGTTTCAAACCTACCTCGACAATGCTGGAATGGTCAGTGTACATTCTGTACAAAATATGAAGAGAGAAGTTTATATAAATTTAGAAGTCAGGCACGCAAATTAAATCAATCCATATTGTCTTCCTGTGGGTGTAGGAAGTGGTAAGCGCTATTCAGACGTCTCTCTAGTTTTAGAACTATAGAGAAAAGGGTCATGTGCGGATCCCAGAGCGCCCTGGAGGAGCTTTTATTGGAGATAAACATTGAACTTCAATTTATTAGCTCCACCTTACGTATGTATAATATTTGTATCTTATAGAAGTGGCTTAGGGGATTCCACTCCAGGTGTTTTTTTCTTATTATTATTTATTTCTCCATTTTGTGCACTTGTTTTAAGACATTACGCAAATTAAGGAACTAATTGGTGTTCTGACAGCCACAAAGTACATATTTATTATTTTATGACTGTGCAACTGAAGGTGCCCCACTGCAACATGATCTTGTTTTGTACTTTTGTACAGTGTGCCCATGATACCCGATGTATTTATAGCTACCCTAGTAATATGAACAAAATGGAGACAAAATTTATTTTGTGCATATTAAAGGGTTAGTCCAATCACCATCACTACTTCAGCCCATTGTAGTAGTTATGGTACCATAAGCACCCTTGTAATAGGGCAAACCCATTACATTAAATACTTTTTCCCCCCTTACTAATTAAAAGAAGGTTTTCGAAATGGAAGAAAAATGCCTCGTACTTTTACCAAGGGGGCCCTAAATATGCCATTTAATCTGCAAACATGGTTACTCAGTCTCAGAGTTCATGACTACCTCTGTTGCAGTATCTACAAACATACCTTTCCAACATTCCCCACGTGGTATAAATTGTACAAACCTTTGCTTCTTTTAAAGAGGCAAAGGATAAAGAAACTCAATGCTTTTAGTTTTATTAGGTGGTACCCCATTGAGCAAATTAGAAGTTAGGTGGCGCCATGACTGTAAAGATGTGCCCAACATGCAATAAAAGTCACAAAACCAAGTGAAAAGGCGCCAATGTGGATTAAAACATAAATGTAACATTTTATAGTAACACATTTGGGGTTAACATTATGTGTGGGTTAGCACTAGTCAAAAAAGTTTGCAAGATACCTTCTGTATCCTGTAAAATATGGGCAAAAGAAGTCTATTCAGCTATGTGATTTTATAGCCAAGAATAATGAAACACAATGTTAATAAGAATGGATCAACATTGAATCTGGCACTTTTCCCAGTACTGTAGCAGTCACAGACAGAACTTTATCCTCGGCAGGACAAATCATAACAAACTTGGACATTTGCCCTGAGTAATGTAGCAACACTGCAACATAAAATGCATCAAGAGTTTAATTTAGAAGGGTACTGACAGACTGTACCGGTCTGAACTCCACCGCCTATCACCTGTGTGCTGGGTGACTGGAGCTTTTGTCCATCAATGGATGGGCCGCTCAAAACAGAGAGCACACATAATGTTATTTCCATAAGTTTGGTAACAAACGTCTATCGCAGAATATACTTGAAAACTAGAGAAATCAGAATGCATCTTTCCACTTAAAATACATTGCTGATATTATTACAAAGTGAATATGTTTGCCCTTAGACAACGTCAGAAAAAGACCACAAACAAAAATTCAATTAAAACAATGGAGGCTCCACATACAGAAGACTAGACAGGATTCAAGAGTGAAACATGCGTGCTCCAAATAAGGCTCTTTCAGTATAGTTTAAACTTTTCTACTCTCTTAATTTCAATTAAGCTCTTAAAAAATGTTTAATTTTCTTGGTGGTTCCCTCTTGCAACTTGTTCCGTTTTGACACAAGTAAACATAGTTTTAGTGATAATAAACAAGCTGAAACATTGTACAGTATATGTTGGACTTCTCAGTCAAAACCTTGCATCCTTACTGACCAGCGGAGAAACACTGTTACATAACCAATACTGTTGATTGTAGAAACGGCAAGTACTATAAACACGGATTAGTCGTATAATGTTTTAAACCAATTCTGTACTGAAATGTCTACAAAAGTGTTCTTATATCATTCTTGGAATTGCTATTTGAAGTGGAACTGTCATTGTGAATAACCTGTTATATCTTGTAAAACTCAAGAAAAATATATAATTGGGGGGTGGAGGGGAGAGAGAGGAAAAAAGTATGGAGGCTCAAATTACAAGTGAGCTGTTATAGGTTTTAGAAAGGAATGCATGCTTTAGAGGGGAGTAATGCTTAACTGCTACAGAGATGGCCTAGAAACACAGGGTTATTTAATAAACTGTGATCTGTCAGAAACTAAAAACGAATTATAAAGTTAAGGTCAAAACAGTCAATTAGGAAAGATTTTCTAGGTCAGCTGTGCTTTTTCAATTCGCCTATTTTGGTCTAAAGCTGAGAAAAC
This sequence comes from Pelobates cultripes, assembly GCA_933207985.1. Taxonomy (NCBI): domain Eukaryota; kingdom Metazoa; phylum Chordata; class Amphibia; order Anura; family Pelobatidae; genus Pelobates; species Pelobates cultripes. The sequence continues at coordinate 46,170,633 of OW240922.1, read as the reverse complement.
TGTCAATTTGTGTTTTAGTGGGAGGGCAGAAATTTGTAGACTAAAGAACACACACACACACACACACACACACACAAACTTCTCACACTGATGGTTGGTGTACAAGTATAGGCTGCAAATAAAGCATTGCAATTAAAATGTTTTTATTACTAAGCCATGTATCAATATCCTTTCTATGATTAAGCATATTTGAGTGCTATATATATGTAAAATGAGTGACATTGGGCTCAGATCCACCTTGACCATTTGGTTAATGCTGTACTTAGACCATAAGACTTAAGATAATATCTAAACACAGTTGTAATGAGAGTGCCCATTAGAATCCTGCACCGGATCTCCGCAACGCCATCAAAAGTACACTATCCCTGCAGATGTGAAGCGGCTGTCGCTAGTAGTTTCTGTCTGCTAATTATGTATTCTCCCCGGTAGCACCCTGTATTCACACACAGACAACGTGAGACCAGGGAGCAGAATTAATTACAATCTGACATATTCCATCTCCTTCTCGTGCCTCCCAAGATAATGTTTTTTTTTTCCCTGTGTTTCTATAATTAGCTGCTGGCTTGATCATTTTCCCTTCTATTGCAGCAAGGGCACCTTGATTCCAGCTCCCCAAATGTCATATTGATATATGGTTAAACTGGCACATAGCAAGAAGAAACCTCTCTTATCGCATGGCTCCAATTTCGATGATAGGGAGATGTTTAGCTTTCCTCTCAAAAACTTTGGCTTGTGTCCAGTTTTTATTTTTATTTTATTGGTTTAAAACGTCTCCTGTAAGAAACAATAAAGGCAACAGCTCCCTCGCACCACAAGGTACACTTTCAGTATTGAAACAGTTAAAAGTGGGCTCCTTACAGAAAATGCAATTTGCAGTCTGTCTGTAAGCATCTATCAAGCCCGGGTAATCAAATGAGTATTTGTTTTACATGTGTTTTTCTTTTTAGATATAGTGTCATGGTTTCAGTGCTTTAACCAGTGGCTGACAAACCCAGTGCTCAATAAATGCGCCGTTTATCGATGTATGTCTCAACACCAGATGTTTCAGAGGCTGATTACAGAGCGTTTCGAGGCTGTGGTATATATCCTTCCTTCCAAGTAACATATCCTGTTGACCATGTAGATGTAAACCTGGACTACCAAACAGAAGATTGTACTGTTCATGCTGGAGAGAGGCAGGGGGCTCCTGACAAGTGTCAAGTGCCATTATAGTTATTTATCAACACCGCTAATCGATCAGGCCTCTGCTGCAGTCACTCAATAATAATTCAAACACAAACATACAGTCTTCAGGTCAGGTTGGCATAGCACCAAACTTGTATTTTCTTTCTTTTCCCAAGCATCAATCTATCTCATAATTCTTTCTGCAATAAGAAGCTTATATCATATCACAGAGATGTTCTAAAGTTAAGATTATTTAGATTTAAAGAGACAAGCTAGGAATATTATCCCCTAATGTAAAATTCAGACAATATTGAAATAAATATGTGTCTGGTTTTCATACCAGTATATGTGGAAATCGTACTCCGTTTGTACATTTATTTCCAGGGGAAAATAATCTAAGCAACACAATCACTTTGTATTTTTTTTTTTTTTAGATTTTTGTTAGGTTTTAGATTTTAGGGAATAGATTTACATTTTGCTATGCCCACACCAACTAAGGTCTATCAGAAAAAGAGCCAATAGGTGCTTCCAACACAGGCCTAGATTTAATATTTTTAATAAGCTATTTTTAAAAATATTTTATATTTTTGGAATAAATTTTATTTAATCCAGCGTCCTAAAATTGTTTTTAATAGATAAAATATGACTCCATTTTCTTTTTTAAAGATGATCCAGTACTGATTCAATGCTTCTCAAACAGATTGTGGCCACTGCCGCAAATGTGTGTGTGTTCTCAATGCTTCTCTAAGTAGCTCATCTAACTGGACAGAAGTTATCACCATCGATTACTTCATTGTAGGAGGGCAGCACTACAAGCAAGGAGATAACGTCCATGCTGGATTAAAATTAAGTTTAATGGCTATTTCAATCAATTTAAAAAAAAAACAAAAAAAAAACACACACACCAAAAACAAGAAACAGTAATCTAAACAGGTTTAAGAACACACACACACACACATTTATATATATATATATATATATATATATATATATATATATATATATATATATACACATATATATACACACACACACATACACAAACAAACACACACAACTTTTTATTTATTAGACTGTAAATATAATGAATGGAAGCTTCTCGGGCATTACCAGTACAGGCACTACTGATTGAAGTTGACAAACAAAAGAATGACTCTACTGATCATATGGGAGAACACACCATTAATACCTACTAGGATATACTGCACATCTATGGGTAGGACATCACATACACATGTTCAGTGTAGGGGTGAAGGGATATCACAGTCACCTCTTGGTTGAAGAGGAATGGAAAAACATTAATGCTTAGAGATTTACTGCTGAAGGTAATTAAGGAACATTTATAACAGGCATGTTCTCTCCTACCAAAACAACATAACCAGTGTAAAATGTTCCCAAAACAGACTGTACTCTCTCTTAAAATGAATTAATGAGCATACGTTCAGACTTACTTTCTTGTTACCCAAAGATTTCTGTAGAATAATCAGTACGTTCTGAAGGCTAAGCGCAGATGCCTTCTCATTATCATGGTTATGTACTGACTTGCCTTGCATCATCAAAATGGCAAATAACCTTGCCAGAAAATGGAAGCTGTGCTAAAAGAAAATATATTCCATATTATATTTATTTCAGATGAGGTAATGAAAGACCAGGCTAGGTTCAAGTATTGTTGCGAACCCTTTAAAATGAGAGTTCTCAAACACACAGGATATATCGGCAACGCATTGCTGAGCACTAACAGGATTAAAATCACAGATGCATAGAAAGCAAGTACACTGGACATCAGCCAGCCTCGTTTTATAGAGAAATGTCCATTTCAAAGAGATTTTCCCTGCCACCACCCTACTAAAGGAAAACTAACAGACTGAAATATAGACTGCACCACCCAAAAAAAACAACAACAAAAAAGAGCATGTAAAATAAATAATAAATAAAAAGTCATTAATATAAACAATACAAAACACTTTATGCCACCAGGAAAACAGAGAAGTTAAAAAATAATTTCCAGGAGAAAAAAATGGGGTAAGTTAAGTCCAAGATGATTTTCTGCAGCTGACACACTCATCTACATTTTTCTCGCTAACAAGATTTTCCGATTTTAAACCTGGCTTGAATGAATAGCGATTGTTCCCTTCTGGTTCGGAAGGTGCTGCATTTGCTCATACCCCATTCACTGGCCTAGAATCAGTCAGGCCTCAGATGGCTGTTTCCATGGCAACTTTGTTCATTCAATACAGGCACATAATGAAGACAATGTGTTTTCCATTTAGATGAGTTTTAGAAGGGAGAAAACAAAAAAAGGAGCAAGAGGGGAGAGAGACAGACAGAGGGAAAGCAAAAAAAATGGACAGAGAGCGAGAAAAAAAAATGGAAGACTATAAGCAAGTCTAAGGACATTAATGCAATCTCTGCTTCAGAGATGATTTGTTTGTTTGTTGTTGTTTTTTACCTAATATTGCCTGTAAATAATCAATACAATATGACACGGATTTTGTTTTTGTTTTTTAACTAAAAGTACTAAAATGTGTCATATCAAGGAATTTCTTCTTCGTACCGAGTGATCCTAGTCAGTCGAATAATTGTGCCACAAACCACACACTTAAAATATGTGACCCGATGGTGTACCTCAGGAAAGAAACACGTAAACCACATACCTTAAACGTGTGGGAGTCCCAAACTTTTTCCATCAGGTGGAAAAATATCAACTCTAGAGGTAAGATTTGGGAATACTACCACTAAACGCATAGATTTAGAATAGAGTTAGTTGGTCAAATAAATAAGATTTAGAAGGTTGTGCATTTAGGATGTGCGGAACATGAAGATGACTTTGCACTAACATTATGTCAATGAATAGATGGCACTGAATCAGAAATGGTGCCAGTCAGTAGTTGTAAACTTATCATAGGACAACAATGAGGCTTGGAGGCTTTCACCGTTAACTTTTACCCTTACTACTTCCAGTGAATTATTCAAAAGAGTACAATTTATGTATGCCTGCATATACCATTGCCCAAAGTGTTTCTCATGTTTTGGGCCAAAACAAAAGTATCAAGGTGTCCTAGTATTCAAATGTTCAAAAAATATATATATATGGCAACCCAATGTAACTTGGATGGTCGTTTTCATTATACATATATATATTTTCAAGTGATTGTTTAGCATATACATATAATGCTGCTTAATAATTAGCCTTTTAAAATGAATTAATGTTTTATCAGCATAATTGGAGTATAGCTGCCTCCAAAATATATTATTTGACAGTCAGTAGGCCCCAAAAGCAAGTTTTGTTACTTCTAGACTCAGAATCTAGCTTGTCTTAGAACTTCTGGAGTGGAATGTATGAGTGACATTTTTTTAAAAAGAAAAAGTGGGGAGCGAGGGAAAGTACTGTATCTTAGCACCTATAAAAGCATCTTCTTTATTTAACATAAATCCAGAGCAATATGAACAAGATGCTACTTTCATTACATAAACCTCTCCATGTGTATTATCTTGTATATATTTACACAAAATGTGTTTTTACTTTATTGACTTCAGGTGTAATAACATTGATTCCTCACTCGATGGGAACAAAAAAACTAAAAAAAAAACTAGCTCATCCATGCGTGTTACCCAAAAGGATGATAATGGGTATTCGTGTTAGATGATCAATAGTGTGTAACACAAGATGATTTGTAAAAAATCGGAAGGGCCTATTCCTAGTCTGTAATGTGTCTCCCATCACATCTAGTTCCAGCTCATGGTCTATGTTCAGTGACCGTTGTCCTATTGCCGCTCAGCAATACAATTCGCAACATGCTCAACCAGGTAATTACCAGGCCAAGCTCTAAAGGGGAACTGTTACTTCCCACAATTTTTACTATGGTTACTTATCCCCTAGATTAAAAAGATATAATTTTTTAGGTGTAAAAATTAAATTAAATGTAGAAATCCCTTTCTGTGAATTCTGTAAATTGGGTGCCTCCATCTTGGCTTCAGTTATTGTCGTTGATGTTGTTTTGTCATTTGCTAAATCTTTCCTATAAATTTGAAAGGAAATGGAGATTCAAATTGAAAAAAAAGGTAATACAAATTACAGGGGCTCTTGAATGTTTTTTTCTATGGTGTGATTTTAAGATACATGACTAAGTTTCGCTTTCAAGAGTCCTCTGCAGTCCTCAGATGCGCAAGAGTTATAATTTAGCCAGTACCCACATTGACACCCAGTTGCACAGATGTAGCCAAAAACCCATTATCTACTGCTTTGGCATTTTATTTATTCTCTACCTGTTTCCAAAGATGTGTTACAAAAAAATGGTATATTAAATTTATTTCACACTTTAAATTACAGGGATCACATATACATCATAAATTTGTATACTGAACATATGATTAGTGTTTGATGTTCCCGGTCTCATCTTCCCAGTCTATATTGATAGCATGGTCGGACTAATGCATGCAGCTGTATTAACTTTTCCAGAAGTGCACAAATGATCATTTTCATCTTGTGTTTAAGATTTTCCAATTCCAGATGTTCTTATTTTTATTAAAGAAGTCATTACATACAAGTACTCCTTTACTTCCTAACATGCTAACAGAAACTTTACCATACAATGGGGTTTGTACATTAATTGAAAGCAGCAATTCTTTTTAATCCTGTATTACCTATTACACCGGGTATGTTTATCATGTTTTAGTATACAACCACAGATGTTATCAACACAGAAGGCTGTTTGTTGAACTTTGTTAACATACGTTTAGTTGAAGAGTATTAAAGCAGTTTTGTAGAGGTAAAAAGGACCTATAAGAAATGTTCTATGCGTCAGTATGGTGCAAAATAAACAAATACATAAATACAATGTTCTATGCTTTCTTTTGAATAGTTGTAAGTATATGCACATTTTTGTTTATTTGTTTGTGTAATTGCATACATTTTTCTCTACCAAAGCTGTACTTTCAGGAGGAATACAAGGTAGGTATTTAGCATAATTAGTAGGGATCGACCGATATTGATTTTTTAGAGCCGATACCGATACCGATATTCTGTGAACTTTCAGGCCGATAGCCGATATAATTTGCCGATATTCTGTACATTTACCATTTTGGAAAATAAAAACTATTTCTAAAGGTAAATGCACAAAATATACATGCCACGTGTAGTGGATGCAGTGTGTTTGGACAGGGGAGCTGTGTGTGTTTGTGTAGTGGATGCAGTGTGTGTGTGTGTAGTGGATGCATTGTGTGTTTGTGTAGTGTGAGTTGAGGATGCAATGTGTGTTTGTGTAGTGGATGCAGTGTGTATTTGTCGAGTGTGTGTAGTGGATGCAGTGTGTATTAATGTAGTGTGTATATAATGAAAGCAAAGTGTTTGTGTAGTGTGTGGGTAGTGTGCATAAAGTGAATGCTGTATATACTAAATGCAAAGTGTGTGTGTGTGTATTTGTGTAGTGTGTGTGTATAGTGAATGTAGTGTGTTTATATAATGCAGAGTGTGTGTGTTTGTATAGTGTGTGTATATAATGCAGTGTGTTTGTGTAGTGTGCATTATATAAACACACTACACAAACACTGCATTATATACACAAACTATGCAAACACACTGCATTATATACACACACACACTGTATTATATAAACACACTACGTTATATACACACACTACACAAACACACACTGCATTATATAAACACACTACACAAACACACTGCATTATATACAGTGTGTTTGTGTGGTGCGTGTATATAATGCAGTGTGTGTGTATATAATGCAGTGTTTGTAGTGTGTGTGTATATAATACAGTGTGTGTGTAGTGTGTGTATATAATGCAGTGCGTTTGTATAGTGTGTGTATATAATGCAGTGTGTGTATTTGTGTGCATTGTATACACACACACACATACAAACACACTGCATTATATACACACACACAACATTATATACACACACACTACACAAACACACTGCATTATATACAGTGTTTGTGTAGTGTGTGTGTGTGTGTGTGTATATAATGCAGTGTGTGTGTATATAATACAGTGTGTTTGTATAGTGTGTGTATATAATGCAGTGTGTGTATTTGTGTGCATTGTATACACACACACTATATACACACACACTGCATTATATACACACATTATATACACACACACTGCATTATATACACACACACTGCATTATATACACAGTGTGTTTGTGTAGTGTATGTGTATATAATGGAGTGTGTGAGGGGGGCATTTTTTTATTAAATTATTATTATTATTATTTTAGATTTAATTATTTTTTGTTTGTTGTCCCCCCTCCCTGCTTGTTACCTGGCCAGGGAGGGGGGATATAGCAGTCCCTGGTGGTCCAGTGGTATTGGCTGAGCTCTGGGGGGAGCGGGCATCAAGCGCTTACTCACCTCCCAGCAGCTCCTCCAGCTCCCCAGTGTAACTCTCGCGGCCAGCGTGTCGCGCGGAGCGTTGCCATGGTGACCCATGGCAACGCTCGGACGGCCGCGGGTCTCGCGAGAGTTACACTGGGGAGCTGGAGGAGCTGCTGGGAGGTGAGTAAGCGCTTGATGCCTGCTCCCCCCAGGACCGCCGGGCTTGTAATGAGCCTGGCGGTCCTAGGAGGTATTATCGGCAATATCGGTATCTGAATTGGCCGATACCGATATTGCCGAAAATACCGAATATCGGCCGATTATATCGGTAAAACCGATAATCGGTCAATCCCTAATAATTAGAAAGCATCACGGCAGAATCCCGGGAGCAACTTACCAACTCAAACACTACAAGCTCTCTAAAGCTTTTTCTTTCTTTTTTTTTTTTTTAAATTGGGAATTTCACTGGAAATTTAAAAACGGAGAAGCTGTTACAACATGGCAACTTCCATAATCAAAAATGTCAGACCTAAGAGTTTATTACAGTGAAATACAATGCACTTTATCTACATTTATAATGATATGTTGCAAATGTTTATTTGAAATGACTGAAAGTTTTACACTAAGCACCATGACCACTTGAGTGATTTGAATTATTCATGGTTCTTGGAGTATGTATGTGCATTGTGATGCTCCATGGTCATATGGATTCTATCCATTCAAGACTAAGCAAGTCTACAAATGGGTCTACAGTTAGGAAAGCATATTTAAATGGTTACTCCAGTCACCATAACCAACACAGCCTATTGTTTCCTGGCAATGGGGCAAACTGTTTAGCATTGTTTTGCTCCATTAGCTAGTTACATGCCGGGCTCCAATGCTCACGACTTTTGCAGAACCTCAGAACCCAGAAGCTGCGGCTGTCGCCACTCGTTGACTAAGAGCTTCAGCTGAACGCCCCCAGCCAATGTGTGCAATTCTGTGCAATGAACTTTGTACAGAATTCACATTATTACACAGCCCAGAATTCTAGTTCCGGGCTGGCTTATGACAACACAATGACATTGCCAGAGGACTTACACCTCCGTCTGCAAAGATGTTAGACTCCATATATTCAGCGCTTGATAGTGGAATACTGCACATACAGATTCCAGGTACCATGACCACTTCAAATCAGTGAAGTTACAATGCTTGGAGTAACCCTTTCATTAGAGTCTTCCGAACCCACCGCATACTTTTCTGCCCAACTTAGGTTTATTTAATTCTTAATAATTATTAATAAGCTCTTTCCGTGCCTACATTAAATACATGACCGGGAGTTGTCTCAACTTCTAGTCCCAGGTGTGTTAGTCGTAATCCATTAAATGCAGATCACTAAGTGGTAATGGTTTGGAGCAACCCTTTAAAAGGTTTAATGTTTTTTATTTAGTTTAATCTTTATGGACATTGTTGATTTTAAAAATATAAATAAAATCAAACAATACATTTCCGAAGAGGTGACCAACAGCTTACCATGCTTGGCTAGACCCACTGCAAATTTAATATAACAGAAGATGAAGCCTTGAGGAAGCTAGAAGGCAGAGGTTCTGCATTCTGTATGGCTGTACCTATTTTACTTGTCTGGTACAAATTTAGTCTTTTATCTTTGGATTATGGACATTCCCGTTCCACAGATTGAAGAAAAGAGCCAAATACGTGGCTCTGGATAATACTACCAGGTTTATTTATTCAAAGCAGTGAGGACTATCATACACTTCCTGAGCAGAGGAAGGTTGGGGGGGGGGGGGATAGGGGAGAGCAGCTTAGGATCCACTCCAATCATCATTTTCAGCCTGCAGCAAACAGGAAACATGTTGTTTTTCATTTTCTCAATCTTAACTTTAACCCAATCCTTGCTGTCTGACCTGAGCCAAAAATCTCATTCTTTCAGATGCAGGCAGAAGCCAAGCAAGGGCAGAGAGACAGAAGACTCCAGATGACTGGAGCCGCGACTCATGTGCAACACCAATGTAAATTACAAGGTGCCATGCCTTGCATAGCATAGCGTCATACCATTTTGTACTGTCATTCAAGAAGGTCTATGTGAGTCTTAAATACAACACTAGCATTGCCAATGATACTTATGTGGGTAGTTCAGTAGAAGTTGCCTACCACCTTTTTTACCTGATGCTATAGCTTGTGCATTATAGTCAAAGAGAACAAAGCCTTGTACAAAAAAAAAACTAATTGCGTCTAAAAATCCAGATAAAATGTAGTGGAAATAAGTATTTTTAAATACAGTCAGACTCTTGAAAGTGCACTGTAATAGTTTGAAAAGACACAATAAATAAATAAATTAAAGTTGTCACAAAATATTGGCCACTGCTTTAATTGTGTCTGTCCCTTGAAACAATATGCAATGAAATATTGCTCTTACTAGATATAATTCAAAAATCACACACCGTTTCTTTTTACCGATCATCTTTTTAAAATTGTAATTACTGTTTGTTTACCATTTAAAAAAAAAAAATGTTTACATTATTTATTTCAAGAAATCCCATAAATGCATTCTGGGCCTTGAAAAGTTAGCATGAACCCAAGGGAAGTCAGCACGTATGAAACTATTCCATTAAACTCCCCATCTCTCAGCAACTTAGCTCGGAAGGTTTGTTAGTCATGTTCCACTGATGAGGTCTGCAAGTTGCCGTGAGCCGCGGTATCTACACACCTTGAAACCTGCTACTAGAAACGCCTTTGTTCTGACTTCCAACTAACAGAAGAGTTTTCTTATTGTAGTCTCTCAAAGGCTTTGCCTGCCACTGAAACTCACCTCCACAGACTCACAAAGAATGGCCAGTTTTAAAACTGCAGACAAAAAAATAACGGGAAAATTATTGTAGCGTTCCTTACACATTAGGGACTTTCAATCTGCAGGCAGCCAAATTTAGCCAGTCCAGTCTCTGAAAAAGTCTAACGGTGTGATGCAAGAGTAGGAACTTCAACTGCACATACACAAATCACTGAACAATCTCAATATTGGAATGGTCCACAATGCTGTACTCTAAAAGCAATGGAGGAAAAAATGCCAAAACTTCAGATGTATTGCAAGACAAGTCATTAGAGGCAGAGTTTCTCGGGAAGTAGCAAATGAGGATCTCAAATAAAGGGACAGATTACAGACACGCAGGAGCAAAAAAGACAATGCCCATGATGACCTATGCTAAACAGTGCCTATATATTAAACACATTGATAGTAAAACAATAATATGGTCACATACCATACACAACACATGTTTTAATGATGTTGTGAAGCCCGGATATCAACATAGATGTAAGATCTTTACCAGGCCTTGAACAAAGCAGACCTCAATGATTAAATACAAAAAGAAAATACTATTTATAGTGAGCAGCATTTATCTATGCCGAGCCTGTTTTCCTGAAGGTGAAAATAAATGTTTGTTCTGTCTTCAGAAGGTATGCATATATTGTAGTCATATAAATATCTCAGATCTACTACACAGGATAGACTTTGCAGTGTGGTTGGTGCATACTGGACAGAATTGTGAAATGCAAACTCAAGGGTCACTGCAGGCAAAAATACTAAATTGAATATCGATTTTTACGTCTAAGTGTCATAATAGCAGTAATACCATCTGCTGAGACCAGGGAATGGCTGACATGTGTCAGCCAATCATTATCCATCTGTTGTTCCAAATGTATACAGCCCCATAAATATCTGTGCAGCGAGCATTGTGTCGGTTATTGAGTATATCTCTTAGTATTAACTTTTAAACATAAGAGAGTGAAGCAAACTGGAAGGTCAATCTAAGAAAATCATGACTATAGACTGTAAGCTCGTTTGAGCAGGGCCCTCTTCAACCTATCGTTCCTGTAAGTTTTCCTGTAATTGTCCTATTTATAGTTAAATCCCCCCTCTTATAATATTGTAAAGCGCCATGGAATAAGAAAAAAACTACTAACAACTGCCATGTGTCATTCACACATGTGACTGATGTATAGCGCTCACACAAAGCAGCTTGTATCCTGTAAAACTCTGGATATTTTTATTTTTATTTTTTTTCCTTTCACTTTCGTGCATTACCACCAGGGAATAGGACACAATAGAGCTATGGTGCACATGTTTTTTTGTGACCTACCAAAAAAATACTACTACTACTAATTATAAAGCAGAATGAGATACATTGGTGCACATTAGGTACCTGCAGTGTTCCGTTAAACGCTCAGAGAAATCATTGTACAGGGTGAGTTTCCCTACTCTAATTCCAATATATCTTGCTTAGGAGCTTTGCTGCTTTAATAGAGAAATCCAAATGCTCTCAAACACGGAAGGCTAAACTTAAATCCTAATGTAAACCAGTGGATGAAGGTTGCTACATTGTTATCATTAGCTGGCAGTGTGAAGCTGACTGTTTTTCGGCAATGATTGCGCCTCTGAGCCTTTGACGGTTTCAGCTCATGTTTACCCGTAACACCCTAATAATACTATTGTTCTGCTCTCAATCTAACCTCTTATCATTAAAACACCAGTATTACGCGGGATCGAGTGACAGCGCATCTTGCGGAATTTGATGGAACTTCAAACAGGGAGAATAGAGACGATTTAATCGAAGAGAGAAGAAGAAAAAATTCTCCAACAACTTGACAGACCATTGTTGCATTATCACACATCCCACAGTCTAACATATATATATAAAAAAAATATATCAATACGGCAATGAAGCATAAATTAGAAATAAAAATGCCATTGCCAGGCTACTTGCAGAAGCTGTAAGATCTTTTGGTGCTCAGAAACTAGTCAAGAGTTTGTAGGATTTTGGTGTTTAAAGGACCACTATAGTGCCAGGAAAACAAACACTTTTTCCTGCCACTATAGTGCCCTGAGGGTGCCCCCACCCTCATGGCCCCCCTCCCGCCGGGCTCTAGCATGAGGAAGGGGTTAAAGACTCCCTCAGCGCTGGGGACTCTCCTCCCTCTTTGGCTGAATGCGCATGTGTGCGCATTCAGTCAGTCCATAGGAAAGCATTCTCAATGCTTTCCTATGGGCGCTGGCGTCTTCTCACTGTGAAAATCACAGTGAGAAGCGCGGAAGCGCCTCTAGCGGCTGTCAATGAGACAGCCACTAGAGGCTAGATTAACCCTAAAGTAAACATAGCAGTTTACAGCAGGCAGGCTTAATCTTAGATGGACCTGGCACCCAGACCACTTCATTAAGCTGAAGTGGTCTGGGTGCCTATAGTGGTCGTTTAAGCAAGAAATGTATGAAGTAACTTGCCAGCAACAGTTGTTTGAAGTAGGCATATTTTTCATACCATAGTATCAAATACATCAAGCCCAAACAAAATGTCAAATATTTAAAAAAAGAAAGAAAAAACGGAATATTGCATCATCGATAAGTACTCTTACATTTTATGCACTGTTATTTTCACCTTGTTTTATTGCTAACCTTTGTTTGTTGAACATATGAGACAAAAATACAGAAAACATTTATATTCAAGGGACAAAAAAAGAAGAAGAAAAAACATATTTGCGTTTTGAAACATTTTAACGGTTTGCCACATTTTTCAAAAGGGTAAAACCAGCTGACCGTGTTAACATTTAGCCAGTTATGGTCTAACTAGTAAGAGTCTAGAGTAGCTCAAACATGTCCCTTTCATTTTTTATTGTTTTTAACTTTTGTAACCAAGTATAGTAAGTGTCCAGGAGTCCCCACTTGACTTGGGCTTCTGAGACACGCGCAGGGCCCAACTTGCAAATATTTCCTATGACCTTTAAGTACTCTGCCAATTTTAAGGTGGCAACCTTCAACACAACAACATGTGAAGGAGTAATTTAATATTTAAAACCAGAATGGTATTATAATGCAGTTTTCTTAAGGCTGGGGACACACCACACACGTTGACCAAATATTTTCACCGGTGACGTATATTTCTAAGAATAAGTACTATTGCCAAGCCCTACATATTAGACATATGCAGGCTTTCAAGGCGATGCCTCTTACATTAAATCACACTGCATCCGGATGTGCCCGCTTGGCTGAAGTATTTAGCCGTGTGCAAATCTCAGGCTTACAGGATCCATTTGTATAGAGAGGGGAGGAGGGAGAACGGCACACACTGCAGCAGTTAGACAAGGGGGGAAGTTGAAGCTAGGACACTGTGAATTTTAGACACAGCTCAGCCTGAAAAGATGGAAAATAACTGGCTCGTTTCAGATCCACACCCAGTTCTGGCCATCAAGTAACCAGGGGAGGCAGAAGAAGAAAAACCGCTGCACTATCCTTGAACCGCCAGCAGCTAGGATTAGCGACGCTGCACGTTAACCCCTTTTTATCCCTTCTTCAACACGTTACATGGTACTAACTTACAACAAATGATCCAGTGCATCGCTATAACAGGATTAGTCCATTCCATACAAGTACTGTTCTGTGAGAATCAAATCTACCAGCTCTGTTTTAACATGCGTGTTTCCACAATTCATCTTTGTTACATTTGGTAAAAAGAAAGAATTAAGTGTTTTACCATAGCTCACTTGGCACAATACGTGGTGATGCCATGTAGCTGCCTGCTTAGAATCCAGGCTATGGACCTCCTCTAAAAGATGGAGACGAGAGTCCAAGCACTGTTTCACAGTTTTCTGTATTCCATTCATTAATTTGTGTGTGCCTGAATCCATAGTTTTGGGATGGGATTAGCTATTTAAATCTTGAAAAACCTCTGAAAACCTAGAGCTTTCAGGTACCTACAGGGTTAATCACAATTCTCCCAGTTGGGACCACCTATCTCTGTCTGCCACAACTTGCTGGCTCATCTAAAAGTACATCCACTTTCAACATTCCAAATATGTGATCTATTTGTTAAAGTACTTCGTTGCAGTGTACAGATTTAAGCCATTTAAGGATAATGTCACAGTCTGATTTTATAACAGCAATATAATGGGTTCTGTTCTCCTTGGCAGCCAGGCAAAAAGTAGAACAGGAGTAATATCAGAATGAAAATCTGTAACTTGGGTTTGGAGGGGGAGTGATGGTAAAGTATTCTCCGAATTCAATCAATGGATGTCATACACCGTTATTCTAAGCACAAGATTATTGAAGCGGTGATGGAAGCCATATAAAGATAAACAATATTATAAAATTAATATAATTAACCGCTCACATAAAACCCAGACTTCTTCACAGCGGTTGCCTGGCTCACTTAGTTCGTCTTTACTCTACAATGAATGCTCAGAACTAAATGAATACTTGGCATCACTTAAAACTCATGTTAACCCAAAGATCACCACGACTCTTGCCATCTTTTTACGTAATCTGTAGTACAGCAACTCCATTCCTATATGATTAACGATGAGTGCTTGAGTGTTTATTGTCACTCTCATATAATGTACATACAAAATGGATATTTAGTGAAAATATGTTAATTCTACCGGTTCTATCATAATTACAAATTCTAATGATAGGAGGTTTGTACATTAAAAAGGGAAAGAGGCTACATTTTCCGAGCTAATTTAGCTTTTCATTGGAAAAGGAAGGAAGAAGGAAGGATAGTTATTGTTTATACTGCAGGGAGACAACTTTAGTCTATTTATAAATACCAATGTTTAATACTTTCTGTATTTTCATATATCTCACTCCAGATCCTTAACAATGGTATTGAACAATATAGTGTGTAGACCATTGGAGAAGTAGGTTCCAAAGAGAACGTCTACATTAATTAAGAAGACTGCAGTATCAGCCAGCTACTACTTGACTGTAAACTTGCTCTCCGGCAGAGCAGAGAATGAAAGCTGCGCACAGGCATCATGCCACTACTGCCCTCTGCCATTCTGCTCTCTCCAACTACTTGTCTGCTTCACTTGGCTTTGTGCTTGCAAATAAGAAGAAAAAAAACTAAACAAAAATCCTGCTTTTGTGACAGCTGTGTCAGGAACACTTTGTGACTGTTTACTCACGCTTGGATAGGGCCAAATGTCCACTTCCTTCCAAAGAAAATCTGCACCTGCAGCAGGCAGCCATGGGAGGCAGTTCTGGCCAAAATGTACTTTGCAGCCAAATAAAGGATGGGCTGTGCGTTTTAGAGTAATGACCGTGATAAGGCTACAACAATACATCAGAAGAACTGTTAACAAAGACTTTCTTAACTGGCAGTGATTTTGTGCCAGCTTACATAGCTGGTGATTGACTAGATGTAGTCTTGCCACGTGTTTCAACTTTGAAAAGGGACAGTGAAGTATTTGGGAACGTTGTCCTGGAACAAATTGGAGACAACACTCTACATTCTAGCAGATGAAGCCTTTATTTCTCATTGGTACTCAGTCGTTTACTCTAAATCATTTGGCAACCTTAAAACGGTATTTTGACGAGTACACACATGAGCATTACCAAATGAGTTACTAAGACACAGATTTTACAGAAAGAGGCCTAAGTATCGTCTTGAACAATATCTGATCTAGCAATTAACAATACTAGGCTCAAATATAATCCAGACAAGCCATGGAAACCTGGCAAAACCTCAAAATGTGTGCCCATCAGTCTCTGCACTGGTCATAAGTAACTGTTGTTCAAATGAGTTGTTATAGAGGAAGCCAAAACCTTTGAACAGACTTCAGATAATAATGCTCTCTGCACAGATTTCAGATAATTTCAGCCTTCCTTGGGTCTTGACCATCAAGTGTAGCCAATAACCATAATAGTCCAAATCTTTATTACTCTTTAGACTAAGGGAAACATAAGGAAATGCATTAAATTAAGCAGTATTTACTTCTTTGTAAGAAATGTTGCAAACTACGGGGCAAAAGCAAGATCACTCTACAGGCCACTTGAACTATAATTTAAATAAGTAAATAATAATTATACGTGTTTCTCAAAATATGTAAGCTTTATCTGAAAAGAATTTTTAATGGCACAACTACAATTAAAAATCTCTGAGAGAGAAAGATAGAGAAAGATTTCACTGTTCACATCTGCTTAGAAAAACAGATTTTTCTCTTCACACACACACAGACAAAAAAGAACCACCAGATCAAATGTGTGTTTCTTATCTGACAGCATGTAAAAAGTAAAACTTACAACAAAGAGGTCCATTACAGGGTACAGAAAACTCTATAAAAAAAATTGAAATCTTGCTGCAAGCTAGTTTTGACTAAAGCAACAAAAAAAAGTTAGATTGCTAAGATTTAAAAGGAGTTTGCCAATCAGCTGTAGGGAATTTTTCTACATCAGCGATGGTACCCCTATGCACCCCAGCTTGGCCAAGTGCCATGTGAATTTGTGTTTCAAAACATCTGGGATACCAAGAGAATCTATGACTTGTCAGTCTTGAGGAAACTGTTGGATTTTTAACTTGGGCTCATAGGAAGGCAGCGGAATAATAAAAAGATCACTAGGATGTTGGATCTGGTCATTCAATGAGGGTATTGATAAATCATTGTTCTAAATGGTCCAAATTTTTCAACTGCTGATCAAGAACCTACTACAGAACCAAATAGTGAATGATCAGAACTTTCTAATTATCTGTCCTGATTATTAGGCAACATTAGTCTTTGCAGCCTTTTGAATCCAGCATCAAAATAAAATGTTTGCAAGTGAAATTTGGATCTTTGTTTCAGATTTGCCAAAAGAGGTGGTAAGGTAAGAAGAACTTACCACAAGGCAAATATACCTATGAAGTCCATGTTTCAATCAAGGACGACATCAGTTTTAGGATTTTACATTCTGCACAGACATAGATCATCACTCGTACACTTCACGTGTGACGTCTAACAAGTTCAGACAGCTGATCTCATAGCTGTGACTGGCTTGTCTTGCACCTTTCAAGTATTAACCCCAGCAAATACCGAAGTCTACTGATGAAATGCCTTTATTGCAACACCAAGAGGAACTGTTCACAAATCACCACCATTGCTTAAAACCAGCAGAGTCCACAGTGTACAAAACATTACGCAAAGGGTATTGCAAGGCTTTGTCTGACAAAGACAAATCGATATAGTAGCTTGGGAATATCTAGTGTTTTAAAACATGGATGGTTTCACTACCATCATTTTTAAAGTCACATACATGGTAACTACATGTTTGCCGAAAGGTAATGACGTTTTTCTCTTCTGGATGAAATTGTAGGGGGAGGAATGGACGAGAGCATAACTTGCCTTTAAGAAAACCCTACAGAAAGAATAGGAAGGGGTTGCCTGCAGTGTAAATTCTTTTAAAAGTCTTCAAAGAGGAAGCTAAAATTAATAGCATGTGGTACTTGTCTACCCGTGGTCTCCCTCTCTCTCTCCCTCCCCATTAGGTGCAGAAAAAACAACTGTATCAGGTTGATCTAAAACGGGATGGTGTACTTTGCTCCCAAATCCCATAAATTCTGTTTCACCTCAAGCTCACTTCACAAAGTGATGTGGACATTAGCCAAGAGAAGATATATAGCAGACAACTCCTCAGAAAACTAAATACCACGGTATTTGCCCCAAACAAGCAATCATCTTACTGGTATAGCCAGCTAAAATATTAGCAGTAAGTTTAACCTTGTGCTGCTGATTTGTATCATTAGACCACAATACCAAAACATGCACAAAACCATTTTATTTGATGGTAGATATAACAGGACATATCAGGATATGGTGGATTTGATCAGTGAAGTCATTCTGCCTACAATAGTATATCGGCAATAATGGTAAAACGGTAGAAAAGGCCGTCATGCATCTCTTAATTCAAGAACCGTGTGCTACAAATATCATGTAAAAGGTCTGGGTTCCAGTAATGATCCAAGAGCGTGTGCAGTAGGGGGGGATGCTTAATAATACCTTAGTAAGGTTTTCTCTAGCTGTAACCTTTAGGTGACCTTGCTTAAAACACAAACCCCTGCATACAAACTGTTCCAGCTGTGTATTGATTTCAGAGAGAATGTGCAGGGATTATCAGTTCAGAAGGGGGAGGGCTCAGGTCCCTTACTCCCATTGATAAATAAATCAGATCTGTAGTTAGTTATATTAAAGCAGGACCTATTTGATGACGAGAATGCCAAAGCCATCTTCTAAACAAGATGTTCAAGCAGAGATTGTAGCCGTATTAGTCCAGTGACGTAGATGTAAAAAACATTTAATAATGTTAATTAATACATTGCTAAACACCAGCATGAGGTTGGTTACTGGCTTGCTATAGAGGCTTGGCGTTGCTTGTAAAGTACATACCAACTCTGTTGTATATATATATATATATATATATATATATATATATATATATATATATATAAGCAGTGGGTATCCCATAATTAAATGTGTGTGTTTATTTATGTATTGCCAAAGAATACTTTAATTAAAGTACAGAGAGCTGCTGGGTCACAGATAAAATTCCAATGCTAACTAACTCCAACACTAAAAGTAGCCTGTTACATTTGCTATATCCCTCCCCACCCTTCAGGTCTCTCCTCTATTTATGAAGGCTCAGGAAATACCACAGCCAACATTCAGTTTCAGGCCAGTGAAAGTAGACCATGTGACCTACAAAGACCTGCATTTCTCACAGTGCAAGAGAAATATTTTATTCCAGGAGCCAGGCACAGGGCGACAGCACCTCCTCCCTCTCATTTCTAGCAGCAGCATTTTTTAACCCCCCCCTCCTTTTTTAAATTTGGCTAACAACCATTTCTTCCCTTGAATCTGCAGCACAGTCTCACTCAGACTGGCTCACAGCCCTAACAAGCCTTTCATAATCTGACCAATTCACGTCACTCTTGCATTCTTCCGAGAAAAGCATTTCAGGTCAATGTGTTATCTATCCACCCTCCTTCCTCCACTAAAGATGTGGATGTGGAGGCCGGGTGGCAAACCATAATTTTGTTTTTTCTTCAGTAGGCAAACAGTTAAACTAGATCCTCGTTTTAAATGCATTTTTCTGTAAACTGGAAAAGTGTCAATCACCAGAGATGAATGAATAAATACTGTGTTTAGCAGAGATTATCAGATTAGTTTAACCCTTGTAGAGATGGGATGAGCAAACATGTGGACCTTCGGTGTGAAAGACTACTGAAGAAGATATAGCCCATCTTTCCTGGCACAATTCTGAGGTAGGCGAGAATGATGAGAGGTTAGTTTATTGGTTTTTTTACCCGTCAGCAATATGGGTGCTGTTTGTTAATAAAAGCATGTTTTAATCAGCTGTCAGGCGTCATCAAACTTGAATGCATTATTTCGATCACACAGGTAAGACTTTCCCCAACAATAAAAATCATACTAAAAACGTTATTGATAACAAAGAAGTTAAACAAGAACACTGCCAGCTGAACCGGTTTGCTGCCAAAGTGGTCCATGCCGAAGCCTGTACTACCAAAGAGGGGTTACATGAGAAAAGAAAGGAAAAGAAAAGTGTCCAATCAATGGAAAGGTGACCCTTACCTTCGTGTTTTGGTGCACTTTTCCCTCAGGCAGCCTGTGCTTCCAGCTTTGTTTCACTTGTCTAAATCCATCGTCCTGAAATAGAAAAGTGTAGACAGATCAGACACAAATAGTTCAAACTGCAATAATGGCGAATGACTAAAAAAAAATAATAAAATACTTAAAATAATAAAATACTAAAGAAATAGCCTATATAAACATATAATGGGAGGAAAATTTAGAAACCAATGTTGCATTTGAATGTAATATTTTTAACACATTATGAACTGTCATAGATGTCCAATACAAATATTACGCTTTAATGAAATGTTGTTGCTTGTAGCCGAGTACATTAATAAACAAAGTTTTGTTGACTGGTTCGATTTTACACCAGTTTCAAAATGCCATCACATCTGGAGGTAAGTGCATATAATGCTATCAACACTGTCTATTTGGAGTGAACTGATGCTCACTGCAAGAAAAGCATGGTGGGACAAAGTTTATTTTAGCGGGATAAACTAGTACTGACCTGACATTAACTTGAAAGGGACCGCCCTTTGGGGCAGAGCTAGTGTTGTGAACATGTCACAGACCTGCCCCCTTTACCTCCCTCCCACAGTGTTCCAATTTGCTGGACAGAGGTGGGAGGAATGTAACCTCTGAGGGTCCTAGATGGCTGCCTAATTTCCCCTTCTGGTTAATCCAGCTCTGGTAAATGAAAAAAAGTACAAGAAAAAGTCTCTTTGTAAATGTCCAAATTTAATGGCACAGCCTACAACTGGATGAAGTCTAACATTCTGCCAATACATTAAATCCAAACACCGACTGTACAAAAGCAAAACAAGCAGACCCAGAAAGTTCATTACATACGGTTAACCATCTCAAAATATATATATATTTATACATTTCTTTTAAATGTAATTTGCCAGCTATAATTTCTTGACAACATTTCCCCACTGTAATTTGTCTTCCAACTGGGTTTTTGTTTACATAAAATAGAAAAATCCACTGTATTATAATTATTGCCTCATAAAATGCAAAAAAAAAGTGCAATTCACATTAAAACAAAGGTACGGATAACATTTCCTCTGTCAGGGGTTCCATCAAAATTTATATGGCATGCAAGCATTACAGTACACAAACAGAATCAGTCTGATTAGATGGGAAAGGCAGGGGCAAAATAATTAACAAAACACACCGTTATGCCAACTTCCAATGTTCGGATATGAAGGGGTAACATTTAATAATGTAGGCTATCATAACCTCCCAAAGTAAATTAATCAATATTTATGATAGCAGGCAACCATTTGATGTTCAGGATAGTCAGATAAATTCTAAATCAGGATGCAGTTTGGAAGGGGAGAAGGTAGACCCACTGAAGAATTATTGTCAATAAACGGAGACTGACTGCTAACCTTTAGAACACCAAGGAAGTTTTAGGTGGAAGATACTGGACATTGTCAGAAAGTAGAAAGCCACAAACAATGCCTTTATTGTTATACATAAAGTAATATAAACATATATAAAAGGTATATAAAGTGGAGAACAAGGGAGCAAGACTGGAATGTTTTCGTGAAGACTATGGCTAAGAAAGGACACAAATTTGCAGAAACCCTCAGTCTGTTAACCACCTTTAAAGTAACTCCACCTTCTTCAGAGTATCTACAGAAATAAAATAGACAACCATCTGTAGCTTTCACTGCATACATGTGTGCCTTTATTTAGTCACCAATAAAAAAAAAACAACAACAAAAAAAAAAACTCAGTAACATTTTAGATCCGCTCAGGTCTTTGTCAAGACTATAGGTAGGTAAGATTAGATTGTTTCAGCAGTAACTTCCCCGCAAGGGTTACTTTTTCATAAACATTTGTTTAACAATTTAATACACACACCGTTCTGCGTGGTATTGCATATATAGTGTGGCTATCTAAAAGTTCAATATTTCCATAATTACACACTCCAACAATTTACATCTTTTTGCTGCACACTCTCCTCCAGCCCTCCCGTCCTTTCCCCTCCATGCCCCCGGACTGGTAGAGCTTTGAACTCTGCGGCACCAATAATTGTGGCAGGGTATTTAGAATATGTTGTGCTGCAGTCACCAAATGAGCTAATCAGCAGTCCATGAGCAGACTGCTAATGTGACTCTTCCTGGCAGACACGGGGCTGCGAGAGGATGTTGTAGGGGGCTGCCAGGGACCAACTACTCACTGGCGGCTAAAACACAACTCTCACAGACAATCACAACTGTTGGCAATGCGTTGTTGGGAGATGAAATGAAAAAGAAAAAAATATATTTTTTTCTTATTGGTATTTATCTAACGCCAACAATTCCGCAGTGCTTTAGACTATTATAAAGGGTGATATTTAACTATAAATGAGACAATTACAAGTTGTTAAAGGAACAATAGGTTGATGAGGACCCTGCTCGAAAAACCAAGTACTAAGAGCGATTAACTTATCTATGTAAAGGTAACAAAGAAATATGTAGGGAAATAAAAGGATAGACGAGCAACTGAAAAGTGCAACATAAATAATAATATGCATGTATCTGCCTCTGGTTATTTAAAGTCCTATTACAAAGGCATTCAATACCAAATGCAACCAGACTATGGTACCGTATAGCTCAACAACAATATGGTCAGAGTGCTTGTCTAAATCACTAATACAAGAACGGCTATGAACCCATTTCTAACAGTCACAGAGCTGTGCATATTATTATATGTAAAGACATTTAACCACTCATTACAATGGTTTCTTTGTTTCATTTTAAAAATTACTTCTATGTGCAGCCACTGCTGCACTGCTAACCAAGTCATTTCAAAATTGTCAAACCTCAGATATCAATACTGTAAGCAGATCAATGTTCTGCTCTCAATGTCACAGGTTCCTTCTCTTTCCCTGATACCGTTGATGGTTTTAGCTGAAAAATGACCAGTCGGAAAAACTGATGGTTCGAATCGGCACAAAAGGACCAAAGGGATCTGATTCAATCTGAGATATAATCCTTTTGTTAGCATAGAACACATTCCCATCTATTCTTAAAACCAGATACATTTTATTCCACATTTCTTAACAGCGTACTCAGTCAAGGACCTTTGCAAAAATTTGTAATTATACAAAGGAGAGCAATGAGAACAAGCAACTATACAATAGGTGAAACAGGTTAATTAATATATACATTAACACATCAAAATGATATGGGTGCAACTTTGTCATTTGAAATAGCCTGAAAAAAAAAATATATATATTCTGGCCTTTACGGACAGTGCAGTTATTTAGCAAAAAGTAAAAAAAATAAAATAAAATTGCTATTCAAAAGAATGTGATAAAATAGGGCAGTTGATAGTACCGTTGGTACCAATGCAACCTCTGCTCCACTGGAACAAGATAAGGTGGGCAGAAAGCATGGGTGGAAAGCTGCCAGATGGCTTCTTTCCTTCAACTTTAATTAACATAAAATACAACACTTAAGAACTAGCTGTCACATTTGAGATCAGACAATGTTTTAATCTAGTACATAAAAGTAGCTGTTACACTAATAAATGTTGTGCATGTTGCTGCAACATTGCCAGAATTGAGTCCTGAGACTACTGAGAGTCAGCTTATGAATGAAGAACCTAACAAGAGTTAAAGGGGAAAGAACGCTGACTAACTTGACTTGTGAAAATGAACAAAACTTTAGCATCAACGGGATCAATGGAGAAATGAGGGGTTTGCTTTAAATGTGCATACTCCAAAAAATTAAATAAAAGAAATACTGTGATAGATATTATAATTATATATATATATATATATATATATATAAACAAAAAGTCAGACACCCTTCATTTCTTTGTATCCTAAATCTGAAAAAGGTAAAAAAAACAAAAAACCTTTTGGGAATTGATGAGCAGCACTTTTGGTTGCTCAAAGGGTTACAAATTGATGTAGGTTCAATGGACAAGGATAGATTTAGTAGACAAGGCAGACCGAAACATTTTGCTTTGTAACAGACACCACAAACTTAATTGTGCACTTGTTAATTAGAGAAATTCTAGAACTCCCGTCAGGGTGGCAGGCCTGAAGCTGGACAATTGTAATTTAAAGATTCATAAGTCTGTGTAATCTTTGCTGCTCTACACTGCAGAATGACTATAAAACTGTTTATGGGCTCCAAGTTATTCAGTAGCAAAACAATTAACCTTTGGATCAGAAAATTGGATTTGGAGATCTGGGGAATGCATTACTGATACAGAAAATTATTGACACTTCAACCAGAAAAAAACCATTAACACTTTGAGCTACTTAGAAAAACCATATCTCAGATTGTTATCTCCCACCTCTACACTTTAAGCTGGTTTGAGCAGGGTCCTCATCAACCTTTTGTAATCATTACATTTAATGTTAAATTTCCCCCTTTTATAATATTATAAAGCGATGCGGAATAAGTTGGCGCATTATAAATGTCCAAAATAATAACAATAATGACCACGACCTGTAAACTCCTTTGTATACCAGAGATGAGACCACCCCTGATACGGTTAACGTCTTCTATTTTATGCCCCGATTACCGTGTGCAAGTTTAGGAATATGCGGGAACTTTAAGAGTAAAATGAAAATTCGAAAAATGAACAAAACAACATTGTATTTTACAAAAGCACTTGTACGTCCACAAATGAAACAGATAATTTTGGAATAAATAAATTATACCATTAAATCACACCATGTACTGTGAATTAAACTCTCCAACTATCTCTTAGGAACAACAAAGAAGGAATGGATAAAAAAAAACAAAAAAAAACACGGAGTTTGTTTTTCTGTTTCATATAAATACAAATTAAATAATTACTGCTACTTTGTCTCTATATCACCCCTCCCCCGTACGAGGTGGTAGTGATAATGATGGGGGGGAGCAAGTGTGTACTACATTTGTAATCCTTCCTCCTCCCTTTCCATTTCATGATCTCCAAGATTTCTATGAATCACAAGGGCTCATTATACCACACAGCTCTATATGCCAAGCTCCAAGCATGCTGTGATGGAGAAAGTTGTATGCAGCAAGGACAGCCAAAACGAAGCATATTTCAGCCTGAGATGACAAATGTTGAAATATATATATACACGAAAAATGTAACATCAATAGCAGTTGCACTAAGGTTAATGGGTGGCTAATAGACCCCTACTAAATGTTTCCGTTATGAAGGTATATATTTATGCAGGTAGAATGTGGGCAAACACACACACACACACACACACACAAACTGATTACATACATATCCATCTTGTGTAATTGATCCAATAAAACGTAGTGTTGACTAGACACGCAGTAACCCCAATGCGGTATAATACTTCACCAGAACAGAGTACCGGTACAGCCATTTAAACCTTCGGATATTGCACAGTAAATGAGATCACCCTCCTTAGTGTCAGTCATACATGAATCAAGCTAGAGAACCTTATTAACTGGTCCTGCAGCAGACCTATATATCTTATCTGCTCATTAGGAGGGACTCAGGTTGCAGAAGCAGGGAAAGATTTAACCAGCAGCAGAGAATCAACAGGCTCCCCACAGAGACACAGCCTGCGGGCAACAGGAATCCAGCTCTTAAAAGAGACTGGCAAAAAAAAAAAAAATTAAAGGCAAAAAAATAAAATCACTCTTTTACTTCATTACACAGCTATTGAACACAATACACTTGCACCGTCTTGTTCATTACAAGAATCAGGGGTTCACTCTCTAAATAGTTATCGATACATAGTCCAAAGTATTTTCACACAGAAAATGGTTATCAATAGACAGCCAAATTTGCAAAATGTGGGCTAAAGTAGCAGACATTACAATTCAACAATTAATTAATTTTTTTTAAAAAGGCAGGCAATCTACTGAACAGAAAATAAAACCCATGCGTTGAGTTTTGGGATAAGACGGTCCGTAAGATGCTATATATGTTATTTGTCACACTGAAGTAATCCTGTCACCTTATAATAAAAAATAACCAAGTATAAAAGTGGAGTTCCTGAAATCGAGCAATCTCAATGCAAAAATGATCGTGTTTCATGTGTTTCCATATAATCTGCTCCAATTTTCAACTTTGAACCATTTTACCATTAGTGACATTTTTTGATGCCCAGATTCCTACACCCAGTTTTAGAGCGGTTATGGGACTGAAAGAGTAGCAGTGGTATATCTAGCAGTGGTATATCTTAACCACTGCTAGAACGTTTTAAACACAGTGTTAATACACTACCAATAGTCTTTGTTAAACAGAAGAAGTACACTATAGACAATCTTCTTACATCACTTTTATACCAATAGTTTAATAAATGTATTTTGTTAATTTTATAAAATACAGATGTATAAAAATACTAAACACTAAAATCATTCTATTTCGAACAGATTGTGGCTGCATTTCAAATCTATTGTAGCTCTGTTTATATTTATTTTTAATGTAATAATCTATGAAGAATTTTTTTCTGGACACTGCGGTTTGTTTTTCAAAAATTGTGAATTTGCAATAAAAAAAATCCATTTATTTACGATTTGTCCCTTTGTATCCATTTTTTTCATTTTTTTTTGTAAAGCATATTAATCTAGAATGAATGAAGATGTTGACTCTCCCTGCTATGAAAGATATTGCAATATTTGCATATTAATACAAACAGACGCTATCTATTGGATTGGATTTCAGCATTTCACAGCTAAACAAAAGAGAACGGCATAATATAAAACAGGAAGGCTTTGGTGAGGTTAGGGACTTTGACATGCATTAGGAAAATATGATTCTAGGCAGAAATAAACCTCAGCATCTTGATAAGTACTTCTTGTATGTCGCTGTTTATTCCATACGTAATGTGCTCTAGCAGTAAGTCACAGTTTCGTACAAGGGCCATAGCGTTAAGGCTGGCAGATTTTGGGGTACATCTTTGGTCAATGACAAGCTGTATGCTATGATTGCAGAGCTGAACTTACTCTAGTTTGTACAATAAATGCTGAAACTCTACACTATGCAAGATCAATATTGTAATATCACCGCATGACTTTTCTATACAATGATTATAATGGTCTGATAATGCATAGTATAGCAATATGTACAAGTTACACAGGAATTTTTATCTACACAAATTCAGAAAACATACTGCTGTGCAGAGCAACCCACAAATGCTGTAGAAAATCAGTTATCCTATGCTGAAAGGTAGGTAAGTAGCTTATACCCAAGCATTTGATTCAGTCAGTGTATTAAAAATAAGTAGATACAGCGAACTAGTCCCTTGCAAAGTCAATGCAGTTCAAATGAAATACACATAGCAATATACTTCAAGCTAATCTCTTGTACAATAAAATGAGGTACAGTTTATTTGTTTTTATTATTAATTCTCCTTCATGATTTATCCTCCCAGATGATTCTAATCGATTATATCAGTGTTACTCAATGGGTTAAGGGAATATCAAAAATTCCAACCTCCAAAATGATTACACCCTTTCTTCATCCTTTCATCCATTTATTTGTGTCATTTTACCCCACTCCCTCTAGCATGTAAGCTCATTGAGCAGGGCCCCCTTTGTTCCTGTGTGTCCAACTTGTCTGGTTACAATTACATGTCTGTTCGTCCACCCATTGTAAAGCGCTGCAGAATTTGATGGCGCTATATAAATAACATAATAATAATAATAATAATAATAATGCTTGTACTATCCAAACAGTAAAACAAAGGTTTAAACTGGAGTTGGAGTTATCTCAGAATTTATAATGTATAACAACTTCAGCAGAAAAAGGAGTGTATGAAAAACTGAATTTGATTGAAAGGAGTGTTTTATAAACCGGAATTATTGGATTATGGTTAACATAGTCTGCCTATACGCACTGACCTATCGTAACATATTGCTAGATCTGCTTTCATCACTTTGGTTATCTAACACCTGAACCCTATCACAACTCACATAATCACGTTCTTAACTCTACAGAAACGTACTTTTTGCACACCCTCACATCTACAAGTAGGCCTTAAAAGGACAAAGACAGAACTACCACAAACACTTCTAAGAGCACCCCCCACACACCTTGTCTAACAGCAATCTGGTGTTCCGGGCCCTACTGTGTTCTAGATGTAAACTTAACTGTACATAAAGTCTGTACATCTTTGGGAACCATTAAAGGACCACTATAGTGCCAGGAAAACATACTCGTTTTCCTGGCACTATAGTGCCCTGAGGGTGCCCCCACCCTCAGGGTCCCCCTCCCGCCCGGCTCTGGAAGGGGGAAAGGGGTTTAAACTTACCTTTTTCCAGCGCTGGGCGGAGAGCTCTCCTCTTCCGATCCTCCTCCGATCCTCCCCGCCGGCTGAATGCGCACGCGCGGCAAGAGCTGCACGCACATTCAGCCGGTCACATTGGAAAGCATTTACAATGCTTTCCTATGGACACTGGCGTGCTCTCACTGTGAAAATCACAGTGAGAAGCACGCAAGCGCCTCTAGTGGCTGTCAATGAGACAGCCACTAGAGGGAATGGGGGAAGGCTTAACCCATTGATAAACATAGCAGTTTCTCTGAAACTGCTATGTTTATTAAAAAATGGGTTAATCCTAGAAGGACCAGGCACCCAGACCACTTCATTAAGCTGAAGTGGTCTGGGTGCCTAGAGTGGTCCTTTAAGGAAAACACAAGCCTGTTCAAAGGCACACAGCATATTTCTTATGCTACACAAGGTGTCACATTCTTCGGAGTATGTCACAAACACAATACAATGCGGTGTCAGTTGGTGAGCAGTCTCCCCTTGCAGCCCTGCCAACAGAGAGCACAGAGCTACTTCTGTCTGGGGCTTTCCACAAAGGAATATTAGACAGCTTTCAGAAGTTTCAACTGCTCATTTTACCCTGGAAATGAACCAAAAAGTAGATTGAGCAAAATACCCTGCCAAGAGGTCCTCCTCCCCTCCCTTAGTTCTTATTTCGATGCCTCTCTGAATTATTTACCAATAAAGTTATCTAGTCCCGCTGCTCCGAAAACAAACAGTGATACCTGTAGCAGAAGACGTGCATGTGATCAGAAAAAGCTCACAGAAGGGGCTATAGCTGGTGGCTTCAGTTGCTACAGTGTTGCTAAGATCTATTGAAGCTGCCAAAGGGAGACATTAAAGGGAAGGGAGCAGTACATCTCTCATGGCTTTTGTTAGCTGATCAGAAGATAGAAGCTATATGCAGAAAGAGTTTTTTTTTTTTTTTTATCAGCTACAGAACACTTGAAATGCTGATATATTTAAAGAGAGAGAGGGAGAGAGAGAGGAAAAAAAACCCAAGAAGCAGTGTGTTTATTTTGTCTGAAACTGTGAGCTGAATGTGTAATTAACAATTTGCCGCCTGCTTACAAACTGAGCACAAAGCTTAGAGGATTATTTACTAAACAGTGGGCTGTAAATTGTGGGTGATACCCACATTCTGCTGGTAATATTTATACATAGGGGACATCTACATTAAAGAGACACTGTAGGCACTATAACCATCTCATTCAATTTGTAACAGCTCCTGGAGTTTCCTAGCACTGTCCCTCCGTTCCATGTGTTACCATTTTTAACACTGAATGAGGTGCGCTGGCTTCCCATACCCCCTCCCAGCCCCTGTTTGGAGTTACTCACTTCCTTGTAGCCAGACTAATTCATACCTGCAGTAGCACTGTAATAGGAGGAATACGGCTCGCTGATACTCTCAACCAGTCACAGCCGCTAATAATACATCCGCATCATTAGCTCAAGCAGCACAGAGAGGATAGGTTGCTAGGGATCCCTGTTTAGCATTAGAACATTAAAATCACTTTGATGCTGGAGTACAGCACCTGGGGATTCCAGATACTATAACTATTTCAATGAGATAAAGCAGTTATGATGCCTACAGTGTCCCTTTAATGGCCCCTCAAACCGTTTGATACCCAAACATATCACACAATTATTGAAGTTACAAAATGTGATGTGCGGGTGTTGCTGGGGATGGAGGCATTGTAAAGGAAAACACATGCAGGCCAAGACTGATGTATTATAATATGCACGACCATCCTGGTTTGCGCATGCACAGGAGACAGCAAATGTCACTGTTTGGATGTTATTTAAGCAGGGAAGGGAAGCTAAAAAACGGTACTTCATTGCAATAGAATATCCAATCATAAGCAGCCGAGTATGAAACAGCTGAATTCAAAATATAAGGGAATAAATTTATAAAATATAAAACTATACAGAGTTTACCATATTCCCTGGCTAGAAGTTTTTGAAATTAAACCTAGCAAATACTTGGAATAGCCACCTCTTTAAACCCTTCCTTCCCCCTGATCTTCACAGACTATTTACGGTAACCTAAACACAATTTTTAGAACATCTATGTTGAAAGAAAATGTACAACACTATTCAATGTGTCAGACGTACAATTTTACATTTAATGTAACACAAAACAAAAGGTCAGTTTGTGCAAATTAAAAGGTGTGCCTTATAGGGGTCTAGGCCTGTTACCAAACAATACCTCTTATCTCTCATATGTCACTTAACAGAAAACATGATTTGCAGTATAAGCCTACTTTGTAAAAGGTGCCCTAAATCACCACTTGAAACCATGGTACCAGAGATCTGTAAAATGAAAGGGCTTGATGCATTGTGGAAATCTGAACTGCGTGGAGATTTGAAGCTATGGACACTGTTTTACATGCATGGGGTGTTGTAAAGCATTCATAGCAACATGACAGATTTATGTACTGCTTCAGCATTAATGCTTTATGTGTTAAAAGTATGAGGAGAGAGGGCTACACTCTCTCCCACTCTCTGCCCCGTATCCCTAACTACATTTTTATTCCTTACAGCGCAAATAACGTATAGCTGGAGGATGCAGACTGGTGTGGTTGTTCTGGCAGTCTGATCCTGACAATAGTTATACAAGAGCGTAGGAGTTGAGTATCTGCTAAGGGTAGGGCGATAAGTAAGCACTAAACAGGTCACATTAACCCTTATAGACCATGGCACTGAACTAAACTAAGAGTTCTCTTCTAGTAGTGAAAAAGCTTAAAAAAAAAAACTCATCACTTATGGCCTTCAAAAAAAAATTGCCTCTTGTTCTCACCTCCAGTTCTGCTACCCACCATGTCTATTTGTTGTCTCCCTCAATAACCTTCCTATTGTGTTCTATACCCCACCTCCTCTAGACTGTAAGCTTGATTGAGCAGGGTCCTCATCTACTTTTTGTTCCTGCATTTCGCTATTGTCTCATTTATTGTTAAATTTCCCTTTTAATGTAAAGAGCTGGCGCTATATAAATTCCAATAATAATAATAATAATAATAATAATGGTTTTCTATAACTATAAAACCCTGAAGCCAATCAAATGTTCACTGTATATGGGGGACAAGTCTCTGCGAAGAGCAGGAAGAGATCAGCCAATCTGGATGCAAGAGTAAGTTTTTCTATTGCAAGAGCTGATCTTATCCCATAAACCATTGCACAGCAAGCTTAAAATAGCAGAAAAGAGATTTCTGGGAGTTGAACTTCAGCAATTTTCTGCTTGTGAGAAAAAAAAACAGGTCAAAAGCTAGCTACAAAATGCAACTTACGCATCTCTTGGTTCAAATAATTACACCAGTTGATCCACTAATAGTGGTTAAAAGTTTTAACAATTTCAATTTCGAAATGTGTGCTTTTCTTTTTTTTTTTAGAAAAGGTAATTTATTTTAAAATGTAATAATAAAAGTTGTGCTTGCAATTATTATAAACATTTGCTTCTATAGCCACATATGAACAATACAGGAATGAGGCAATAAATTGAGGAAATAGGATGCAGTAACAAATTTATATTTACATCAAAATGAAAAATCTACACAAGTACATGGATAAATGTATCGAGAAGCAGAAATACATATACTCAATGTTGCAATTTCTGTTTAAGTCAATTTTTCTCTTTGCTCATTTTCATTTTTTTAAGACAGAAACTGTTCTGCTGCGTACCACAAGAGCTATACAATGTTTTATAAAGCTTAACATTACCACTGCCTTATGAAAACAATATGGAAGGTTCTTAAAATACCAATGATGAATAAACAAAGGGAGAAACCTGATCTAGATACTTGCATTAGGATCCTATGTCCCTTCGGGCAACTAACATTTAAAAAAAAAAAAATGATTCCTGGGCATTTAAAGCAGCAGATATAAAGATGGACAATAAATAAATCCATATTTTAATGAAATATGAGGCATTTAAACCCTATTTTAGCACCATTTGGACTAGTGATAATCTATGGCACCCAGTTGCATTATTGTTCAAAAAATGATCTCTCAGTCAAAGGTTATCTCACAATTGGTTGTAAAAAAAAAAAAAAAAGTTAAACAGGTGTTAAAACATGACTGTCCTTCTGAGGTCACCTGGATCTAGAACCCTGACCTTCATTCACCAAAGTGTGTTCTGCTAAGAGACTAGGCATATATTTTGACATTAAAAGAATCATTTTAAATAAAGCATGTACGATTCTTGTTGATGACCTCCAAATTATTTTTTTTTAACAAAGCACTAATACAAAAAACAAACAGTAACAGTGTTCACTTTAAAAAATAAAAATAAAAATAAAAATCAATGCTAAGATAACAGAATGTAGTTTCTAGCGTACTCTCTGTATGAGGAGATATACACGTTTCAATTACAGAATCATCAGACTTAAAGTTAAAGGTTCTGAGATATAAAGTGCATTTTATTTCTTCCTTCGTTGCTTTAAAACGGGCAGCTAAAAGATGCTAATTATTCTGATCTCTTGTTTCTGCAAGCGTATTATTACAGAGGATGGTCTCTTTTCAGATTTCTTGCACAGAAATCAGATGTGACAAGGCGACTATGTCTGCACCAGGCTCTGGACACTCTCCAAGTGGTGAGACATAGTCCATTAGAACGGACACCAGCAGGATAAAGATTTGCTGAAACGGCCATTTTCTGCATTGTTGGGAAACTGCCCCTATGTCTGTAGTGCCAAATCCTAACTGACACAAGAGATATCTCACAGCAGGATGTGCTTGCAGACCTCACCATGTAGCCTCCCCTTCCATGGGGAGAAAGATTTGTATCCTGCTGTGAAAATTCAGATCTCTAAAAGAAGGAGGACCTCCTCTGAGCTTATACCTGCCAAGAAGAATATATTATTTACTTAGTACCTGTTAAGCTCTTCCGAGCGCATAGCTCTGCTCATGTAGTGCTTCTCTCTTGTATAAGCATTTCCAATATTAATTTACATTTCTAATTACTTATATTATTTCTTTTTTTCAGAGAACTGTAATAAACCAATTAAAACGGCAATAAGTGTTTAATTAGTTATTTTAATTTAGTTAGGTTAAACAATTAGTAATACAACCAAATGGGCCAATGAATAAGCAGGTAACTAAAATCAAGTGTTCTCGAATTTTGTTATGTCATGGCCAAGCACTAGCCATCAGAGAATGGTAATGTGCAACTGTTTCAGCTGTTCAAATTACGTAGCATATTAGTGGTATAAGTGGTACTTCGGACTTAAAGATGGTTACTACCACAGAAAGAAAAAAAAGCAGTAAGTAGAGATATTTATCTATGTATATATCTGAATTACAAACGTGAACCTACCTGAAATGGCTCCCATATACATTGAATATACCATATATCACAAAGATACATAGTATATTCAGTGTAAAATAGAGAGATGTACTCACTTTTCCTCTGTTAAGTGCCGCCATCTTCATGCCCCGTGGGTGTTACTCTTTGTGTAACAAGCACCTCCAGGTTGTCCTTACAAAGTCTTTTTATATTTGTCCTGCCTGGGATTCATCTCCAAAAAGAGCAAATCTCGTCCATGATGTAGGCCCGCTAGCTTCATTGTCAGCGTCGGAACGAAGTGACATCACGTCATCCTGTTCCTAAACTCTATAGCTGGCGCTTCTAGTTTCCATAGCAACCACAGCGCGTGTGCTATGGTTGTTATGGGTGGAGAGCAAAGTGGCCTCCTGTGCACGCCAATACACTGACTGACAGCTGGGAGAAAAGCCTCTTTTTAAAATAGGTTTTTCTACGAATACATAAATTTGTTAGCAAAACGGCTAGTACAATGTATACAGAGAAATGTGTGCTCAGTCTAATGTGCATAAGTTGTTTGGGGCATGACAGATGCCCTTTAAGAGTTCTAAAAGAAATGTGAAATCCATATAGGTATCTTTAATCCTGAATTAATTTGATCTAAACCAATCGGAAATACATCTACATTTTCTCTAAAAAAGAGAACATGAACTAAAAAAACAACAAAAAAACAGACACACGAAGCACACTTCATCATGTCTTTACTCAACAGATTGATCCAATATGTACTGCATTTGCTTGAAAACAAAAAAGGTGAATTTATAGATTTATTACCTGGGAATAACATATCCTTTGGCAACAATGATTCAAATGAAACATTTCCTGTACCTGTTGATTAATCCCACGCTTTAGCTTGGAGGTAATCCTGGCCATACCTCTTTTCAAAACTGCTTGAAGCTACTGACATTTCTGGGAAACCTTGAAAGAACTGTGTGCTTCAGGTCATGCCACAAAATTTCAATTGGGTTACTGTTAGGATTTTGACTCAGTCATTACAAAATGTAAAATTTGTGCTCCGTCTGCCATTTGGTTGTAGATGTATTTGTGTATTTATGATTGTTGTCTGACTTCATGACACACTTTCTCCTAAAAGCTCCAGCTTATGGATAAGTACCCTACATTAAAACCTACAATTCGATATAATCCTGATTTTATTTCCCCAGCAATGAATGAACCCTTTGTGGGTTTTGATGCAGCTGGGCCAAAACAACAATTCTCTACCACCAAGCTTCATAATAGTTTTTGATTTTTTTTTTCTCACTGGGATACAGTATTCACTTTTCAACAGATATAATGTTTCTCCTTTAAGATGAAAATTTCCACTGTCTCATTTGTTGACAGTGCATGTTTGCAGTAGACATGTATGTTTCATCGGGTGGTCTTTAAAAACCATGAGACGGGAAGCAAAGTCTGTTCTGAAGAGCAATGGTTTATTTCCTCCTACATCCAACTAGTTAAATTGTGGTAATTTGACTCCTAAATATCGAGACTGGCCAATGAAAGAAACACCAGTAAAGTCTTAGCCTTTTATACCTTCACAATGGCTTAAAATTGCAAGTTCCATGTTACTAGCTAGGCCTCGAATGTTTGATGACCCTGCATACCTCGAGGGTCCATGGGGAAGGGGTTGGGATTTCTATTCACCAGCCAAAGGCTAGTTAATAGCCTAGATTCTCACCTGCAAAAGGCTAGTATCGAGTGGAAATTTTGAGCCCTGCCTTCAGCATTGTATAATTACCAATATGGATACCGCACTCTCCAGGATCCCAGGGTGCAACAGGGCCTGAGGTTGGCCAATCCACACAATGTGATTTGCAAAAAAGTAATGATGGTCCAGGCTCTCAAGTTTAATCCAGTGGGTAGATTGATTGGAGTAGGATCAAAACAAAGTTTTGGCCCACAACAGGGCCTTTGTTAAGCTTGACAAAGGCCCTGTTGTGGGCCGAAACGTTGTTTTGATTCTGCTCCAATACATCTATCCACTGGATAGAACTTGAGTGCCTGGACCATCATTATTTAATTTTTTTTAGTATTGTATAGTCTGATCATGGACTAATGGAAATTAATTAACCTCAAATTTTTTGTGACTCTTTTACTTTTCATAGACTGATGAACATGTTTTTGAGGTCCTTGGAAATCCCATTTAGTTTGTTTTTGCCTCATTAGTTAGGTCCCTTAAAAAATGCAAGACAAATTCCCATTGCAAGGATGACAAAAGTCTTAATTCAAACCCAATAAGATAGCACATTGTCCTATATGAACAAAAATAGTATTCTCCTCCAACAAGTACCACAAATGTCGGATCATTGTGTTCAATAAAGAAAAGTTTACGGAATTAAGATTTTGCTTGTTTTAACATGTATAATAAAAAAGAATATTTTAATCCTTATTTGCTTACTTTATCCATGATATGAAGTCATTTGAGTTCCTTGAAAAGCTGTGCATAATATATTTTATTTTATATATATATATATATATATATATATATATATATATGTATATATATATATGTATGTATATGCATTGTGTTACCATGAAGAAGGGAGAATCAGGTGAATGTCTGAAAGACATAGTGGAAAAGAAAAAACTGCTGCAACCATTAAATACTTAGCAGAAGATGACAAATCAAATGGGAATTACTGTGGTAAAAACATAATTAAAAACTTGATTGAAGTTAAACAGAATTTGCATAACACTGCAAATTAACTTTTAACGCAAAGCATTCAGCAAGAATGAAATAAAAAGCCATTTCATTAGGAGGCTATATTTAAACAATATAGAATAGAACAGAGACATTTTAATGGGAAAGACTGCGTTCTTTAATAACAAACGTGAAAGATGGTCTAAGGTCTTGATAATATTTGCAATTATATCGCTATTTACTTATTAGATATTTAGTAGACCCAGCAAAAATGACTGGTGTCTGTGATGAATGAACAGATTTTTGAGTATTTTGCACAATTATATACAGAATGCAACCAAAATTGCATCACAATTTTTAAGACCTTAGTGACATAATCACTGATATAAAAAAATAAACACACAAAAAAAACAAAGAACATGTGATATCGGCAACCAATCAAATTCAGTGAAAAAAAAATAGCTGGACAGGCAAAAAAAAAAATCAAAACAAGATACAGTTAGCTTTTATCATGCTGCGGGATGGTGAATAGAAGACCATTTATGATCACTTGGTTTGTTCGGTCAGGGATCAGTGACCAACTGCATAACAAACTATTTCAGTTATTACACCCAGGAACAAAACTTTTGTATAGAGGGAGCAACATATATCCTTTTTACCTGAATCTGCCCTCTTGCAGTAAATACAAAATATCCACGGAAAGATGCAATGGCCTGGTCTTAATCATTAAAGCTTTTCTAGGTCCTCATTAATGCTGATAGGATAATCAGCTTTTGGCAATCAATATGTTAAGCTCTCTTTACAAGCACTTCTGTGTTTGTGTGGAAATTACCCATTAGCCCACAAAGTGGTGCTTCAATGTATTCCTTCACTTCAAGTGGCATTGCAAAGTCTGCATCTATACACCATACCTGGACTGCTTCAGTATATAGCATTGTGGCTGCATGTAACTAGACTGGCATGACTAGCCAGAAATAATGCATTATTATAGGTATCAAAGGGAATATCAAACTTGAGTCCCAATACAGCAAAAGGTTAAAGGGACTCTCCAATGCCAGGAAAACAAATCCATTTTCCTGGCACTGCAGAAACCTGCAGTGCCTGCCCCCCTCCCTCCCACCCTCCATCCCATGTTGCTGAAGGAATTAAAACCCCGTCAGTGACTTACCTGAATTCAGCGCCGATGTCCCTCGATGCTGGGTCAGGCTCTGCTGACGTTCCTACCCCGCCAACGTCAGCCGGCCGGGGAGACCTATTGCGCATGCGTGGCAATGTCCGCGTGCGCATTAGACCTCCCCATAGGAAAGCATTATTCAAGGCTTTCCTATGGGGATTCTGGCGATGCTCGAGGTCCTCATGCATAGCGTGAGGACGTCCAGCGTCATTTAAAACAATTTTCGTGTTCTTAGAACACGGAACTCCCTCTAGTGGCTGTCTGATAAGACCGCCACTAGAGGAGGACTTAACCCTGCAAGGTAATTATTGCGGTTTATAAAAACTGCAATAATTACACTTGCAGGGTTAAGGGTGATGGGAGTTGGAACCCAGACCACTCCAAAGGGCAGAAGTGGCCTGGTTACCTTTAAATATAATTTTAACATTTGTCTTTTTAATGTGTAAAAATCAGTAGGTATCTTTTTCAAAACTTAATTTTCTTAAGTATCAATGGCATCTGCTGTGTGCATATATTACATTTATATTCCTCTTTTTGGAATTTACTTGTAGAATTACTATCTAGAACTTTCTAGAACTTGTTTTATGTCATAATGTCCAAAAAAAGGCATTTCTTTTTAGTATACAAGTTTGTGTAATAATGTTTCAGAATAGAATATTATCTGCCTGTAACGGAACCACAGTCATCCACAGACATTGTGTATCACAGCGCCGACTATTGGTTGAATGCTTCTAGTTACCAATATGTCTGCATATAATCCAGAGACAGATTGTTCTAATTTTCATTGTTCCCTAACTTCCCTTCCATTTTGAGTTAGATTTTACAGTCTTATGTGATTGCCTGCATGATTCCCCATATGATTACGTTTTATGTATTATATTGAATGTGTTGCCATAAGTCTACTGTAATGTTGACAGAGGCTAGTCCTAGGTGGTAATACAGTACTACGTGTTATTTCCATTAGGAACTGTGGCCCTTGCCTGATCCTTTCAGGGATTCCAGTAGAATAATTTAAGGACCTGTTTTCAGGATGCACTGTTTCCTGATAGAGGGGACCTATAGCTAAAGAACTGGTTTAAGAGACAAAATCGTGTGAGTTGCAAGTGACTTTGTAAAGGTAGTATTAGGAGATAATACAGGCATAGGGTTTGATACTTAACTGGAAGTAAGATGGGCGGAAGGGTTGGTGGTGGCCTAGAAGGAAGAGGGCAAGCAGACGGGCCTGTATCTGCATGGAATCAGAACAGTCGGAGGGGTAGATGATTGTCTGAAAGGTATCAGTGGTCCCTGATAACGGAGGAGAAAGGACAGTCCATGTAGTGGAACAGGTCAGCTCTTCCCATTGTACTGCCTGTATTTATTTTTTTATTTATTACTGGCATTTATAAAGCGCCAACAAATTCCACAGAGCATGAGAAACAGTTACTGCTTTCAACTAGTAGAATATATAAATCAGCTAATACAACCTATTTCTAGAGAAATACTAACTAATGCGTGCTGGGAGATAAGATAACTGATCGCTAAAAACCCCTCTCTATTGCTTAAATACTGAAACTATGCCTTCAGCCTCCTTGGTGACCAACACTTTCTTTTACATTATCTATCAGTTCTGTAACAAAACGGTTATTTTTGTTGACTCCTGATCTAGTTCTCCATAAGCCCAAAAGCCATCTGACAAGACAAATTCCATAATTCAGAGGCTGCCCTCTGCCCTCCATGATGGTGAGGCACTGTGTAAATTGTCAAGATTTAATTCTCTGGCCTCGAGGTACCAGAAAAAAAATATCTAGATTGTATCTGCATGGCCGATGACAACACAGAATAATATGAAATACTGACATCCTACATCCTACACCCCACTAGCAATCTACAATAATAAAATCAATATACAGTAAACACTTGAAGAAACAAATAAAGTGTTTAATATATATATATATATAAAGAAAAAAACACAACAACGTGGGCTGGTTTTCTACATGAAACGCTTTGTTAGGAGAAAAATATGCCTACATAATGTACACAACAAACCTCCCTAGAGCAGACAGATGTTAAAACTTAGGACCACCTGGCATTAGTAGCTGCTCCTTCTGAGGAAAAGGTATAGGCTTACAGGCAATGGGAGCAGAAAATGTATACCGGGCCCTTAAGAAAGCCCCTAGAGCAGCATAGTAACCGTTAAGTCACACCCTCCCAAAGACACAAGACTTCAAACAGGTGGTGTGTGCAAGATTAACCCTTAGCAGGACTGCCAGGAATAGACATGCCTACAACGAAATTCCGCGGTCTTCTCAAACAGGAAGCAGTTAAATTCCCCCGAGTGTTAGTCTTGTAGTAACAAATTAATAAGCAGGACATTGTTCTTGTTCAGTCTGTTTTGTCTTTAGTGCTTGAATATTTCTGGACTGTGTCAGACATCATGATGCAGTCAAAAATTCTTAAAGGAACACTATAGTCACCTAAATTACTTTAGCTAAATAAAGCAGTTTTAGTGTATAGATCATTCCCCTGCAATTTCACTGCTCAATTCACTGTCATTTAGGAGTTAAATCACTTTGTTTCTGTTTATGCAGCCCTAGCCACACCTCCCCTGGCTATGATTGACAGAGCCTGCATGAAACAAAAACTGGTTTCACTTTCAAACAGATGTAATTTACCTTAAATAATTGTATCTCAATCTCTAAATTGAACTTTAATCACATACAGGAGGCTCTTGCAGGGTCTAGCAAGCTATTAACATAGCAGGGGATAAAAAAATCTTAATTAAACAGAACTTGCAATAAAGAAAGCGTAAATAGGGCTCTCTTTACAGGAAGTGTTTATGGAAGGCTGTGCAAGTCACATGCAGGGAGGTGTGACTAGGGCTCATAAACAAAGGGATTTAACTCCTAAATGGCAGAGGATTGAGCAGTGGAGCTGCAGGGGCATGTTCTATACACCAAAACTGCTTCATTAAGCTAAAGTTGTTCAGGTAACTATAGTGTCCCTTTAATTTTAGAGATAAAAATAATTAAACACACACGCACATGCATACACACAAATATACATACACTCAAATCCGTGTCATTACATTAAGTTCCTGCAGATTTACAGAATCCTATAAAATTAATTGTTCATTGTAAGCAACATTGCTTAGGAATGATGTGCCATTTAGATGATGCTCAATTTATGAACGTTAAACACAAAACAAACAAAACATTACTTAAATCACAACAGCCCTGAACAAGTAAATAAAAGGCATGGCGGATCTATGGATGTTAGTGGTTTAGGCCAAACACGGACTCATCTTTCTGTTCTTAGTAGGCAGGAAAAAGAAAATCAGGTTTGGTCTTCTGTTACCGTAGCCCACCTGCTTTTAATATTCATCTTGCTGTGCATTCAAGTACAACTTTGGGCATTTGCTGTTATAAAGAGCAGTTTGAATATTAGCAGCCTGTTACGTTTAACAAGCCTACAACTCTCTGACCTCTTCCAATAACAATATATTTTACACCAAGGAACACTCACTTTTTAGTCTTTATCTCAAGCCAAGGTCAGTGATTTCTGAAATTATGTTACAATCACATATCTTCTAAATTTTTAAATATGCTCAAACAAAAATATGTTTGTGTTCAAAGTGTGCAATGAGTGCACAAACGTATCAAAAAAATAATGCATACATTTTTGGAAATATCTCCATTTGCCCATATAATAAAAGAAATATAATATGTGATGTATTAGAAGTAGAAAGTGCACATGGGATGCTTTAGGATAATATAAACAGGTATGTACGTCTGCACAGAAAGTTTTTAAATTGATCTCAAACCAAGTGGTTTATAACACAGCACAGATCAAAAATTCCATTCAGATTACAGCTATACAGTCTGTATAAAAAAACCAAAAATAACATTCCTTATTACAGCTTTTTCAATGACCTTACATAAAGTGGTATGTGTACAGCAGGATTGGGGAACTACTGAGAAATTTTTTTAGAAACACTAACAGAATTCCATCCGTAAGTGTCATTGTCAAGCTGAATGCTTTTGAATCCACTGGGTGGCTGGGCAGGTTTGTGACATAAGTCATAACAAATCTGTAAGTGATTATCAACAATCTTTAGGTAGTCACCCAGTTATTGTGGAACTACAGCTCCCAGAATGCATCATGGAAGTGTTTAGCTAGCATTGGCCACCCCACATATATATCCCTTAAGAACGCAAGACAGAATTATTCCATCATCGATGTCTTTCTCTTAAGAACCCATGACGAAATAATTCCACCATGCAGTAAAACTAGCCGAAGCCCTGGCGATAAGGCTTATACTGTTGCTGGTTATCTTGGTGTCCGAGTCAGGCTTACAGAATTTTGACAGCAAACCGAAGAACGACCGAGTGTAACTCAGTTTGACGCAGCTGAATGCAGTAATGATTATCTCCCTGATTCTGCAGGGCACACAGAATGACACAGATGACTGGGAACCCATCTGATAATTGTATGCCAAATATTCCACCTATCACAGCAAATAGTATGCACTTTGAATAGGTGAGCTGCTTATATTTGAAAATTGACCTGGCATTTGTGGTGTAAATTGCAATCATGAACTGCTGAAATGCTCCAAAATGAGACACTTATTTATTCAGAAGATGTAGCTAAGCATAATTTAGAGAAGTTTTATCACAGTATCACACATCAGATTTACAAAATACCCAGCAACAATGCAATGTGTATATGAAAAATGCATACCTCAATTATTATTATATTTCAACACAAAATTTGAAATAAGCTACTGAAAGAACAACGGCACATTAAGACAAAATACACATCATAGGCGAAACCCTGCATTGCCTACTTTCACAAATGGTAGGCCTTTGTGGGATAATTTGAACTGCCAAACAGGGAAAATGCCTCAGACATTTTTCGATAATTTCAATGGTACAAGACGGCATCCGGGACACAAGGAAATTGTCCTGTCCTAGGGAAAAATTACCACAAGCTTTGACATAAACTGATGAAAAAAAGGTGACACATTAAAGCACAATATACACCATATGCGATGACCTGGAGTGTCAACTTCCACAATTGGTAGGCCGTATTATGTTTTTATTTCCTTAGATGGCTCATAATCTCCTTCCCGAAATTGCAGTAAACCTCTATCTTTTTGCAATGTCCATAACATTGATTATTTAGCTATGGCTTGCTGGTATTTTCCCTTTCGGTGGTTGGATGGGGGTAACCAATGTATTTTGATACATTGAAACTCTTTCTCCTTTTTTTTTTTTTCCTAATTGAAATTGTTTTAAAGGGGGTTCTTTTAGGTGGCCTCCAATGGCAGTCACATATTTACATCCAAACCATAATGCCTAGCAATGTATTGTGTTCAAATACAGTAGGTGTGCTATAATA
Source organism: Pelobates cultripes (assembly GCA_933207985.1). NCBI lineage: Eukaryota > Metazoa > Chordata > Amphibia > Anura > Pelobatidae > Pelobates > Pelobates cultripes. Next base: position 46,127,979 of record OW240922.1, on the reverse strand, counting down.
AAATGACTTCACAAACCAGGCCATTGTCTGACCTGGAGCAGATAAATTCTGCAATTCCTATAGCAGTTTACTCCTTTAGAACTCTCTCACGGAAAATGGAACCAAGCCTGTTTTATCTGGTCTCCGCTCTTCTTTAGAGAATACCAAACTGTGTGTGAGCATTGAATAACTCCATGAGTCACAGCTGTGGTATTTTTAGCTGAGCACATAAAACTCTCCTTGTGTGCAGTGATCATTTACATTATGATATACAATACAAACACACACACACGTGTAAAAGACAGACAGAAATAGATATATAGATAGATAGATAGATAGGTAGATAGATAGTGAGTGTACGCACCATCACATGGTATTTGTCATCTAGCCATCAGCTCTCAGAGAGACTGCTACTTGCTGTAGCGCCATGCTGATGATACCCAAAAGGTCAAAACTGTGCATTCCATGGCTGGTTGCTGGTCTTTTTGGAGCAAAACCCAGTCTTGTATGCAAGCACTGATGGGCTCCTGGCAAACGAAGCATGAGGAGCAGATGAAGACGGTGCTGGCTGCAAAGGACAGTTTCAAGTAAATAACTTTACCTTCCACTGCACCCTGTGACCAACGGTCCTAACCAGAGCTGTCCATTACGGGGGTCTTTACACAATATGCAAATACCCCCAAAAGTGGCAAATCCACTTTAACCCCTTAAGGACCAAACTTCTGGAATAAAAGGGAATTATGACATGTCACACATGTCATGTGTCCTTAAGGGGTTAAAGCAAATGTTTAGGTCTAATAATTAGGATTCCTATAGTGGCAATGACGGCTTGTGCACAACATTTATATGGCACATATTCTGTAGTGTAGTATAGTGCTTTAGACTCAAGTTGTTTCTCACACACACATTCCTCTATGTCTAGGCAATAGAATGTAAGCTTCCCATTAACAGAACCCTCTAAACATCGGTATTAGTAAATGCGCCTTGATTTAAGTTCCTGATCTGTAAGTATTGTTTTCCAAACTTTTACAGCAATGTCAAATGTGTTGGCACTTTTCACATTATTACTCCTAATTTATAAAGATCAGCATTAAATAAACAAAAAAAAAATCTTGTAAGTATTGTAAATCTCACAGTCTCTCAAAACAGAGAGAAATGTAAAGGTTATGTACAATGGTAGCACTGCGCAGCATGGGGTGGGAGTAAGGTTATAATACGTAGAGGGGAAACAATTGGGTGGAAAGGCGGAGTGAAGGAGAGACAGAGTGCTCATTTACTAGAGAGACATCAAAGGCTCAGCAAAGCCTCCGGGACAGGAAGAGACAGGGAGGTGTTTTTAAATGGAAACATTTTTTTCTTCCTGAAGGCTTAATCCAAACACAGAGATCACAGTTTAACCCTGTCTCGTAAAGAACAGTTTAAAAAAAATATCAAGAGATCAGAGAGCCGAAATGTAGAGATATGTCACAAATTATCTAGATTATAAACTTGTGGTAACAGAGACATGCTCTTGGAATCAGAGACCGCTGACTACTTGCTGTGTTACATGACATTATACAGCAATGTACCGTTATATGCCATCATAAGTGTCACAAGCCACACGCAAAAATAAATAAAATGAAATAAAAAATAAGAAACTTCATACATGTGGCAGTGTGTCACTTGGGGTTTAGTGCATAGGAATATATCACAAGTATGCTTGGTCCCCATGGTCGGATAATGAATGTGGCACCCCACGGAAATGCTATCATGCCCATCCACATAAAAAGCAAGAACAGTGCACCAACTGATCTTTGGGTTATTCCAGGCAGGAATGTTAACCCGTGGGCCATTGTTTATGGCTGCGTCCGGGCCCAGCTGGGATTGTTATAACACTGGTGGTCTGGCTTGATTTCCTGGAGTCTTAATAAATAACAGAGTAAAACAAGACTTTGATAGTTTCCAGAGTTTGGGTGTCTCGTTAACAGCCCTTACTCCTTGCAGAGGGTCCTCTCTAAAAGGCAACAGGGCACTTTGAAAGGTCATGTTACACCTCCTGTGATGTGTTTAAATCTCTGTATCAGGACTGTAGTAGAGTTAGTGTGGCAAAGCTGTACATGCTTTACTGTAGAGTCCTAAGTCAGATTTTATTTGCAGTGTTCATAGAACATTAAACTTTGCATTAAAACAATAAGTAACTTTTAGAAGAAACACATCTGTTCAACACGTTTATGGATTTTATCTGTGGCACAGATCCAAGTCAAACAGAACAAGTGCTTTGATGGCAAACAGGTCTGGTTCTGCAAAAAATAAAATAGTCTAGATTCCCATACCTTTTTTGGATGTATTAGGGTGCTATCAGACAATGCATTTAATGAATGTATTTATGACAGATTAGGTGTCCACCAATCCCTTAAAGGAGCACTATAGGGTCATGAACACAAACATGTATTCCTGACCCTATAGTGTTAAAACCCCTAGCTCTATCTTACCTCCCTAAATATAGTAAAATCTTACTTGTATTCCAGTCTGGAGCTGCTGCCTCTGTTTCTGAACTGCCTTTGACCTCTGACATCATCAGAAGTGGTGGTCTGAGCCAATCACAATGCTTCCCTATAGGATTGGCTGAGACTGTCAAGGAGGCAGATCAGAGGCAGAGCCAGCACAAGTCAAGCACAGTCCTGGCCAATCAGCATCTCCTCAAAGAGTTGCATTGAATCAATGCATCTTTATGAGGAAAGTACAGTGTCTGCATGCAGAGGGTGGAGACACTGAATGGCAGTGTGCACACTAGGCAGGACTGCCCCAGGAAGCACCTTGAGCAGTCATATGAGGATAGGCCAGTGGAGGTATCCCTAGGCTGTTATGTAAACACTGCATTTTCTCTGAAAAGAAAGTGTTTACAGCAAAATCCCTTAAGGGAATGATTATACTCACCAGAACAAATACAATAAGCTGTAGTTGTTAGAGTGACTATAGTGTCCCTTTAATTTGCTGTTTCTGACATTGGAGACAGAGCTTATTCTTGAGACCATCATAACAGTGGCAGGTGACAGTAACGAGGGATCATTAATATTCCAGAGGCACTGAGGTCTGCCCAGTAGGTCAGGTTCTACCAATGAAAATCCTAATACAAGAATGTCTAACTTGGTGACTGTGGCTTCAAGTTCTTATAACTCATGATGTCATTTAAAACAAGACCAAAGTAAATTATTTTAAAAAATAAATAAGAAAAATACACAATTGCTTGTTCTATCATTGGGAGCTCTAAACAATGACATAAATTAGAAATAATTTGGGGGGGAAGCCTTTTCTATTCTATTGATGAAACTTGAAACCAAATTTGCTGGTGACACCAAGCCATAATTATTATTATTATGATGATGATTATATTTATAGAGCGCCGACAAATTCCGCAGCGCTTTACAATGGGTGGACGAACAGACATGTAGTTGTAACCAGACAAGTTGGACACACAGGAACAGAGGGGTTGAGGGCCCTGCTCAATGAGCTTACATGCTAGAGGGAGTGGGGTAAAATGACACAAAAAGGTATGGATAGTATTAGACTAGTGACAGTTGCAGAAGAGGAATCAGTCAGGAGCTATTAACAGTTTAATTGATATGCTTTTATGAAGTGGGTTTTTAACGATTTTTTGAAGATGTGGAGACTGGGTGAGCATCTAACGGAGGAGGGAAGCGTGTTACACAGGAACGGAGCAGCTTTCGAGAAATCTTGAAGGCAAGCATCAGAGGTGGGAGTACGGACAGAAGATAGACCTAAGTCTTCAATAGATCGTAAGGGCCTAGACGGGACATACTTGTGTATAAGGGAGAATAGATAGTTGGGAGCAGCATTATGTAGAGATTTGAAAGCAAGAACCAGAATTTTAAATTGAGCTCTAGCCAATGTAGGGACTGACAGAAGGGTGAGGCATGGGAGGTGCGGGCGGACAGGAAGATGAGCCTCGCCGCCGCATTCATTATGGACTATAACGGCGCAAGTTGGGAGCATGTAAGACCACTGAGAAGCGGATTACAGTAGTCAAGGCGAGAATTGAGAATAATTAGTCTTTGGTACAAATAATTTAAAAGATCGATCACAATTATATATTTTTATATATATATATATATATATATACACACACACACACACATATATATATACTGTACATACACACACACACACACACACACACACACACACACTACTTAGCTCTTCAGTAATACCCTTAATATTTTCAGATAAATTGTCCTATCGTGTGAATATTAGAGAAGAACTGGTGGTGTTTATGTAATGTAGTGATCTGATCAAATAGTTCAGCGATGAAGTATGGACCTCTTAAAACCACAGTGGTTTTGTCTCCAGGTTTACTGAAAGATTTATATCAAATAACACAAGAAATTCTACATAGCACAGGAGGGAAGCATATGTCAAGGAAAGAGAAGTGATTGAACAAGAGGTCAACGTCTGAAGCTGAAGGGAGGCAGCAACAGGGGAAATGTGAGGAAGTACTTGTGCACTAAATAAGATGGCAGGCAGGGACTCACTGACCGGGTGGTCTTGGGGAATAGTTGAAGGTCGCCACTCATAGTTTCGGAGGGGAAAATGAATTACACTAAATAGGATACATTTATTGTCAAACACTAACCAATAAGTCAGTGGAAACCTCTCAAGTGGATAATAAAATTATAATTTATTAAGATCTGATTATTACAGTTCTTTCTACAATTAATATCATACTTAATAGTAGGTACATGGGACATCTTCCAGTATCTTCAACAAATACAGTTAAGCAGCATGATTTAACTAGATTAAGCTAAATGTGTAAAGCCTATTGATTGACTTCTAGGCAAGAATCTAGAGAAAGGCGTTAAGGAAGGCCATGCAGAAGTGATACGGAATTAACACACAGTATAACATTGCTTACAATTCTAAAATAGCTTTTTTTTAGGACAGAGGTTTACACAGTCATTGCAACGACATCAATTGATTATAGCTTGAAAAAAAAGAGATCAAAAGAATTGAAGATTGTTAAGCGCTGCAGAATTTGTTGGCGCTTTCTAAATAATAATAAAGCAAATAAGTAGCAAGCTACCAATACAGATGGTTTCAGGGTTAAGATATATAAAACAGAGATATGGGATAAAAATCCAGGAAAGTTTGGAGGAATGTACAGTTGGCATACATGGATATACAGATTTCAGATTATAAACCTTGCGACTAATACTTTTACTTGCTACTCGGCAATAATTGTTGGTTTCCTTATCTACTGCTTGATGGTTAAACTACGCAGAACATTGTGAGCGTCTATAAACCAGACACATTTTTAATAAGTATGTAAAAGAATGTTCATATAGGACGCAGGCAGACGGAGTGAACAACCACCTCCATGCACATTCTATTTCTGTACATATCACAGAGAAATAAGAATGCGGAGGAGCAAGGTCATGAGCAGATGATCTTCAGCTCAGCTGGTCCTGACACGCGTACGCTTTCATAGCACTTCTAACAAGCGTACTGCAGACAGACTTTGCGTACTTTCAAGGAAGGGTATACCTTATGTGTAATAATTTTCAGCTATCAGAGTGTACATCACACTTACTGGATGTGCCATACACATTCCAGGTAAGTGCTAGAGGCACAGTGGGGTTTGCTGCAAAATTACAATGCAATATGCAGAGATTATGTTGATGGTTATGAAATATCTGCCACATTTTTTTTACTACTTTTTTTAAAGAATGCTGCAATTTAGAAAGCACAAAGAATAATGTGCACTACAGCCAATTCATTTAAAAAGACACTTTGTGAATGAGGCTTTACAAATGTGTGGCAATATACGAAAAGGAAAATTCATCCAGCTTTAAAAAAAATAAAACACCTTTCAAATACCTTGATAGATGACATAGTAGAACAGTCCCTTTATTAATGGGAATATCTAATTGCCAACTAAAAATTCCTCGGAAAAAGATGTTTCAGTACATGAACTTGCGTGTATGTGTATGTGTATACACACAAACACACACATACACATTTATGGGCGAAAGTTAATGGTCTGAGATGTGTGTGTGTGTGTGTGTGTGTACAAAATGTAAAGTTACGTTTTATTTTTGTAAACATTTCAGATTAAAGGGACACTATAGTCACCAGAACAACTACAGCTTAATGTAGTTGTCTTGGTGAGTATAATAGCTCCCTTCAGGCATTTCAGAGAAAAGGCAGTGCTTACATTGCCCCTAGGGACACCTCCATGTGGCCACTCGTCTGCTGTTCAACGTCCTCGCGTTCTGCATGGAGACGCTGAATTTTCCTCATGCATCTCTATGAGGTCCTGACTGGCCAAAACGGCCCCACCCATGTGCCATTTTGATGATGTCACACAGGGGGTGGAGCCAGCGCCGGCAGACCCGCGCGGCGCTGGAAATAAGGTGAGTTTTAAACTTTTATAGAGGGGCTAAGGAGGGGGCAAGCCACCTATATGGTGGGTTTAGCACTATAGGGTCAGGAATACATGTTTATCAGACAGCCACTAGAGGCGAATCCTGCTGTTTCACTATGTTGAACTCCGTGAAACGATGCTGGCCGTTTTTACGCTTTGCATGAGGATGTCCAGCGTCTTGCAAAACAGCTTAGGAAAGAAATTATTCAATGCAGAATTGATTCAAAACAGAATCTGTGGCCATGTGTGTGTGTTGGCCAAGGTTGCTGGGAAAAACGGAATTTATTTTCCAATGCGGAAGGCCTAATGCGCACACGGCCCTGGCTGAAAATGCGTGTTAGGTTACCCCCTCGCAATGATATCACAGGAGGCTGAAACGGAGCAAGCGCCGAGGTACTTGTGCACTGGAATTGGGTAAGTGTTTTAAAGGTTTTTTTAACCCTTTCATTGACACAGGGGTGACAGTGAGGACAGAAGGACACTATAGAGTTAGGATTATAGCTTTGTTTTCCTAACACTATAGTGTTCGTTTCGAACGATTCCTAAAATCAAGATCACAATCTCCAAACGAGCAGCATGCATAACAGAGAGCGCTCTCAATGACTGCACATTCCATGACAGCTCCTGTGACATGCTACCTGAATCAAATGGTTATGTTCAACTAACTATACTTTCTAACTTCATAAAAGGAACCTTTCATACGCAGACTCGGTGTTGCCACATCGCCTCAGTGAGTTACATCATTGTGGAAGATAGGAAAAAGGAGAACTAATGAATGAGTAAACTACAAACAGCAAAAAGAAAATATATATATATATATATATATATATATATATATCCTTTTTTTTTTTTTTTAAATAAACACTTATGTATGTACACACATACATATACATACACAAAAACGCATATGTAGAAACACAAACCCACACACACACACACACACGTGAACAGTCACATTATTGAACATTGAAGTTAGGAGGTGGCATATAAACTCCCAGCATTCATTGTCTTCCAAGGACACAGCTGTACTGATACGGAATGAATTGAGATATCTGTGGGACTCTCCTCTCATTCCCTTTCACCCAGATATCTCATTCGGTCCTACCCACCTCTCACATTTCCTATTTAAAGGAGCAGCGTCTTTTAAAAAAAAAAAAATTTTGTGGTAAGACAAATCAGTTTCTCTTCTTTTATACCCCGTTCTTCCTGAACAATCAATATGTTACTTCAACACTGATTATATAAGCAGAACATATGTACCTGGTCTATCAACCTTAGCAAACTAATGTTCCAGGCGTCTCCAGCAGGGGAAAAAGTTTAAAGCTGCATTCTAATGGTACAGGACGCATAGATTATCAGATACATTTCTTTTCAGCACTGCTGTACATGAAAGTACTATTCACAATAAAACCAAATTATGAAGATCAAGCGGTTTATCAATTAAATTTTTAAAGGGTTATGGTATACAGTGCATGGAAACATGAGTGTGCTGGTCTGCAGCAAACGAGACCTCATACTTCATTTTTCATAAGCATTTATCTAAGTATTAGAATCATGCTCACTGCAAGCCCTTAGTCTGTACTGTGATTTTATTAAGTTGTAATTCAGAAACATAGAGCGTTAGGTAGTAGCGCACTGCTGTTTATTTTCTGAAATTACTACTTATAGATAGATGATCAGATAAGCAAAACTGTAAGGGTTTACACATGAAAGCAGAATCTAAGTTATAGCCAACAATGAATTCAGCAAGAAGAATTCAGATTGAGACTTGAAATGCAGCTAGTTTGGTCTAAAATATGCCTTTGTTCTCCAGAATTTACAGTTTACTGAACAAACTCTAAAAATTGAAACACCTGTGATAAAGCAGGGAGGATTTAAACTTAAAGATATAGTGCTCGGAAAATGTGATCAGAATATTGTACAAATGCAAGCAAATATAACTATATACAAATAACAAATACAATGCTCTAAGAAGATAGAGATCATCAGCACCAGGAAAACAGATGGTTTAGGTAAAATAAAGATAAATAAATAAAATACAGTAACAGGCACAGACTAACTGTGTAAAGATACAAATTGTAACACATGTAGAAAATGGATATTTACAGACAGGGGGTGGGGGTGGAATACACAGTCACAGACAAGACTAAAGATAGCACCTTCCAGACAGTTGTATGCATATCTTGTCACAATGAAAAGAATCTCTTAAAATCACACTATACTCAATAGTGTACAAACTACTGTAGCGAGACACTGAACATGTCACTCAGACGCTGTCATAATATGACAGATTGACTGCTACTACTGCAGTTCTATACACAGACACTGACAGGCAACACACAATGACACACTTGAAATGCACCAACAGACCTTGTGAAAATAAATCTGAGATATAAACAAAATAATGATATATATTAGGGACAGGAAACTGCCCTTCTGAATGGCATAGGTGTGAATGTAGAAAGGGCCGGTATCCTTTGGATTGATGTGAAGACCTCCTTAATAGGAAGATATCTACAGCATTGATGGAGAAGTAATTATTCTAGGGTAGGGGGATTTAGCTGATGCAAGCTAAGATCTATATCATTATTGCTGATGACTAAGATGAAAAGCAAAATACACAATGTGAAGACATTTGTGCAGTTACTTGTACAAAGGTGAGGTCAGGCTAGTTTAGAATTGTACAGAAGGATGTCTGAAATTGGAAGAAGTCCATCAAAGACAAAGCTGCTCTAAGGCAGGAATATGACAGAAAGTTTGTTGGAATGGTTGTGGGGGTGGACAGTGAAAGGCTAGCAGTTGGCCACTAAACTTTTTCTTTCCAATCGGTGCTTTACCAGTAGGTGGCAGTACCATGTAGGTAGCTATTTTAACTACAATTAATCCTTGTGGTCACTATTTGAGTAATACATAAGATATTATACAAAAAAAAAAAAATTGCTTAGTTTGCAAATTAAGAAAATGATTTCAATTATCTGGGTCACTTAAATAATTTCTCTTCCTGCCATTTTCCCTATTTTGTTTCCTTTTACATTATCTAACTTTTCTGTTCAAGAACTGGAAGACAACGTCAAAATCTTTCTCCATTCTAGCGGCAGTTCCACACACATGATATGCGCCAACCGCCATATAACCAATATAATGATGATTTGGAGATTTAAAAACAACATATCTCTGACATCCCATTCAACTCTAAGAAAAAATTATTATTATTTTTTTTTAAAGATATTTTGTGATGTGTAAGAAAATTCAATAGACAGTAATGTTTTTAAAAGTGTGTTACTATAGAGATCTTTAAGTTTTAACCTGCTCTAACCTAGTCTCGAAGAAACTCAGATTCGTGTTTATCGCTGTTTCTCAGGGCTCTGAATAAGAGAAAAATCAATGAGCTTTGTACTGCAAAACTGTTCATTATGGCAAGAAAACTGCAGCCGAATTGATCTGTTTAAACTAAAGAATGCCGCGGAAGCCCTGAATTGTCAGAGAATGAGTAGGTGTATGTGGAGGGGAATACTGAAAAATAAATATCTGAGGTGAGGTTGTAAAGGGGAACAAGTCATGTACTAATAAACAGGGATGGTCTACGAAGTGCGAAATATATGTTTACACTGTGCAAAACTGAATTCATCTCGATCTCAGCCTTCAACATTTACAGTGTAGGTTTCTCGATCGAGCAAGGATAAGGTGATATATACAATTATGTGGGTCAATATTTCCGTGAAAGGATCTGATAAAATGATAAGAAATAAGTAAATACATCAATGAAAAGGAAAAGCAACTTATCCCAAACAGTCAGAAGTTAAGATTGTTTAATAAATGGTTAGACATATTGGATTAGAGTTACATCCAGTCTGTACCTGGAAAAAGTTAATCAGTTTAATTTTAAAGGTACATTGGTTTATTGTCTTCCATGTTTTGAGGATTTAAAGTAACTGTATGCATTGATCCATTTGATCTTTTTTTTTGGGGGGGGGGCTGCCTCTTTTCTTTCTCAATGATAAGGTGTTGCCTGATAATCACCTAAACTAAATTAATATGTATGCTGAAATCTGACAAATAACAGAAATATAGAATACGAAAATTACAATAATATCTATTCATAGGGGGTTTATCAGATCCTTTGATTGTTTCACAAAATGGTAAATAATGCTGAAAAGGATTAGAATGTGATAAGAATTCTAAAATAGGTGGAGACAAGCATGTATTCCTGAAACTATAGTGTTTAACTAATTAGACCCCCGCCCCCTGTTAGATCGCTTAGGAAAAGTGTTTTTACTCATCTATTCCCCTGCAACGCCGGTCTCACCGCCATGACTGAGATCATCAATCTTGATGATCTCAGCCCATCCCATAGGAAAGCATTGTGAGGTTATTGCGCATGCGCGGTAAAACACAGCATTGCGACAATCAGCATCTTCTCATAGAAATGCATTGAATCAATGCACCTCTATGGGAAGGCCTGTACAGCATTGGGCTAGGAAGCATCTCTAGTGGCTATCCGAGTGACTACACCTAGAGGTGTTTCTAGGCAGCAATGTAAGCACTGCCTTTTCTCTAAAAAGTCAGCGTTCACAGTGCTTACCCTCCAGGGACAGGCTATAGACACCAGAACTACCACACTAACCTGTAGTTGTTCTTGTCACAATAGTGTGCCTTGAATTCAAAGAAATTTATAGTATACAAAATGTCATGCAAATGTATTTATAGATCTGCCATATGTTTCTATTACCAGGAATGTCGTAGTTTGAGCAGGCCTTTCTTTACCACTTTCCTCAGTTAATATTCTGTATGTCAAATATCCACATTCTAGAATTGTAAAGCACTGCGAAATACGTTGGTGCCATATAAATGCTAACAATAATACTCCTATAATGAGCTGCAGTGCGAATGGTGCTTTGAGTATTCCACAATGCATCAGCATAAGGAGTTTCATGTTCAGTGATGCACTGCCTTTACAGCAACACTTGAAAGAAATCTTGTAAAGACAATCAATATTTCTATCACTTGTCCTTTATTCGTGTAGTGTCAACATAAATCGGCATCACCGTACAACCAGAATTTAACTAACTCCATGGTTTGTTTCAAAACATATTTAACCCTTTTAACTAACAGAAGGATTATACGTCGGCAGTTCTGCCATGTGGTGTGCACCCAACATAACTGCTAACACTGCTAAAAAATTTTTTTTAGATATATATATATATATATATATATATATATATATATATATATATATACACACACACACACATATACACACACACACACACATTTAAAAAAGCTAGAAGAATAAAAATTCCAGGGACATTTTGCTTTTGGGCACTAACTACCCAGAGTGTCACTAAGAAGCTATTGAGCCACATAGCGTGAAGTCAACAGAAAGCCTTGCAGAGGAGATGTAGAGATGTGCTTGAATTTTAGAGAGCTCATTACCCCAACTAAACACTACATAAAGCCATACAATAAGATAAATAGGCATGAGTAACACCGAAAATGCCTTCAAAACAAGTGTATCACCATATTTATGATTCAACACAGCCTTGGGCAGTCTACTGTAACTTTCTGATTCGCAATTCGATCATGTTCAGTGTTCCTGCGAAGGCTGCATTTTGTTGAATAAACTTCTCTACAGGACTACACTAAGTCTCCACGTTATATCTATTTAGTGAGCTGCCAACTTGTGTTGCCACAATTACAGTGTTGGCAAGAATGGTGAAACCGGACCACAACCCGTTTAGAAATAACATCATGAGCGCCTTATTCCAGTCCAATCTGAATTTTGAATTAGGTAATGAAATATAAAACAACTTTTACATATATAACATATTCCTATTCGTTTCAACCCATTATCTGACTCTCTTGACTTAAAGGAACACTATAGGGTCAGGAATACAAACATGTATTTCTGATCCTATAGTGTTAACACCATCTAGCCTCCCCTGGCCTCCCTAAATATAGAAAAATCTTACCTTTATTCCAGTCTGCTCCTGACTCTGCCCCTGATCTGCCTGCTGATATCATCAGATGTGGTGGTCTGAGCCAATCGCAATGTTTTCCCACTGTCAAGGAGGCAGATCAGGTGCAGAGCCAGCACATGTCAAACACAGTCCTGGCCAATCAGCATATCCTCATAGAGATGCAGTGAATCAATGCATTTCTATTGGGAAAGTTCAGTGTCTCCATGCAGAGGGTGGAGATACTTATATGTTGTGATGCATTTTAGGCAGCCATGACCCAGGAAGGATCTCTACCAGCCATCTGAGGAGTGGCCAGTGAAGTTATCAATAGGCTGTAATGTAAACACTGCATTTTCTATGAAAAGACAGTGTTTACAGCAAAAAGCCTGAAGGTAATGATTCTACTCACCAGAACAAATTCAATAAGCTGTAGTTGTTCTGGTAACTATAGTGTCCCTTTAAGTTTATAGTAAAGTTTTAGCAAATTACATCATAGTCCAGGTCAGACAAGGCACAGCCAGGGAAAACATTGCAAATGAGGAGAAACAGAAGCATTGTTTCATTTCTCCTATGTATGCTTTCTCCAAGATGAAAGCACGCATGCGCAGCATAAAGAGGTTCGTATTTCTGCATTTAAAGGGTTACTCCAAGCACCATTACCACTTCGGTAATTTCCTGTGGTCATGGTGCCTGGAGATTGCATGTGCAGCGTTTCGCTTGGAAACACTGCACATACAGAGATTAACCTTTTTGCTACTGGAAGTGTAACTCCACCTTCGGCAGCGTTACAGTGGTGTCAGCACTCCGCACGGAACTAGAGTTCTGGGCTGGATAATTTAAATTCTGTGCATGGTTTCTGAACCCCTGCAGATCCTGGAAGCGCGTCACTGGACTACAAAGAAGCATCGGAGCACGGCTTGGAGCAACCCTTTAATATTAATTTTCTCACCACAATCATACATACTTGTATAATATGGAGATAAAATCCTGTGAAGTGACGATTATAGTCATCAAGCAAAAAAATTAAATATAAAATAAACTATGCTGTATACTAATTGTACAAGAAATAATCATGTAGATCTGGGTATTTTAACTAGCAAAAAAAAAACACACACACTTTGGATCCCCTTGAACCACACTCCCATATGGCAGGTGTTGGCAACTTTCGGTACTCCAGATGTTGTGGTCTACATCTCCCCTGATGCTGTGCCAGCATTATGGCTCTAAAAGCATTATGGTAGATGTAGTTCACATCTTGAGTGCTAAAAGAACTCAAGGTTGCCAACCCCAGCTGTATGCCTTAAAATACATATTATTATTTTTTTATTTTTTTTTTAAGGGTGCATAGGAAGGACAGGTTGGGCCCTAGACAACCTTTGGCATAACACAGGTAGAAATGTGTGGGTATAATACTTAACAGTGCATTGCCTCCTGCTGAAACTGTCCTCTAGAATTATGTATCCCATTCTGTAAGACTATCAGTTGCATTCCAGATTGAGAGCCTCTTAGAAAATCCCCATGAACAGAGAAACTTATCATGTTCCCCTGCAATAATCAGCTACACAGATTTTTGAAGGTGACCAACTGCTGCGCCTGGCTACCACCTGAGCAATCTAATTTATCCAATGATTTCTTTTTTTTATTCTCCAATGGATCTTCACGTACCATCTGTTTATTACCACAACCTCACACTAGAAGGCAAGCTTGCCAAAGCAGGATCCTCCAGCATCGCATGTATATTATATTTTGAGTAATGTTTCAGTAGAAACATTTGTTTATTTCATTAATGCGACTCTGCAGAATGTCCTGGAGATATAATATAGTTATATATAAATACATATTAATGTTTGGCTTACTACAAATCTAACCCCATACACAGGGTATCAGATTCTACATTTTTATAAGATTCAATATTTGCTGTCAAAGTACTATTACAGGGAACATACTAGAAAAATATATGATATAGCCCATCAGCAGCCCTTTGAGCCTCCTGAGATGTACCGTGAAACCTTTACTTGCAGTTGTCCCAATCATCTCATTTAAGTGGACTGGATGCAGTGTTCCTGTCCCCTTAGCCCTGCATTGTATAACATTGCAGTTTCAGAGAAACCTGCAATGTTTCCATTAAAGGGCTAAGACTGCCTCCAGTAGCGGTCTACCATCTAGCGTCTTCTAAATCCTTATAGGAAAGTACTGAGTCAATGCTTTCCTATGGGGAAGGCCAAATGTGTGCGCGGCTCTTGCCATACATGCTCATTAAGTTCCCCTCATTGAGTGAAGACGAAGGAGCCTGACCCAGCTTCGCAGGACCTCTGCACTGAAATCGGGGGTTATTTAACACTTTCATGGCTGAGTGCGGGGACCACAGAGGCAGAGAGAGACTTAAGTGTTAGGAATACAGGTTTACATCCCTAACAATTTAGTGTTTCTTTACCCATAAACAACACAAGAGTAAACATTGGAAAAGTTTTTCTTTGTGTTTCTTAATGTTCCTAAGGATAACAGACATGCGTGTAGTAGGTCATATTTTTGAAAACAGTGACCTGGTTATAATATTCTTCCAAATGCTATCCTCTTAATCCAGTATTTTTATTTATTTTATAATAAGGCTGCAAGGTCTTCATGCTACAGGTGTGCATTGTTTGAGAAGCGATTATGAAACGTCATTAGTCAAGCAGGCAAACAGATACAGCAAACAGGGCAGATTAGCAGAAATCAAATTTACAAGTCTAATCCTTTCTGGTAAAGAACAGACATTCGTTCTAAAATGTAACAAAAAGGAGAAAGAGTTAACAGATAGGTTCATACAGTAGTACTCTGTATTAAATCTGCCTTCACTTGGCAAACAATTCAAAACGGAAGGGTAATGCTAAAGCATCATGACCTACGTCAGTGATTTTGAAGTAGTTATGGTGCCTGGAGTCTGTATGTGCATCTTTTTGCTTTGAAACACTACACATAGGGAGTTTAACCCCTCTGCTGCCAGACTTTTAGCACCCCCCCACCCACAGCATCATTAGAGAGTCATCAATCCGCACTGAACAAGCGTTTCAGTCTAATGTCAATTCTGTAGAACTTTCGTTGCACAGAATATCAGCCAATGGCTGAGGGAGGCAGTCAGTTGATGCTCCGAGCCAATGAATGGCAGCAGCCAGGGAGCATTGGAGCCCGGAAGCGACTCAGGTAAGGGAAGCAAAATGTTTGTGACTGGGCCAATGTACTTTTGACATCGTAACCACTACAACAGGCTGTAGTGGCTGTGATGATTGAAGTAACCTTTAATTTTATTTTCCCTTTCGAGGTAGCATAATTGCAAATGAGAGGCATCCTAGTGCAGAACTTTCAATTACAGTAGATCCTCTAATGGGAGATCATGGCAAATATCATTTGTGCACACAAGTGTTGGTCAAAAGACAGCCATTAGGTGTGTACAATCCTTACTCCATGGATCTGATATATCAGGAATTTGCAAAGACAGCGTTTATCATACAGCTCATATCCTGTATAAAATTTCCCTTTTTCACTTGAGCATCTTTATACACTTCTTCAGCCACTCCTTACAATTATTTGCAAAAGTAGGGTTATGAGTCGTAAACTGTGTTTCCTAGGTAAGCCCTCAGCCATTTTAATCAATGTGATGTGAAATACAAACCGTATATTTTTTTTCAACACTGAGATACTTTATTGGGTTTTAGCGTTTGTCAAGTGGTATCACAAGAGGAAACAGAACAAAATCTCAATAATAACGACTCTATCCCTTCTGGTAATATTTTGGGAATTAAGGAATATTCCAAGCCACTCTCTATCAACCATTAGAGAGGCATGGGCATTCTGTGGGAGATGAGAATATTCTTGGCACACTTTCTGTCAATCATTATATACAGACAGAAATATTCCCCTCACCCCGGTCAGTTAGTAAGCAGCAGAAAGATTCCAGGTAGAAAACCACTTTTCAAAAAAGGCAACAAAGCCTGGATACTATAGCTACGCTTGATAATCAAGGCAAGAATAGCCATTAAAATAGCGTGCTTTGAGAGTTAAAAATCTATTTCTTTAGCTTGGATGAGCATGTATTGCTGCTGGGACAAATGCTTGTCGCTCTGTGGCAGCCTCACATTATTGGCAGACAAACTAACTTCCTACACAACACACACACAATGATCAGATGTAAATAAAACATAGCGATCATGTAAACTTGTTCTGATATCATCAGCCTGGAAAATCATTAGCCCTGTCATCAGATAGACACTGACAGAATAGACTGGAGTCCTTTATAGATACAAGTCTTCCCTGGATCTTATACTGTAAAGCTGGCTCCTAAACTGTACAAATACGCAATAACTTTTCCTCATTGAAAAAAATAAAAGTATGATGAACCAATGCAGTCATCATGAGGCTCCATCAGGAGATCCAATGGCCTGACTGAGTTCATTCTCAGGACCCATGATGAAAGTGGAAGTGACAATTTTAGTTACCTGGCAACAATTACATGAAATTCACTGTACAGATCTCAGAGAGACTGAGAAATTAAGCGCATAGGATTTATTTTTTATTTTTTTTAACTGCTGTAAACACTGAAACAAATTACTATGTCCTGCTCCCAAAATAAATTTCCTTGTGAATATGATGAAATAGAACTTACAATTAGTTATGCAGGACACAGTTTGAGGCAGTGCCCAGATTTCTTGATTGTAAACCTGCGCTTGTATTTGTTAAAGGGACACTCCAGGCATCAAAATGACTGACATCTAAATGAAGTTGTTAAGGTGCCAAGAGACCCCTGGAGGGGGGTCTCAAACAGTTTAACCCCAAAGTTGCTTCCAGCACTGGTCTCCACTCCCGCCCCGACGGCTTCTGAATTTTCTAAATAAGGAAAATGTACCTTTTGCAAACAATGTTAGTGAATGGGCAGTCACGGATTGTCAGAGAGCGTCAGATGACTTAGCCTAGCAGAGCCGCCCCTGCCCAGCGGCACTCCGCACTTCCTGAATTTAAAAATTTACAAGCCGGAAGCTGCTGGGGGGAGTGGAGAGCGGCATTGGAGGCAACTTTGGGGGTTAAACTGTTTGAGAACAGTCAACCCTTTGAGGTAAGGGTGCCTCCAAGGGCTACCTGGCACCATAACAACATCATTTAGATGAAGTTGTTTTGATGTCTGCAGTGTTCCTTTAAGAGAACATCTTACTATTTAGACAGAACTGTGTTGTGTGGTGCTAGCACTCATTATCTTGGGGGTTCATGTACTGTTTTTTTGCACATTACCTTCTTTGTAATACTGTTCTACAGTACAGTGCTGTACAAAATGTTGAAGCTTTATTAACAACAGACATTAGTTTTGCCACCGCTCCTCAGAATGATTCACAAGGTTGTATGGATGACATAACCTCCCAAGGTCAATATATTTTAATGAGGCGCAGAAGATGTTTCAGGAATCAGCCACCATAACCCCTCGAGCAAACCTTATTTATCACCTTATCCCTTACAAGAAGGATGTATGTGGACTCTGCAGGGAAGAGGCATTCTTCAGAACTCTGCTCCCATATTAAAATACTTTGCTTACTATTGTTGATACATAGTGCCAGATAGGAAGCGAGCGGACGCGCAGAGTCTCTGCACATAATTCAAAAAAAGAAAGAAAGAAAGAAAAAAAAATGTCTCAGTTCTGAAGGAAACCCCTCCAAAGGACCCCAAAGGCTTTGTTTTTATATGGGGATTAGTGCAGCTGCAATGGGGCCATCTGTAGGGGATGTGGCTCATAGTGGTGGGGACAGGGGGAGAGAGTAGGGAGGGAGTTTGTGAAGTTTCGTCTTTCACCCTGAACAATGATGAACTTCCCAGACAACAATCTCAGTAAAAAGAGTCTTGTAGATCACGTACTATAAGTCTCAAGTACATACTATATGACGGCTGAACTAATAACTTATTAGTGGTACAGGTATGATTTATTTTTTGTCCATTTCTCAGGAAGACACCATACACTGGCAGATGGGGATCCCTTGGATACAGTGAAATGCCACAATGCCCTTCAGCAGGCTCTATTGTGTGGCACCTGCAGGCAACCCAGTTGCCCAACCCACCCTCCCTCCTTGCTTCATAATGCAAAGGCCTCTTGTAGAGAAAAAGACAGCTGCAGCCCTTTTTACCTTCTCTTAACAAGTGCCTGACACCACCCCACCTCCCCCAGAACAGACGTGGCCCAAAAGTGCTGCCTTTTGCGATTTAACAACTTCTTTGCAACAGCTTGCTCCTGCCTGCTCATCACAAGTACCCAGTAATCACCCCGTGATTTGTGCCACTAGATTGATGCTCACTTCATGGCCAAATCAAACATGGAGATTTACGCTATTTCCTAGCAACATTATTTGCACGACTAAACACAATACATATTACGAATACGCATTAACGCCTACATATATTTTTCTTCATATGCACACACACATGCGTGCATACTTTAAGTAGTCTTACGTAGTTTATTTTTCCCTGTACACTTGAGTACACAGCAGATTTATTTCCCATGATGCAGCTGAAATGCTTGCATGCTTTCATTGCTATAGAGTCTTTCTCAGCCCCCAACCAAGGCCACATTCCAACAGCAAGGAATGTACCTGATGAACAGATTCACACACCTGGCAGTAACTTGATATTTTCACTGTCTAACAATGTCCTGATGGGTCTGCTTTCTGTTTAGCCTACTATAGCCCATCCACTTGTAACAATACTGAATAAGTATGATCTGCATACCAGTGACTTTTTAAAAAAAGATTTTTTAACTTGTTGCGATTATTTAACATTTTCAGTCTTTTACAGTCAAAATAGAAAAAAAACAAAAAGAAAGTATGGAACAGTAGCAGATTGCAGTGGTCCCTAAGATGTGAAAGGGAAAATCGTCCTTACGTGCCTTGGTAACCATAGGCACAACTAAGTGTTAGTGGACACAAAACGCTGCAGGCAATAGGTAACTATCAAAGTATCCCACCATGTTTGAAAATGCTGTGTGTCCACTGTAGGCACAGCTGGTGTGATCTAGCATGTAAGCTCATTGAGCATTTGTCTGGTTACAACTACGTGTCTGTTAGTCCACCCATTGTCCAGCGCTTTGGAATTTGCTGGCGCTATATAAATAATAAAATAATATTAATAATAATAATAATAATAATATACATATAGCACACAATACATATTTTTGTCTAAAGAATGTCTGCCCATTCTTTGCACCAAAATTAACAAAAATGTAAATGAAAAGGATGGTCGACAGACATACGTCATCAAGGGGAATCTATAGGTTAATGCAACATCTCCATATTAAAAAACAAAATAAATGAAAATTTTAAAAATGAAAATGCATTCCTTATTTACAAAAACAACCAGACGTTCATATAATAATGAACTTACTTGAAAATATGTTATCTTCTCTATTGCATGAATCTGAGCATGCAGAAATGGAAACCGTTTATGCCGGATGGACAGACAGACACATAGAACAAGAAGGAACAGACGGCTGAATGTTTGGAGTTTAATTTACCACATAGTTTAGACTACGTAATGTATTTTTGAACAGGATAAAAGTAAATATTACTTAGAAGAAGAAGAAAAAACAAACAAACAAACAACAGATATATATTTACACAGAGACAATGTGTGACTGAGAATTATGATCTGAAGGTGTGATTATCGGGCTCAGTTTACGGGAACACTATAGTGTTAGGAAGACAAACGTAGATTCCTAATGCCATAGTGCCCCGTCCCTAGTAATATGTAGGTGCCCCCCTCCTTGGCAGGGCCTACAATCTGTCCCTTTAACCCAAAACTACACTAAACCCCAAACTGCCATAAATAACCCCTACAAATTTCTAGATATGGACAGGTGTGGCTACTTGCATTCAAATGAGAATTTCATCTATTAACTTTCCCATTAGTTTCAAACAGATTCTTAGCAAGAATGTTGCTTAAAAGGACAGGTATTACTCAAAGCACCCTACCTTGAAAAAAAAGAAGAAGAAAGCCAATAAACAGAATAGTACGAACACCACTTGAAATCAGTTTGTGGGTTATTTTCTCAAGTGCAAAACACTGAGGACTTCTAGATGTAAATGAGGGCCCATTTCGGAAAATGGTTGTGCAATATGCTTTACAGTATTTGCATGCATGATCACGCGGAAATGTTTCAGCTGGTCATTTGTTTCTAGTCAAATAAGTTGCTTAAAACATATATATATTATATATATATACACATATACATACATATACACATGTGATCTATAATATATATATGCATGTGATCTAATTTTTTTTATTACTGCTATTTATAAAGCACCAACAGATTCTGCAGCGCTGTACAATTAGTGGAGAAACATACAATATACACAGACAAATACAAGAGGTAGAGAGAGCCCTGCCCGTAAGCTGCTATCTAGCCATTGAAGCACTTTTATACAAAGTGCTTGGCTAGATGGCCCGTGAGATCTATAATATATCTATATAATATATATATATATATATATATATATATATATATATATATATTTATTATAGATTACATGCAGAGAATATTTATGTTCAAACAAAAATGCCCTTTTCCCTAGTGAGGAACTTATGGTTATTTATCCCTGTTATGCACAGCTCACCTATTTTAATGGATGGGCACACAATTTTTTTTTTTTGGCTAGGCCCCAACTTTTCTATCTATAGGCTCGGTTCCTGACCAAGGTGAACAAAGTTCATAGGTGTGCCTGAGGTCTACAGGAAGTTTGGAATTGTACAAATAGATGCTTAAGAACAATATTCTTCTCCCATTAAGTTTATTACAAAACCACAACTAGTGCAATCCTGATGAGCACCAAAGATAAACAGGTGTTCACGGCTTGGCACTGGTTCACTTCTATATTAGCCAATGCATAGAACAACAGATCATTGCAAAGTTCATGCACAGAAATGCTGGATGGAAATATAAACATTTTTTGTGATTATTTGCATATGTTGCATGGCATTCTGGGACTTTTGGAAACAAATCATTCATCTATGGCGACATGTAGATGTTACAATTACATTTAACATAACAAGCACTATATTAACATAAGGACATTTGTGAATATAATTATAAACGCAAACAAGAACAACATGCATACTAACAAGCCACACAGCATGCAAAATATTGACTCTGGAAGCACACATATTTAATAAACCAGTACCCATTACGGTTCATAGAATTTAGATTGTATAACCTCTTAAACGTTTAGATGCCTCAGTCCTGCTGACCTTGCTTAAATGTTGCTCTATTTTTATTTTTTTATTTAACTATTGTTTAACCATGTATCAAGAGAATTTACTGATAGACAGCAGACCCACAATAAAAATACAACAATATAGACAACTAACACACTCACAAAGAAGTCACAAAATCAAACCCTACTACAAAGCCAGCACAGAAACCTTATATACACTTGGGATATGTCAGAGAATGCTCCAATTCAAAACTCAGACCCTGGCAGAGGTGAAGGGGGAAGGGGGAGTTAGGGGAGCTGAACAGGAAACATTTTTAACCTAAGTCCCACAAAACAGACTCTTTGGACCCTTAAGAGTTGTAACCACTTTAACAAGCTCTGACTTTTTTTCTGGCAAATGTGTAACAGCCAGAAATAGTGTGACACTGAATAAAACGTAGCAGTCTATCCCCCCACCTCTCCCTTCTAGTAATTTATTAGCTGAGTTATGAGCATGATATACATTACACATGCAGCGAACTTCCCCATGCACAAAAAAAAAACAAAAAAACCTTTGAAATGTACTCTTTCCAGACTTGACATATTTCTACAAAGAAGGGGAGGGAGGAGAGAGAAAGGCAGGAGATTTAGCTCTCCTTTCTCTCTCTCTCTCTCTCTCACACACACACAGACACACAAACACACACACATGGGAGGGGGGGTCACAGGGCAGAAGCACAAAAGGGAAGTTACACAGACAGGACAGGATATGTCCCAGAAATTTACTGCAGTTTTGTGTTAACCTTTATGTTGCTGTAGGGAAGTCTGAATAGACATAAACTGCAACGATGAACAATGTACAGTGCAAATGCACAACAACGATTTTTTAAAGCTAGGACTGAAAAGCATCATAGGAGTTGTGCTTCTGCAACAGCTTGGAGACAACATTTTTTTCACTCTTTGTCTAAACTTTTAAGCATACTTGTTCCTTTAAATGTGACCAGATCTGGATGTAGTAGTACCATGCTGGGCTGGTCTGATGACAAGGTGTTAATATAGGCATCGATATCCCCCCCAGATTCACTGTTTTGATGGATACTGTGCTTTATGTGCTCAGGTCCCCCCCCAGGCCAAAGTTATCACCGGAAAACAGAAAACGTGTTAATGGCTGTGAGACCACCATTAAAGAATAGCATGCAGTTGAACCAGCAATCAGCCTGACACAAAGGCCAAAATGATCTGGTCTTCAATGAAATGTTTGCCAACAAACCTTCCCCCAGATAGCCAGGACCTATTCAACAACCTTTACGTTTAATACTGGTTTCGACCAGCTTCTGAGAGAACACATAGAAAGGAAATACAGGAATGCACAGAGCATCAAGTGGCCTTATTTTATCCCTGCTTACCAAGGATAACATGGAGAAAGACTCAATGGATTATCTGGCTGTAGTGAAATATACTCACATAGTTCAACTACTTAAACACCTCAACTAGAATCCTTGGAATAAATAAAAATCTACAGATAGTGGAGCCTGGAAATCCAACACCATAGGCCAAAATCTTTTTCCAGAATGACATCACCTTATAGCTATGTATGTTATAGAGAGGGTTATGCAGACTGAGAGGTGTAGGATTTAGTAAATTTAACCCCCAGATAAATTATAAATTAAACTTAGTTGCAAAAATATAGACAGGGAACTGCAAAAAAATTAATTTGCGAGAAAAACAGAGAACTTACTCTCAAAACTTTTAGTTCTGGGTTAATCCATACCTCCCAAGTGCCCCTATTTAGCAGGGACAGTCCTTATTTTATCTGAAATCCCTCTGTCCCTCTTTTCTATCCTAATGTTCCTCTTTTCTAGGAGCTCCATATTGTTGGCATTTCTGACTTTATAACAGAGCTCCACAGCAATCATAAGCACAGTAATGTGTCTTTATACTGCAATAAATGAATTTAAAAATCAGTCTGTGTAAATAAGATATATTGTTCTTGTTCTACATTACATTTCATAGTAGAATATTCCATTTCAAATTTCTCATTTAGATAGACCTAATTCGGAAAAAAAAAAAACCCTATATTTTAGTGGATAACTCACTCATTAAATTGCATATATAGATCTGTCAAAATGACCCATCTGAAAACCCATTCTGTGTGCAGATGACCATCAACATTTCAGGAACCTGGGTATTAAAATATTGGTCCCAACAAACATCATATTCATATTTTGCTTATATCCTAAACGTCTATGTCTTATTCCGGCGTTTTGTCTCAATCACTGCTACTTACACAATCACACCATTCTTTGAGCCCATTCTACACATCACACATGTAAGAGTTCATCTGGGCCCTGTACAATTAACAGAAGCCATTCTAAAGCCCCCACTCCTCCAGAGTCGTTGATGCCAAAGCTTGCTTTAAGCACATCCTGCTAGTCCAATAAAAAGGTATCACCCTGCTCACTTCTGCAATCACATTTGGATAATGCAGCAAGAGAATTAAAAGCCCCTGAATGGTTTCGGAATTAAAAATTATCCAAGACTTCATATCCTTTAAAGCTTTCCAAGAGTTACGGACAAGGACGTGATAGGAATGTAATCCTCGGTGGGATGAGAGCAATGAATCCTGCATTATATGAGGTTGAGACAATGCAGGCTGTTAGGATGGTTTGTAGATACTGTTACTCTAACTTTTGTAAGTATTCTCCTTAAAGGGCTACTTCAGTTACATTTAAAGTATAAAGTCATGGAAAGACAAGAGCAACCACCAATTATTAGCTACTTATTGGTGGTCATTCTCTCTTAGTAAATTGTACTCTCTTAGCACAGGCAAAATACCTAATTTAGACTAAAACAGCAATACAATATATGTACACACTAAACAACTTTGTGAATTAGTTTTAGTTATTTATTTTCAGAAATAGCCATAAAGGAGGGAACCAGAAACAAAACAAAAATACAACCCCAAATGTGTTCCTATTTCCATGTTCTACACAAACAGTTAAAAATCCTCTGTACCTGTGGTACTTGCTCACATCGATTCCCTTTCTGTACATTGATCCGGTCAGCATTTGTATGCTGTACAAGTGGTACATACAGACAGAGCTGCATGAAGTCCAAATACCAATAAAAATAAAACCGTAAGGATAACATAATAATAATTGTCTGTAGGAGAAGCCATTACAAGGGAGCACGCAACACTTCACGAATTCCAAATCGACCAGAGCTTGTGATCAGGAGCAAGGCCTTAACTCGCTTGAAGCGCAAGCTTTTCATACACAGAAAAGTGAAAGAAAAAAATCCTCCCGCTACATTACTCAGGTTCTCGAGATCTTTAAAGATACCTTCTAATTGCATTTACAATTTAGGCTTTATCAAATGACTGATGAAAGCTAAATGGCGCATGTTCTATAGCGTTGTAAATTTAGTTTACTACAAAACTACTGACTGATGACTCTGCAGAGGCAAAGATGAAAATAAAAGGCTAAAGGACTAAAGGACACACTGAAAGATTTCTTTCCATTGAAAAAATTCTAGACTAACAGCTTTCAGAGAATCTTTTCCGGTTATCGCCAATGTGGCCACAACCAAGTTACTTTTTTTTTTAGTAAATGTTTACCTTATTGGAGGTAAAACAAAATGGCCACTCATAACATCATAGCATTATCTATACCAGCTTCATAAACAAGAACATTCTAGCAGAATGCAAAGCCTAAGACAAAGTGTGTGGGCCGGGTACGCTGTCTAGACACCACTAACCAACATGTAAGCAGTCTGTCACCTGTAGGTTCTTTAGAACGTAAAATATTTGCTATTCGGGGTAACTTTTTCAGTTAGGGACTGTTGTTTATTACTTTGAATTATTGTGCCTAGGACCTTCTTGGGATGATGCCCAACAGCAAATTTTCGATATCCATAAACCATTGGAGAGTTTTAATGTGTCTGGTCTCAGCAACTTATTTATTCATTTTGTTATGTTATTTGCCAACAGAAGAGGACTTCTAGACCAGAACCAGCGCAATGCTGATGCGATCCAAATGGTTAACCCCTTAAGGACACATGACATGTGTGACATGTCATGATTCCCTTTTATTCCAGAAGTTTGGTCCTTAAGGGGTTAAAATGGTACAGTCTATGTTTGGTTTCTGGCCATTAATCATTTTAGATCACAATCCATGCTTAGATTTAACAAGCAGTGTTTAAATCATTGCTATGGGTACTTGCAGAAATGCAGTATAATGTCTGAATCATGATGTCTGTTGGTGGACAGTTGCATGTCAAGTTGAAAATTCTAGGAGAACCTGATAAATATGAATTCTAAAATACTGTGCCCAGACAACAGGTCTAAAGTCTAAAGATATGTTGTTTTGCAGTCAAATCTAAGAGTTCTATGTAAAAATGGTTGGACATTAAGTATGACAAAGACCTACTTGGGATGGAAATAGGGTCATTTCAGCATGGCTGCATAAACTTTTCTAAATCCATATCAATCTGTATACTATATGGGTAGACAAACCTATCTCACGAGTGCATAGAGTATTTGTAAATAAATTAATATGTACCCACCCTGCTTTAATATAGATTTAGCACACGTATGATTAAGCGCTGTGGTACAGTAATAATTTTTCTCTCTTACAAAACATATGCCGTGTGTACACACAAACACACACACAGCTCAGCAGGAAAACAGAATGTTCCCGTTAGGAGAATGTTCTTATGACAGAATTAATTTTCTGGGGAAAGAACGCACTGTCACAGCCTTTGCCAGTTCCAGACATGGCCTGAATGGATCTAAACCCTGGAGCTTCTGAACCTTCATTTTTGAGAAGGAGAAATATATATATTATATAAATAAAGATAGTGGATAACAGCAAGTAAGTAATGTAATAATTGTCATTACACAAATTGCCTTTAAGGCAGAAAGAGTCTTAAAGTGACAACAGCCATTGTAGTGTTCCGGTGGGGGAGGGAGGGGGCATAACTGTTGCTTAATTATTAAACATTTATGAACTTACAGATCAGGTACGAAGCAGAAAGTCCTATTTACAAAGATTGGTTTTGTTCCTTGAAATCACAGCCTCCAATTTCAGAGGCCATTGCATAGATATGAGACCACCATAAACAAAAATAAACTCTATGGTCAGTTAAGCCTGTTCACGACAGCTTACATGAAAACCTTGTCCTGGTGTGACATAAACGCCAACTGAATTAACATCCGACAAATGTTGTGTGGCATCTCCACATTCTGTAGTCTGTTTTTACCCATGACACAGCACTGCATGTTATATTTAGATGTACACAGCCTTACAGGTCAAGTGATATTAAGGAAGAGGGGGTGGGGGAGTAGAAAATAATTTCATTTTTAATAGTAAAGTACTTTAAGCATATATTTATCATAGGGAATATTTAAAAAACAAAATATAAAGCTTTTTTTCAAAGGAATGATTTAAATTGAAACTGATACAGCAATATATTTCATCTTCCAACCAATGGAAACTTACTGTATATAATAAACACCCTTAAAGGATCACTATAGGGTCAGGAACACAAACATGTATTCCTGACCCTATAGTGTTAAAACCACCATCTAGCCCCCCCCTGGACCCTTCATGCCTCCATAAATATAGAAACATCTTACTGTATTCAAGCCTGAAGCTGTAAATCTACATGCTCTTAGACTCAGAAAAACAAGCAGTCTGCTGACATCATCAGAAGTGGTAGCCTGATCCAATCACAATGCTTCCCCATAGGATTGGCTCAGACTGACAGAGGCAGATCAGGGGCAGAGCCAGCATGATTCAAATACAGCCCTGGCCAATCAGCATCTCCTCATAGCGCTGAATTGAATCAATGAATCTCTATGAGGAAAGTTCAGTGTATGCATGCAAAGAGGGAGGAGATACTGAATGTTTGGATGCATTTTAGGCAGCCATGAACCAGGAAGGATCTCTAACAGCTATCTGAGGAGTGGCCAGTGAAGTTATCACTAGGCTGTAATGTAAACACTGCAATTTTTCTGAAAAGACAGTGTTTACAGCAAAAGGCCTGAAGGTAATGATTCTACTCACCAGAACAAATTCAATAAGCTGTACTTGTTCTGGTGACTATAGTGTTCCTTTAAAGGAACACTCGGGGCACCATAACAATTTCAGTGAAAAGGCTGGCTGATACTCTCAGCTAATCAGTAACTTTTTTTTTTTTTTTTTCAACTCTTTGTCCGCTGACTCTGATGCTGAGGACATGCTTGCATCTGCTCCTTGTCCTCACCTGATTTCACAACAGATATCTGAAACAACAAAGGAAATGTTTCCATTCCTTCTCCCACTTTTCGAGAAACCATTCCAAAAACTAAAAACATCCACTGCCTCTGTTCACAGCCAAATGTGCTACAGTGAGTAAACAACAGCGTTAACAAATAATGTTAAGTATGGATCAAACTTGGGCTTTCACATATCTCTAGTGAGGGAGGGTGGGGGTAGGGGGAGGGGGGGGTAATCCTACCTGGCAATGTATATTTATTAATGACGAATGAAAACAACACTAAATTATTGGGGGGAGTCAGTATGTAGAGATATTGGTATTATAGAAGGACTTCAGCTGTATGTATATCATTTTTTTGGGGGGGGTGAATGAAATTACCATACCTGCTATGACACAAGAACAGGTGCCATAATGAGACACTTTCATCACAAAAGAAGTAGCACTGGGGAATGTAAAGTCTTTTGAGGAGCAAAGTGCTATGTACAATTACACCCTTTCAAAGCTAATAACAGGGCAAGGGAGCAGGTATGGCAAGGTGGCACAGAACGCAAATGCATACAAAATAAGGCAAGATTATAGAGCTGCCAATGTCTTACATAACAGGGAGAAGGAACACTTCTCTAGGAAAAGAAATGAAAAACCTAATTGCAAGGAACAGTCCAGATACTCGATGCTTTTATATGCATACAGCTCACTGTACAATATAAACACATCACACAATTTCTATATTTATTAGCCAATATGCCTGATCACTTGTGTACTCCTAACAGGTCGCCTCTCAACTTCCAACAAGGCAGACTATTCCAGAAATCTGCAATACGCAAGATTGAAAATCTGCTTTACGACACTTAAGGCACACTAAGCACCAATGCAACTTAATGAAGCAGTTTTGAAATACAGATCACGCTCCTGTAGTCTCACTGCTCAATCATCTGCCATTCATAACGTAAACCACTAGCCACACATCCGCTAGTGGTTTCTCCATGATAAAAGGTAGCATTTTTTTACAGCCCAGTGTGTTTACTTTAGACGGTCTTATCTGCTGTGTTAATAGAACTTTAAGCACACACAGGAGGCTGTTGCTCTAGCATGTAATTATCAGAGCACGCGAAAAGAACTTCTGAATTACACTTAATACAATAAGGGATGTAAAACATTAAAGGGACACTATCGTCACCAAAACAACTTTAGCTTATTGAAGCAGTTTTGATGTATAGATCATTTCCCTGCAGTGTCACTGCTCAATTCTCTGCCATTTAGGAGTTAAATCACTTTGTTTATGCACTTTAGTCACACCTCCCTGCATGTGACTTGCACAGCCATCCTAAACACTTCCTGTAAAGAGTCAGCTAATATTTATACTTCCTTCTTTTCAAATTCTATTTAATTTAAAATTTATTATCCCCTGCACTGTTCATAGCTTGCTAGACCCCACAGAGGCATCCTGTGTATGATTAAAGTTCAGTTTAGAGAGCAGGCAATAAGAACTTTTAAAGTAAGTTACATGAAATTGAAAGTGAAACCATTTTTTTTTCCCATGCATGGTGTTTGAAAACCGAGGGTCTCCCTCTCACCTGCCAGCACATGCAGGCGCTAGCCCTGCAATGTGCCTTCGTGGACCGGAGAGGGAGATCAGAGATCTCCCTCCCCGGTCCGCAGGCACTGTGCTGGCAGCTGGCAGGGTACTCCTCTCGCGAGCATGAAGCGTTGCCGTGGTTACCACGGCAACACTCCAAATCCCCCGAGAGTGAACTCTAGCCCTGGAGCTACGGGCTAGAGCAGTGTTTCCCAACCCAGTCCTCAAGGCACACCTACCAGTCCAGGATTTAGGGATTACCCAGTTGTGTCTAAGGTGTTTTTTTTCTTCTTTGTAAAAACACCTTAGACACACCCTGTAATCCCTAAATCCTGGACTGGTAGGTGTGCCTTGAGGACTGGGTTGGGAAACACTGGGCTAGAGTTCACTCTAACCACTGGGCCACCAGGGAATCCCCACCGGACCACCAGGGATGGTGAAATGCCCTCCTCCCCCCCCAGTAAAGGTAAGAAGGGAGGGGGGACATAAATATATTTATTTTAATTAAATACATTTTTAAAAAAAGTATATTATAAAAAAGCCCCTCTAGCCTTATCACACACACTCACACCCTACACACAAACATTGCCCCTCCCCCTCATACACACATTGCCCCCCCTCACACACACTGCCCCAGACACACACTGCCCCTCCCACACATACACACACACTGTCCTCACACACACACACACACACACACTGACCCAGATACACATACACATACAGCCCCCCACACACATACACACACAGCCCCCCCACACATACATACACTGCCCCACACACATACATACACTGCCCCCCACACACATGCCACACTGCCCCCACACCCCATACACAGCCCCCACACACACACTGCCCCACACACTGCCCCCCACACACACAGCCCCCCACACACACAGCCCCACACACATAAACACATTGCCCCACACACATAAACACATTGCCCCCATACACACACACTGCCCCATACACACACACTGCCCCATACACACACACTGCCCCATACACATACCCCTAAACATACACAAATACACTGCAACTGTCACACACACATACTGACCCACACATACACTGCCCCCCTAACACACACACTGCACCCCTGACATACACTGCCGCCCTCACTCACACACTGCAACCTTCACACACACACACTGCTCGCACACTGCACCCCTCACACATTGCACCACTCATACACACCACTGCTCCTATGCCCTATGACAGCCCCATTTCCCAGCAGACCTCAGGTAAGTTGTCAAACTGTTCTTAAACGGTTTGACTATTTACTCTGGGAGGGGTACCGGCACTATTGGCACCATAAGCACTACACTGAGCTGTAGTGGTTATTGTGTCTGGATTATTTATTTAAATAATCTACAAGTGCCCCTCCCGAGATCAGGCTCTGGATCCGCCACTGGGTCTATACACTAAAACTGCTTCATTAAGATAAAGTTGTTTCGGTGACTATAGTGTCCCTTTAAGCTCTTTTTCAGGAAATGTATTGGGGGTTGTATGAGCCAGTGGAGTGGTTATTGTAGCATAAACAAAGTGATTTAACTCCTAAACGAAAAAGAATTGTACAGGGGCATGAGCAGGTGCAAGAATTGTTGGCTACACAGGCGAAGATGCATTTTGCTGCCCCCCTCAAAAAATGCATCTTTACCTGTGTATCTCATAACCCCCTTTGGTGTATTATATCCCTTTAGTGTGTCTTACACCCAATTGTGTGGCTCTTAACCCCTTGTGTATCTATTACTTACCCCAGCATCTGTGTTTGTCTCTTTTTTCCAGTCATACAGACACACACAGAGACATACAGACACCGTTAGGGTCTGTAGTAGAGGATAAGGGCTGCATGTGGGGAGATAGAGGCTGTAGTTGGAGGGAGGTGTAGCACCGGAGTTAGGGACTGTAGGGGGAGCAGGGGCTGTAAAGGGGGGCACAGGCGTTTTAGAAGGTGGGCAGGGGTTGAGGTGTGAGGACAGGGGCTGTAGGGAAAGGGAGGGACATAGATGTAGAGGGGGGACACTGGGACTGTAGAGGGAGGCAGGGGTACAGGGGATGTAGAAAGGGGGCACAGGAGGACACATAAGGGCTATAGAAGAGGACACAGGAGCTGTAAAGGGCTTTATGGGGGCACATGGACTAAGACCACCTTATCCCTGGTCATCATGGACTATAGAGAGGGGCACAGGGGCTATAGAAGTGGGGCACAGGGGGTATAGAAAGGAGGCAGTGGTGCGGGCACAGGGGCAGGGGCTATAGAAAGCGGGGGCAGAGGCTGTAGAGGGGGAACAGGGGCTGTAGAGGGGGAACAGGGGCTCTAAAGAGGGGCAGGTGCTGTGGTGGGGGCACATGAGCTATAGGGGGCTGTAGAGGGGGTCAGGGGCTGAGAGGGGTGACAGGGACTGTAGAGTGGGGGGGTATGAGCTGTAGAGGGGGTCAGTGGCTGTCAGGGGTTGTAGTGGGGTGGGTGGTCAGTGGCTGTAGAGAGGGGGTCAGGGGCTGTAGAGGGGTGGGGGGTCAGGGGCTGTAGAGGGAGGGCAGGGGATTGTCCCTGGTGGTCAGGTGGGACAGCCGCGGCCAGCACACAAAAGCATCCAGGGAAGTCAGTCGGCCGGCCCCTCCTGATGATGTCAGTGTCAGGAAACTGACAGGGATCCAATACGCAGAGTGCGCACAGAAGGAGGTACGTATACCGGACCTTAGAATGGCCGGACTAACGTAAGGACAAAGCAAGAATAGTCAAAAGGTAAGCCGAGGTCAAGGGAGCCGGAGGACAGGTAAGCGAGATACAAGCCGAGTCAAAGGAGAGGAGAGGACAACAGGACAAAAGACAAGCAAGGGTCAAAACCGGAAACACAAGATAAAGAACGCGCTGAGTGACTAGCAAGCTAGAACCACGACAGGGCAATGAGCAGTAGTAAAGGTTTCCTTTAAATACCCTGTTACCTAAATAGAGACCACGCCCCCAAAAGGTCCGGAATAGCGGTTCCCGGCACTTTATGCAAATGCCGACGTCATGACGTCGACGCTAGCCGTCGCGTCATAAAAGGGGGAGGAGCTAGCGCGGCCGGCGCGAAAACGGCCGGAATATGCCGAAATGCTAGGGGAAGGGAGCCCCTAAGCAGAGAGGATGTCCTCCCTGGATACATCACCAACAGGTACCCTGACAGTACCCCCCCTTCTAGAAACGCCCACCGGGCGGATGGGACCGGGCTTAGAAGGAAAACGAACGTGGAAGGCCCGAAGAAGACGAGGAGCATGCACGTCTATACCAGGAACCCAAGACCTCTCTTCTGGACCATAACCTTTCCAGTCTATGAGGTATTGCAGCTTCCCCCTAGAAATACGAGAATCAAGGATGGACTTGATGATATATTCCTCCTGACCATCCACACGGACCGAGGATGGAGGAGTAGAGCGGGAGGAAAATCTGTTACAAACAAGAGGTTTCAATAACGACACATGAAAAGAGTTAGGGATGCGTAGAGTAGGAGGTAGATCCAGCAAATAAGAAACCGGGTTGATCCTCCTCAGTACCCTGTAAGGACCAATGTAACGAGGAGCAAACTTCAAGGAAGGAACTTTCAGGCGAATGTGTCTGGTACACAACCAGACCCTATCCCCCGGAGAAAAAATAGGAGCAGGACGTCTACGCCTATCAGCATGTGACTTAAACACCGCGGAACTACGTTCAAGAATTTGTCGAGTCTGATCCCACAACTTTCTCAGGTTGGCTATATGAATATCAACCGACGGTATACCCTGGGAAGGAGACACCGACGGAAGAACAGTAGGGTTAAAGCCATAGTTCAAGAAAAAGGGGCTATTATGAGTGGAACCACAAACAAGGTTGTTGTGAGCAAACTCCGCCCAAGGAATCAGACCGACCCAGTCATCCTGGTGTTCAGAAACAAAACAACGTAGATATTGCTCAATTTTTTGGTTAGTGCGTTCGGCTGCTCCGTTAGATTGAGGATGATAGGCCGAAGAAAAATTCAGTTTGATGCCCAACTGTGAACAGAAGGATCTCCAAAAACGGGAAATAAATTGGGAACCCCTGTCTGACACAATCTCATTGGGAATACCATGTAAACGGAAAATTTCTCTAGCAAATATCACGGCCAGTTCGGGGGAGGACGGAAGTTTAGGCAAGGGAACGAAATGAGCCATTTTAGTAAACCTGTCAAGGACCGTGAGGATAACTGTATGCCTATTGGAAGCTGGTAGATCAACAATAAAATCCATAGCCAAACAAGCCCAAGGTTTGTTGGGAACGACTAAGGGCTGCAATAAACCACAAGGGAGATCCCGCGGAAGTTTATTCCTGACACAAACATTGCAAGCCTTGACAAAGTCTTCCACATCCCTACGTAAACCGGGCCACCAGAAGTCTTTGGAGATCAGGCAGTAAGTTTTGTGGATGCCGGGGTGACCAGCGAACTTGCTATCGTGAAAACAGCGAATAATGTCCACTTGGAATTTGGGAGACACGAACAAGCGGCCCACAGGAGTACGTTCGGGAGCAAGAGATTGTTCGTTCTGAATATCAGCGAGCAATGGAGAGTGTATTTTGACATTGGTGTTGGCGATAATATTGACTTCAGGAATAATAGGGAACAAAGTATCCTCTGTAGAGGTGGTAGGTTCGTGCTGACGTGACAAAGCGTCTGCCTTAGTGTTCTTAGAACCAGGTCTGTAAGTAAGCACATAATTAAAGTGTGTAAGGAACATAGACCAACGTGCCTGCCTGGCAGATAATCTTTTGGCCTCCCCCATATACGATAAATTTTTGTGGTCAGTCAAGATAGTAACTGGGAGGACGGTGCCCTCTAACAAATGTCTCCATTCCTTTAATGCCATAATGATAGCTAAAAGTTCTCTATCACCAATGTCATATCTCCTTTCAGTGTGTGATAGTTTCTTGGAAAAAAACCGCAAGGGTGCAGCGGCTTATCTAAACTTTGTCTTTGGGACAACACTGCGCCTATCCCTGTTTCAGACGCATCAACTTCAAGTAAAAAGGGTAGAGAGGTATCAGGATGAACTAATACAGGTGCTGAGGCAAAAGACTGTTTGAGCGTTTCGAAAGCAGATAAAGCCTCAGTAGACCAGGTTTTGGTATCGGCTCCTTGTTTGGTCATATTAGTGATAGGAGCGATAACAGAGGAGTACCCTTTAATAAAACGTCTGTAATAATTAGAAAATCCAAGAAATCTTTGTATGGCTTTGAGTCCCTTAGGTAAAGGCCAATCTAAAATCGATTTTAGTTTGGTCGGGTCCATCATAAACCCGTCTTTGGAAATTACGTAACCTAAGAAAGTTACCTGAGACTGGTCAAAGCTACATTTTTCCAATTTACAATACAATCCATGTTGTAAAAGTTTCTGTAATACCTTTCTGACTTGTCTATGATGTGAATTAATGTCTCTAGAATGGATTAGTATATCATCCAAATATACAATTACACATTCATGTTGGAATTCTCTAAGAACTTCATTGATCAAGTCTTGGAAGACGGCCGGGGCGTTACAAAGCCCAAACGGCATTACGGTATACTCATAATGCCCGTAACGGGTATTAAATGCTGTCATCCATTCATCTCCTTGTTTAATTCGCACTAAGTTATATGCTCCTCTTAAGTCAAGTTTGGTAAAAATACTCGAGCCCTTTAGTCTGTCAAAGAGTTCAGTAATCAAAGGAATAGGGTAAGCATTTCTGATAGTAATTTTGTTCAATCCCCGATAGTCTATACAAGGACGTAAGGTACCGTCTTTCTTTTCTACAAAAAAGAAACCCGCCCCCGCCGGAGAAGAAGACTTTCTAATAAATCCTTTGTCTAAATTCTCCTTGATATATTCCTCTAAAACTAAGTTTTCCTTGGTGGATAGAGGGTATACCGTACCCCTGGGAGGCATAGTACCAGGGAAAAGTTTAATAGAACAGTCATAAGACCGGTGGGGAGGTAAAGTATCCGCCTTACCCTTGTCAAATACAGATTTGAGGTCTAGATATTGTAATGGTATCTGAACGTCTGTGGATTGAGAAGTGTTAACATAAGAGTTTACGGGGCAAACAGAAGTAACACTCTGCAGACATTCTTTCCTACAACCCATACCCCAAGAAACGATTTCTCCACCCTCCCAGTCAATCTGAGGGTTGTGTCTCTTGAGCCAAGAATATCCTAGTACCACTGGGACTGCCGGGGAGGAAATTAACAGAAGGGAAATCAACTCCTTGTGGAAAATACCAACAGTAAGCTTAACGGGTTCGGTCTCATGGAATATTACTGGTTCAGATAAAGGTCTACCATCTATGGCCTCAACGGCCAAGGGTGTATCTCTCAATTGGAATGGGATACAATGCTTATTAGCGAAAGTTTGGTCTATAAAGCTTTCTGCTGCTCCAGAATCTAATAATGCCATCGTAGCAATAAACCCCTTTTCCCAAGCTAGAGAGACAGGAATCAGAAGCCTATGGTCTTTTTTATTATGCATAGAGGACAGTAATGAAACACCCAAGGCCCGTCCTCTAAGGGAACTTAGGTGCGAGCGTTTCCCGGACGATTAGGGCAACTAAGACGTAGGTGACCTCTCCGCCCGCAGTATAAACAGAGACCCTCCCTTCTTCTGTACTGTCTCTCAGCCTCAGATAAGCGAGTATTACCTATTTGCATAGGTTCTGGTGGAGTAGGATTATAGGAGTCAGGGTTCTGAAATGAGGGAGCGAGTCTTACAGGAAGTCTAGTAACTCTTTCCCGAGTGTTCTGCCTCTGTCTCATGCGTTCATCTATTCTGGAAATGAAGGATACTAAATCCTCTAAATTTTCCGGAAGTTCTCTTGTGGCAATTTCATCTAGAATTTCATCAGACAACCCATTCAAGAAGACATCCATAAAAGCTTGTTCGTTCCATTTCACTTCTGCTGCCAATGATCTAAACTCTAGAGCATATTCTACAAGGGTCCTATCCTGTTGTTTAAGGCGTAACAGGGATCTGGCCGCATTAATCTTCCTCCCTGGGGGGTCAAAGGTTCTTCTAAAAGCCGTGACAAACGCAGTGTAGTTGTAGACTAAAGGATTGTCATTCTCCCAAAGGGGATTGGCCCATCTAAGTGCTTTATCTATTAGCAGGGTTATAATAAAGCCTACCTTAGCCCTGTCAGTGGGGTAAGCCCGGGGTTGTAGTTCGAAATGTATGCTTATCTGGTTTAAAAAACCACGACAAGCATCAGGCGAACCCCCATATCGTAATGGTGACGTGACATGGGAAGATGCGCCTACAGTGGCTACTTCCAAACCAGTACTTAGCGAGTGGCTAGCAGTGGAACGTATTTCTTCAGACTGGGTACTGGAGCGTGTCAACAAAGTTTGTAACGCTAAAGCCATTTGGTCCATTCTATGGTCCATGGCCTCAAATCTGGGGTCAGGAGGACTAGCACCTGCAGGATCCATCTGGCCCTGTCGTAATGTCAGGAAACTGACAGGGATCCAATACGCAGAGTGCGCACAGAAGGAGGTACGTATACCGGACCTTAGAATGGCCGGACTAACGTAAGGACAAAGCAAGAATAGTCAAAAGGTAAGCCGAGGTCAAGGGAGCCGGAGGACAGGTAAGCGAGATACAAGCCGAGTCAAAGGAGAGGAGAGGACAACAGGACAAAAGACAAGCAAGGGTCAAAACCGGAAACACAAGATAAAGAACGCGCTGAGTGACTAGCAAGCTAGAACCACGACAGGGCAATGAGCAGTAGTAAAGGTTTCCTTTAAATACCCTGTTACCTAAATAGAGACCACGCCCCCAAAAGGTCCGGAATAGCGGTTCCCGGCACTTTATGCAAATGCCGACGTCATGACGTCGACGCTAGCCGTCGCGTCATAAAAGGGGGAGGAGCTAGCGCGGCCGGCGCGAAAACGGCCGGAATATGCCGAAATGCTAGGGGCAGGGAGCCCCTAAGCAGAGAGGATGTCCTCCCTGGATACATCACCAACAGGTACCCTGACAGTCAGGAGGAGGGGGCGTTATTTCCACTGCTCTACTCCAGGACTCCACAGTACTCCGCTGGGGAGTCTGGGAGTAGAGCACTGGAAGTCACGCCCCCTCCTCCTGACATCATCAGGAGGGGCAGGCTGGCTTCACTGACTGCACTGTGCTGGCTGCAGGGAGACAGGGGAGCTGAAAAAATCAGAGTCCCCAGCCAAAGGCAGGAGATTCTGATTTTTGCGCTCTTCGCTCTAGCGCCATAAGGCGGCTGCCTGTGCCGCCTTATGGACCCGCCGGCCCTGGGCATGAGCTATACCCCAAAGCCACTTAAATAACCTAAAGTTGTTTTCCCTCTTTTACATTGGCGCTCTCTTGTGTTCAAGGCTTGAAATCCTCATTCACCCTTTTGAGAGCTCATGGAAGTAATGGTGAATCAAAATTGTTCCCACTATCATTGGACAATACTAGTATATAAAAATCTCCTAATATTTTCATTCAATTCAATACTTCACACCACGTCCGTTCCAAGGCATGATCAGGGGCATAATTTTAGTTCTTTATGCTAACAAGCAAATCAAGAACCAAGCATTGTATTTAAATATGCTTACTACGGTTTTGACACATAATACCAACAGAGTAGCTCCGTAAGGTACTCATCCAAGTAGATAAGGTCTCAAAAAAACAGTTCTTCCATAGAGGTACTAATGGGGGTCTTGGGATAAATGTAGTAAACCTCACCCATTCTGCTAATTTTTTTAACTTATGTCTCTTAGTCCCTGTCCACTCATCAAACAAACATATCCACCTTATCTAGAATCTGTTTCTTTTCTTTTCTCATATCATTACTTAATCGATAGTACCAAAAACAAAGTGGGAGGTACAACAAACAATTTGAATCCCCAAACTTCTTTGGGAAGGTCATACTTTAGAACAGGGGTAGGCAACCTTTTAGCAGCACTGTGCCGATATAGGATTGTGATGTCCCATAGCGTGCCGATCCTATTTTTTTAATTCGAGGTGTGTATGCTGCCGTATTCTGCTTGTGTTATTTTTACTGTAATTGCTTTGTATCGTGGTATTTGTGCGTATATGAGCTATTATATATGTTCATTAGTAGTTTATGGTATCGTGTATGATACATATGAATGTGGGGTGTGTATGAGGGCTGCTTGTGGAATTGTGTGTGGATATGTCACATTGTGTGTTTGGTAGTGTCTGGGGGCTGTTTGGGGTATTGCATGTGGGGTTGTGTGCATGTGTGTGGATTGTTAGTAGTTTTGAGTTTGTGGGGATTGTGTATATGCTTGTGTGTGGGCTGTTTTTCTGAATTTCTGTGTATATCTAGCAGTGTGGGTGGCTTCCTTGGGTTCCAATGGGGACCAGGCTGGCCAGGTACAGGTCAAGGACAGGAGCTGCAACAGCAGCTGCGGGCTGCTCTACTACAGTGTGGATTCTCATTTACAAGTGCTGGGAGGAAGTGATCTGAGTTCACTCCCTCTATGTGCTGCAATGCATAAATTGAGGATTGTCCTTCACCACCTTTTCGTATTAGCAGACATCTGAAGTTTTACTGGGACTCCTGATAGGCCAGAGCCTGTTTGGCTCTAGCAGCCTTGAGTGCCGTGCAAAGACACCTTGAGTGCCGTGCATTGGCACTAGTGCCGTAGGTTGCCTACCCCTGCTTTAGAATGTGACGAGAAGCCACACAGGCAGAAAGGTGGGAAATGGCCAGATTGACACTGATAAGCCAACAGTAAAAGAAATTACCTTTCATGTGCCTGTGGGTGTCAAGGTCAGTGTTCGTTCATGTCTGTTCAGTGCTGCATAGATGGGGTAGACCTTCCAATAGTAAGGAAGCTAACACTGGCTCCTACACAAAAGAAAACAGAGAAAGTATTAACATTAATTTACAATTCAAAATGACAATTTAAAAAAAAAAAAAATTAAAAATATTATATGGACCTTGTATACGTACAAAATTAAAGTGTGACATTTAATACGATGCACAGATGGCTCAGCCCGTTCGCTATCAGAAAAGACATTGAGAGGCCTCAAAAGTCATGTTTACTGAGCTCCAGCCATCAAGGAACTCCACTGTACGCGTTTTAAGGCTATCCCAGCATCACCATAGCTTGAGTAATCACGGATTACCCCTGTCATTTTTACTTAATCCACATGCGCTGCATGGAGAGAAAAAAAAAATCTATAAAGCATGAGCTGAGATATTCATTAAGAACCAGGAAACATTGTTGTACTTTTTTTTTTTTAAGTTAATTCATCTGGACTAATTTAGCAGACTGACTTTGTGCTTTTGGGGGTCAAGGTCCAGATAACGTCTCTACCCCGCCACCCCGCACCCCCCTTTTTTTTTTACTCTACCATGCGGTCAGATGGCAATATTAAACTATTCACACTGCACACACTTCCTTAGATGCTAGAGGCATGCTACTGAGTTTCTTACAATATAACAGCAATTTCAGCTTACTTAACACATATTGCGTATTTTGGTAATGTGCAGTATTGTAAGTATGAGACAGTGCCACTTTATATAGGATAATATTTCCCTTATACATAATCCAGGGTTTGTGTTTTTAATGCGCTATAAAAATCTGGATGGAAACATAGTGCTCAAACTATCGCAATGCTTTCTGCATGGCGTTGACTGCAGTGGATGCACTGAATATACATGCATCTCTGTGGTCTCACAATAGAGAATACAGATGCACACTAAGAATTGCTAAAAACACTTTTAATTCACTAAAGTGAGAATTCAAAGTGCCAAACTAGAACTAAAGCGGACTGAGAGGGTTTTTCTAGTTCAGCTATTTTGGCCTTAAATTTGAAATTTATCTAGAATTCTCACTTTGGTGACAATCATTGATCTATACCAGGCATAGGCAACCTTCGGCACTGCAGATGTTTTGGACTACACCTTCCACGATGCTTTACCAGCATTATGGTTTAAGAGCATTATAGGGGAGGTAGTCCACAACATCTGGAGTGCCAAAGGTTGCCGATCCCTGATCTATACATTAGCTGTCAAGTTTGCACAAAGCATACATTAAATGTTATTGTTTACATGGACAAATCCTATTATTACACATACATTAAGATAATATACAGTGAAAAAATTCAGAAGCTTTTCTAAACAAGGGCAACTTGAAGTTAGGAGGAGAATATTTGTAACATATAAAAATATCTTTTTTTTTTTTTTCTTTTTTTTACAATAGTGTAAATTTCCAGGAGCGATAAAATGCAGTGAGCCAAGCCCAGCTATCGATGCACATGCAATATTGTAATCAGATTTTCAAGTTACAGGTATAATAAATGCAGTAAAAACAGGTGATCAGAGTCCCAATGAGAACGTACGGACTCTCAAAACCATCCTTTTATAACCGGTAGCTCGCCAGCAGCTGTTAAACTACAAATCTCACAAACTGAAGTTGCCTTGGAAAAGGAAAATGTCAGAAAATGTCCAGGAACACTTGGAGAGCCACGTAATGGTGACCATTACTCTAATATCTGACCACATGTAATGATTGTTTTCATACATACCAGTAAAAAAAAAAAAATGAAAAATCTAAAAAAAGAGCATATGTAACTCTAAAGTAATTACATATAAATAAAACAAGAATATTATAAAGTTTTAGGATATTTTTAAAATACAATTCCACGAACTAGCATTTAGCTCCTGGATGTGGGGCTTTTATGAAGAGCACAAGGAATGAAAACATAATTTTTAATATCATTAGATATATACGATTTGTTTTGTTATGTTTCAGGTTTTTCTTACTTATGGGAAAAAAAGGGTCCCATAACATTATTATGCTGATTGATATTGTCTGTCTCTATATATAGTTCTTTAAATTGCTTAACATTACTTGTTTTATTTTAATGTGTGTGAGTATCTCATCCTGATTTTTATATTTCAGTTATAAACAAATTTGTAATACAAATAATTCTATTCGCATTCTTCTTCCACACATCAAAACTAAAGAATATTTCTTAAAAAGTATTTATACAGCGGAAAATCTGTATTACAACACCATGTATTAATTGCCTGCTCCGAAGCACAGCCTTTTAAATGTATACAATGTTGAACTAGGCATCGAGGCTTGCAAGACACATGTATGATCATATCAATACAGTGACAGAATAGCAACAAAAGATCCAGAGATTTTATTAGAATTCCCCAGAGAAAGAATAATGAAATTAATTGCAGCTGCAAAGGTAGTGCAAATGCTACAATTTTCTTCTTCTCCATGTGGATTAGATGGTATAAGTAAAATGGGACAGAATA
Organism: Pelobates cultripes; assembly: GCA_933207985.1. NCBI lineage: Eukaryota > Metazoa > Chordata > Amphibia > Anura > Pelobatidae > Pelobates > Pelobates cultripes. The sequence continues at coordinate 46,086,309 of OW240922.1, read as the reverse complement.
AATTACAGACAAAGAGCAGAGACTGACAGTCCTCTCTGCTGTCAGTCAAATTCCTCAATACGGGTTAAGTTGGGAGCCAAAGATGACTTGATTTAATTGCGACAAGGTAAATATCATAAAGTATGATAGCTGACAAATGCACTCCCTGTGCTCCTAACTAGGCAAGGCCGTAGCTGTAACAGGAAGGTCATGTAATACCAGTGCTAAGCAGCCCTTGGCTGCAAACATGGTGCCAAAAAACACATTGCCGTGCCCTTTTGGGCTTGTGTTGCAACAGTCAGCTGCTTCACACAGTCAGTACACAGTGATCCAAACTAGAAAGTGCTCCAGAGATTATTATTTTTTTCAAACAATGTTGCTGAAGCTCAAATAATATGGACACTATCCATTAGGGAATCAAGGAACCACGAAAGATTATAAAGTACAGCGACATTTAGTCCTAAGCAACTGTTTATGAAACTAAAATTCCAGTGGTGCTCAGGTTTTGACAAGCTTAACCACCGCTCATCAAAGGTTATTATGGTGGCTGAACTGATATCTACCGGTACTTGCCCCCTGGAGACAAGAGGACAGTCCTAGGCAAAAAAGTTACATGGTACCAAAAAAAATAAACACTCCTTTATTTTGCAAGAGGAAAAGAGGGGAGATCGGAATAACAGGCTGGATTTCCCTGTTCTGATCAGCGTCAGGTATTGTTAGTAGATCTACGCAGCATTCCCTACTCAGAAGAGGTCAAACATGCCACTCATTTTATAGATTCAGTAGACAAGATTGGATGGAACATATGACTCACTTTAGTGGCAGAAACGTCCAAGGTCAATTTACTGCTGGTTTGTGCATCACTAACCATTCATACGTCACACAATGTAACTAGACCTGTGCGTGTGTGCAGTGGAACAACTGCTGTCACAAGAACATACGAATCAGGTTTTTATATCAGAGCAGAAGAACATAAAAAAATATTTTCACTCATTTGTCAAGTGAGAAGTGGATTCATAAGGCAGCTATACGGGAGATGTGGTAAATGTTAAAAGCATACAGTTAGGCCTGAGTGCAACAGAAAGTCTGTGATCATTTTAAGCCATTCTGTGTTTGCAGAAGATGGCTACAGCCACTCTATAAATAAAATCTGATGTAACTGTCCACTGTATCAAGTAAAATATATTGCTGGATTCCAAACCGATTCAACAACCACGAATGAACAGGGAGTATTTTGGTTGCTTTACCTTATAGTACAGTTCATCAATAAGGTTCAATTTCTAGAACAAGAGAATGTTGAATCTTAATTTCAGACTGTGCTGAATATAGCTCAGAAGGAGCTTGACAGCGCAGGGGTTAAGCGAGATGGGGGTGACAGAAGAGTGATCCTGACATTGAAAAGAATTAGCCTCAAAGCTGTGATCTGGGAGCATTGAAATTAAAAGGAACGACCCGTAATCTATCACTCCTGACATCTGTTACCTCCAGCGGGGTGGGCGCCAATCAATACTGGCTGACAGCCAATGCAGACGAGCTGGCGGTGGGTAAGAGAAAGGAGAATAAAATAATATTCATATTACAGTGGCGGAGTGGTGGGCTCGCCTTCAACCAAAATAGGGTGGGGTGGGGGTGGAGGGTGGATTTCAGTAAGAGAAAGACAAAAGTAGATAGGAAATAATGCAGTGAGACCGTGGATACTTTCACTGGCAAATTACTGATTGAAAAAGGAAAACAAAAAGCCGTAGGACTGTTCTATTCTGTGTGGGCCTCAATTTATATCTTCTGCCATTTATTAATTTTCTTGCTATCCTTCGACTGGCAAAGCATCATTGGACAGATAGATAGGGAGCTACCTTAGCATCCCCCCTGCGTGGAGTTTTAAGATATATTTCAAAAAGATCTGAAAGTAGGGCACAACATTTTTTATTGTATTTTGTAAACTGAAACACTAGAAAATATAGAAAGAAACGGAAAACAGACAGCTCTCCTGACTGCAGTACCTCTGGGGTTAACATAAATTCTGTGAAATCGGATGCTGCCTTGCTGGCTGCTTCAGCACACAGCCCTGCGCTGAGAAAATAAACAGGGCAGCAGATTAATAAATAGGAGTGCTTGATTCACAGTTAGCTGGGAAAATGTTCTGGAGCCAGCTCAAGTGTCAGACAACACACATCTCTGTGAGGATTCCTTGCCCCACTGGCCAGCGAGCTCTGGAGAGCGGTGGAAACAAAGCAAAGATTCACTGAGGGAAGCAGAGCCCAATCAGGCCATAAAACTCCCTGTCAAGCAGAAAAATTAGGAATTCTGTATGTACGCATTACTGGCCACCATTCAGGATATACACAACTTGCACAAACTGCTTGCACACAAGCAGACATCTAGAACCGGAGATGGACAAATACCAGTGACTTCAGTGAATAGATCGAGTCTATGCATTAACGTTGGCCTGAGTTCACCCATGGGTGTGAATTCTTCAGTAACAACCTGAGAACGGCAACCTTAGCTATTCACTTAAGTTAAACCAGGTCCACCACGGGGGTGGGGGTAAATTCTCTTGGAACTTGGAAACATGCCAAGTAAAATAAAAAGTCCACTTGGTGGTAGAGCTAGACACCTGAGCTTGCAAAGAACTCCCATGAACTCTACAGCTAGACTTGGGTTTGCCTCCATGACAAAGCAGTCTTCACTGAAGTCACATAGTTAACCTGATACACTTAATTCCATTATTGACATTTTCTCCAGCAGATGGTAGCACATTTATATAGATATACTTGCATTAAAGTATATGTAGATCATTTTATGAATGTAATCTAAAAAGTAAAAAACAATGACAAAGAAAGTTACATAAACCAAAACACATACAAATATTTGCACGTCATTTGATAATGTGTAACAGCGTACACACACGTTATGTACAGATATATAAACCAGTGTCAATACATAAGCAATTTCACATACAGTGAATTCAGTATGGAGCAAGTAAGATAATTGTGCAATAAATCCTTACATGACTGCTTGCAAGCTACACCGTAGTTAAAAGGGTAGCATTAAATGCATTTACAAACTATCAAAAAATCTATGCGGTAACATTCACGAGTTTCAATACACAGAACATGGAACACTAATCAGGGCCAAACACATTGCTTTGACTCCATCAGTACCAGAAAAGGGAGCAGATCAATGTTCTGCAATGATGGGGATTACAGATCACTAGCAGAGAAAAAGGATTTTAACCTAGAATCAGAACACGGCATACAGCTGTCACGTTGACACCTAGAATACACATGTCATATCTCTTTTGTATCCAGGAGCACAGTCATTTACATAGAACTTTACACACAGCATTGAAGCATTTTGCTGTTAATAGAGGAGGGCCAACATAAATCTGGCACAGAAAGGGTTTAAATGACACACTGACGGCAATGTTCTTAAGCATGCCCTTCTGAATGCAGGCAGGAGTGAAAAAAAGGACAGCGTTTCTTAAAAACATACAGAAAGTGCATTAAATTATTCATCAGCATTAAACAGGATTTTTATTTTTATTTTTTTTAACAGCTCTTAGCTTTTATCAATCATTAATGCCTGCTCCACTTCCATCATGCAGTTTGGCTATTATGTTACATGCCGGGGAATGTATTAAAAATAAATAAATAACAATAGGACACTGCAGGCATGAATCACATTTCTATGCCCTGGGTGGGAGGGGGATAAAAAATGATATACTTTTCTTGGCAAAGGCAGAAGCTGAAACAGCAGAGAAAATAAGCCCTTCTGTCAGACTCAAAAATTTGTGCAAGCGAGACGTGTATTGTAGTGTGCCTTTATATAACGTGGACCTCACATTTCTGCTAGGCTGACCTCTTCACAAGCAAGAACGTGTAGAATTGATGTGCAGGAGGTCAGTAAACACACACACACACACACACATGTCTACAAATATCCAGGTGAGCAAAGGAGAAAAACAGGCTTGGGTATCCATTGTGTAATTACAAACAGGATATTGCCCTTTAGCGAATATCCCAGGGTCTGTGCATTCAAGGATTACCTATGCTCCAAGCAACTCGATATCTTTACTGCAAAGGACTTGCAAGGAGGGGGCTGTCAAATCAGACCTTGGGAATGCAATATTTGGTTCTAGATCCAATGATGGCAAAGCATCAGGGGACATGTAGTCTACGGTATCTGGAGTTGCGAAGGTTCCATACCCTGCATCTAGGGGAGAGGTGCCAAAAAGTAGGCCCCCAGATGTTTTAAAACTACAGCTTCCATTCTAAATCTATCTAAAGACATGCAAAGCATCGTGGCAGTTGCAGTTCTACAACACATGGGGCTCTACCTTTTGGGCACCCCTGTTCTAGGGCAATGCCTTTTATTTCTAGGTCAGAAACGTTTAGCCTCACTCCGTTCCATATCGTTTTCCTAACTCCCTGCACCCACTGGACCAAGGGCTCAGTCCTCCTACCGGCAAAATGGTTATTGGATTTCAATTCCACATTTAAACAGCATGTCATCCCTTACACATAAAACATGCACTAATGTACGTTAACAAATCAGACACCAACAATTTCTCAAATTGTAATGACACAAAGCGATATGGTACTCCAATAGATTTTCCATGACTACACTATAAGCAGGGCAAGTGAAAATTCTGCCCAGGTAATTTAGTAATTCACTCCTAGTAAGTGCCATGGATTCCCCGAGCATGCCATTGCAAATTTCATTTAAGCCTGTCTAGTAACACAGGACTTGACATATTGAGCCCTGCTATATATTGAATGCCAAGAATCGCTGATAAAAAATAACGTGCAAATAATGCAGTAAGCCCATCAGAATAAACACTAGCACAGATCCAAGAAAGTGGCCGATAAGCATCACTAAAAATGCCACCATAATCTATACTTGCATTGCAACAGCACAGGAAAGAAGGAGGGACGGAGGGACGCAGGGAAGGAGGGAAAGAAGGAGAGAAAGAAAGACAGACATGTATAAAAATATATATTTCAGAACATTATTATGTTTAATCATAACTGAAAGAAGTCAATAATTAAAGAGGATTCCCTCTTGGCAGTTGTCATGTAATAGCAGCCAAAAATCAACTGCCTGTTTATCATCCATTTACAGCAGTTAGAAGTGAACAAAATATGTGGATTTGTAGCTCTATCATATCATGTCTCAAATAAGCAAAAACAACAAAAAACATACGTTTGGAGGTGGGCGAATTTTGGAAAAGGGGGGAAGGGGGATATATTGCACTTCTAAGGGCAGCACATGAATAAAAAAAAAATACCGACACTTTTATTACCCAATGCTTAGCATCTCCACCTATACAACAAACAGGGGTACACAGTGCCTCACTGTGCAGCAAGCAGGAGACACACTTGGATGAACATTGGAACAATCTCCACCACTTCTACTAACTGATAATTAAGTAGTGAGGATTGCTGGGGGAGCTGAGGGCCTTTAACTAGACAAACAAGAGTTAAATGAGCAACGTTAACAAGAGAGTCAACTTTTCCAAGATGTTCCTGCAGGTGTAGGAACTGGCGTAATTATACCTAAAACAGAGACATCACAAGAAAAGCTTTGCCACATCTGGTATGTGGATTGGAGACATTCTGAAGCTGTCGAGGCTTTTAGTTCAACAAGACACCCCATTCAAAGTACGGATGACATCGGGCTTTGCAATGAAAATATTTCACTATATTCATTTTAGAATCTAAAATGTACATGCGTGCGTTCACATACATACAGTGAATGTGTGCAGTTTACTAATAGCGGAAAAAGTAAACATTATCCCTTCTGCACCCTCCTTAGTATACAAAATTAGCTTCCTTTTTTATTATCAGGGAAGAAAATAAAGCTGTACAGCCTGCTAAGCTGCTGGACATTTGTGTTCCTGGTGTTTAAAAGACAAGCAATGATTAAACTATTCGCTAAGAACCTTGGGAATGATTACACTTGTCAATCTGAGATTCTGTAGTCACAGTTTAAGAAAGCGGTTTTCTCTCTGAAGTTGTAGGCTAGCCACAAGGCTTATGAGCTATGGGGATCAACGGGACAATGCATACTTCTCACCAAACTTACAAGATAGGTAAATATTTATATTACAAGTCTAAGAAATAATTAAAAATGCCCCGCAAGGCAGAAAATGTACAACAAAATGTACAACAAAAAAATAAGAATATTAGAACATATATATAAATAGATATTACTTATTATAAAGATAAATGCAAAAGTCTGTAACACACACCTCCCTTTTTCAGGAATCAAAAATACCTGCTATTTTGAAATCTAGTTTTGTGGCCCATGTAGACTGGCATCTGACAGATTACCATAAACTGAGTTTTAATAATGGAACTATCAAATGTCTGAATCCCTAGAGCACCAAACTTTTTTTTTTTTTTGCATGTACTGTGTGTAAATGCTCGAAGACATTTAAAGTCTCCTACAATATGTTTTTGACCAGTGGCAGAATCTTGGAAGAAGGTGTGAGAGACGTTGACCTCACTTTGTGCTCAGTAGGTTTTCTTCTGATGCACCTACAGGGCACAAACTGCACAAAGGCGTATGATTAACATTCTGGTTCTGCAACAACATCAGGAAGTAGTGCTTCCTGGGTCTGAGTGCTCGTAGGCACTACAAGTGTCATAAGTGACCTTTATCATCAACACAGTACTGGGATTTTAACTCTCTTCTACGATCCTAGTTTTTTGATCAGTACCAATTCGATTGAGAACTATTTAAATCTTATTATTGGTCAACACAACGTTATTGTATTTTCTTGAATTCTAAGTGGAAGCTTAGGAAGTCCATGAAGTGTTCCGTAGTGGCTTACGAGATACGGTAAATAAAAATAACGATAGCATATGTAGCTAGTTATTTATTTACAAATAGAGAGATTAGGATTCATGGGGCTACAAACTACGGCACAAAAGACAGGTGAGACAAATTGGTAACTGTAGGGTCGTACAATTGACTCTATATCTGCAGCCCCCCCTCCTTCCTTATGTAGAGAAAGATCTGCTAGTTTCTGAACACCTACCAGTCTGCTTTTAATAGCAGCTTGATATACAGCGCTGCAGATCACAGAATGGCAAGAGCCTTGATGAAAGGACTCAAGGGCTCGAGGCAATTGTGCATTGAAAAACAGCTGAATAAATGAGAGGGAGAAACACAGACATTTGCAATTAACTCTTAGATTTTCTACTGCGGAAGTGCAGTCTAGTTCAGAATGGAGTATTTAGCATAACTGTGCAGGCTGTTCCAGCAGTGAAAGGGCTGGTAGTCCAGGCATATGTGTTATCAAAACAAGCTAATGGCAGAAAAAGCCTGAGCCGCTTAATCACAACAACGTGTTTGCTAACCAGTGTACACACACAGTTTAGGCACATTATAGGGTTCTAATGACTAGGTTTGACAGTGGAAAGGTTTATAAATCCCATTTCCCATGATCCTCAGCCAGCCTTTAGGAAAATGTGCTAAAATAGCTGTAGTACAGTATTTAGCCCTTTAGAGCAATATATCATAATAAGCTAAAGGTTGATGAATATTCCTTATATAAATTAAAAGAACAAGAAACAAGTGATGCATGTGCTCCCTGTTCTTAACTGTATTATTCTAAAAAGCTTAGATTTCATAGTAGAAAAGGGGGTCTGTTATTAATTTAACATAATCTGTTCATTTTCTGATCACTGACCAATATCTAAATCCTAGCTGTTTTCTGAAATGCTTGCAATATCACGCAACCAAATATGCCAGCAATAATTATAATACATAAACACTACTTAAGTGACAGTAGTAGAATTTTAGAAGTCATATCCACCTGCAAAATACAACTGTTGTCTACTGTCTATATAAGAATTGGTGGAGGGAGGGAGGGGGGGGGAAGAAGGGGGACAACATGCAAACTGAACACTGCAGTAGGTGTGAAGTTTTTGCATAATTCGGGGGCCTGCTGATGTCAGAAAGGGGGCAGAGCTAACATTGCCTTTTAAATGAATACCCATCATGTACTTTATTAAAGCATTCAGCAGCCTGTGAGCGGATTTAATGCTTGACATCACTAGGGGGCCTGCATGTTCAGCATGTTCTAGAATGCTTATAATAAAATGGAACAATTCGGCCAACTATTTGATTCTCTAGGGTGATACATTTTATTCAAGAATATTAAAAATACATAACGATATTTAAAACCTTTATAGTTCCTTTACATCACACTTGACATCTACATGCATGTGGACAGTGGCGTCTCAGTTTAGTTGTAAAATTGTATTTATTTATGCATTATGCTAGACAAATCACTATCAAATGTATAGAATAAAAAATAGACTGCTTTGCTGAAATCATTCTCCTTGGTTGTACAGGCATAATAAAAAATGCTTGTATCCATGTATATCTGACAGCGAGTTGGATAGCACAATATATGAATAATATCTTACCTATAATGTACTAAGTACCTTGTGGTTTTGGGGTTTTTTTTGCATGTGAAGTGTACTGTAAAAGATAGTTGCAGTATAGCTGACCCTTCACCTGAAAAAAAAGCTTTAGAATGGTTTGTCAATGTACATGCCAAACCTGCACCAGGACAAAATGCAGACACTCTTGGCCTATAAGCCAGCCCTGCACTGCACTGCATACCCTACCGGAGTCCTTGCAGAAACATCTAGTTCTGGGGGACAACGAAAGTGCCAAGTGGCACTTACATTTTTCTTAAATGGTTTGATTTCTTATTGTGGGAGAGTGCCAGGCGTCTATCGACACCATAACCACTACCGCGGACAGCGTAGGGGTTACAGTGCCTGGAGGGTTCCTTTAAACAGAAAATTACTCTTATTTTGTTTACATTTCATTTGTATACACAAAATAGCATATTAGCACCTCATGCTAATCTTTTGCTTTAATTATAGATATACTATACACATACAGATATATTATGCACTTTGTAGAACACATTGTCATGGATGTAATTTCTGCAGCGACACTTATTTTGCTTCTTCTTGTTGTTTACATAACCATGGTCATGGTCACTATGGAAACGGTTACTTTATGTGGGTTTTATATGCCCTTACTTGATCTAGTGATTACTTAAAATGGTATAAATTAAGTATGGTTTGGGAAGGATACTACATTGTTTGATAAAGACACACAGAAGTCTAAAGCTTCATTTACTAAACTGAGAATTCAAAGTGAATTTCACATTTAAGGCCAGAGTAGTCAAACGGATAGCATATTTGACTTTTTCTAGGTCGGCTATTTTGCCAAATCGGCTAGAAAAAGGATGTCATAAAAAAGACAGGAACACTTTAAAAACACAACATGCTAAAGTGTGAAAACAAAAATAAAAAAATAAAGCACAGTCACAGAGTGACAATGGAGTCAAGTTGCAATAACAAACTAAACGTGGAAAATAATTATTTTATTTTTTTTTTTTTTTTTTACAATTAATCACACAAAAAGACTGAATATCGAGTTTTATGATGGAATGTGTACAAGTGTTAGTGCTATGTCTACTTTAAATTCCATTCTAGTAATTCCACCCAAACAAAGTAAAGACTATTATTCAAACAACTGAATTTATTACAAGAATGAATTCTAACACTCAACAGTACTAGAACAGCTGTACTTTCAAGTTATGATGTTCCAAGAACACACCTTGTGAGTACAGAAGCTTTTCACAAATAGGTGCAGCATAGAAAATAAATACACTGAAAAAATTTAGACTGTTCCCAGGTCATAATAGGCAAGGCATCTAGGCAGTTTGAAACTCTACCCTAAATTAACACCGTTCTACTCTCTACTTTACATCACTGGGTATCCAAAGGTGATGTTAACTGCATAAATTCAAATTATTAATTATGCCCTGGATATTCAGGTGATGTCCACATTCTCTTTTTCATGCATTATAGAGATGCAACATTTGGAGAAAAGCTACAATATTAGAATTTTGCAGCAAATACACCTCTCTATAAGACATCTCATCTAACCCCTGTCTAGGAAATATATAGGTCAGCACAACAATAGTTTCATTTATGAAAAAACATGAATGAAATTACTAGGGTTGCACCAAAATTTGGCCGAAAATGGGCCTATCCCATTTTGTCCGAAATAGGGTCAAATATGCTGAAAATTACACCATCACCACCTCTACTGTGAACAGGGTGGGCAACAGCCATCACCACTGTAAACAGGGTATCACTGTGTCAGGGATGACAGACCAGCTCCTGCCCCAGTGACCCCAATAACTGCCCCCAGCTAATACACATTACAGCAGCACAGCCAGCTAGACAGGTGTCAGTTGCCCCCTGAGTGAATTACTCCCCACCGACATCCTCTATTCATCAGACCCTGACCGCTTACCATATCCGGCCTCTCCTTCACAAACATACTAGAAGATGACAGTTCTAAGACAGCATCCTAACTGCTCTCCTATTGGTTGGATTCTAAGATGTCACTCGTCGATTGGTCTGAGCCGCTGTCAGTCATATGCATACCGCTTCGAGGACAGCACTGGGCATCGCCAGGCGTACTGTTAATCCTGCCCACAACTGCCGTTGTAATAGGATTAAAAGGCGAGGGCGTGGTGTTTGGGGTGGAATTGGCTGTAGGATCGCTCCCACTCAGAGCAATCCTCCTCTACAATGTTCATTGAGAAAAAGGAAGAAGGAAACGTGGAGTGATACGAACTGACGCACCTTGTGTGCTCTCACCTTGCTGCCTGCCCTGTCACAGCTTAGTGAATAGGGCTGAAAGCTGTGAGAACATGTCCACCAACTTCCCCGTCAGGCAGGCACTTGGTGGCCATGGTCCCTCTGTTCCCTCATCTGGGGGAAGCAGATACACCTCTCCGTGAGGCACAGTGCTGACACAACCATTAGTATCTCTCTCACATCCCAGGTTGTTGCCTGGTCACATTGTGTCCCGGGTTGGTATCCGGTCACAGTGTCCCGGGTTGGTGTCCAGTCACAGTGTACCGGGTTGGTGCCCAGTACAGTGTCCCGGGTTGCTGTCCGGTGTCACAGTGTCCCGGGTTGCTGTCCGTCACAGTGTCCCGGGTTGCTGTCCGTCACAGTGTCCCGGGTTGCTGTCCGGTCACAGTGTCCCGGGTTGCTGTCCGGTCACAGTGTCCCGGGTTGCTGTCCGGTCACAGTGTCCCGGGTTGCTGTCCGGTCACAGTGTCCCGGGTTGCTGTCCGGTCACAGTGTCCCGGGTTGCTGTCCGGTCACAGTGTCCCGGGTTGCTGTCCGGTCACAGTGTCCCGGGTTGCTGTCCGGTCACAGTGTCCCGGGTTGCTGTCCGGTCACAGTGTCCCGGGTTGCTGTCCGGTCACAGTGTCCCGGGTTGCTGTCCGCTCACAGTGTCCCGGGTTGCTGTCCGCTCACAGTGTCCCGGGTTGCTGTCCGCTCACAGTGTCCCGGGTTGCTGTCCGGTCACAGTGTCCCGGGTTGCTGTCCGCTCACAGTGTCCCGGGTTGCTGTCCGCTCACAGTGTCCCGGGTTGCTGTCCGCTCACAGTGTCCCGGGTTGCTGTCCGCTCACAGTGTCCCGGGTTGCTGTCCGGTCACAGTGTCCCGGGTTGCTGTCCGGTCACAGTGTCCCGGGTTGCTGTCCGGTCACAGTGTCCCGGGTTGCTGTCCGGTCACAGTGTCCCGGGTTGCTGTCCGGTCACAGTGTCCCGGGTTGGTGTCCGGTCACAGTGTCCCGGGTTGGTGTCCGGTTCCATTGTCCAATTTTGGTATGTTACTTTAAATAAAAGTTTTATTTTATTGGCTTGTAGTTTTTCATATTAGATTCATTTAAAAAAAAAATCGAATATTAATAAAAGTATAGAAAAAACTATTTTAAAATCATATGGTGAAAAAAGTCATTTTCAGTTTCGGTTTTCGGCCAAGGGCATCCTGAATTTTTGCTTTCGGCCCACAATTTTTATTTCGGTGCATCCCTAAAAATTACTGTGCAAGCTAACAGAATATGGAGTACTGCTTTTCGCTCATTAAATAACTTAATTCATGCTTATATTCCAGAAGCAAGCTTGTCACAGTTGTGTGCAACACAGATTCTGTCGTGGAAATCTATAATAAAGCCAAGTAGTATGTGCAGAGGGAAGTATACAAGATACCGGATTGTAAAAACAAAATACCTATTGATTAGATCTCTCAATGCCCTTGAGGTCTAATCTTTTTTTCTACAATACCGATTATAATACATAATATATTTACTGGGTGCCGTGTATGGATATGGCTTAAACCGTAATCTCCAAAAGATGCAGGAGAAAATTAGGCCCAAATAATTTGATTCATAGAATATTTTCTCTGTGACTTTAACCCCTTAAGGACACATGACATGTCTGACATGTCATGATTCCCTTTTATTCCAGAATTTGGTCCTTAAGGGGTTAAAGAGCAGCTATGTTTATCTATGTACAAATACAGAGAAATATGTTATAAAGGATTACAGCGCAGAGCAGTTAGCAGGGGGAATTCACATTAAACAGTTCATATGCTTTGGCTTGGTTTCTGACATCTACAAGACATTACGTTACAATATCTTCAGATAGCAACATGTCAGTCTGAACCAGTCCCAATTGTCTTTTTTTCCCCCCTCCAACTGATCTTTCAGCATATTCTAAGAGTTAGGCCGTGTGTGGCTGTCTGGTTAATATTACAAGGTTGCCTGGGCAACGATGTTACACCTAAAAACATACATACAATACACTGCATTATTAGAACCAACAGACCATATAAACACCACAAGTCTACATATCAACCAGCGTTTGTGTGCGCACACACGTGTATCTCTGGATAACCAGTAACAAACAACAGAACATTTTATTCTGCACGCACATGGGCACAACAGAATTCAAAATAAACATTCTACATGAAATGTGTGCATGTCTACATGTTGTATAAATATGTTTATTAACGTACATACGCGTAAAATTGCTTAAAAAACAATGTGAATCAGATTCATCTACATATAGGATACAAATTTGATTAACCCCCTAGTGCCTTTGAAATTCACTTTTAATTAACCTTGAATTCTCACTTTTGTGAATAACTTATTTTTAAGCAGTTTGTGGCAATCTTATTTTCCTCCATTTTTTCTTCTGTCAATCGAAGCTGAGTTTTGCAAAAACATGCAGTTCACCAAATTCTCATTTACTGGGCCAAGCCAAACACAGCATGATAAAAGTAACTGTCAAACTGAGAATACACAGTATTTACGATGTATTATTCCATTCTTATTGGTTTAAATAGCCTTTCATTAGATATATTTAATAGAGAATGGTATTTGCAATAACTCCTCAATGTACCATAAAGCTGTATTCCTCATAGCGTGGCCTCTCGCCTGTGTACGCAAGAAGCCCACTCTAAGGAATACTCAGAGGCAGGGTGTTGGAAAATTCTTAATAGTCCCGTTCTCACACAGTATGGCTTACTGTTATAAAATGCCAAGTGTCCAGCAAAGCACTGTTAATTAAGACACTACAAGTTCAACGAGGGGAATCAAACGTTTGTACAATAGTTAAATGCAACTGACAGCAATTGACATAAATTGACAGAAAGCTGGGTATTTTCATGTCATATAAAGTTGACTAACAGAGAGCAGCACGGAGTGGTAAGAGTCAAATGATTGCAGGCACTTGATCTAACAGAGATACCACACTGCCGCAAATATTAATTGTTCCATGGTTTAACTATTGTGGGGAAAACCACATGCTTAAACCACTTTGGGGGTGTGTTGAACATCCTTTTTTTCTACGTTACAGACCAACACATAAGCTGCTATTAGTTTGTGTAGTTGTTTCATTAATGTCTTTTCATGAAAGAAATTGCTAGAGAATAATGAATTAGATATCCCACAAACTTCCTACCAAGGAAGAGATTATGCAGGCCTCCCAACCATTACAATTTGGAGGAGTCAATGAGGCAACTGCATGACTGGTCCGCCCCCTCTACTCCCTCCCACTGGCATTCCACATCCATACTCTGAATAATTCTAATAAGGAAGCAGTTATTTGTAAAGGGAAGGTGTGGCTAAGGGGGTGGAGTTACACAGTAGAAAAGTGTAAAACTTAGTTTTTTTGTTTAGAGATTTACCAGGGAGAAAAATACAAAAGCACTTATCACTTGAGTTTGTGCCCATAGTGTCCTTTTAAATTTATTTACACTAAGAGTATGCTCCATTCATAAGTAGCTGTAATTATTAGGGATCGACGATATTTTTTAGAGCAGATACCGATAATCTGTGAACTTTGAGGCATTTAGCTTACCGATATTCTGTACGTTTACTGTATTTTGCAAAAAAAATGTATTAATTGGTAAATGCACAAAATATACATGCCAGTCAGATTTTTTTGAGGTTTTCAAGAATATGTATGTGTGTGTGTAGTGGATGCAGTGAGAGTATTTGATTAGTAAATGCAGTGTGTGTGTGTGTAGTGGATGCAATGTGTTTGTGTAGTGGATGCAGTGTGGGTAGTGGATGCAATGATGCAATGTGTTTGTTTGTTTAGTGGATGCAGTATGGGTGGGGGGTGCAGTGTGGGTGTGTGTGTTTGTGTAGAGGATGCAGTGTAGGTAGTGGATTCAGTGTGTGTGTGTTTGTGTAGTGGATGCAGTGTGTTTGTGTGTTAATATGTGCAGTAGGAACTTCCCCCCCCCCCTTACCTGTCTCTAAGTCGTCATCCCCATTCCCCTTAATCTTCCTCTCCCTTCTCTTTTAGTGGTTCCCCCCCACCCCAGTGTTTCTTTACCTTCCCACCCTGTACCTTAGTGTCCTCCCTTAATGTTCTTTCCCCCCCCCTCCCCTGTCCCATAGTATTCTTTACCCAGCTTCTTGTACCATATTGTTCTTCACCCCCCCCTTCACTGTCCCATAGTGTTCCTTACCACCCCCCCCTTACATAGTGTTCCTTTCCATCCCCCATCCCCATAGTGTTCCTTACCACCCGCCGTCCCATAGTGTTCTACCACCCCCATCCCATAGTGATCCTTACCACAACACCCCCCGTCCCATGGTGTCATCCTCTCCGTCCCTTAGGGCCCCTCCTTGGTCCCCGGTGTGTCTCCTGGTAGCGTGGCCGAGCAGAGCAGTGCACACCACGGTGCAGGAAATTCAGTCTTCTGTACCCGGCCGGACTGACAGGAAGTGCTCCCTCACTCAGCACTTCCTTTCAGTCCAGCCGGGTATAGGAAAAATAAGTTCCTATACCGCGGTGCGCACTGCTCCGCTCGCCCACACTTCACAGAGTGCCTGGCAGGAGGGAGCGCTGTGCGCCCACCTCCTGCCGGTCACTCCGATCTATCGCCCCCACGGGTCGGTGAATCCTAAGGCAGATGCTTGTGCCACCTTCATTATAGGTAATGCAGGTGATTATTGGCTGATACCGATAAAATCAGAATATCGGCCAATAATATCGGTAAAACCGATAATCGGTCGATTCCTAGTAATTATTCCCCGAAAACCTAGACGTACTATTCTAGCAATATGGAGATATATTATATATATATATATATATATATATATATATATATATATATATATATATATATATATATATTTATTTATTTCTGACAAGCCACAAGAGGAGTACTTTTACAGCAATTTTTTATCTGCCTTCTTCCTTCCTTCCCTACTTCACATGCCGGAGATGTGACACCTGAAGTAGGTGCTAATAAGACAGCGTAAGGCACTTCCAAAAATGCATGTGCTATGAGGGCTTTTCAGATAGAATTCACTCAAGCATCTTCATTGGAGGAAAAAAAGGATAACTACAAACTGCAGAAGCATTCCCTTGCACATAGTATCTATAAACGCTTCTCGTTTACTTTTTAAGCTCTTGGATTCCACAAAGCTTCACACCAGTTTTAGGTGTGAGTGATAGTCACATGACTAAAGGTAGCAAAAACCAAAAGGTGTTAAATCCATTTATAGACTTGTGTACTTAACACAAATCCACTATGCTGGGACCTCCTTGTCAAGTATTTATAACCAATCATACAACCATTTTGACTTACGGAGTAAAACATACACACACACACAAGGCCAAAATATTTCATCCTTGTTCCCAAATCCTAAAAATGATGGGAGCTTCATTATGATGCCAGCAGCAATGTCAGACAGTTAAAGGAAATCTCACCTGGGTCTTGACTAAGACAACAGACTATTAGACTTCCACGCTCCATTCTACACATCTTCACATGGGACGCATTTATTGGCAACCAACTTCTTTTCAATGTCAGTTTTATTATCTACTTTGGGCACGTTTTGGTCCACTGTCTAATTCAAACCTCAACATTTGAGGGCAGGATAAATACATAAACACACACCAAATAAAATGCTGAATGCCAACTAAAAAAAGGAAAGCTGTCATATTGGATAGGGCAAAATTATTCCAAAAATGTCCATTACCATGATTGCTCAAAGCAAGTCGATATCAAAATTCAGATTACAACCCTCAAAATAAAGAACAAAAGGTGTCCTTCAGTTACATAAATTTGCATAAATGTCACTACTTAACTATGTAATAAATAGTTACATGCAATATTTGCAAAGCTGTGCATGATCTTGTGCTTGGCAACCTCGCACATGACCTGTCAGCCATTGTGGGGTTTTTTGCTAATTACTCAAAAAATTTCTCCAGAGTTACAGAGCTGCAAATTGATGACAGGTTACACAGTGACCTATATCCACATTTGTTAAAATAAAGTTGATTAGTCACATGATTCAGCGGTAATATTGGAGTGCTCTAAATTCTTCAACCATCATCTTCTCTGAAATAGTTTGTTTGAACACCACACAATTTGGTACACAGATCCACAGGTAGGCCTTTGAATTGTTAAAATCAAGATGGCTACCACGAGTCACTTGCATTCAATGTGCCCTATAATTATATAAAACATTTTCCACCTATTTCAGTACTGAACTATGCACATGGGCCATTTCTTTTCTCTTCTTCTGGGCCACCTTCAACACAAATTAGTTTTTAATAATTTACGTGTAATTTAGATTATTAAAATGTTTGTACTTGTAAATCATTTTGTAAAGTAAATCCGAATAAGCAAGAGATGTCAAATATATGTATTTTTTTTCCTTTCGCTTTTTTTTTTTTTTTTTTTTTTTTTAAGCCACACAAAGTGTTAAGCAGAACCTATTAAAATAAGAGAGGTCATCCTTTCAGTGCTGTGCAAGGTCAGATCACAGGGAGCAGCTGCTGGTCAGAGTATGAATACATGGATCTAGATCAGTGGAGAAATAACTCAAAGGTTTACTGGGGGCACTGCACTGTGCTACTGCCCATTGAGAAGGCCAAGTCTGTTTGCTCATCTGTATTCCAAGAAAAACAAAAATAAATAATAAGAAAAATAAAATGCAACAACCTGGCTATAAATAAAACACGTAACACATAATATTATCTTGTGATTCTGATTGTGTGTGTTTTTTTTAGAATCCTAAAGTCAGAATGCCAGAGATGTACTGAAAATTATATAACAACATTGCTCTGTAATGAATACATCATGCCAGTGCCAGCTAATAATTCAGTCACGGATGCCAGCGCCAATATATCACTGCACTATTTTTGAAAAAAAAAAAATGCTGAAGGTAGTGGGATCTATACAATGCCCCATTGTCAAGGAACATTAGCACATCTGTCCCACACCCTTATTACCTGCTACACTGAAATTGAGACAGCAGGTAAATGTAGTGCATCTCAAGACACTACAAAAAGCAAATTCTAAATTGTTTTTTCTTTTTCTTTTCAAATACCTTTTTGTAAGTTTAAAATTCTTTACTTGAGGAATTTTAAACGTAAAAAAAGATAAATAATATGTTGTCCGTATATATTTGCATCGGGACTGTTTTAAAAAAAAAAAAAAGGGAAAAAAAGCTTTGTTGGGGCGGCTTATACCCCAGTTCTTGCAGGCAGCTGCAGCGGTCTGAATTAATATGATTGATACGGATAATGGTGAAGTTAAACATTTTTGTTACCTGTACACCACCTTTCTATAGAACCTTTAAAAAGGCTCTAGTTAGCCCCATTTTAACTCTATTTTAATATGTAGAGTTCGACGTATCTGGAACATTTACCGGTCTTTGCAAAATGTCCTAATCATCAACATCAACAATATTACCTTGTTCAAATTTTGCCATCAAGTAGAACACTACTAATAAAAATTGTAGTGAGCAACATTTGGCTTAATGACTGCCAGAATTGATAAGGATAACCATTTCACAAACGATATCTCAAAAATTACCACTATCCATCCTGGTTAAAATGAGACGTTTGGTGCAAAAAAAAAATATAAAAAAAATAGTTATTTAAAAAAAATAATATTAATAAAATACACCATAAGACATTTTTATGTAAAAACTGGTCAAGTGGCTCTGATGGGATTTAAAAGTTAGTCTTTCTGTACATAATCCATACACTTCACTTTGGCATTAGCAGTAGTACTTATCCACAATTACCATTATATTTCAACCATTGCCACAAAAAAGGATCAAGTCATACCACAAAATATGGAGTTGCCATTCAGGCATTCAATGATCACACCACCAAATTGCTGTCAGCCTCGCGGTGTATTGGTTTGCAATAGTAGTGTGGTGTTCCTGCTACTCGGCCTTTTGTCTGTTACATCTTGTGGTTTCTCCCCTCTTATCTCAGTCTCGCAGTCACAAACAGAAGAGGAAAGCACAGCTTCCGCCATCCCATGCTGCAGCCTGACCCTTCTCATGCTCACCTACACAGAGAATGCCAAAAGCGGAAAAGAACAGCCGCTCTGCATTTCCTGCCGTTGTGCTGCAACAACAGTGTACACAGCGCTGTGTACAAAAGGCAAGAGAGCACCATCGCCATGAACACACATGTGGAGAGATGTAATCAAATACATTTCCAAAATCATCACAAACAGACCAAACGTACAACTCTGATTATATATATATATATATACACACACACACACACACACACACACACACACACAATGTCACAAATGAAAGGGCCATAGATTTAAGATTCTAAGCTGACAAAGACACCATGGGCATGGAAATGCTGTCAGATCCTTACAGTTGGATGGCCAATAAAAACCTACACCAACATTTTAGTTGTGTTTTAATTTTCATCCGTTTCCGGTGGCTGAGGGACCTGGAAGCAGGAGACCTCACTCAAACATCTGTTTGTTTGAAAATTATAGGATTTATGGGCATCCTTTATATTGCTGAAGATTCAAAGTCTTTATTCCATATATAGGGTTCAAATTTCATTGGTGACCTCACAACAGCGTTTCGTGAACAAACCCCTATATGAGGGATAGGCAACCGTTGGCACTTCAAATGGTGTGGACTATGTATCCCTTGATGCTTTACCAGCATGACAAGTGCACAGTCGGTAAACCGGCATAGTGGCTAAACCTATATATACCCATAACCCAATAAGACACAGACACAAATTTATACTGTTGTAAATTATTAGTCCACAGCTTTATTGATAAATATATAAATAAATCAAATCGGGTCATTGCTGACCAACAAAACATTTAAACTGTAATCCCCGTAATAGGTAATATCCCCCAGCAAGGACCTAATACAAGTAAGAATATGTAACAATGTAACTAACATTTAACACAAACTGGCCGTCCCAATGGCCCAGATTACAACTGCTTAACGGTAGGGTGTACCAAGACACCCCTAAACCCCCAGGTTCTAAGCCACCAACGGGCTCGAACCTACCAAACAAGTGTGACATTACAGCCTAAACCACCCTAAGCTAGCCATGCCCACTTCCTACTTCCTGAACCCCCAATTTTACCGCCGCTGTGACAGAACAAGAAAGATCCCAGCCCTACTACAAAAGGGGAGGGTGGGAGGGACAACTCACAGGTAAGTGTTAGATTAATTAAGATGGCCACTTCACAAGATGGCCGCCATATATAGGCCCAACTGGCCACACCCCCACCCCCTGAAACCTTGGCCAAAACTACAACTCCCACAATGCCTACCTCCTGGCCTTGTCAAGGCGCATTCCTCTGGCTGCGCTGATCCATAGGCTACATTATGGCTGTAAAAGTATTATGGGAGATGTAGTCCACAACATCTGGAGTGCCAAAGGTTGCCTTCCCCTGCCCTCTTTCTAGAAATCATCCCAGCATTCTAGAATTCGCTATAATTTGTGAGCTTTATCAACAGGTATAGATAAGCCGCCATACCCAGTTTCATGTTTAGCCACCAGTGTTACCAAAGAAACGCCACTGTTGCAAAACAAAAAGGGAAGGACATAGGTATGCCAACACCATACAGACAGCACATGGCAACAGCAATATTATTTCAGCATAGCAAAGTCCCCCCAGAAAATAAGTCCCTGGATGAAGGCATCACGTAACCCAACAGAGGGGTGCGGAGATTCCTTATAATGAAAGAAAGCTAGAAGTAATGTTATATCACCAACTGGTGCCTATCACCATAAGACAGTCTTAGATGGCAAACCAGCCAATCAGGTGTAGCCCCTGTAACGTCACATGATGCTGGGCTGTTGGGGTTTTTTTTGGGTGGGGGGAGGGCGGTTACAACCAGCTGTTTATAGAATTGTAGGTGCCATAGTGAAGGGTCAGGTACAAAAATATCACACTTGTTCCCCAAGAGGTGGATTTATTGAAGAAACAAATAAAAATAATAATGTAAAGTAGAGCTTGAAAAATACCACAGTGAATTGGAGTTAGAATATACAGTAGCACAGACACACAAAACACAAGAATTGTTATCACAATGACTCATAATACTTTATCAGCTTGTTCCACTGTTACAGTACTTATTACCTTTATTCAATTTATCAGGGGCGGCTGAATTTTTGGAGGCCCCAGGTATTGAGCACCGATACCTTCAATATTTTGAGCGCACAGAAAAGATGGACAGAGCAATTTGATTCCTAGAGTAGGACATCATGCAGAGCTATTAAATCCGCAAGGTCGGTTACACAGGGCTGTAGTATTTTAGAAAGCCATCAAAGCTTTACATTTCAGAATGCTTTTGTTCAGTGATAAAACCGAAGCGTTAAACTCCCGCAAAGATTTCTAGGTGACACGCACATAAATCACAACAACTGTTTGCCTTTTCATTGTTAAAAAAAATTATACATACACACACACACACACTAAAAATAATGTACATATACATGCACATATATACGTATTCTATGTAATCAATCTACCTAGCTAAATATTTTAATTGCCCGTTTCCTTAAATTTTTATAAATAAAAAAAAAAAAAATGATAGTCATAAAGGGACTCCTGTGATTTCAAAACATTCAACATCAGATACTTTTACCCGTCTTATGAATCAAACTGAAAGTGAACAAAGTTTACAGCACTTAGTCCATTTTACCTAAATAGTGTTTTACACAGTACTTCGAGCTACATGATGAGTGCGGCCAGATTCACCATGTTTTTCGGGACAAGTATTACTGCTTTTTAATGATGTCCAGCTTATGAGACGTGCGTCCGTGTAATTTGTAGATTTCGTATACTACAGGATTTCTCCTTGAATGATAAACAGACATCTTGCTTGAAGCAGTTTAACTAGACCCACAGTACGGTAGCACTTTTAATGCAAAGCCAATCTACATGGGATAGATACTAAACACTTAAAGTATATACTAAAATAGCTTAGTGAAGTTTCACTCCACTCACTCCATTACGCTTTAGCCCCTTTTGGGATGCTTCTCAAGTAACACTCAAAGCACCATAACCACTACATCTCACTGTAGTGGTTATGGTGCCAGTGTAAGGAGTTAAACCCTTTTCGATTGGTTTGATTTCTAACATGGTAGTTTCCTGATGCCACTTCCTAATTTTTTTGTTAGCTGTCCTGAGCTAAGCCCTAATCACTCTCAGCCAATGATCCAAGCCCTGCACTGTGAACTGTAATGATTATATTGTTTTCCTTTAATACTCTTTGCAGCATGAAGCACATACTTGGGATGTTTCATATAGCTTTCCAACCTTTAAAAAGGCATTTGTTTAACAGTTCATAAATAAGCACCTATTAAAAGAAAGCAAGTGCTGAGTTAATCGGACCAGATAAGCCTTTGTAGCATATTGTAATAGGAATAATTATGCACCAGGGATAGGGCAGGAAGTGTGTATAAATACAAGAATGGGCCACAAGGGGCATAATAAAGCAAGCAGTGGCTCTGCACATTGCCGAACAAGGTTGGAATACAGAGAGGGAGAAGCGGACATCAAGCAACCTCCGAATTCTCTGCAGAGATAACTCATGTTAACAGACACACCCCGCAAGCACATTCAATTCTGCAATTGGTTACTACTACTTAAAGGTCATTAACTCGAGAAACACAGAACAACTAGTGATTGATAGAAAAGGATCGCTGCTACTCGGAAGCAACACGAGAAGTCATGCTTAACCAAAATCTCACGCTATCGTCAGGGTCAGGCAAACACCTTGCTTTGTTAACCACAAAACACTTGCAATTTTACCTGCTTGTAAATCACAAAAAAGCACACTGTGTTTCAGGCACTTCCTATGGAGAGTATGGAGGGAAAATTGCATATTCTAAATACATATATAATGAAGTCACAGATTTTACCATCTTAACAAGAAAATCCTAAATTAATACACTTAAATTAGAAAATGATTTACCCCACAAAATATTTTAAAGGTTAAACGAAAAGTGTACAATACAACTATAGGGAAGGTGGAGAGAGGTATCGAGAGAGGTATCGCTACATAGTGTCAGGATTATAAAGCTGTATTCCTAACACTGTAATGTCACCCTGTCCATTCAGTCCCTGAACGCCTTCCGTGCTGCAGCGATGAAAGGGGTTAAAAGGGGGGGGGGGCCTGCCTGTCTTACCTTATTCCAGCTGCTGGGTCCGTCTCCTCCCATCTCACTGTGAAGGGATACCTAATGCGCATGCGCGGCAAGTGCCACATGTACATAAGGCCTTCCCCATATGAAAATAGACTCAGTTCCTAAGGGGATTTTGAATGCAAAGCATGAGGATGTCCAGCGTCGTTTTACTAAGTTAAACTCTTTGAAAGACCAGAAAGCTTTTCTAGTGACAGTCTTAACAATGTAATGTAATGTCTATAGTGTCCCTTTAAGGACAGCTAATAATTAGTGATGTGATAATATTGTGTCATCAAGAACTGGGACAATCACCAAAAACAAATGTATATCATGCAATAAAACACAAACATACAAACTCAAAATACAAATTTATCTCCCTTCTAAACTAATGAACTAAATGTGTCTTCTGACCCTGAAAAGTCTAACAGAGGCATGCTCCAGGGGTGTCTTATTTTGAAGGGATATTTTAAGAACCAGAACTACAGTTTAATGTAGTGGTTCAGGTGCAAAGCTAGTGCCATGCAAACATTATAATTATGAGAAAAGACAGTGTTTACATTGCTTCTTAATGCCACCTCTAGTGGCTGCCAGTCAGACCGCCACCAAGGAAGCTTCCTGTTCTGGTTCTGTAATCTTTGCAGGACTGGCGTTCGGTGTCCTCACACTCTGCATGAAAACAACAGATGCTCCATATAGAGATGTGTTGAGCAAATGCAACTCAATAAGAAGATGCTGATTGGCACAGGTATAGTGCATACACATGAGCTTCCCAGTACATAAGTATTGGGTGGGCTGAGATCAACTTTAACGATGACCTGAGCCAGGAAAGGTGCAGTTGCCAAAGCAACACTGGTGTGCTGGAGGACACAAGGCAAGAAAGTTTAATTATTATCTTTTTTGTTGTTAAAGGGTGAAAAACACATGTATTTATTTACTTAACAGTAAGCAGCACTCTTATACAAAGCTTGACACAGGTTTGTATTCCTTCGAGTGTTCATTAGAGTGTTCCTTTACTGGAATGTCCTTCAACCTCCAATTAGAATCACTCTCCCACTTTAAAAACATTAAAATCAAACAACCCTAACAATGGGTCTTCCTATTCTTTGTTTATCCTCAATTTGCTATGCCGGCTTGTTCTAAAGCAACAAAATGTCATAATTTCTATACATTTTAATTGCAGGATATGATTTGTACACTTAGTTATATATTTGGTTTTCACTCTATCCAATGTTTACTTTATGTGTAATTAGATCTTTCTTCCATTATACTGTAGGGTCCTTTGAATTGGGCAGTTTTTCCACTTCTCTTTCTGAAAGTTTGACTTGTTTTGTCTACCCATTGCACAGTACCACACTTTATATATACACACATGTATGTTATGGTTTATTGTGAGATGGAAATGCTTACATAAATGCTTCATATGTAGGTTTTGGAATGTATTGGACTTTGCAGGTTAACGGACCACTATAGTCACCCAGACCACTTCAGCTCAATGAAGTGGTCTGGGTGCCAGTTCCCTCAGGTTTTAACCCTTCAGATGTAAATGAAACTGCTATGTTTACATTGCAGGATTAATCCAACCTCTAGTGGCTGTCTTCCTGACAGCCGCTAGAGACACATCTGCAATGCTGGATGCGAAATTCAAATCCAGCGTGCAGAACTCCATATGAAAGCATTGAGAAATTGTGTCGGCGGGGGAGTAGAGGTTACCAGCCTGGCGCTGGATTAAAGTAAGTAACTGAAGGGGTTTTAATAGTGATCCTTTAATATATAAAAAAATGAGTTATTTTTTCCTCTTTTCTATAAGGATGCTAATGTAAGCAATGGATTTTCTTTGTTTTTCAGAATGTTTAAAACATAAACTGACACTATAAGCAACAGAAAAATGTTTGCTTAATGAAGTAGTTTTGGTGTATAGATCATGCCCATGCAGTCTCTACCACTTAGGAGCAAATTACTTATTTATGTAGACCTAGCCACACCTTCTATGCCTGTTACTTCTACCACCTTCCTGCACACTTCTTGTACACTTCTCATTTAAAAAAAAATTTTTTTGCACAGTATGATTAATTAAAAATGTCTTGTTTCCTGCTCTGTTAATAGCCTGCTAAAGCCTACAGGAGCCTCGTGTGAGGAGAAGAAGAAGAGAACATCAACATTAAACAAACTGTGCTGTAAGTTCTGATTGAAACTTTAAATTAAAAAAATAATAGAGATGCACTGCCTCGCATGCGCAATAGCCTCCCAGTGCTTTCCGATGGGAAAACATAGGATTGGCTGAGATCGTTAATATTGATGACCTCAGCCATAGAGGTGTCGGGGGCAGGGCACTAGAAATATGGTGAGTAATCTCACCTTTTAAAGGCAGGGGAGGGAGGCAGTGATCTTAAAACATGTTTGTGTTCCTGAGACTATAATGTTCCTTTAAGCTAATTGTTGTTTTGATTTTAAGAGTGTGGTAAATATAATAATATATTGCAATTTATATCTGGTTTATAACTGGTTTCACAAATAAATAAATTCTGCATAAATAGTGAATTGTTGAATGTCTTTAAAATATGTACCAATACATGTAAATAGCATTTTCTTCTCTATCTTTTGGTATAGTTTTTTGTTTTCTTTAACTGTGCTCATGCAATATAGGATTGCCAAAACATGGACCATGGGAACTAAAAATTTATGGACACTTTGTCAACCTAAAGGCTACCGTTTATCGGCAACCTGGTACAATACGCGAAGAATGGTACCTTTAAATCCTATGTAGAAATCACTTAGTAATCCAACAAGAAGCACTTTGTTATGATACTTCGCCTTCAAAAATTGATTAGGGAATTTGCAAACGAACCATGTAATAAAAAATAAATAAAAAAAGGTAAATGATTAACTATGTAGAAATCAATGAATCTCACAAGAGTGATTTGATTAAAGGGATACTGTAGGAACCAGTTATTTTTTTATATTACATCATTTACATTCCCCCACTAGTAAACAAAAGCTTTGCAGGGGTTTCGCATTAGCTGAAATCTTTTGGTGATAGACCTGTTTGTCAGTCCTATAAGCCTCAGGTAAATTGTCCTTTTTGCACTGTTCTTTGTTTGCAAAGTAATTAAGTTGCCATCATTAATCAGGCAGATTAACATAAGTAGCTGATGTGTGTGTGAGTTCCTAGAGATGTAACGCATCCATTTTTCACACGATACCAATCAGTAGAACAGTCGCATTAAAGATGCTGCCGGCCCCTCATAATATGAACACAAAAACACACTTGGTGAGCATCGGCTGTCTCACAGCTACGACTATCTAACTGTGCTAATAGGGACTCTCCAGGCTACAATTTAATCTATCCCTTTTAATGCAATACTGAAATATTGCATTAAAAAGCATACACAAAAAATACAAGCAAGGACAAAAAAATTAACAAAATACTATTTGGTGCCAAAATAATCTCACTTGGAAATCTACATGTTCTGCAGAGACCAGGAAGTAGCTAAGATAAGTCATGATCCCTTTTGTTCTCAAGGGAGTACTGTGCATACCACATAAACCTCTGCCCAGAAGGAGTTTACTGAATATTTAGATCAGTATTATTGCATAATTGTGTGTCTAAAAATACATGAATGAATTACCCTGCAAAGTAAAATTAGCTGTACAAGCACTTGTATGTTAATGTGGTGGGTGTGTGTGGGGGGGGGATTTAAATAAAATATTTTAATGAAATTGGATTCGCAAATATCTTAAAATTCCTCTTAGAATAGTTTTTGCTTTATCGCTGGTGGCAGTGCAAATATTTTCCATACATTTACAGATATGTTTCCT
Source organism: Pelobates cultripes (assembly GCA_933207985.1). Taxonomy (NCBI): domain Eukaryota; kingdom Metazoa; phylum Chordata; class Amphibia; order Anura; family Pelobatidae; genus Pelobates; species Pelobates cultripes. The sequence goes on along the minus strand of OW240922.1, from coordinate 46,059,654 downwards.
CGAACTCAATTCAACTTTAAGCAACTGTGAAAGTCACGGATTGACAAACGTTTGTGAAATTTAAGTACTAAAAACAAATAAATATAGTATATATTCAAATTTACTTGTTCAATGGAATACGTAGAAGTCAGTACTAACCAAACATCCCTTTCTCTTGCATCTTGTCATACTCTTGACAGCTGTATATTTATTGACCAACACATACAGGTCCTCAATCGCCAATATGTAACTTCCCTTGTCAATATCATGGTTTCTCCTTGAAACGGTAACTGCCTTTTAAATAAAAAGTTGGTAGAGGGTGAGATTCGAGTGACCTGCATGCACTACTATTGCATTGCATTTACTTTCCAAGTGACATTCAAATTAAAGAGAGCAGAAACAGCATTTCATTGCATGAAAATCTAAGTATCAGGGGTACTTTGAAAAGATCATATAGAGAAAGGGAAGTCAAAATGTATATTATTAACCGATGCAGATCTACAACTCCCATAATGTTTCCCCAACCCCAAGACTTGCAGAGCTTGATGAGAGTTGCTGATATAATATAATATATGATCATCTTTGCAATGTGACTTGTTCTTAAGACCATGTCGTAGGCTGCCATCAGATAACGTCTCTTGACAACACCTATACAGATTACTTACTCCTTTTTTAGCCCAATTATAAATAGTTGCACTCGACTGGGGGCCAGTCAGTTGCAGTAGTGTATGGGTTAAGTGAAATGTTCTACAGTAATGATTAAACAGATTCAGCCTGCGAGCAGTGCAAGGTCCATTCAATGCTGCACAGTCTTTAAATGTACCTTCCCCCTTTACCCCCTCCCAACCCTTTCAATGTTGGCAACGAGTAGCTGGGCCTGCACGCAATGCTTCTACTGAGCACGCTATGAGCCTTTAAACAAGGGGGAGGGAGACATCAGGCTCACTCCATACGCACAGGAGTTGAGAGGAGGAGAACTATTTAAAAAGGGGGGTGGCAAGAGACCAGCTGCTACCCCCTACCCACCCTAAATTGCTGTCAGTGGTCCTGCATTATCCTATTTGGCAGAAAATCCATAACTGCTTTATCATGCTACTCTCAATCTTCATTTGTAGAGTTAGAAACGCATTAAATTCATACAACTATAATATACTGTGAATAGTATACATTACAAAACTTGCAGAGTTTACTTGACAAAAAGGTTTTCTCTACAGTATAAGCTTTATTATCCAGAATAGCACTGAAACATTACTGGAGAAGCCAGATAATGTCTAGGCTCCGTTGCAGACAAAATGTAAACATCAGCTATCCACATGATTTGCTAACAAGCTGATTGAAATCTTGATACAATTGAAGAAGAAGACATCTGTACTGCAAATATGCTACTATGTGCATTCGTAAATGATGGGGATTAGAAAAAACAATTGCGCACATCCACAAATCATTTTTCCCGATATGGGCTGCAAATTTTCAAAACAAGGCTTCAAGCTACTCCTTCAAGTCAACATTCGCAAATTGTTCATTGTTGAGCATTTACCTCTTGAGCAGCTTGAAGGAAAAGCCTCGAAATTTCATAAAAACAAGGTAATAAAGTTAAATAAACAGGCACAAACCTCATCGACTTTCAAAATATTGGTTTCAGGTGGATACAGTCAATGAAACAGGCTAGTGAGGGGAGACACTAGCTAAGTGCCAATAAAGCTTTTTATATCAAGGAAGATAACATGCCACTAAACCAGGGTGGTAAGTATTGACAGCCACTGGTACCACCGCCAAAGGCGGCAATAACAAATAAGTGTGTTTTAATATTTCTCTAAATTGGAAGTAAGAACCCATATAACATGCATCATACAACAGAGTGCCAAGTCTTCTCCTAGGTGCATGTGGATATGCCAAGAATTTGTTTTCTAATTTTGTGTATTTTAATTTTTTTCAGTAATCAGGAAAACCAATAAAGATCAGAGTATCTTAATTACCCAACCTCCGATTGAACACTTTAAGGCACATTCAGCGGAGACTAACTTACGATAATATATTTTATCTTCGACACCACAGAATCACAAATGCAAATATTACTATTGCGGTTATATATTGATATTCTACAGCACTGTAAACTAGGACTCTGCCACCTAACTTGCTCGACACTCGTAAGGCGCCTTTGAAGATCAAATTTAGGAAGGTATAGCAACACAATACCGAGGTGGTTTACACCAAAGTGTATAACCTCCCGTTGGTCTCCTTGCATAGAAGTTTGCCAATGTTATTATTTTAACGCTCATCTTACAGCCCACAACTCATCACCATGGCTGGCATTGAGAAGGAAGATGAGATGGGATACCTACAGCTGGTTTCTGGTGTTACTATGCTGCCTCTGTGTGTTTTGACAACAGAGGCAGCTTTCCGTACTACCATTTGGCAAGACTTACAGCAGCGGTATTATTATTATTGCCATTTATATAGCGCCAACAGATTCGATATGTGTTTGGATATATGTATGTCTGTATATGAATACAAGTATTAAAAGTGTCACTATACATGTTGCTAGCTCCTCGCTTTTGTCCCCGATTCTTATTTTATATGGAAATTTGTCAAACTTTGCCATAGGCATCAAAATAAATATGCAAAAAAATAAATTTTCCAAGTAACACACATTTAAGCGTCCATATATTCAAACAGCGTATACTGTATTTTCTATTTTAATACAGTTAACCATTTACATTACATAACAAGTAAAATTGCATTTAGCAATACATAAGCAATAAAGTAATGATCAATCCCGTTAAGCAAGCCAAATTGTTAGATATTACCCTATACATTACGTAATAGCTTAATATTTAAGTGCTCAGTACAGTCACGGTGGGGTTATTCATTTATTGACCTAAATATCACATTAAAACAAATACATTGCATTAAATTAGCTAATTTGCAAGCAAGGGAAACTTGGATACAGTTGTTATACCCTAATAAAGCTTTGGAGGTATTCAAAAAAAGCAAAAGTATAAAAGTAAACATGAAAAAAAATAATAAAAAGCACAGTATAAAAACTGGAAGGTTCAAAATCAACTGGCCAGGGCTCTATCCCATGAAATAAAAACAACATAAAATGAAAAATAAAAAATGAAATTACTTTTAAATCTAAAAAAGGCTTACTTCAGCCACATTCATTATTGGTTTTAAATCAAGATTAACAGGTTATTTAAGTAAGCTGCTCCTTACAGGCCAGCTATATTTTCATGTAAAACATGTCGTTTAAATACTCTCTTGCATATGAATAAGGAAAATGGATATCTAAGCCCTTTGCACAGCAGTAGATATATACATATATTGGTTCTTCACACTCTGCCCCCTTAGCTCCAGGCAATGTCTTTTATTAAGGCCCCAGCTAATACTACCTAATAACATATAGAAAACGAGCAAGAGACGGTGGGCATGAATACCGTTCTACAACTTCCCTCAATGGACTAGTCGTTTCATACCCCGTCTTCCTTTCCTAACTGCTTACATGGCTCATTGTCCCATAGATATACACGTAGAATTCTCATAATCCAACTACCTAGTCCAGGGGTGCCCAAGAGGTAGATCCCCAGATGTTTTGGCATTCTAAATGTATGCAAAGCATCATGGGAGTTGTAGTTCTACAACATCTGGGGATCTAACTTTTGGGCACCCCTGACAGACTATCCAGACTCAACTATTGTTTATGTACAGGATCACAGGGCTGGTGTAAGGATTATTGAAGTCTACCTTGGCTTATACGGGCGACTCGTTGACTCCAATACAAAGTAGGTGTACATTTGAAAGCTGTTTGGTTTGGCAGAGATGTTACACTTCAATTATTTTCCTTAAAAAAAAAAAAAAATATTCACATACACACACACACCCCCCTAACAAGATATACTTCAGCTAATTGTGAGTAAATTAAAAACTCAGGAAAACAAATGGCTAACTAAAATCAGTGTGCATGTGTGAATCATTACTTCCTCTATTAGTGTGTTATTAGAGTGTATTGTAAATGCAGACATTTCGATATTCACATTAAATTGTGCAATGTATGTTTTGTTGTAAGCAACAAAAAAATGGATTTTGTAGGCTATATATGGTGGTGACTTCTGTTGAATCCATTTTTTTTTTTACATATTTATAAACTTGATATCGCCTATAATCTGGATTTTCAAATAGAACAAAGACGTATCTAGTTGACCACAATATTATCTGACCAATCCTTAAAAGAAGCCGGCCCACATTTCTGGATGTTCTGGATGTTTCATTGAGATGGGGAATATGTGTTATTATATTACAATCTATGTATTTTAACCTTACCATGAGTTTTCAATTCTGCGGCCCTTGATAAAAGACATGCTTTCGTATTCCATATGGTTGTAATGGGACACGTGCTATTTACATAATTGGATATACAAACACATTACAAAAATCATACTCTATTCTGGAGATTAGTGATAGAGACCTATGGATGGCTAATGGCACATGCAAACATGATTTTATTTCTAATGTGCTCAGGGTTTGTGGGTTTCTTTTGAGAGGATATTATTTGAAACTATATATATATATAAGAATTTTTAAAAATAAGTGTAGAAAGCTTACTTTTGAATCGCTCTGAATTATCAATATTTGCTAAAACCCTGGTCAAAGTGTAGATTCTTTGCTGCTAGGATACTGCACAATATTATACAGACAACAATTGGATATCAAGTGGAGGTGAGGGAGCGGGGGGTTATATTATATAAGTTAACGTCCTATGTTTCAATATATGGTAAAACTAATCTAGCTAGCACCTTTTCCACGGTCAGTCTCTCATTTTCAAGACAAAGTACATTTCCAAAATCAGTGCATAGCATATTTTTCTTATAGACCTAAATGAGACTGCACATGCTGAAGACACCTTGTTCGCAATAAATAAGAATAAATAAATAAAAATTAAAAACCAGAGGCACAACTGAACAGATGCAGCCAACATTTACGCACTTGCACAGTTATCATTCTTCAGTGAATAATTCTCTGTCTGATGCCGTTTTGTGCATGCACAATCAGGTGGGCATTGAGTTCAATTAGAGATTAGTGAACATGGGCATGTGTGATATTACCAATTATCCCAATGAAAAAGCAACAAGGACCCATAAGGGTTATTCACTAAACAGTGGTTTGTACTGAACTGGAAAAAAAATAATTAATAAAACTTAAGCCAAGGCACCTAAACAGGCAAACTTCTCCAACACGTTTTACAACTTGGCTAGTTTGGCTTAAAAAAAAATAATGAAATTTAGTTATTAATTCAACTAAAATCATATCATAAAAGTGGGACTTTCCAAGCTCAGTTTTTAAAGGCATTATTTGTATAGAGCCAATTAAAAATGGGTGCTAAATTCATTTCAGAGAGTCCATTTAAGACCACTGGTTTATAAATCCAAAAAAACACAGGCCGTACACCCTGCAGTGTATGTGTTCCACTGTGGTTTGGTAATCCACATCGTTGTTGATGTAGTCACTATCTGCTAGCACATTGTTACATGGATACAAAGCAAATGCTCATGAAAACCTTAGAATACTATGTGCAAAATTCTTACCATGCTCAATTTATAAAATTTACATTTCAATGCATTATTTTTAAATAAATTACTAGTAGTAGCCGTATGAGACCCTTCTCTTTGTATTTATGACAGCAGAAAAATATTTCCTTACATATAGCCCGAGTAAGAAATTCAGAGGGTCTTATCTATACAGAACACCTCTAGGACTCACGGAGCAATCAAGAAGGAACATTCCTCCAGTTTCCATGGTGACTGCTCCACATTATAAATATAGCCAATTTTTAATGTAACTAGGGAGTCCCTAAATCACAAGCATCACATCACATCTGGAATCAGTAAAGTCTCTCATCAACAACAGGATTAAATAATATTTATTTGGCATTAGACAGAAATTGTTTATGTATGTGGATTTTTAATCAGGTGATATTTTGGAGGTGTCAATTACACACACGCGCACGCACACACGCCCTGGTTACACTCTCATAAGTAATGTCTGGAGATGTGTTTTGTTTGTTTATTTCAGAAACAACGATGCAGAGCTTTCTCCCAGCCTTCTCCTGCTGTTCAGATCTCTTTATTTCCTCTCCCTGCAAGAGCCCTAACCGTGGCTTTGCACACTGTGTGTTACACAGCTCACTGGAAATGCCTAATGAGAATCTGATCTGGCGTCCAAAACATTCCCTCTCTCTCATGGGCAGCTGCCTAAGTAGCATACTCGTTCCTGCTATAATCTGCTTGGTCAATTCTCTAAGGGAAAATGCAGCAAGAGGAGGGGGGGGAGGGGGGGGGAGAATGGAAGAGAAAACTCCACACAGATGATGTGTTTTATTCCTTCCCAGACTTGATTTTATAACAAGAGGGGGAATTAATACAGCCCACAGGTTTAGTGCTTCTGGGTGGATGGTACAATGGACCTACGCAGGTGCAGTGCATAGAATTGTGGAACATTAGAATAAAAAATAAAGAATAAAAAAAGTAATGGGCAGAGAGGCTTCCCACGACTGGTTTCAAATAAAGATTATGTGTTTGTTAGTCCACCCATTGTACAGCGCTGCAGAACTTGTTGGTGCTATATAAATAGGAATAATAAAAAAACAAAATGTACTTAAAAACAGAAATGCATACAAATATAATACTATGTTTACTGCAGCAGATTTAGAATATTTACAGAAATTCCTAGAAACGCCAGTCTACCAGCATTCGAAAACTGGCTAACACGTCACATAGCAAGTTCTTAACTGGGCTACATGACGCAAGGCATTTAATATGTGCACTTTCAAGCTGGTGAGGTCTCAGACATCAGGATAAACTTTGGAATGGTTCATGGAAAGTGTATGGAAATCAGAGTCTGGTGCCCCTTGTTACCGGTGATGGAAAAGTGGAAAATTCCTAAGAGCACTTTCAAAATGGATTTGTTTTATGAGGCTCATAAAAAAATGGAGGGGTTCGGAGCAGAGTGCAACTTCTACTTGCAACCTAAGTATTAATGCACAACGCAGACTTTATTCTTTCTGAAAATATGTCAGATTATTCTGCAAACATCCATTTGCCGACCCCTACTTGTCCAAAAGATTTTATTAAAATCTGCTATATATTATACAGCCAATGTCTTGATACACAAAAAAATAATAATTCAATATTCTCTATGAGAAGCATTGGACCCTCCATAGGCCAAGCATGCGTGCAAGTACGTCCCTCGTTTTGGCTCCTGGAGCTGAAGAGAACTAGAAGGAAGACGATTGTGGAAGTAAAACATACCTCCCACTGCACCCCAGGGCCACTGGACATCAAGTTCAGCATCAGGGGTCTTTGCAAAAATATGCAAATACCCCAGAAGGTGGCAAGTCAGCTTTAAGGCTTCCAAGTGCAGGAGCATGCTTGCACAATCCCTAGTTGGCCAAATAAACTTTGTTCACTATGCAATAGTCACTAGATACTTCCTGCCTAAATGAGGAGTCAGTTAGCACACAGAAATACCCCGCTCCAAAAAACAAAACAAAATTTAAAAAAATAGAGTTTGATGAAATAATATATTTTGGGAGAGTTTACATTTAGGAAAAGGGGAGTTTTGGGCATGTGGAGTTTAAGGGTTATTGTAAAAGTACTCACCCTCCCATGTTTGATACATCTGCAGGAACTTTTATACAGTGTGACTCACTCAGTGCTGTCCTTGCTCCTCTTGCAAGGCATTTCCTGTGTGAGAGGTTACTAGTGGGCAGATAGGAAATGATTCCTTCCACTTCCTGTCCAGCCTCACACACAGACACTGGAGGAGCTGGGACTGAGTTCTGCTATCAGGTATAGAAAGCTGGGGTACTTATCTCTAGAATCAGCCCACTTGAGCTCTAAAAAGGCTGCCCTAAAGAGTGTATGCGAAACATTGTGATTGTGACTGTAATATCAAATCACAGAAATTGAAATGGAACTCTGTTTGTTATGTGATGAAAGGTAGGTGCCTACTCTGACTAATGTGAAATCCAGCCGTGTCTGTGTGTGTGATACACAGACACACGTTGTGTAGTGCTCGGTTTTACATATATTAGATTCCAAGAACAAACAAATATAGTTTTCTGCCAGTTTCATCATAAAGTAAAATCTGCTAATCTTGACTGTACAGTGCTCTAAAGGATAACACAAGCATACTTTTTACTCTACTGGTAAACATTAGGAAACTGATGTCACTAAGCAGTTCTGCAAGTACTCCGGATGCTTTAACTTTGGGTATTTATACTGTGACCCGTCAGTATATGACTTTTTCTGAACTAAAAATCGTCCAACATTCATTCGTCTCTTGCCCCAAAACTTTATGCCAGTAGTAGTTCAGCAGTAGTAGTTCAGAAAGAGTGGACAGGACAGTTTGCATCCTTGTGGTACCCTACAGCAGGGGTTGGCAACTTTCGTCACTTCAGATCTTGTGGACTACATCTGCCCTGATGCTTTGCTTGATATTTGGCTGCAAGAGCATCATGGGAGATTTAGTCCACAAGATCTGGAGTGCCGAAGGTTGCCTAGCCATGCCTTAAAGATTACAAGAAGTGTGCTGCAATTCCATAGCGGACTGATTACATCCATCACCCTGCTGAAAACGCAGAGGGAGACACAAACAACTGGCTCACATTGCAACAAAATACAAGAAATTTAAAAAAAATGTTTTCTATAATCCTAAACACACTGAGAAATCTAAACAAAATAACAAATCCTATGTAAATACCCAATTGATATGCCATGTAACTTCATCCTTACGTGTGGCAAGCATTATCCAGTTAATATAATAAATTATTCTATTATTAGAATAGAACAATTTTAAAAACCACAGGTAAACATTTACTGATAGAACCTTTTGCTGCCTAGTCCAGTCTTTGTAAATTACTAAATTTGGTAGTTGTAGACCATAAGTGGCCTAGAAAGGTGTTAAAAGTGCATTTAAGAAAGGGTAATAGAGATGAGCATTGTGCTTTATATTGAATAGCAAGACCCATGGCATATGATCCCAGACCTTCCTACTGCAGGGCGACAGAGACAGATGGCCACTTTCTTTCAAATCACAGCAACAGAGAGGACCCCTTGGGTCTTCCTCCCCCCATCACAGAGTGACAGAGACAGATGGAAGCTTGGTCCATAGCATCTCACCATACTATCGCAGGGTGACTGTCAGTACATTGCATTATCCAGAACATCTCTCCAGCACAGACAATTATTATCATCACTTACTCATAAAGAGCCTCCATATTTGGCTGCCCTGTATATTTAAGAGCGGGGACAAAACACACATGGCGTTATATATTGAACTCGGTGCAGAATAATAGCTGGGAGGGGACAAGCTTATGAGAGGTTAGGATAACAAGAAGCAAGTGTAAGATATTTAGAGCGGTCTTTGAAAACGATTACCAAATTGCTGCATCGCCACTACCAATGCTAAATCCCATAGCGTAAGAAATCATGTTGACAAAAATGCGAATATCCTATTGACAGATTATTTTTGTGTTTTTCTCTCTCTCTCTCTCCACTATCCCAGCAGGTTATAGAACTGTCAAAAAGAAAAGATGTTTATCACATTAGGTTTGTGACAGCAGAACATTTGTAAATCTGCTAAATATCATGTTTGTAACATGGCTGTAAATTAACCTATGGTTTCTGATGGCAGTTATTCTTCTATTGATTTGTCACATGTATATTCCTAGTTATCAATACATCTCATACACATATTTATCGATATGCTTGATACAAATTGTAAAGTAGTTTGCATTAGAGCAGTTCTGGAAAAAAAGCAAAAAAAAAATTAAATAAAAAGCATAGTTGTGACAACAGCAATAGTGATTTGTACAAAGTGACAATTTCTCTTTAAGATTAAAGCAAACAAATGGCAGTGACAGGTTGAAAAGGCCAGTCTCTCCTGGGGCTAATGTGTCATATTTAAGGGATCCTGTCTGGGTGACAGAGGCTTATCTTTACCCCCAGCACAAGATTTAAAGAAACGTTACAGAATTTGCTTGCAAGAAAGCATGAATCAACCTATCGTCACAAAATTACAAGATAAACAATGATGGCCTACATTTTTGTCCATCTGTACAATTGAAAGACATCAGTGCTATTTGCTAAAATCAGGAATAAAAATTGAAATATCCAAGCTGAAAAAATAAAATAAAAAAAATATATAGTACGCTGAGAACATTTCCAGTTTATGTAAAAATGACATGCCCTATATCGGACAATTCCTGGATTAGACAATAACCCTCTCATGTTAGGACACCATTCATTTGACAGCTTAGGGGTGGAGTGTTGTAATGTACAGAAGGAATAATGACTAAAAAGGCACAGCTCAAACAGAATGTCTTTAAAGGGACAACACGGGTGACATAACCACTTACACTCACTGCTTCAGTTATAGTGCATATGTTTGTCGCCCCTAACCCTACTGATTAAAGCAGCAACAAACTGCAATAGTCACTTAAGATTTAAAGTATACCTCCTGACCGCATAAATATTATCAATTGTATCTACTCTCATACTGTGCACATCCTGTACATATCGCGGCTAATTTTAAATGAGAGTTTGTGCTGCAGTTGACTGAAGACACGCTTTCGAAAAGCATCATTAACAAATTACCTCAAACGAAGTTGTTCAGGAAGCTAATAAATGGTGCGCTGAGCTGTAGGCCAGTTTTAATCATGTCTTTTCAGGAATGAAACTACTTGTGAAAGATGAGCTATATATATTTATATATCTCTCCATCTCACAAGTCACTGCAGAGCTCTCTTCTTGAGAGCAACCGAAAGACTGAGAATGGCTCAGAAAAGAAAGCGAAAACTCAGCCACTTTCTGATCTCTGCATAAGTTGCAGACTTTCAGCAAATGATGGAACAATTTCCAAAAGTTTTTTTTTTCTTCATATAATGAGAAACTTTCTTTAAACAACCATTGAAGACATGCATTTTTGGTCCCTCTTAGAAATGAAATGAATTAAATTTAGGTCAACTGTATTGCTACCTCCTTGCTTGCATTATACTTAGATCTTATTTAATCAAATGGGTCTCTTGTGTTTTAGCGACAGAGTTGATAAGAAGAGTAGTGGTCCCATGATCAACTAATCAATTAATTAAATTAAATGTGTTCCATTTAAAAACACCCCGTTCTCATTTACCCCCTCCACCCGACGCAATATCACTCTCCCTTCCACTACAGCAACAAAGCCTTGAAACTGGAAATAATTCAGTAAAACAGACGAAGGGGGGTGGGGGTAAAAGAAGGAAACACAGAGCTACAAATGCTTTCTGGCTGTCAAGAACAGTCTGTCAGAACTCTCAGAGGAAATTAAGCAAGAAGCAGCATGTCAGATGCAAAGGGTTATGATCTGCTTGTGCAGGATGGGAGGAGATGGCTGTCTGTGAGTGGGATAATCTAGTTCCAATGTTAAAGTGTGCAAAACCACCGATGGTGCACAGTTTAAAGAGAGCGCTTATCACTGGCTCAAAGCATGTGTCTTAAAACGCTGCCTTTTCATCCCATAACAAACACAGAGTTCAATTTCAATTCCTATGTGATTTGATGTTACAGTCACAATCAGGATATTTTGCAGACAGACAATCTTAATAGTAATACATTTTTTGGATTTATTTTTTTAAATGGTGGACTTTCTTAAGGTTAAAATAATATATACTTTCTTTCCTGTTAACTAGCCGTAAAATGACAAGCAATGTTGGCCTCACAGGATCACCTCTGCAACAGGATGGTTAAAAAAAAAAAAATTGCATCCTTGATGATGGCTATTGTGCTTTGCTGAGCAATCTATATTTTTAAAAAGCTTTCTGCATTGACACAGAGGTCTTATCACCTTGAAGCTATCCTATCAAGAACACACACATTTTCCTTTACATATTGAGCTGTCCTGGCTTATATAGGTCCAGATGGAGAAAGCTTTTGCATTGAAAAATGGCTGTTCAATATATGCACTAGACACATTTCTTGCCTGCAAGACAGATTTGTGCATGTGAAATATCAATCTTTGCATTCACATCAAGACCAAAGTAAGGAGGATACGTAAAAAGAGGTTTAAAATATAGTGTGCAAACAGTCTGCGAGAATATTTAGCAGGCTTACTTTTTAAAGATACAGCCCCTTACAAAACACATAAGAGCATAGGAAAATAATGGCCAATTTTGACACACCAGATGGTTCTGGACCACATTTCCCATAATGCTCAGTTACCCTAAAGGGTGACCGATCTTAATGGGGAAGAACGTTCAGAAATCTCTGAGTTGATAATGTTAGGTTTTACTACATTACTTGAATGCCAGCAACTCTACGGTTTCATGATAACACACGGCAAAAGACTCAAAGAACGACAATGTTAATGTCTGATTTTATGCACTTAACTAAAAATTTGTAAAATATGGATGGAATCAGGCACTTAAGTCCGTTGTTCATGACATCCACCATTTAGAGCAGAAGAACAGACACTCTTGGGAGACAGGAGACAGATTTTCATTAAAGCCCTTACACGTCAATATAATTACTAATAGGACTAACTAGCTTGAATATCTTGCCAGGATCCACTATGCCATGAAGCACCAGCATCGTAATCTAAACAACACCACAAATTATAGGATAATTCATCCACAATCGCAGAACAAGCCTTAAAGTGGCTCCATCTGGGGACTTTGCATATTTTGCAATGAAGATAGTGACTGCTCCGCATGCAGTGCAGTGGCCTGGGATTGGAGGGAATGGTAGTTTTCACTACCGGAACCTGTCCCTCACGGCCGCCGCCATTTTCTTCCTTTTTTTATTCATCTGTTCCTACCGCTTCGTATGCCAGGAGCCAATGACAGTGAGTGATGTACTCTTGCGTATGAAAAGACAGAGCTTTCTTACCTCAGCAGCGCTCACTAGTGACGTCTGGGAACTTGACATAGTTTGACAGTGGTAGCTCCACCTTTTTGTCAAGCTATATCAAGCTCAGTAAATATACACAAGACAAAGTACTTTGTCTTATGATGGATTTTTAGTGAGTTGGAATTTCATTGAATTTCCTAACACAGTCTTTATTAGCGTTTTATCTTGATGAAATGCAAATTGTATTCTGTGGGGTTTGATGACAGAACTGCTTTGAACCAGACCTGACAGACTGAGACCAATTGTCCATGCATTAGATATTTCCAAATTCTGGTCCAGTGGGGATATTGACAAGAACTGGACCTGTTGGTGTGTTTTGAGTATTGCGCTGGAAACCACTAGTGTAACCCACATGAACCTGAGGATATTAAACACAAAGAATCACAATGAATTGAATAGGCAAGTATTGCAAATCTTACTACATCTCATGATATTTTGGACTCCTAACCCACAGGTCTGATTAAATCTACTCTAGAGTAAATGGAATTTCTATCAAAACATAAATTAAAGCAACTCACTACATAGTATTTCAATACGCTTTCAGAGCAGCACTGGGGTTTACACCCAGATGAAATAACCCCATGGAGCCTTCCTGCTCAATATCAGCACAGGGAGCCAACAAATGGACAGCTGTAATATGTCAATTACAGTGATTGCGACAGAAGGAGAAAACAGCACCATGATATCACATCACACGATCAGAGTTTTTTTTTTTTCAAAAGGAGCCAAACATAAATATTGAAAAATTGGATATAGATATATAGTAAGGAATCGTGATTTCAATACAGTCAGGTCCTCTGAAACACTTGAATGAATTGGAACTATTTAGGCAAGGACAGAGAAGCTGCCAGGTTCTACTCCTTTGCAAGGAAGTCTGCATTCATTATTTTTCTAGTGAATGAGATGTCATCTGTGATTACACTGTGAGCATGCACACTACATAAATCATGCGCATGCACAGGATCACCAATTCCCCCACAGGAATGCATGAGTGCAAATAATAGTCAAGTTATTTTAGACACAATTTTAGCCCAGTCTGAATGGAATTTTTTCAGATGATTGATCAGTAGTGACATTTAGCAAAGCACAAATATTTAGAAACAGCCATTTAAGTAAAAAAAAAAAAAAAGCACTTATTTTTCTATGCATTTTCTGCATTCTGTACACAGTGTCCCTTCAAGAAAATGTTCCTTTAAAACCCTTTTACAATCAATACAGTTTCAGCATTACAGAATATATATGTTTCAAATGAATAAGCAAATCACATCAGAGAAATCCAAAATAAGCCCCGAACGCATCTTTTTTATTTTTTTTTTTTTTTTTTTTTTAAAGTTACTTTTAAATTAAAATAAATATTATAATGAACATTAAAAACTGGATCCATATATATCAAGCAACACTGCAAAGTTACAAGTGTTCAGAGTCTCTGTTACCAGAGATGCTCAGGCATAGAAATGGTTAACCATCTATTAAGTTGTTAAGTCAGTGCATGCCACCCTCCAGCAACCAGGGGGTTAAACACAGAAACCACAATCCGGCAACTCTGTGGGTTAAACCGAGAAGCTGTGCTGGTTTAGTGTCATTCAAGTTGTCGGATATAATGCACAAGAGAATATTTTGCAGACCATCCCTTAATAAAAAGCGAGGATTAAGACCATTGACCTAGATACACGAGTTCAGTTTTAGCTGTACTGCTTTTTTCCCCTGAATTGTATAAGTGAGGCTCGGCAGAGCAAACTAAAAGGAACATCAGGGAGACCCCCTCCAGCTTTTTTTCCAACAGACCATGAAATGCTAGGTTTTTTTTCCCCTCCTTCTTCTTCTTTCCCCAAGCACTCATTTCTCTCCCCCTCTTCCGAAGCAAGCTGCATAATAAAAATAAAAGTTAAGTTCTATTTACTGCACAAGTCAGATCAGTACAGTGAGAAACGAGGATGTCAGCCACAAACTGCTTCTGCAGAGGTCTGGTTACAAGCTGGAGAGGAAGAGGCATTGAGGAAGAAATTGGGTGCTTAAATCTCTCAATTAAAGCAACACTTGCAGAATTCACACAGCCTGCGATGACTGCAAACTCAGGTGTAGAACACAGATCTACCAGCAAAAGGTTCTCATATATAAGACGGGTGACTAGCCTACCCAAAAACAATGAACATTCCCACGCACAGACTTATTTAGGAATACCTGCTTCTGCCTAAGTGGTTCTGCACAGGCAAACATTTCAAAATCAGCATTAAAGATATACCAATATCACTATAACAACCCAGTGCTTTAAAGATACACCACAAGCACTGTAACAACCCATACAAAGAGGTCCTCAGTCATCAAGTCCCTGCAAATCATTTCTAGTAACTGTAGTAATTTCCAAAAATGTCTCTAAACCATCATGATTACTCACAGTTGTCACAGGGGGAAGCTTATACCTCCCACAATTGTGCTTGTTGGGAGGGCTCATACAATTACAATTTATAACCTCATTTAACTGGCTCCACCACAGCGAACACCTTACTGAAGGTTTGACAATTGCGCTTAAAATTCCAAGATGGAATCCTCCACACTGCAACATGTCATTGTTAATTACAGCTTACCATACTACAGTTTGGAAATCTAAAATATGAAACGGTTACGCCTTCAGGCTAACCTATTTGCTGTTGAAGGTATAACTCCACCTCCAACAGCCTCATTAGCTAGCCCGGAACAAGAGTTCCCAGCTAGCTAATGTCTATCATGTGCATATTTCAATGCACACCAAATAAATGACTGTTAGGATCGGTATCTGGCTTCAGACAGCTTTGTTTGTCTCACTCTGTCCAACATTTTATGAGCCATATTGGATAAATTGTAGCAATTTACACCTATATACGCGATTCTAACCTGCTGATTTGCAAGCAAGGCAATTGGGGGGAAAAATGGTTAATGAGCACCCAAATTGAAGAAAGATACCTTCAATTATGTGTTAGTTATTCTTGAGAAGCCAGGAATTTTAACAACCGCAAAAAAAGCAAATAACCTGAATGTTCTTGAATAATGAAGGGATTAAGAATTTTTAATATCAAATCCAAAACATTTAATGCAAACATTGTTATGCAAAGTGACAAGAAATTTGAAAAGGTCCCGTGCAAAGTGTAAATAGAGAACTTGGTTTTAAATGTACTTCGCCCCCACAATCAACTAAAAGGTATGTGGGAAGTTTATTATTTCATCACTGAACTGGGATGAGATATTCAGAATCTCAATTTAGGGGACTTACCATATCAGATTTATCTAAACAGGCATTAACCCAAGTGGATTGTTTTGTGGGAGGTAAACCCATATGAGTTTAAAACAAAAGTTTATAATCTTGTATTACATACTAGGGGATTTTCTTGTGACTTTTCAAGGAGAGGATTATCTAATTTTGGGTGATCTTGAGTCTTAATAAATAGAACACTAACATTAATTGAAGAACCTGGAGTACATCCAGTGAAATTATTCTTATTTAAATAACACATTAACATATCATGTCTCCTTTAGTACAGCATTTAAATGAAACATATATTCTCCTGCGGAACCAATTTACCTGGCAGTGCTAACTACTAATTAAAGAGTTACTCTGACCACCATGACCACTTCAGTGATTTAAAGTGCTCATAGTGGAAGGAGTCTGAATGTGCAGTGTTTCAGCTTGAAACACTACACATACTCAGATATTTTTAATTGTGTGCTCGGGGCTAGTTGCACCCCTAGCACACATGACTTAGGAGAACTCTGTTCCAGGCTGCCTAATGTCAATTCTGTATATATTTTGCATATGTCGTCAGCACGCACAACACAATGGCGACAGACGTGATAATATTTTCCCTTGTAGGCAGAGTGCTTACAAGGGGAAGGTCACTATACCCTCCCTTTTGCCTCCCTTCATTGCAGGCATAGATTTATTTATTTTAAAACACTCTCTCCCCCTTGTCGGCTTGGATGGTGCACATGCGCTCTGAGACAGAAAAATGGTCCAATCACAGGCTTCTCTATGAGAAGCATTTGATTGGACAGCACCAGGCCCCTGTGATGTCGACAGAGGGTGTGCAAGTCTGTGCCGGCAGCTTCACCCTGCACTCATTCCACGTAAGTAAAACGTCTTTCTTTGCACGTTATATGGAGGGGGTGCCTGATTCATAGCGCCCTACAGGACATACACAGAATAGGTCCCCCTCCAAAGGGTTGGAGTAACTATTTAACATGTACTAATGATCACACAATTAAGGAACCAGGCCCACTCACTTGATGGCCAAGATAATTTCCATAAGGAACCACTAAACCAAGCTACCCACCAAAAAAATAGATTCCAATAGTGTTTTGTGGATTTTGTGGCTTCGTAATAGTATAAATCCTTGGCAAGTAAAGACCGTATCCAATATTGCGAAGAGGCAGCTTTGTTTTTCAGTAGACCTGATTTTTACACACCTTTAGTTACGGACTACTAGTCAACAAAGTAAAATAAGTTATTTGATTTTGCAATGATTACACCTTCACATCCTTACACTTACATGGAAAAAGAAAACATAAAAATGATATGAAGTAGTGTCTATTGTTCATTCTATTAAATCAAGTAAAACCTCCCAATAGTTGGCTCCAGCACACGGGGTCACTGTATTGGAAGATCTACTATCACTGATAATAAATCAAGATGATACATCAGGGAGAGCAGGTTTACTTCCTTCTTTAAATCTCAGAAAAGACACGAGCTGAGTCACACAACCTTTGGTAGTTTCTGGCATTATTCTAATTCACTTGCGGATTAAGATATTTTTGTATCTGTAAACAAGGGTGGATGAGAACGGAAGAGTTTCTTTTTACACTTACTTGCAAAGGTAGAATTCTCTAGTCTTTCAAAATGGTTACAAGTACTCAACTCCACATTTCTGTTTGCTATCACTAAAAGAATAACAAATACTAAAACATACAATTTAAAAAAACAAAAAAGAAATCATCAATAAATATGACTAAAGAAAGAAACAAACGTAAAAAAGGTAGCATTGTTTCACTGCATATGACTGTCATCAGTAGTTGTGAAACTATGGCTGTACACAATGCCAAGTCACTAAGTAGCCGTTCGGCATGCCGCAGCTTACAAAAAAATAAAATAAAACACACACACAACAACAACACAATTCTTACTATTTAAGGGATAAAATGTTAGCAAGTCACCAGGTTGACTGATGTTTTTTGGTAGGTATGCATAGAATTCAGGTACTTTAAACCTCTTAAGGACCCACGACAATCATTGTAACAAAAGTTTCGTTTTTTTTTTTTTATTTCAAAACAGAACTACCTACCTAAATAAGGCCTGCATAACTTCATGGAGCTGCCAAATCTAAAAGTAAATGTTTATACCAGATTATAATGACCACAAAGACTAGCTTTGGGTCCTGAATGGTGTTAAATATCCACTCTGGCAGATGTGGTGCAACAAAACTAGTAAATGTAGATTTGTGAATCACTCCTTTAAGGCTAACTGAAAGCTCTATTTTAAATTAACACTTTAACATCTAAAGCACTAGGCACTTTAGGTGTGAAGAGAGCATCCTTTTTTCCCAATTTTACAAAAAGTGCAGATTTCAATAGAAATTGGCAGTTTTATAAATTAACCTTGTTACACCTCCCTTGCGGTCAGATAGCCCTGTTACTTCCTGGTTGTTTAGCTCAGTGAAGCTAACCTCAAGAGGCAGGCAACTGCTTGCTTAAAACACATGCCTAGAAAAGACTACTCATTGAGCCACATTGGAAGTCTGTGACAGGACAGCCACAGAAAATCTAGGCAGGGAAAAAGGGGAGAGTTTGCAAAGGATGCAGACAAGAGATCTGCAGCATCTGCAAGCCTACATAAATACATGAAAAATTAAATAAATGAATGTTTTCACTTGTGGTGTATCTACTAAATAATATTTTGTATAGTTTTCATTTTGACATTAGAGTGTCCCTTTAAGGAATAGTGATACCTAAGCCGGTACAGTTGTTCAATGACTATGAAGATCCACACATATTTTAAAAGTAAACAGTTTGTGAAATATTTGACTAAAAAAATAAAATCGAAACAGCTTTGTAATTTTGCATTACACAATGGTGATCTGCCAATTCCACACCATAATACAACCTTTAACCCCTTAAGGACACAATACATGTGTGACATGTCATGATTCCCTTTTATTCCCGAAGTTTGGTCCTTAAGGGTTAATACAATTTCTTCCAGGGACCTGCTTCAAATGTCCTTACTTTCATTTTTTTTTTTTTTAATTGACTCATTACCCAAATTCTTTCAGGGAAAAATAACATGCCAATCACGTCACTCAAATGAAGAAACAGGTTTCTAATTATAGAGAGGTGTCAAAATCCATCACATTTCTCATTTCGATGCACTTATTAACCCCTTACTTGCCAGCAAAGTACTGTTCAATAATATATGGCAAAATTGAATTATCAGAAGTTTGAAGAAACATTTTCTTTAGTCTTGTGTATCTTTGACCTTGGCTGGCACAAAAATCAGAGTGCATGGCCAGCCGGCATGCACATCTGGCAGCCAAGTTACCTAATTAATCTGGATGAAGCAAGTAATACACAAACATTACTGGAGCATCTTGTAAACCCCTCCCTGATCAGTGCATAATTACACTCACTGCAGTGTTCATTCCTCTACTAACTGGTCACAGGAAATCAATACTCTATTCTGTGTGACAATTGTTCTTGTGTCAGGAGTTACATTAGGTTTGGAAAGTCAATCTTTATTGTTAGACACCTCCTCCTCTCCCGAGATTACATTATTTACCTATTGCAGCTCTTGAAATCAAAGAAGAAATTGAAAGGGACACTCGCAACATTAAAACCACTTCATCTTAATGAACGTTTTTTGTTTTTTACGTAGAGAAAGTAAAAAATGGCCGTAAAAAACGATAATGTTTACACTTGTCAGAAACCACACCTCTTCTGGCTGTTTGACTGATAGCCACTTGTATGTGCTTCCTCATCAAGAGTTTCAAAAATCAAAGGTCTTCATGTTGAGTCATCATGCACAGCATGAGGACAACTAACAAGATTGATGCGGCTTTTTACTTTGAGAAGCACCCAACTGGCGGAGCGGTGCGCCCAACTCTGTTTCAATGGCCACAGAAAAAAAACGGACTGCAAGTTGATTTTGAGGACCACTAGCAACAACTGATCCGAGACACATCAACATGGAAGACGCAGAAAGAGGAACACACGATTTCAGTGTTCGTAGTCAGCTATATGAATTAAAGCATGTCACTTTAAAATCTGCTCGATGGACCTCTCTGCGGAGACCACATTGAAAACGAGCTGCTCTCAGAAAAGACTACATGATTTGACTAATAAATTAGGAGTAAAGTACAACGGTGCCATTTAAAATTAAGAAATATTACGGATTAAAGCTTAGTGATTAAATGTATCTTATGTTCTTGCTGTTGAGCAAGTTTCTTTTTCCCGTGACGATGCTTTGGATCACGGATGTGGATATCTCTTTACTTTTTCGGGAATGTGTTTAACACTAGTTTTGTCAGTAGATTTGAGTGATGAGCGACAATATACTAACTGCTCAAATAAAAGTTAGCAGCTGACAAACCTTTATATGCAATGTGAACTGAAGGGGGTAATGCAGATACTTTCTAAGCTAGACTAGAATTTGTTTCAACTGGTTTGTTAAATAAGAGATAAAATTGGGTAAAAATAACATTGCTGTTTATATAACAAGTCAACTATCAGCAATACTCTGAAAATAAAGAGGGAAGGTCCACATTCATGTGATTTCAGGAAGGTAATGGAGGCCTGGTGCGGAAGCCACGTGGCTGACCCACTACATGTCTTAGACATAGATAGATTTAGGTGGTGTCTTAACCCAATATGAAACCTACACCAAAACTCATGTTTTTTTTTCCTTTTTTTATTTATATATATATATATATCTTTATATTCTTCAATTTTTTTTTTTATATAGATGCATCTTTCCAAGATACATTTTGATGTACTTGTATAGATATTGGATGTTTACAAGACTACAGAAGGTTGCCATGGAAATGACACATGGAGCCTAGTTGTGGAATTTCTCCTCACATGTTTGCATGCGCAAACCATTTGGTCGCGTACAGGGATCCGGGTACATGTTTTTGGTGGTTGGTTTTACAGTAGTCTTGTATAGTTAGACAATGAAGGTGGCTTCATTACATTTTTTATGTAGGTTTGTTATATATAAAATTGTGACTCTATAAAAAATGTAAGAATATGTTTTGCACAAAAATGTTTTTGATAACTTTCATATTTAACAATTTTGTGAACCAAACCCTCCCCCTCCCCCCCAAAAAAAGAAAAAAACTGTAGCGACATTAAAACACAAAATTAGAGGTTTTTATCCCGTGTGAAAACAGGTCAAACCAGTTGTTTGAAAGGCTCATTAGTTTCCACGGTGCAATATATCTAAATTCCTCTTGGCCTGGGGGGAAATAAATAAAATGCCCAATTCTTGTCAAGTCACAGTTTAAGCTTTTCCATCATTTTAGTATCATCAAGCTGCCTTTATCTTTGAAATGATAAAGATTTCTCATTCTTTAACTTTTGTTTATTCATCTGTCCTGCTACTAACCGGGTAACAAACAGGGACTGTCCCACTAGATTCAGGACTGTTGGCAGGCATGTTAAGTGTATTATATACCAGCACATCTGCTTAGCCATATCACAGTTTGTACAGCACCACTTTTTTACAGGGGCACTAGAAAAAAAACTCTAAATAATTTGTGAGCTCTACTAGTAATTGCATATATCCCTATATGCCTGTATGTTAACCTATTTTCCCTATTTACTCCCCCATACTCTTTTATAATACTATTTTTCTTGCATTATATAAAATGTGCTTTATAGACACGGTCTTAAAGAATAAGCTGCAATTGGCCATAAGATATTTATAACAAGAAACGGCTATGGGGTGACAGCCCTACCTACAAATACAACAATTCTGAATATTTTGCAGGTTATCTCCGATGAGTGATGCATAATTGAGGAGTCACTGTGTTCACGATAAACAAAACAGATACAAGGAGGAAATGAAATGGTTCAGTGAAAGCAAAGGGTGTGTGTTCTGAGTGTGGGGATATCAGCAAAATTGACCTTGATTCAAGCCTAGACATGAACATGTTCACATTAATTACAGCCATTATTGGGTATTTAGTATAAAACTTCTTGTTACTCTGGGTTATTCGATATAAACATTTCATATAGTATGCTTTATTATTTCATACAAAAACAAAAAACAATGTTAAAAATGTATGTAATGCCTAGCTCTAGTAAGGTAGATTAATTATAACCTATCGATTAAACACTATAATCAGTGTTGAGAATTCCAAAATGTATCCCTACCACTATAGTGTCCTAGTCACTGTTTAGGTGACATGGATAGCACTGCCAGGGTTAAAAAAAAAGGTATTCATTTTTTTAACTTTTCTCCCTTGCAATGTCGCTTCTTGCAGAACGACTATGGTTTCAGCTGCATGGTTAACACGAGGGGCACACGGCACCCAGACCACTTCCCTGATACCACTTCTTTAACCCCTTAAGGACACATGACATGTGTGACATGTCATAATTCCCTTTTATTCCAAAAGTTTGGTCCTTAAGGGGTTAATCACACTATGTTTGGGTAAACGAGAATTGTTATACATGTGTGCACAAGGCTGAAGACTTTTGGAAGATTTTTCTTACAAAAATTCATTATCGTACAGCAGCCAAAGATTCTGCAGAAACTTTGACATTCAGGAATAAATCAACACAGTAAACTTTAAGAGACCTGCAAATTTACTTTCTAAAGGAGAAGAGGGCAGGTAAGATACAGTCTAGTGCCAGAGGCAAAAAAAAAAACCTTTTTAAAGAGATGAGTTTGAAGAAGGAGTATCTGAAAATAATGAGAGCTGCAGAGAATCAATGTCCATGTAACAGAGTGTCTTAGAAATAATGGGGCAACACAAGAATATGTCTAATAAAGGGACAGTAAGGTTCTGTTAACAGAAAAGTGAAAGTGCAGAGCTGGGGTGTACTTTGTCAGTTTGGTGCAAATCGGGGATGGTTCTGTAAATCAGAGTATGGAGTTATAATTCATAGAATTTTTCAGAGGCAATCATAAAAGGGTTAAAGGAACACTTTAGTCACCTAAATTACTTCAGCTAAATAAAGCAGTTTTAGTGTATAGATAATTCGCCTGCAATTTCACTGCTCAATTCACTGTCATTTAGGAGTTAAATCACTTTGTTTCTGTTTATGCAGCCCTAGCCACACCTCCCCTGGCTATGATTGACAGAGCCTGCATGAAAATAAAACTGGTTTCACTTTCAAACAGATGTAATTTACCTTAAATAATTGTATCTCAATCTCTAAATTGAACTTTTAATCACATACAGGAGGCTCTTGCAGGGTCTAGCAAGCTATTAACATAGCAGGGGATAAGAAAATCTTAATTAAACAGAACTTGCAATAAAGAAAGCCTAAATAGGGCTCTCTTTACAGGAAGTGTTTATGGAAGGCTGTGCAAGTCACATGCAGGGAGGTGTGACTAGGGTTCATAAACAAAGGATTTAACTCCTAAATGGCAGAGGATTGAGCAGTGAGGCTGCAGGGGCATGTTCTATACACCAAAACTGCTTCATTAAGCTAAAGTTGTTCAGGTGACTATAGTGTCCCTTTAAGTGCAATCCAAAACAGCTGTTTATTAAAAAATGATGGACTAGTGAACGACCAGATCATCTAAAGATGTATGATGCAGACCCTCCCCTCCCAAATATCATTCCAGGTCTGGAAGCGGGTTGGCTGTATTTATATTATATCAGCGAGCAGCACAACCCAGTCAAGGCCAGCTGTACAGGAGGGAGTCAAGACAATAATAGCATCTCATGGTGCCTGTGTGGTTGGTGCGAGGAAGAGAATTTATCGTTGCAGCTGCAATACCATTGACTCCAGCCAATCGCGGCCTCCTCATTCTGCCGGTAACGTGAGGCTCTGCGGGTCATACAAATAAGGCAGCAGCGAGGAGAGGTTGTGGAATATATATGGACTCTGCCATTTCTGATAACATTCTCCTTGTTAGTGATCTATGGATGCTGAGCACACATTCCTCCCAAGCCCTCGCTCACCTTCCACAACAGTGATGCACTTTCAGAAGCTCTGCAGCTGTGACTGCATTAAAATAAAATCACAGAGAGGTCTAGCACAATTTGTTTTGTTACTGATCTTCGACAACATTGTAAAACACACGCTCAGTGTCATTGCTGCTTTACCCCTGTCCTCTGTTCAGGAAGAGGTATAGTGTAAAAGAAGTAGTTCTAATGTACACATAAGCTATAGGATTATATGTTACTGTCTTTAAAGCCAGGATGGTTGATCAAAAAAGCTGGGCAATCTCAAATAGCTGCAAATGTCAAAGGATCAACATATTTGTTGGTATAAACAATCAAAATAGGAGGGGAGGGGGGGAGAGAAAACACACGCACAGACAGTCACAGAGATAGCATAAAATAATCTAAAATTGGAAGAAAAAAAAAAAAAGGAAAAATATTAATAAATAAATAAATAAGCATCACTCTTCGGGTTAATGTGTTTACAGGGATGCCTGAATGAGTTTTATTTCTACTCTGTATTTAGCGCCAGTTATATACTGTAAAGTTTGGTAGTGGAAGAATATTTAAATATAAAAATACAATAAGCACTGAGAAGTCAAGATATCCTTTCCATTGGCGTTTAACCCCTTAAGGACCAAACTTCGGGAATAAAAGGGAATCATGACATGTCACACATGTCATGTGTCCTTAAGGGGTTAAAGGGTTACCAATTTTATGCATAAATGAAAGTGAAAAGGTTATGGTTAATTCAAGCTCCCTTTGACACTTAAATCATTTAAATTAGTGCTGAAACCCCACAATGCTTGACCAGTTGTTTGCCATCAATGAGTGATACAGGGCAGGCCTCTTCCCTCCCACAGTTTATATTACACAATACTCTGTTTGTTACTCTGTAGTGACTTGTCTGAAAATAATACCAAAAACATGTGCTAGTATTTTGTTATGTTTTTTTTTTCGTTTTTCATTTTAAACGCTTGAAATGTAAACAAAGCTGGGGAAATGTAAATATGAATATATTTAGTGATACTATGTAAAATATTACAAATATATTTGGATATGCAACATAGCAACGTGTTGAGAGAGGAGATTTGTGGTCCATGTAGTTAGACCCTAATGCAAGCAGGCATTTGCAACAATCGTTCAGGGAGTCAAATTTGGATAGAGCGGTCCACCCTTCCCAACTCACCTGTTCCTCTCACAGATGAGAGGAGTCTAGAATAAGATTTCAAGTTTCTTAATCTAGGATGTGTGACAACTGTTTGTCAAACGCTAACCTAGAAAACACCTGATCAGGATGTAATAAAACATCAATTTCTAAACTGAAATATATATAAATAATATTTAATAATAAACTGTCACAATTACTTCTTGACTTTTACTGGTGCCATCTGGGTGTGAATCATCAATGCACAGATCATATCGAGATTATATAATAATAAATAAAAAGTAAAAACAGATGTTCTTACTCTGCCCCATTATCTAAAATCCAATAGGTCCCATACAAACGGCATCAGAGTGAAAATGATTGTTTTTCCAAGTATGTCAAACTTGCGGCCCTCAATGAATAATTTTTGCGGCCCAGGTTAGAGGTGGCTCTCTACTTAGGCAATCCTATGGTCTTGTGGCCTCCAACCATACTACATTCACCGGGTCACATTAACCCCCTAATCCTGTGACACTTACCTCCCCTCACCCTGTAACACTACCTCCTCTAGCCATGTCACACTTGCCCTCCCTCATTCTGCCACACTCACCCCCCCCAACCATGTCTCATTCATTCCCTCGCCCTGTCACACTCACCATGCCACAGTTACTCCTTCACTCATCCTGTCACAGTCACCGCGGAGACAATCCTAACACACAGCCATAAAGTGCGCAAACGCCATAGGCAGCCCTCCCATATACATTTTTTTTAATTCTGTTATTTTCAAAATAAACCTACGGTTCTATGAAAGCTGACGGTTTTTGTTTTTTGCAGCCCACATAAAGTTAAACCTGGTTTATTTGGCCCGTGTTAGCCTTTGAGTTTGACATTCTTGTTGTATACAGAGTAATTCCTGTGAAAAGACCTTCACCTCAAAGCAATAAACAAAGTAAGGACATATTAATTGATATAATTTTATTTATACATAGCTTAATACTTTAAAATGCACCAGTGATTGACAGCAACCTCAGGGATAAAGTTGCGTAAAAGGCAAGGAGGAGGAGCCATCTAGCTGCTAGCAATGTAGTATTAGTGTATTGCGCTGTTTATGTCCCACCAATATTTCCCAACCAAGGTTAACTAAATGATAACATACTAGCACTGTATTCTGTAAAAATTAAACCCAGGAAACAGTCACCCTGTCGTATGTTCAGCAGGTCTACACACATTAAAGTATAGACAGATTCCTGCCATGGAAAGCTTATAAAATGGTCATAGCTATTTTTTACAAGCACGGTTTACTACCAAACATTAGGGTAGCCGATAGGATGTATGAGCTGTATGATGAACCACACACGTAGAAAAAAACAGTTTATCATAGAATGTACTACAACACAACAGCTAGGACCTTAGGTGATTTTCTAATTTCATCTCCTCTTTTTGCTGAAGAAAACTTGTATCAACTTTGTGTTTCGGCATCAAGTCAAAAAAGGGAAGGGCTGATAGTGTGGATAAGGCTTAAAAGGTTGGCAGAAGTAATGTGATTTTTTTTTTCCATTTTGGTTTCCTGGGCCTGTGTGCTTTTCTACTTATCTAGAAACATAAAATGATTCAATGTACTGTTTAACATCATCAGAACTTCCAAAATAACAAACCTCTCTCTTTGTTCAATTCTCTCCAAGGCAAGCAATAGGCATTAAAACAACTTAAGCCCTAATGAAGCTGTTTTGGTGTATAGATCAGTTTCACTACTCAGTTCTTTGCAATTGCGGAGTTAAATCACTTTGTTTATACAGTCCTAGTTACACCTTCCTACATGTAACTTGCACTGCCTTCCTAAACACTTCCAGAAAAGGAGCCTAGATATTCTAGGTTCTTGTATGGCACAGTCTGTTTAGTCTATAATGTATTATCTCCTGCTCTAATAGCCTCTTGGATCCTACTGTGTGTAAGTAAAGTTCGATTTACAGAGCAGAAAATAAAAACTTCTAAAAAGAGTTAACATCTGATTGAAAATGAAAACACTTTTTTCCATGCCGGCTGTGTAAGTCACAGTCAGGGAAGTTGTGACTGCATAAAAACTGCTTCATTAAGCTAAAGTTTTGATGCATATAGTATCCCTTTAAACTAACTCTGCGTATCATTCAAGAATGTCCTGGTGCCCTCCCAGGGTAAGCAGTCAAGCCATTTGAGAATGGTTTGACAACTTATGTAGGGTCCACCAGACACCCGCTGATGCCTCCTCTGCAGCGCGAAGCTCTGCACTGAGCTAAGCACGGCAACACAGCTGATGCTTTCAATCATAGCAGGGCTTAGCTCAATCAAGCTAAAGGTAACTCCAAGCAGATGTTTCTGGTTCCAGAGTAGGTGGTAACAGGTGCCTGGCAGACACATAGCAAATTACCAAACAGTCCTTAAAAAGCATCTGACTACTTACGCAGCAAGTTCCTGCTGGCACCATAACCACTACATCAGACTGTAGTGGTTATGGTGTTTGAAGTGTTCCTTTAAACTAAAGCATGGAGGAACATTGGTGTAGAAAAGTCTGACTTTGGGACGATCCCTTGGTATTAAAGTATTGCAATTGGGTCTGTACCCTGCTGTGAATATACAAACATATGATTTCTAAAGAACCACATATGCAGACTCCTGTACCTGCCAGGTATCCAATTGGAAGGACAGTATTTATGATTTTGGTACACAAGACCTGTTCAGCAGACAAGGTTTGTATTTCCAAACACCAAACAAATGTTCATTTTTTATTTAAACATCACATTCTGAAAGCTATTCCCATCTCATTATAACTTTACCTCGTCTTTCAATTCTGACTTATTATCCCATACCATTCTTTGCAGACAGACTGCAACTCATTATCTTGGAGCAGAATGAACACATGTGAGACAGAGAGAAGTTGCCGGGCTAGATAAAGACCACATACCCATGTGCCACACAACGAGAAAGTCATCATGGGGATAAGGCCAGCCATGGGTTTGGCAGAGCAAGGACTGATTAAAGTGTTAACGAAAAACCTTCTAGCGAAATGTAAGCAAGGGGACATATTTTGTAGAATAATAAAATAATAGGGGCCAGGCACTCCTTGGTTCAAGACAAGCACTTTATTGAGAATCACAACAGCGACGTTTTACTAATGTTTGGAAATCTGGTGTTTGATTCCGGCTCAACAAGCACCCTGGCTCAGATTTGTGGGAGTGAGTGCAGTTCCACATATACTATTCATATTTTGAAGGATGTCAGAGTTCTACTGAAAATATTGTAAAACATTCTACGTTTTGCACCAACGTTATTCTAGTTGTTTTTTTTGGGGGGGAGGGAATCTCCCCGGGAAAACAAGACACAAATAAAGCAGACCTACCTTCCATATGATATGTAAGAATTATGTTTAATATTACACATATAAAGGTAGAACATACATGCCCTACTTTAAAGGTGCAATCTCAGTATGATACATAAAAAAAAAAAAAAGGTTGCTAGGAAAAATGTCCTATATTAAGATAAAACAGCAGCTTGTGTCTAGAAAAGTTGACATTGGTTTTTCTTTGATATGGAATACAGCCATGAATCTTTAAGAAGCCAAAATGTCCCCACTAATGAAAGTCTTTGAAAGTAAACATTTTGTTTAACCCCTTAAGGACACATGACGGAAATATTCCGTCATGATTCCCTGTTATTCCAGAAGTTGTGTCCTTAAGGGTTTAAAAAGCACAGGTTATTACACAATTTTGTTTTCATTATATAAATGTCACCAAGAACTGAATTTAAACAGTTAAATCTTGGGCAGACACCCTCGGCAACTGCTATAGTGAATGCATGTCACACACATACATGTAGAGATGTAGCAGAAATACAAAAATAAATTGGGGCAATATTGAAAATGTACAGGTTGAAGTCTCCACTCCCAGACACCATAACCACTACAGTGCGTTCTAAGAGTTATATTGCAGGGAGTGCCCGCACCACCAATGTAAGTAGTCAGATCGTTTGACTTATTACCTGGGGTCCTCTAGGCATCAGTTTCAGCTTAAATGGAGAGTCAGAAGCTCCTGCAAGGAGAATCCAGTAGCTCTCCTGATCTCAAGCCTACACTGCCATTAGCATATGATCTGACTACTTTCACTAGGGGGGGGGGGGAGAGATACCAGTGCTTTCTTTGTACCACAATCACTGCTCTGCATTCTAAAACGTGTATGCATCAAATAGCAAACTTCCACATGGCTGGTTTATAAAACAACACCATGCAATAATCCACGTATTAGACAATAAGTGAGGTGAAATAATAATGCGTCTTATATGATGTGTGCTACCCAATTGCTTTGTGTCTTTTTGATGGAATGCATTACTTTACCAGCTGTACAACCATGATAAAAGATAAAAATAAAAAGTTTCATGGAGATTTGAATACTGAAGACTGAATAAGATTAGTATATTTTATCTTCCTTCCCCTAGAAAGCAGAAGTACAGAATAGTCTGAGACTGCCAACTATTATATAAGCTCAAGTACAGAAAACCAATTGGGTGGCTCTCTGCCCCAACCTCCACTTTCCATTGGTCTCTCCAACTAATTTAACCTTGCAGTACTGCTGTCTGGCAGAGAATTAGTTACCTGATCATTAAACATTAACCAAGGCCTATTGTATGAGAGCAATATAACACACAGAAGCTAAACACACTAAGGAGCAAGCAGACGAACGTATGTAGAGGGGGGGAAATGCAGGTAAGGCACGAATTCATGAATAAGTCTACTGTGTAAACAATTAATACATTCCACTGTTCACAGACACTACTGCATCCACAGGTTCATATCAACTCCAAGATTATTGCCCTTTTAAAACAGGACCACATTCATCCTTAAACAGGCA
The DNA here is from genome assembly GCA_933207985.1 of Pelobates cultripes. Taxonomy (NCBI): domain Eukaryota; kingdom Metazoa; phylum Chordata; class Amphibia; order Anura; family Pelobatidae; genus Pelobates; species Pelobates cultripes. The sequence continues at coordinate 46,029,578 of OW240922.1, read as the reverse complement.
ACACAATGGTTCATTTAGTTCTCCTTCAAAAGGCAAAATAGACAATTAAATGACACTGGATTACGTGTGTGTGTGTGTGTGTGTGTGCGTGTGTGTGTGTGTGCGTGTGTGTGTTCATTTTCATTATTCTGCCACAATAATTAATATTTTTCCCACTGCCCCAAATACAAAATTAAAATCAAATATTTAGTTTTTTGCCTCCTGTTTTATATTAGGAATTGTATATTTAATTATTAGAAAACATTATTTGGAATAGGAGGTTTAAAGAAATGTGGTTTACACATTTGAGAATTTGCTAAATGAACTTAGAACAAAAACAAATATATTTGTGAAAAAATTCAATGTGCAGTTGGTTATATGAAGCCATGAAAAAATATGTCCCTTTTAACTTCTGCACAACTTGCTCCAAGAGCAGCCACACTTGTGTGTGCGCAAGTTGAATTGAAGGCCACCAAAAAAAAAAAATTCTCTTGGCTGACAGACACGAAAGGTTACAAAATGTGATTCTGCTTCCTGTCAGGAAAAAGAACAATACAGAAGGCTGTATCTCCTCTCCCCCTCCACCCCCCAGTACCAGGGACCATTCCCTGCCCCAAAACAAATAAGAACAACAATTTGTTGATCCTGCAATGCACCCATTCACTGCCAGGGCATTTATAAAATGTTAAAAGATCAGGTGACAAGGTCTTCATCCTTCTCAAATGGGAAGGGAAACTTTAAAATCAGTGCACGGTACATGGCACGTCAAATCGCCATCTTGTTTTGACAGCGGTTACCTACCAACAGATATTTACCTGTATACAAACAGGGCCACAATGGCGAGCACCCGGTGTTTAACAATTTGGTAAAAGTATGCAACCCCCCCAACAACAAAAAAACTAAACAAAAACAATAATCCGTAAAAATATAACATATCCCTCACCACCCCATAAAAATAAAATAAAAAAATTACAACCAGAATGAGGCAGTAACTCTTTCATTTCCTGAAATAAATGTAAAGGTTAAATGTGCGACCACGTACGATTTACTTTTGGAAGCTTGCCAAGGAGTTTGCCAAGGGAGGAAACCCTTGCCACCACCCTGGCGCTCAAAAGGTTAAACCAGGCACACATTCAACAGGGTGGAAAGTAAATGTTTCTGGTATCCACACAGATACAATGGGTGGATAGACTTGGCAGCACTGGATTTTTTTTTCTAAAGAGAAGCAGAAAGAGACCTGATTTTTAACCACACAACAGACAGCTGGTTACTGGGTCAGATTTCAGATATTTCCCCCAGGGAAAAACACCACAGGATCAGGGGAGGGGGAGCAAGGTTTATTGGCTGCTACTTCTTTGGGCTTAACTGACCAACAAGCCTCCCAAGACAAACCAGGCTGGGCGTGGGATAATAAACTATGTAGCGGAGTCATTTCATTTATTTATTTATTTTACAATAGCTCCCTTATCCGTAGAAGTCTGTACATGATATGTATTGCAACAGTAAAATTACACAGATTCCTCCCTCCAACCTCAAATGTCTTGCTTAAGCCACGGTATTAAATTAAGAGACACCTTGTTCAATCACTGCAGCTAGGAAAAGAATCAAAGTTTTCTAGGCATCATAGAGGAGCCTTGTACTTGGAAAATGATGCTGACTTATTCATAAAAACATTTTTTTTCAAATATGACATATAAAATGTGCTTTACATTCACAAGTTCAATAACCTAAAACTACACCACTTTACTTCTATAGCCACATGCAATTTAACTGCATGAAAGGAAACAAAGAAATTTGATTATTTGATAATTGATTGATTATTACTACTATTTATAAAGCGACAACAAATTCCGCAGCGCTGTACAATGGGTGGACTACCAGACACGTAATTGTAACCAGACAAATTGGACGCACAGGACTAGCGCAAATTATTTTTACAAACAAAATAGGAACTATAAAATATTCCACTGTGTTAACACACATACGCAGCACCACACAAGACAACGACATAGCGCAGAGAGTTACACAGCATGTTAAATCATTAACAAATATATATATTTCTGGATTACAAAGTCACCTGCAGTCAACAAATGTAAATATATATAATAAAAAAAAAAAAATAGGAGAAATTGTATTTAACCATGATTTGCACCAGATATTCATGCTACTGCGTTTTAACACTTGACCACTTCTGACATCATAGGTTCAGTATAATGAACGTGCTCAGACAGAACTATGGGATGAAAGTCAGACAGGCTCCGGTGACGATATTAAGAAAAGGGGAAGGGCTGGGGGGGGTTTGGATTTATAATAGAAAAAGGGTGTGTGTGTGGTGGGCATTAGTATAACGCCCATAGCCTAGGGCATTGATGCCTGCAAAAGGCTTGCAGGTTGTTCATGGTTCTCAAGGGCTTTCATGGTGAAGGTAGCCTGCTTGATAATCATGTGTTTCTTTATTCCACCATCTATTGAAAAAGGTCTGCAAATCTAAATGACAAAAGGGGTTTATATACTCAACCTTAAACCAAGACAAATGGGGAAAAGCAGATACTCTTAACCATATACATACACACATGCCTTCGCTAAGTTTAAACCAGTCTTCCTGCATCACATCAATTTAGACTTTATTGAATAACAACCCAGGAAAAGAGTTATATATAGAGAGAGAGAGAGAGTCATTTATGGAGAAAGTCTAACATAGGCTATATACAATAACAATAAAATGTTTGTGTTGTTTACAAATACTTTGACTTCTGTGTGTGTTATTTTGGTGTTTAGAGAACCAGGTTTGCAGCTGTAGATTTGATAACATGGTTATGGAACAGCAATGCTAGAGGGAATGTAAATTTGTGCAATCTCTTGATATAATTTTCTTCCTCGACTTACAGACATTAGACTCTATACACAGAGGAGAAGCACGTCACTGCACACAGACAACAGCCAAACACAGACTCAAACAGCCAATTTGGGTTATAATCACAGAGGTTAGCAAAAGACTCATGTGTATTCTCTATGACAGCATAAAGGCCCTCAGCAGACACTGGGGTGCAAAATATTGACATGCAAAGTGTTACCCTTTAACACTGGCTGATGGGAATATCCAAAGTTTCTCTGCTTACTTATCTGCTAATAAAAAAAATACTAAATTATTTTGACACAAGCACTCACAAGTCAAATGATTTCCAGTAGCTAAAGTGAAGTGTTGAATCTCTGCTTCTAAACCCAAGTTGCGTACTGTATTTCGGTTTGGATTTTTCTCTGCCAATAAATGTGTATCAATGTAATTCTTGTACATACCAAAAGACAACTTGGGAGGGGGAAAGGATAGATGTGTATGTTACAAACTTGATCAGGCCAGAACTGACCAGTAAAATACCTTTCACTAACCAACTTCTCAGCCAACTCTGTGTCCTGAACAAACTGTTGAATGCAGACAGAAAGCCAAACAAACAATTTCTAGGGAGCACAAGCCCATTTGAAGAAGGTGCATTCCAACATACACAGTAGCATTGCACAAAAGAGAAAATATACGAAGAGAGGATGGTGAGGATTCAGATCTAAAAAAGCAAGAAAATAACTAGAGCTTTAATTCATAATCAATATATAGCAACTAAACATGTATGGAACAACTAAACTAAAAACAAGTATATCTCATGCAACAGTAAAGAGTGGAACCTCAAGTAAGGGGATCCTAGTCTTGCATTTACATCTTCATTAAGATCATTCATTCTATAATAGCAATAGAGAGCGACACCATATAATTAGAGCTCTCATTAAACAAACATGATGACACACACCATGTGAACACGACAAACCTAGATACATTTTCTTAAAGGGACACAGCAGACACCCTCAAATATTTGGTACAATTTTTAGATTAGGTTACTTTTTTAGGTTAATTTTGCTATGTGTTTGCTTTTTATGTTTTGTGTGTTTTTTTTGTTGTTTTTTGTGTTTTTTTTGTTTGTTTGTTTTATTCATCTAATTTTTTAACATTAATTATGTTCCATAAGACCACCATGTCCCATAAGACTAAGGTTCTTGGGGGTTCTTAGAACTACAACTCCCAGAAACCCTTAAAGCACTGTAAGTTGGACTAGCTCAGCAGTGCTACAGAAAGTTCAAGCATCATTACTGGCTGAGTAACTGGTGTAAAGAGAACTCCTTGCAGACACTGCAAAGCCTGGGTATTTGCAGAAAATATAGGAACTTAATAAAGGTGACTTAGCATACATTTTAAAGCATTATCAATAGCATTAATTTAAAAATAAAGGGTTACTTCCAGCCTTGAGTGCTTTAAAACGACACTATCTGCAATAATCGTAATATGCTATAAAATTGCTGTAACCCTGCATGCCACAAGGAGAGGAAAAAATGTCAGCTTTTCTATACTGCAGTTACAGTAGATGGGGTACGGAAGTATTTTATCTCAGGTTTTAAGCACACCTAGGGCCCAAAGAAAAAGCAAGCACCCTTTGGGGGTTCAGATTTTGAAATGTTCATATGTACAGCAGGTAAGAGACAGAAGGCATCTCAATAGCTAAATGCAGATTGTAAAAATTAGGGGGAAAAGTGTTTGCTTTGCCTCTGCCTAAGCAACACACAAGTCATTACTAAATTCTCTCAGCCCCCATTCAGCCTTAAAAAAAGTCACACGTGCTCTGTTGCAGACTTTGCTGCTCAATGTGTCTTTTGTCTGAATGCTGGTGTTTCAACATCCTAGTCTTGAATACAAGAGAGAAGGGTAAAAGAAAGAGGGGGGAAAAAAGTCAACAAAAATCTTCTGTCATTCACAAACCTGAATCAGTCCAGACTAACTCCAGACCCTTCCCCCTTGCCAGAGAAGATTGATGCAACAATAAAAATTCAAATGCCCCTCCTCCTTTCTCACCCCAAAGGGGGTAGCAACCATGTATGTCAACCCTGCTCACTTCTTTACAAACAAGTCACTGAAGTCTAATAGAGAGAGCTTAATTGTAATCATTGACTCCTCCATCATCCCAGTAAATGGTGCTAAATTCTGGATGGTGTCAAGCTAGGGGGGGGGGGGGAACTACTAATCTTCATTTATCATCCTGACCCCCCCCCCCATGATATTTAAAGTCAATAAATCATTTTCTGCATAGTCTACTGCAGATATTTTAACATTACAACACAAAAGCAGCCTAGACAATGACAACTTTCCAAAACTGTATGACCACACTTCTTACAATGTGCACAATTAAAATATTGGATTTAAGAGTCTGTTCACAGTCCTGGAGGGGGTGTGTACATTTTCACTTTTAGGTTCATCTCTGAGAATAAAACTCATCTCTGGAAAATATTCTAAACTTCTACGAAATATCTGCATTTGGGGTCTTAGCAGCTGGGGCAGTAGTATTGAAGATGTCGATATTAATATTAGGATCTTTGCATAGTTAGGAACTCAGAAATAATATATATACACACACACACACAGATAGAAAAATACCCTTAGTGATTCCCTTTCACATACCATCTCTTTGGAAACAGAGGAACCCCCATCTCTAGAAAATACAATATAAACCTCTACTTTGGGGGGACTTGGCGGTTAATTTTGGCAGTAATACTGTATGTGTCCGTATCAGAACCCATACATAGGTAACACCCCAGAAAAAAAAAATTGAAAGAAAAATGCCCCAAGTTATTCTCGTTCATCATTCACATACCATTTCTTTGGAAACCTCTGAAAGAGCATTTGTTAAGGCTGCCAAGTTAAATCCTCCTTTCTCATGTCACATCTTTGAAAAATCAGTCAGAACCCCAGCTACACTGAGATCTGCTGAACCAGGCAGGGAATTGCTTTGGCACTACATAGCCATTAAGCATAATATGAACTGAAGCTCAAAAATTATACACTACAACCATCAAGACAGTAATGCAATATTATCTTACAATCCATCATACCTAGCTCAGAACACTCAACAAGTTTGTTTTCAGATTTAACAGTGAGTGAACATGTGCTTTGTTTTCAAAACACTAACACAGTCCCTGCATTGTACTGATTTGTGTAAATACAAAGCAATCCTACATTTAACTGTGTATGTTGCAAGTTGAAAACCTCATAAAAAGAAAAAAACAAACAAAAACATGACACAAGATTTAACAGTGGCAAGTACTAATTTGTAGAGCCTAAAAAAGGACATGATTGCATTTATTACAATGACACTGACCCTCTTGGTAGCCAAGCAATTGAGCAACCCATAGACATGTTTTATATGTTGTGAAGTAGTAAGATGAGATGCACAAACTCTCTCAATGTTTGGAGAGTTAAAAAAAGGGTTTCCACTGCATCTCAACCCTATAAATAATTTATCTTGCACATGGTCAGTCATTGGAACACAGCATGAGACAAAACATTGTTCAGAATTCTGCAGGCAACAAACAGTGAAACCACCAATCAATTGAAAAGGCTATAAAACACATGGGGGGTTGGCTCAAAAGGGGGGTGGGGGAGAGAAAACAGAATAAATGAATTCTTGGCCTCAGTATCTTGAGGGTATGGGTTACCAGGGCAGACAGGGTTAACCAAATTCAGGCACAGGGGTGTACACATCAAGAAGGTAGTGTTTCCCATTTCACACTAGTTTAACCACCAGCTTAACATGTAAACCAAAAGTTAGGACTACAAAACCAAATCGTTGTCCTCACTCTTTAACTCCAACTTTTGGAATCCTCTCAACTTCCACCCTGAGTCATTTTGTTCCATTGACTCAGGCAACAGCCAATATACATATTTATTTTTTTTAAAGCGAAAGAAAATAACATACAGATTCCTTGAGTGTTTAAATTAGATTTTTTTTTTTCAAGCAACTATATCAGATAGGATTCCCTTTACCAATCTCCCCCCCTTACATAGACCTTAGGAAGCAAAATCCCTTTTTTTTTTTTTTGTTTTCTCATGCACTCAAATCAAGTTCCTGTTGGCATTAACATACACACAAATTTTAAAAAAATAAATAAATTAGGGGTTCAAAGTTTTCAGAGCTTCCCATTCAAAAATTCCTTATATCTATCAAACCACAGACAGCATTCACTTAACCATTCAGATAGAGAAACAAGGCTAATGTTCCATCTCCAATATTTACAGTCTGGGTTAACCCCCTAGGCACCTGGGGATCTCTAGCCACTTAAACAGATGAAAGCAAATCACACATTGTAATTATAGCACATATCCACTTCCTTGCTAATGGGCCTTAGACCCTCCCTCTGCCATAGTACGCAAGGGGTTAATTGTTCTGATCCAACATGCAGCCTATTGTAATGTCAACAGTGTAATGATAGATCAACATCATTCAGACAAGTGTAACGGAGGGGGCAGGGTAACCCCCTTTGCCTGCAGAGCTTACACTCAATTTACATTTAACTGCACTGCATTCTCTTTAGAACACCGGGTGCATTTGCAGCCTTTCCAAAGCATCAGAAAAAAAAATACAATAAATATATCAATTAACTTATACTACATTGCAGACCATTATGGATCAAGAGCCATCAGTAATTCAGTAACCTTACACAGAGTAATAATATCAGGCATGCTTTCTAATCCACCACAACACACAGGGAACAAACCCTAGCCAGCTCTGGATAGGAAATTACATTACAGTACTAGATTCTCACCTCCGGATACACAGATAAAGCATGTCCTTATAGAATCCTTCACACGTTCTATAGCAAGATTCCATGCCTCATTGTTTGTGTGAATCTCTCTCATTGAGAAAGCAAACGCGGTATATAGAGCGAGAGGTGTAATAAAAGAGATATTAAACTTACCAGCAGAATGTAAGGCAGCCCTGGGAGCTCGGCAAATGAACAAAAATCCTCTTTTCTGGGTAGATCTCAGACTTACACTGCACTCCCCCCTTTATTCCTGACTCTTCCCGTCCCTTTTTAGCCCACAGACAGTAAAAAAAGGAGCTCAGTCTTAGTGGGTGAGTAAGTGAATCAACTAACAGAGAGCACAGTAAGTTGAAGTGTCAAATTACATAGCCTATTCTATTACCATGCTTGGTGGTAGGCAGGAAAATCTGTTCCAGACTCCTCTCTGACTGGAGCAGAGTCTAGAGAGACATGTCTCTTACATGGAGAAGGATTGCACAAGAAATGGAAAATGCTTGCAGTTTATTTATCAGCCTTTACCATTTACTTGAAATAAGATAGATAATTTAAATAGGTAAACACACACACTAATTTATTCTATATATAAATATTTGTGGGGTTTTTTCATTTAATCCATGCACAAATTATATATATATAATATATAATAAAAAATAATAATAGTAAAAAATAATAATAAAAAAGAGATTTTTTAAAATAAATATATATATATAAAATTTATTTATTTAAAAAAATATTTATTATTATTTTTTATTATTATTATGAAAGGAAATTACCTTAATTATATAGCAGTTTAATACTAATATTCTAATGTGAACATTATAAAATATTTATTTGCCAGAATACTTATTTATATATCGCTCTGTGTGGCATCATATTAATAACAATGTTGTAGAAAAAAATTACAGTATATTTATTTATATAGTATGCTATTTATTTAGAAAAAAAATAAATGTATGTGTTTCTATTTTTACGTTTTCTAACCCTAATCCTCTAACATTGTACCATTCTACCAACAATAAAACCTGTCTATAGCATATTGGACTGTTAATATAATGATTACAATAATACTATGCAATGAATGATGTCATATATGTCAATGCTGTGGCTTCCCAGGCATGATGATGTCACATAATATCAACTCAGTGTGCTTACAAATGGATTAATGCATGGATGCATTGTTGGAAATTCCTTCTACACAAGACTCATAAATATGTAAACGTATTATGGGTAGACTTGCAAGTTAATTAATTAAATTGAATTGTCTATAGATCAGTGGTGGTAGCCAACATTCACCTTTAATAACATATAGCACTAACATAACAGTTTGAACTACAACTCCCATGATGCCTGTGCAGCCACAGATTGAGGTTGAGCAGAATGAGACTTGTAGTCCCTTGGCAACCAGGAAGCTACCCTCTGATGATCCCAATGTTACACAGTGTAAGATTAATCGATTAATCTTAACTTGCAGCCCTAATTATGGCTTCCATTCATACAACATATTTACATTCCAAAGTCTGTACATTAGGAGGCATTAATGTCAACACCCTTGGGGATTGCTCAGTTAGAAGAGATTTTCCAAATGTTCTAATGAATTGCAGGGGAAGCTTAAAGAAATTGTGCGTGTTTGTGTGTGGCGGCATGGGTGTCTCCAGCTAATAGTCCAAAACATCGCTTATTCATGTAACGATAAGGGTCACGTAGGTTTCAGCTGCAACTAGGCCTCTGGTCCCAAAGGGTCACTGCAGCTGTGCATCCAATGTTCACCGTGGTGAATTCTAAGAGAACAGGGCACTCCAATTTCCGCAGCTCCCCCACTAGCCAAAAAGTACTTGGCTAGACAAAGACCCTGGTAATAACATTGTCAGGTCCACTTTTGATTGTAGGTTTAATGTCACTTTAAAATTAAGGCGTTTATATTGCAGCATTACTTGTTTGGAGTAGAGCAGGGTTATAGTGCCAGAAGGTCTGTGATGCTGGCTTACCTTTATGTTTCTAAAATGGCTTAATAAAAGTATATATATTTTTCTCAAGCCGTTTTTATGAATGAAGAGCTACTAATTGTCTTAGAGAGCCAGTTGACGCTCTCTGCCAATCCCCAGTGCCCCTGTCCGTGGCAGTCCGAGACATCCTGTTCGAAGAATCTCAAAAAAGTGGAAGGACAGAAGCAAAGCTAAATGGTGCTGAAGAGAAGTCACTGGGACTAAGCCATTCATGAATAGTTAAATCCCTAAAGGCAAGCCAATGCCAGGGACCTCCTGGCACCATAACAACTTAATTCTAATGGAGTTGTTATGGTGCCCGGAGTGTTTTTTTAGTTGCTGTATTCGTGAAGTAAACCAAGAGAGGTGTCTTCTGTCTGTCTCTAAATTAATCTATTGTTGAGATACAATGTACAGCTAAATGTGGGTCTTAAATATAAAAATAATAATTAATAATAATATTGTTAAATATAACACTATACCAGACACTGGAGATTAGTCTCTCCAAATGGAATGCTACTAATTGGAGATGTGTGATTGGTCCTCCATTCTGAGACATTGCTCATATATTGAGTACGAATATATCAATAATTTGTAGTGAATTAACATCTGTTTTAATTTAACAAAAATTTCCAACCCAACAGAGAAATGCAAAAAAAATAAATAAAAAATGTTTAACCTTTGTGGGTATATCCCTGATAAATAGTAATTGGGCATTACCTGGTTTGTGTTCTTTGGTGTATATTGACGATACAAAGACAACTAGAGTAATTCTCATATAGCATCTTTCTTCTAGATATAGCTGTATTACAACCTCAGTCGTAAAGTGCTTTAGAATTCAAAGACACTAATATATGATATTGCTATAATTGCCCAAATCATGCTGACTAAGCAGAACCGCTGGGAGATTTGAATTCCTGACATTTGCTGTTGATGTATCCTAAGCATGGAACGTCTTCTATACACAAGCAATGAGGTACTATAAAACCAAACAGTTTTTTTTTCACGGTAAGCAAGTTGATTAATTCACAAACTCCTCTGAAGTGTGGTGATCAGGAAGACAGACAGACAGAGAGACCAGGCAAGTGCAAAACAATACAAGCTGTTTAAACTGGAAAAAGTGTTTATTTTAATGGTACACCACTACAAAATCTGTCAAGTAATGATCAATGTGTTGACACTCCCTAATGTCTGTATAATTTAACGCAAGACCTAAAAGAATACAGAAAGGTAGGCAGATCCTTTTTAAAGGAGTACTACAAGCACCATAAACACTGTAGCCCACTTTAATCGTCATGGTGCCAGGACTGCAGTGACTCCCTCCCACTGTGATTCATTACATCAGAACAGTCAGAATTCATTATGATAACTGATCTGGGTCCTACTGGGTGCTAACAGCAGCGACCCGTTTCCAGTCGTCTCCACACAGAGCCATGCTCATTGGCTGAGAGCGACAGATGAGTACTTGGTCAATAACCATGCTCACAGATCAGCGAGGTTTAGCTCAGTAAAAACAACCATCTTCTCCGGCAGAGACAAATACAGCACAAGCACCAGGAGGTAAGTTTTTACACCATTCTTATGGGGCCTGGAGTGTTCCTTTAAATGAAATTCGGCATGGCACTGACTATATATGCATGTTAAGGTGAGTGCAGCCAACCCCCTCTTGTTTTATATATATATATATATATATATATATACTGAGTGCATTAAAAAGTTTAAGGAACACTCCAGACACCAAAACAACTTCAAGTTGCCTCCAGCGCTGATCTCCACTCCTCCCCAAGCGGCATCTGGCTTCTGAAATTTCAGTTTCAGAAAGAATGGAGTGCGGCTATGCAGGGGTGCTGCTCATTGGTTGAGAGAGGTCAGCCGATAATTCAGAAGTTGGATGCCGCCTGGGGTAAAGTGAAGATCAGCGTTGGAGGCAACTTTGGGGTTAAACCGTTCGAGATCGATCTAACTCCTGAAGGTTAGAGTGCGCCCAGAAGGACTCCTGGCACCATTGCAACTTAATTTCGATGAAGTTGTTAAGGTGCGTTAAGCAGTTTAAACTCTCCCTTTAATAGACAGCTGGAAAAATAAATAGAAGGGTATGAGAGAAAGAAAAAAAAAAAAGAGATTATGGGTAAAGAGTAGAAGGACTTGGTGACAATGAAGGCATTAAATACTCCTGTAATGTCTCACCTCATTTTTCTGACATGTGGTTTATCTACTAAATAGTGAATTGAGGTAACACAAATCCTGAATTTGAAATATTTAGGACAAAACAGCCAAGGGAGCAAAATACACCAGTTTACTTATAATCTCACCCTGGGTATTTTGCTCAAACATTTGAAAATGTGCTTTTCCAATACTAACCACTCGCTGGTAAATGAATAACGACACTTGAACCATTGTATTAATACCATTCATTTAACATGTTGAGTTCCAGTCCTGAACTTTGCAGAACCCTGCCGCGAGTTTTAAAGGGACATTTTTTGTATTTGGTTCATTTTGGAGATAGCAGGAACACCGTGCATGTTTTGAGAAATGAATAACAAAGACACTGACAATTCTTTGTACTCCAACAAAAGCCTGACTGAGCATGATGGGAGTTGCAATGTGCAGCAGCTGAAGTGTAAATAATTGCTTACTATACCATGCAGTTAAAGAGGACCCGTCATTTCACAAAAACATTTAACATTATGAGGGTTATTCACTAAATTAAGAATTCAAAGTGAATTTCAATTGTAAGGACAAAGTATGTGTCCCTTATACCTTAGATTTAGAAAAACACTACAAGCACCATAACAACTGCATGATAGGGCTTAGCTTAGTGGACCCCGGGTAACCTGGCTGGTTGCCTTCGCTAATTCCCTTCCTGCAGCCATTCAGGAACCATTCCAGAATATCAAGAGACCCTTTTCACCCTAGTAACTGAACAACACACAGTTCTGGAGGTACAACACATTTTTATTGAGCCACACTCGGCTTTTATGCATGTCCCAGTGCAAGGGGTTTTTATCTGAAGTCAACAGGGGTCATATCCCAGGAGCCTCTGTACCTGGGAGCAAAAGAGCGGGAAAGGGGGTCGTTGTCCCTTTGTCTCCCAGGTACAGAAAGGCCGCCACACATACAAGGGGTCTCTCACCCGAAACAGACAGGGGTCTTCATCCCGTAATCCTCTGTGTCTGGAAGTCCTGGAACTTTGTGTCTTCACAATGGCTCCCAGGAAGTCACGGTTATAAGCTTTGCTCTTGGCACTCGTCAGTCAGCATAGAGAGAGTATAAAGAGAAGAGGAGAAACAGAAAGCATGTCCCTATTTCTGCTCCAATGCAATGCGTGCTCTGGCTGCCTCTGGACTAAAATGGATAATGATGTAACTTGCTAAATTTTTAATAAACATTTAAAATAAAAAGAGCATCGCATGAAAAAAGCCTAACCCAAGTCAGATGTGATTTCAATGTTTTTTCAATGGTATCATATCCAGAAAGGTAACAATTCCATTTTAAGAGAGCATATTCTCACTATTTAGTATAGAGTTGAATTTACAGCTCCCACTAACTCACTATATGGACTATACCAAAAAGAACACTAACGCAGTTTTTCACAAAAGTCTGAATCAATCAAAATTATTATCAATAATGCATAGCCTACAGGGGCAATTCAGAAGCCATAATCTGGACATTGCTCTTAAAGGAACACTATAGTGTCAGGAATACAAATGCATATTCCAGACACAATAGCTGTAAAAACATAGCTTAGGTCTTCGGCCCCCCGTTGGAAAAGTAAAAGGTGTTTTTACTCATCTCTTTTCAAGTGCTGAGCAGGTCTTGACACTGTTCTGCGTCCTTCACTGAGATCATCAGAATTGATGATCTTAGCCAATCCAATGCTTTCCCACAGGAAAGCAATAGGAGGCTATTGGACATGTGTGGCAAAATGCTGCGCTGCGCCGATCAGCATCTCCTCATATGTGGGTAGTGTTCAGTGTCTCCATGCAGAGCCGCCTCTAGAATTTAAGCTTGTTTAAAAATGGCCTTCAAAACCCTCTGTTCCTGTGTGTCCAGCTCATCTTGTTGCGAGTACAATGTCTGTTAGTTCACCTATTTTACAGCACGTCGAAATTTGTTGGCTCTTTATAAATAATAATAATACTAACGTCAGTGCCGCACACTGTGCAGCAGTGACTCAGGAAGCACGTCTAGTAGCCGTCTGCGTCATTGCCACTAGAGGTGTTACTAGACAGTAATGTAAACAAAAAAGCAGTGTTAATACTAAAAGGCCTGCAGGGAAAGGCTGTAGACGTAAAAAAAACTACATTGAGCTTTGTCCCTTTAATAATTATCAATGTTCAGATTTTACAACATTGCGTCCAAATTAGATTGAATTTAGACGCAAACAGTAAAATACAAAATTAAATGATGAAAATACACAGTTAGGCATGTTAGGCAGAATTGGCACCTGTCTGCCTGCATATTCAGTTCAACCGGATTTCCACAATTCGGTTCGACAGAATTAGCAGTCAGACAGTTACTATTCTAATAGAAATTATCATTACAAAAAAGCTGTCATTAGCGAAATTTTGATAGCTGCATGGGAAAAACCTTTACATTATCTGAGCAGCTGCAAATAGGCTGGGCTTTTGGTGCTAAGCTGAGCCCCAGTTTTTTGTTAGACCACATGAAAATAAATTCACAGAAAAATGTGGAAGCAACTAAGGACCAAAAACACCAAATGCGTTACAATGAACTTTAGTGGTTGTGGTGCTTATTTTGTCCCCTTAAGAGTAGGGTAAAACCTGAAATCTTATTCTAACTCTAACCTTAAATTTAATATTAACCACTAACCATAATTTTAGGCAAACATGTATCTTAAAACTTACTTTGTATACTTGGTCCCTAAACCCAACCCTAATTTTAACCCTAACCTTGATCCTAGAACACAAACACTATAAACACATGGTTATTTACTAGGGTGAGAATTGCTGGGAAGTCAGAGTGAATTCAAAAGTAATTTTTAAATTTAGGACAAAATAACAGATTCAGATCAATGTTTAGTTTAGCAATTTTTGGCAATTTTTGCCTAACACTTGAAATTCTCTTTGCGTTAACTTTGAATTCCCAACAAGTCTCACTTCAGTGAATAACCCTGCGAGTGCTTGGTTACTGCAAGCACAAAGAAAACTTCACTGATTTTGAAGTGGTAATGGTGCCTGGACTCTGTATATGCAGCGTTTCCCTTTGAAATGCTCCACATGTGGAGATTAAACCTTTCGCTGCCAGAGGTGTAACTCCACCTCCAGTAACATCATAAAGGTGTTATTAGCTAGCCTGGAACTAGAGTTCCAGATGGCTAATGTTAAAGTAACATTGTAGCGTTAAAGGGACACTATAGTCACCTGAACAACTTCAGCTTAATGAGGTTGTTCAAGTGAGAACTATAGCTCCCTGCAGCTTTTCTCATGTAAACACTGTATTTTCTGAGAAAATACAGTGTTTACAATGAAAGCTAGGAACACCTCCAGTTGCAGTAACTCAGAGTGAACCAGAGGGACTTCAGAGTTGATGGAGGCATAATATGCCTCCATCCACTCAGATCTGCTGTCAGCAGAGCACAGGGCAGCACTGTGCACAGCATCCTTTGATTCAGTATCTCCTCCCTGTGCATGCAGACACCGAACTTTCCTCATAGAGATTCATTGATTCAATTCATCTCTATGAGGAGATGCTGATTGGCCAGGGCTGTGTTTGAATCATGCTGACTCTGCCCCTGATCTGCCTCTTTGTCAGTCTCAGCCAATTCTATGGGGAAGCACTGTGATTGGATCAGGCTACCACATGTCAGCAGACTGCTTGTTTTTCCGAGTCTAACAGCATGCAGATTTACAGCTTAAAACTTGAATACAGTAAGATTTTTACTATATTTATGGAGGCATGAGGGGCCCAGGGGGGCTAGATGGTGGTGTTAACACTATAGGGTCAGGAATACATGTTTGTGTTCCTGACCCTATAGTGATCCTTTAAGACTACATATCTGTATTCCTACCGCAACACTATTCATGTCATAACTTTTAGTGAAAATAACAAACAAATCTAAATAAAAATAAATAATTTACTCACCTTCTTTCAAGTGCAGAGTCTCCCTCAGAACTGCTGCGGCCTCCTCCTAATGTGATGTCATCCTGAAGGTGTACCTTCAAGATGAGGTCCAATCCAATGCTCCTCAAAGAACAGCATTGGGGATCGTAGATGCATCACAGCATGGAATTATTCTCTATGACGGCAATGCACATGGGCACGTGACGTCATGATAAGTTAGCGCAGGGTTTCCCAATTAAATTTTTCCTTTGACATGGTATAGCAAAACTTTGGAACCCCAACAAACAAAATGTGTGCTGTAGAGTAGCGCAGCGCAAACTTTTCAATGAGCAGAGTGTAATGTTCTCTTTTGCTGGCAAATTCTTTTTATATGTAGTTTAATTGTTGACAATTGTATATGCATGTCTGCAGTTGCGTCAACTGAACTTAAGTAGGATTTTTGAGTTAGACGTGGAGCAAAAAGATTTGAACACTTTGAAAAATACAGTTAACAGTTTTTTGCCGCTCACAGTCATTTAATGCCCCTGACAGAGTCTTTCAATGCCCTTAACAGAGTCTTTTAATGTCCCCAGCAGAGAATTTCTATGCCCCTGACAGTCTTTCAATGCCCCTGACAGAGCCTTTTAATGTCCCTTACAGAGCCTTTTAATGTCTGTAGCAGAGAATTTCAATGCCCCTGACAGAGTCTTTCAATGCCCCCCAAAGAGTCTTTCAATGCCCCTGACAGAGCCTTTTAATGTCCCTAGCAGAGAATTTAAATGCTCCTGATAGAGCCTTTCAATGCCCCTAACAGAGAATTTCAATGTCCCTACCTAACAGAGCTTGCTATCTATGACAATAACAGAGCTTTAACTATCAGTTGCACTCTCTATCACTCCTCTACCACGAGTAATAGAAAATGGCTGACGGCAGGGCTGGCTGACTGCTGGGCGGGCTGGCTGACGGCTGGGCGGGCTCTCTCACAGACGAGTTAAGTCTAAGTGGCTGGCTGATGGCAGGGTGGGTGCTAGGGCGGGCTCTGACGGCAAAATGTGCTGATGGCAAGGCTGGCTGATGGCAGGGCGGGCTTAAGATCATGCTCCTACAATCTGTTATGAGATTGCGGTTGCACAATCTCTGCTGTTTCCGACCTTCCGGGAACAGCAGGTAGCATCTGCCATCTTGGATGTGGCAAAATGCCGCGGCACCCCAATTGGGAAACGCTGTGTTAGTGTATGAGAGTCTGGATGCACTGTCCTGGCTCTCATATCCAAAGGGCTTGGAGGCGTGGCTTGAATCCATGCTTCCAAGTTTTCTACTGTAGGCATTATAACAACTTCACTAGATAACGTTGTTATAGTGAGTACAGTGATCTTTTAATTGTGTGTGGGCGGGCGGGGGGGACACACTATTTTGGGTGTACATTTCAGTTACCTGCAAATCACAGATTAGCAAATAAATCCCAAATGAAAAAGAATGCTTGCTCGATACCATAATATAGCAAAGATCTGCACAAAATAGCTACCAAAGTACAAGATATACACATACGCACAAAAATTCTGTGCAAGGCATTTAATACAGCTCATTTGTCATTAAATGTGATTCATATATCCAGCACAGGGAAGATTGTGATCTACAGTTCACAATTAGCAGAATACTAATATTTGCATTGTACGGGAACTGTGATCTGCTTAAATGTCAGCAAATGAGCCAAGATGACTTACATCCAAGTCCAACTAATGAAGAAAATTACTTGCACAATATTTACTCCAAGTAGGAAACAGTCAGTTTTCCAAAGGGCAGCTTTAGAGCTTGAGAACTCATATCCACTTATTGTAGTATTCTTTTTGAAGAACCAACATTGCCTACATTGCATTAATTGTATTTAAAGCCGCTTCGTGTCCAAAAACAAACTTGATCTAATCTGCTTCTATAAAGCTCCCTATGTCTGAATCTTTTGGGGCTTGTTGTTGCTCCTATTTCCAAGCATGTTAGTTTTAGAAAAATGTATTAAAAAAAGAAGAAAAAAGAACTACATTTCTAGCCATCAAGTTGTCAAAATGTGACAATAGGGGGAGCTTAAACAAGGTTGTGTTTCAGTTGCCAATCAAATTTACCCTTAATCCATCAGTAAAATTAATTATTATTCCACTAAAGGACAAACTGCAGACATCGTGGGTAGAGGAGAACAAAATGGCTGTGTCCAGATATTGACTTGAAACACAAGAAAAAGTTAAATACCCACTATAGTCACCCAGACCACTTCAGCTCAATGAAGTGGTCTGTGTGCTAGGTCCCTCATGTTTTAACCCTTTACATGTAAACATAGCAGTTTCAGCCAATCCATAAGAAAACTGGGAAAAAAGTAGGACAGGCCACCTTTAAAAGAAATGTGCAAGTATCATAACCACTATAATTTGATGTAGTGGTTATTGCGCCAGGAGATTTCCTGTAGGGTAAAGGTGCAGCTCCCTGCCTCATCTTTAGTGCTATGGAGAGCCAGTTCCTGCTAGGAGCTTCTGTTAGCATGCGGCAGGTAAGTGCTACGAGCCAATGAGCTGAGTCCTGTGATATTGGGCTTAACTAAGGCAGAGAACTTACGCTCTACTATAGAGACAGAGTGACACCTGGCAGGCCCCAGGTAAGAAGTGAAACCGTTAGCAAACAGTTTAACTTCTGACATTGAGGAGGTGGCAGGGCCAGTGGTGTATTTTGGATCTGTGCTGCCCTAGGCATAATGGAACTCAGGAATCCCTAATTTACATTTGCCCCACCCCTTCCTGTCAAGGCCACACCTCTTCATGTTAAAGACTAACACACACTTTGACTGACAGAAACACACTCTCAGATACACTGACATACACACACACTCACTGATTTGACACTATCTGACAGACACCTACAATCACTGACTCACTCACAGGCACACACTGACAGACACACACAATCATTGACAGGCATACACACACATTCACTGACAGACACAATCACTCAGACACACAGGCCCTCTCACAGACACACACAGACCCACAGGCTCCCTCACAGACGCAAACCGACAGACATACACACACACACACACACACTTACAGACAAAAACACTCACACACAGACACACACTCACTCACAAACACACACAATCACTCAGACACACACTGACAAACATACACACACTCACTCACAGACACACACTGACAGACATACACACACACTGACAGACATACACACACACTGACAGACATACATACACACACACTGAAAGACATACATACATTCATACACACACACACACACACACACACTGACAGACAGACACACACACACACTGACAGACAGACATACACACACATCCCCCCCTCCCAACACTTTAATTTAAATCCACCCAGCCTCCCTACTTTTGGGAGAGCTGGGTGGATTTTTTACCTGGGGTCCAGTGGGGCTGCTGGCCGGGCTGGTTGGGCAGATGGGCGGCCAGTTAAGGTCCAGGCAGGTGGCGAGGGAGCGCTGATGTATGAGCTCTCCCTGCTCAGCTCCCTCACGGGCCGCAGAGTGATGCCAGGAGCTGGAATGTGACGCCTGGAGTTAAGCTAGCCGCCTGCCCAGAGGCTAACAAGGCATTTGCCTGGGCATTTCGGCGCAGCGTTTTTTGCTGTCCCATGGAAAGTGCCACCCAGGGCAAATGCCTTGTTAGCCTCACGGCAAATACAGCACTGGGCAGGGCGCTCATGATACCATAACCACTACAGCACAATGTAATGTTTATGGTTCTTGGAGTATTCTTTGAAGGGAAATCACTGCAAAAAAAAATAATTTCAGTACAAACAGTATTATATCATTGCATGCCATTTGTAAACTACAACATGGACCATCCGAATAAAGTCATGCATTCCCTGCAGGACTACAACTTTCATTATCCTCCATGTGCTACTGAGACTCTGCAAGAATCTCCAATGTGGTCAAAGAACTTTTGCTGGGCTACTGGTAGATATTCCTGACCTAGGCGTTAAGCACCTGACCGTAATAAAAATGTAAAACTCTTCAAACACAGAATCTTGCACTATTTTTCTCTGCCGTGAACTGCCAGCACTATTTTTCTTCCAGAAGACATGCCACCGTACACTACGGAAAAATGCTTTTAAATAACAATGTAAAATATTCTGTTAATAAATGAACTCTTTGAAATGTACCGCATAAACCTCTGGCAGCAAATGGTTAATAATGCATATATACAAATGCACCCCTCATCCCCCCCAAGCAAAAGTTTAAATACCCCCTCTGCCTTATGCAAACATGTACAGCATGTCACCTACACCTCCCATAACCCTTCTCTTCATGTCTCACCAGCCCAGGGACTTGCAAACAGCTCCCTATTTCCTCTTAATGGGAGGAGAACAGAGGTATAAAGCATCGAGCAAGAAATCAATATTTGATGAGAATTTGCCAGAGGAGCCTAGCTCTATGCCTGCTGCCTCTGAAGGGGGGGACTGTCAGATGAGGCAATTAGGAAAAGCAATTAAAAACAAACATGAAATAAATAATGAGGGGGATGATTCTCACAGCCAGGCAGCTTCAGATCCATCCAGTAAGGGGCACTGGGAAGCAGGTTTTTATATGTATTATTAAAAGCTTCAAGGTGTTAGAGATGCTCTATAATCATAATTCTTAAACAGTCTGTGGTGCCGCTACAAAAACAAACGGACAATTGCAACAGCTGCATTACAGGCATGCAGGCAGCGCTCACAGCTGTATACTAAATAAATATAGTGTATGCAATATCCGCAGGATGCCCATGCAGCTGTCGCGGTCAAATACATGCAATCCGCAAGCGTTAACGGTGTGAATATATAAACGCGCACACACGTATACAATTATTTATTTATTTTCTTAAACATAATATATCATTCCAATATAATATGTATTTCCTTAAATATATACATACAGTAACCAACTCCTAATTACTGAATAAATATACATAATTTATATGTGTTTGTTATTGTGTATGGTGTGTATATATATATATATATATATTTATTTTTTCTTTATATATGTGTGTGTGTGTATATATATATATATATTTCTACATATATGTCTGTTACTGTATATACTGTATGTATTTTCTAGATACAGCATTTAATGCCTGCACATTATTATCAGAATTTTGAAGACTATGTGAACTATCCATGTTTGTATTACAATTTACACACAGCCAGTGCTGCAGCCATACAATTGCTAAGAATTAGAATGAATGAAATCCTCCCCCTGCTCTCAGACTGGGACTGACACTTCTGGATTGCGTGAGGGATTTCTGCTGCTCGTGGCCCCGGTTCACTTGGCCGGCACGCTCCAGCCCGGGTTTTGCGGCTTGCCCCGTGTCAGCCAGAGAGCTCGGAATAACAAAGGCGAGTTACAGAGCAGCGCCAGGCTGCGGGGGGCGGGCCGGAGTGACGTCAGGGAACAATGCCTGCCTGCGGGGCCACGCATGCGCACGTGGCTAGCCAGGCTTCCAACATGGGAGGATGTGTTCAGTGCCTGCATGTCGCTTGTAAATAGCTATATTTATATTCATGCAAAAACTAATTTTGTGGAACACTGCCTATGTGTTTATATGGATTTACCCGCATTGCACTTAAGAAATAAGTATAAATACACATCCATATACCATGTTACATTATATAAATATTTACACATACAGTCTCTGTCTTTATATATATATGTATACCTAGTGAGAGGATTAATGTTTAGTGTAGTATGTTACTGCTATGCAATATAGGTGATCATGTGTAGTGTAATGTGTTCGGGTAATAGAGGTGATCATGTGTAGTGTAATGTGTTCGGGTAATAGAGGTGATCATGTGTAGTGTAATGTGTTCAGGTTATATAGGTGATCATGTGTAGTGTAATGTGTTCGGGTAATAGAGGTGATCATGTGTAGTGTAATGTGTTCGGGTAATAGAGGTGATCATGTGTAGTGTAATGTGTTCGGGTTATAGAGGTGATCACGTGTAGTGTAATGTGTTCGGGTAATAGAGGTGATCACGTGTAGTGTAATGTGTTTGGGTAATAGAGGTGATCACGTGTAGTGTAATGTGTTTGGGTAATAGAGGTGATCACGTGTAGTGTAATGTGTTCGGGTAATAGAGGTGATCACGTGTAGTGTAATGTGTTCGGGTAATAGAGGTGATCACGTGTAGTGTAATGTGTTCAGGTTATATAGGTGATCATGTGTAGTGTAATGTGTTTGGGTAATAGAGGTGATCATGTGTAGTGTAATGTGTTTGGGTAATAGAGGTGATCATGTGTAGTGTAATGTGTTCAGGTAATAGAGGTGATCATGTGTAGTGTAATGTGTTCAGGTTATATAGGTGATCATGTGTAGTGTAATGTTTTCGGGTAATAGAGGTGATCATGTGTAGTGTAACGTGTTTGGGTAATAGAGGTGATCATGTGTAGTGTAATGTGTTCGGGTAATAGAGGTGATCACGTGTAGTGTAATGTGTTCGGGTAATAGAGGTGATCATGTGTAGTGTAATGTGTTCGGGTAATAGAGGTGATCACGTGTAGTGTAATGTGTTCGGGTAATAGAGGTGATCACGTGTAGTGTAATGTGTTCAGGTTATATAGGTGATCATATGTAGTTTAACGTGTTTGGGTAATAGAGGTGATCACGTGTAGTGTAATGTGTTCAGGTTATATAGGTGATCATGTGTAGTGTAATGTGTTTGGGTAATAGAGGTGATCATGTGTAGTGTAACATGTTTGCCCCCCATGTAGTGACATCACAATGCCCTACCCACATGATTTGCCTATGTTATGACATCACATATGCCCCATCCCTGAGGGACTGCTGCTACAGCTGTCTGGGCGACTGGCAATTATTAATGCTCTTTGTTGGGTCTGCCTGGGCAGCTCATTTTAGGCATGCGCAGCCCATTTTATTAGGGCGTGCACCAGGAAATTCTTTCCTTGTGCTATTTTTTATTGTTAGGTAAGTGAACATTTATTAGAATGTTTAGTGGATGTGTGGTGTGTTTGTGGGTGTGTGTCTTGTGTAGGATGGATGAAAGTGTTGTAGCTATGTGTCAAGTATATGTTGAGGGATCACCTGGACTATAAGGAAGGGGAGGCATGACTGCTGCCCTACAGTAAGGGGTGGGATAGAGAGAGATACAAGGTTGCAGAGAGATGGGATGGTATAAGAAAGGGGTAGAGGGGAGGGTACTCACCAGTTGCAGAAGGAACAGGCTGGAACAGTTTTCCCTTTAGCCTTCTGCTGTTCAAAAAATAATAATTTAGAGTTAGCTTAGGGCTTGTTTACTTACTTGAGAGTTAGTGTCCTAGGCATCCCCTTGTTCACGATGGCTGCTGTGTCCAAGGATGCGTTGATCGGGATGCTGCAGACTTACCTGGTCTCCAATGGAGCAGGTTCCCTGTCGGATATGATGGCCGGTCTTCCCCAAGGGTTGATGGGAGCAGAGCAGCAGGTGGCGGAGAGTCCATCTCTGGCCAGTGGTGGGAGGCCGAGGCGTTCCAGGCCTCCTACTCACCTTTCACTGAGTCCGGTTCGATGGAGCAGCGGAACAGAGGATGGGACGAGCGGAAGCCAGTCGGCACTTGGCAGTGGAGCGGTGGTTCCGGGGCTTCCAGGAGGCGGCCGAGAGCTGAGATGTTAGCAGGGAGTCGTGCCCAAGATGGCGGAGCACGGGAAGATTGCTCTCGGAGTCCCCCTTCTTTTCCGGTCCGGGCGGAAGTGACAGTGAGACTCCGGACGTCTGGGCGGAGTTTGGAGGCGCCAGACGTCACGCGGGGCGCGTACGTGACAGACGCATGGCGCGGAGTGCAGAAGTCACAGGCCCCGCCATCTTGGAACCCGGAAGTGGATGGAATTTCGGTATCAGAGTCCCAGGAGAGCCAGGAACGGGCTGAAGAGCATGGCCAGAGGTCAGTGCACCACAGGAGGGCATCGGAGGCTGGTGCCCAGCCGCACGGAGAGGTGTACCCAGGATGCATTGCCTGCCAGGAGTCCAGCATCCAGGAGACATAGCAGCCGGCGGACTGGGTGGCTCCCTGAAGATTCGGATTCGGGATCCCAGGGAAAGATAGAGGACCAGGACTGGATGGGAGTTCGTGGCGTTTGTCCTGTCGAGTGGGCTAAAGTGGCAGCTCCAGTGAACGGTGAGTTGGCCTGCGCTAGCGCTTACGGTAGCCTAGCAGGGGGGAAGGGCGCGTTAGAATTGCTGCGCTTTCTTAGGGCAGTAGTGGATAGGTTGCCAGGGACTGCGGCGCCTATACCAGGGGTAGACACGCACAGGGTGCTGTAGGAGACACAGGCCGAAGGGGCACAGGCGTGCGGGGATGGGGCTTTTTCCCCTCCCTGCCTGGATGTGAGTGGTCTCCTTTGGGCATGCATGTCCCAGTGGAGACTCATGACAAGATCCTCAAGGGGGAGTTTGTGGATTTACTTTCGCTAGTCCATCCTGAGAAGGATTCTGTGGATAGGCTCGTTGTGACGATCCACATGATTCGGATAAGAGTAAACAAATCCCACGTACATTTGGGAATTGGTTACAGGGAGTTGGTTTTTTTTGAGTACCCTGACCCGTCGGTTTCCGGAGCAGGCACCATCGTGGTTAGGTTATTTGGACCTTACTTGGGGTGCTTATAAGGTCTATGGGGGTCAGAGCTGGTTCCGATACGACCAGCAAAAGATGGTGGTGTCTCTTGGATTGGACTTTAGGACTCAGGAGGGCAGCCTGTGGCTGTTGCTCATGACTCCCAGTCATCCTACGTCCTTTCCAGGGGCAGCTGGAGCACTCTCACGTGCGCTGGCTGGTCAGAAAAAATGAGAGCCACTGCAGGTGGTACTCCTGAAGGTTTAAGCATGAGTGCTCGCATTGTGGGGAGGCTCACCCCGCTATTAGATGTTTTAAGAAGCCAAAGCAGACATTGCAAACTTCGGGGGCCCAGTAAGCGTGGCAAAAATGTTGCCATGACTTGAGGTCTACCCTAAACGGCGCGGTGTTGGAGGAAGGGTTTTCAGTTAGGTTTTGGATCCTCTTTGTTTTTTTCACCGCAGCTGCTTTTGGCGGATAATTTATGGTCGGTTCGGGGTAAGAGGATATATTGGGCGACAGGTTGTCTAAGGAGACATCGCTCGGAAATTTCTCCCCTTTCCTAACTGGAAAGTATCGCCCTTGGGGTTGGTGCCAAAAAATAAGCGTGGTTCCTTTCGTATGATTCATCACCTGTCCTACCTGGCTGGGAGTTCAGTAAATGATGACATTGACAAGGAGTTCAGCAGGGTGCGCTATTCCTCATTTGATTGGGTGTTGTCGCTGGTTAGGAGAGCGGGAGTGGGGGCACTCCAGGCAAAATCCGACATCGAATGAGCGTTTCGGTTGTTGCCGGTTCACCCAGAATGTTTTCACCTTCTGGGATGTCAATTTCATGGGTCGTATTTCTATGAAATGTGCCTCCCCATGGGCTGCTCCATTTCGTGTTCATATTTTGAAACGTTTGCCTCGTTTTTGGAGTGGGTTTTTGTTCAGGTTTTGGGTATCGATTCGGTAACTCATTAGCTCGATGACTTCCTGTTTGTGGGTCCTCGGGAGGTGGCTACTTGGTTTGAATGCCAGTGGTGGAGCAGAAGACAGAAGGCCATCCACTAGGCTGTTTTTCCTGGGAATAGAAATTGACACGGTGGACATGATTTTTTGTTTGCCAGACGAAAAGCTTGTTGTGCTGCTGAGGCAGGTTGATCTGGTGAAGTCGGCACGGAAGATTCAGTTACGTACTATGCAGGTGTTGCTGGGTCATCTGGCTTTTGCTTGCAGGGTTCTGCCGATAGGTCGGGCTTTTTGTCATTGTTTGTCCATGTCGACGTTTGAACTCACCACTTTAGTCGGGTGATGGCCAAGCTGCGGGCTGACCTGCAAGTCTGGAGTGCCTTCCTGGTAAGTACAATGGGCGGTAATGTTGGTTGTGTGAAGCAGTGTCCAATTCAGAGTTGGACCTCTTCACGGATGCATCGGGATCTGTAGGTTTTGGGGCCTTCTTTCAGGGTAAGTGGTGTGCAGCAGCATGGCCTTTGGAATGGAATGGGTTGGATGTGATATGTAACCTAACATTTTTGGAACTTTTTCCCATAGTGGTGGCTCTGGCATTATGGGGGGATCGGGTGGTGGTTTCTCACACGGCCAATTTTAGTGTTGTCCATGTGATTAATCGATCATCATCTGCATCTTCTCTAGTTCTGGCTCTCTTGTGACATCTCATGCTTTTAAGCTTAAGGTTTAGTGGGCACGGCATGTCCCCGGGGAGTTGAACGTAGTGGCTAACACTTTCTCGGTTTCAGTGGGGCAGTTTTTGGGAGTCGGCTCCAGGAGTGTATCGAGAGGGTCTTCTCTGGCCTTCGTACTTATGGGACCTAGATTTGGAGGCTTGATGTCCTTGGTGTCTGACTCGTCTGCCTCTGCGTGGAAGGCATACAGGTCGGTATGGGTAGGTTGGTTGTCATTCGTGGATGGGTCGGTGCGTCTGTCGTCTGAGACAGCCCGGTTTGAGGTTACGTTGAAATATTTGAATAGGTTACTCGAGCAGTGGCAGAACGAGTGTTGTCTGCTCTATCGTTCCTGTTTTGCTTTTTGGGATTGCAAGACATTACAAAAGAGTTTTGCTTGCAGTGGGTCTTGCGTGGCAGTTAATGGCGGCGTTGCCTAACATTTGTGGTTCGGATAGCGAGAGTCTGTTATTCCAGGCGGCATTCGTCTGTTTTTTTTTAGCTTTGCTGGTGTGGGAGCTCATAGCCCCAATCACCGTTCGGTTGCCCCGTTATTGTTTTCGGATGTGCGTTGGTCGGATAGTTTTGTGGACTTACATATTCGCAGGTCGAAGACGGGTCAGACCGGTAGAGGCATGTGGCTCCGGGTGGGTTATACTGGGGGTGAGTTTTGTACTGTTTGGATGTTTCATCGTTATATGGCGGTTAGGCCATCATCAGTCTCACTATTGGTACACACAGTTGGTCCCGCTTACTCGTTTTCAGTTTGCATCGGTGTAATTCGGGGTAGGGTACAGAAAGGGGAACTTGGGTATAAGTTTGGGATCACATGTAATTCGGGGTAGGGTACAGAAAGGGGAACTTGGGTATAAGTTTGGGTTCACAGAGTTCATATTTCTTGCTGACTTTGTCTGTAGCTGTTATGGTGCTTGAACTATTATGTAGTGGTATTCTTTGTTTTACGTTGGTTCTGGTTGCTGCAGTTGTTTATAACTGTTATTGTTTGACTCTGTGTCTAGTGGGAGGGGGGATCCAGGATGTAACTCCTGGGGGGGGTGAACTGGTTTGGTTTGTTCCTGAGGCGTTGTTCGTGTCCGGGGTGTTGTGGGGTTGCGTCCTGTTTGTTAGTTACTCTTTTTGCCTCCTCTGTAATGGATGTGCTCTTGGGTCTGCTTGACGTTATAGTCTGGTCTGGGGTGTGTTTGCTCGGGTTCGAGC
Source organism: Pelobates cultripes (assembly GCA_933207985.1). Taxonomy (NCBI): domain Eukaryota; kingdom Metazoa; phylum Chordata; class Amphibia; order Anura; family Pelobatidae; genus Pelobates; species Pelobates cultripes. Next base: position 46,002,428 of record OW240922.1, on the reverse strand, counting down.
CTCGCTTTGTGTTGTTGGGTCGTTTGGTGTGTGGTGGCGTGGGTGTTGTCGTTTGGCGTTGTTGCCATGGGTGGTGGAGGTTTCTTGCGTTCGGGGTGTGGAAAGGGTGCATATTTGGTGGCTCTATTGGTTGGATGAGAGGGCTGGGTTTTACCTCTGTGTTGTTGCTCCTTGGGTGCTCCCTCCCACCTGGTCTGTCCCGCTTGATGGGGCGTTTGGTAGGGTTGGGAATTCGAAGATCCATGGCTCCCATATTTTGCCGAAATGTTTGGTGGTGTCGTGTACTAAGGCTGTTAGTTTATCCATTTGCATGGCTTCGTTGATTTTCTGTTTTATGATTGTGATGGACGGGATGTCTGGGCTCCCCCATTTCTCTGCGATCGCTCGCCTGGTGGCTAGTGCTAGTGCTAGATTGGAAGGGTTTGGAAGAGGTATAGGAACCTCGGGAGGAGGTTCATTTTTATTGAGGTCGTTCGGCCGATCCATGAAATCGACATGTCTTTCCATTTTTCTAGGTCTTGTGTGGCTGTTGCCAGTAGGGGTGTGTAATTTAAGCTGTAGGTTTGCGTTAGGTCCGCTGGGAGAGTGATACCTAGGTATTTGATGGCTGTGGTCTGGTACGTGAACGGGTGCCTTGTTTGGAGGATTTGGAGGGTAGGTTGATCTACTTGGATCGGGAGGGCCTCAGTTTTTCCTAGGTTGAGTTTGTATCCCGAGATGTGTGCGTATTTTGTTAGCTCTGTGGACAGAGGTGGTAGGGAGTTCAGCGGGTCTATGATTGTTAAAAGTACATCATATGCGTACGCCGCAATCTTGGAATACGATCAAGGTGAGTTTAACACCTTTTCAAAAGGAGTAAAGGGGGTTGGGGGCCTATACTGTTATTTTAGAACTACAGTTTATTCCTGACACTATAGTGTTCCTTTAACTTACTAAAATCTTGTTATAGAAAACAATAAGTAACACTGTTGCAAGAGCCTATATATGAATGAAAAGCCAATTATTAAAAATACTGCATAAAAACAGTAACATAAATAATAATACAGGCATTTCCTGGTTTACTTATTCACGATTTACGTTTTCCTGCCTTTATAAACGCTTCCTGGATGCACCGCCATTTAATTTTGCTGCCATTTTGTGTGCTCTGTGGATGCAGACCGAGGAGCAGAGTTTGTGGCCAGGAGAAGAGAAAGGTAAATTGCTGGGGCTGGGAGGGGGGGATAGGACACAGGGAGGGGCTTGGAGGGGAAATGGGATACATGGAGGTGCTGGAAGGGGGGGTGATGAGACATATGGAGGGGGGATGAGACACCTGAAGGGGCTGGGAGGGGGGAATGAGACAATGGGAGAGGAGGAATGAGACAATGGAAGGGAAATGAAACACATGGAAGGACTTGAGGGGGTGGGGGGGAGAAACCAGAAACTTTGTAAGTCTCTCTTTAACTATACACAAAACCATAAATTGAAAAAAGTGCGCCGTCTGGTTAGAACTACCACCAGTGCATATAGTGGAGCGCTAAAAACAAAACACTTACCCTTACGTGTTTAAGGGGTAGGTATGTAGCAAACAACTATATAGAGAAAAGAAAAAAGACAATATTGTGCAATATAGTCTGTAAGTGAAAATGGGTATATAGTATATTACTATTAACTCACAAGGTATAGAGCCAAATGGGACAAGCTCAGATCATATAGGCAGATGTGTCCTCAGGTGACACAACCCCTCTTCTGTCTTTGTCTAGATAAACTCAGGAAAATGGAGACAAAAAATAGACAGAGGCAATAGCTTCCTGGTGAAGTATGTCAAGTATAGGGGTAACCAATGTATAACCACATATGTCACCTGTTTACCTTCTCTAGTGCCCTTACTACTGGCTCTAGGTATGTCAGCTTTTGTGTCACTTTAGGGGGACACCACCCTTTACTTGGATTGGGAACAGATTAGAAAGTTGCAGCCCACCAGACAATGTTTTTCAACTTTGACAGGAATTTATTGATAAAAAGTTAAAATATATAAATGTTATTCAAATAAAATGGATATAAAAACAAATTCAATGGTGCTCCAGCCCTCTGAGACGCATTTCACCTATTTCAATGGCTTTTTCAATTAGTGTAACCTGTTCCATTCATTAAAGTCTATTTAAATCATCCTTGTGCAATCCTATTGGTCCATTAGCATGCAGTTCAGCCAATCACGAGTAGTATATTTGGCAGGAGTGGCACCTTCAGCTCTATCCAATCCCCATATTCTGCTAGGTGGAAGTGACATGGCAGAACCTTTGTGCCAGGCAAAATGAAGCTGAAGAGATCACAGCAGGTGAGATATCAGAGCAATTTCTAGGCCCAATCTGGAACAAACGTTTGGAATGTTTCAGAATTAAAGAATGTACGCTGAAAGCTACAAGAGAGAGATGGGATGGCAAACTTTTCAGAGGACAAAATCACCAATTGGGGGGAAGAAAACTCTAGGAATGATGTTGGCCCTGTAGGTAAGAGAGGCCATTTGGAAAATGATCAACGAGATCCAGATGTGTCATGGTGGTAAGAAGAAGAAGAGTTTAATAGGTTTGAGAAATCAGATGAACAGAGTCAAAAGAGGATTTGGCCACATGGGAAGACAGGATTTGGGAAGATGGTCCACTCGTCACAGAATAACACCGGAGGAACTAGATATGAAACCGGCTGCATTTACTATTAACACAGAAAGCCATCCAGATACTAATATGGAAGTCAACATCTTGAGTTCAGAAGGATCTTCCTTTGAAAACATGGATATTGATATGCTCATTGTTGAAAGCCCTCCCGAGGCTGAGATGTGTACTTGAATTTTCAGCAATCAAGGTCATCATAATACACAGCAGTATGGCAGCATTTTTTGCCTCTGTTACAATGAACTCCTATGGAAACATTTAATTAAACATTAAATGACATGAAATATTCAGCCTTGTGTTTTCTTCCCTACCCTTATCCCCCCACCCCCAATACTACACAGGTAGAAGTAGTTCCTTTAAGAGGCCGTTATTCGGGCGTGCGTGCACCTAGAATCTGTGGAGTTCACACGTGGGTTCGGTAATCAAACGTGCTAGGGGTGCAAACTAATTTCTTGCACTGGGGCCCTCTCTGTATCTTTGTGTGGCAGTATTTATGTGTTTCTGTGTGTGGCAATGTGCATCTATATGTATATGTACAATCACATACTTGTATTCAAGCACCAACACAACACTACTTTAACCCCTTAAGGACTGGACTGTTTTTGCGATGTTGTACATTTGCGACCAGGCATATTTTTACACTTTTGTGGTGTTTGTGTTTTGCTGTAATTTTCCGCGCTCTCATTTACTGTTCTCATACAAATTATATATTGGTTTTTTTCAGGACAAAAGGGGCTCTCTTTACATACCATTATTTATATAATCTCATGTATTTTAATTTAAAAAAATTTTAAAAATATGATGAAAAATTGAAAAAAATACATGTTTTTTGACTTTTACTTGAATTTTTTTTTACTCATCTCCAAAAGCGAATGAAAGAACTGCTAAATAGATTCAAAATTTTGTCCTGAGTTTGAAAATACTCAGTGTTTACAAGCTTTTTTGCTTTTTTTTTTTGCAAGTTATAGGGCTATAGGTACAAGTAGGATATTGCGGTTTCAAAACATACATTTTTAAAATTTATCAATAGTGACATTGTAACACTATTATCTGTCATAAGTCTCTGAATAACACCCCACATGTACATATTTTTTTTAAAGTAGACAACCCAGGGTATTCAATATGGGGTATGTCCAGTCTTTTTTAGTAGCCACTTAGTCGAAAACACTGGCCAAAGTAAGCATTCATATTTGTTTGTGTGTGAAAAAAGTAAAAAAACTAAATTGAACGCTAATTTTGGCCAGTGTTTGTGACCAAGTGGTTACTAAAAAAGACTGGACATACCCCATTTGCAATACCTTGGGTTGTCTTCTTTTGCAAATGGTATGCCATCATGGGGGTAATTCTCATTCCTGGGCTACCATACGCTCTCAAAGGCAACGTAACCAACCTGGCCATTTTCAATGTAAAAATATTTGACCCATATATTTGACCCTGTAACTTTCAAAAATGCTATAAAACCTGTACATGGGGGGTACTGTTTTACTTCGGGAGACATCGCTGAACACAAATATTAGTGTTTAAAAACTGGAAAACGTATCACAACAATTATATCATCAGTAAAAGTGCTGTTTGTGTGTGAAAAATGCAAAAAAAAGTAACTTTCACTGACAATATCATCGCTGTGATATGTTTTACTGTTTTGAATCACTAATATTTGTGTTCAGCGAAGTCTCCCGAGTAAAACAGTACCCACCATGTACAGGTTTTAGGGTGTCGTAGAACGTTACAGGGTAAAATACAGTGCTAGCAAATTAAATTCTCTGGACTTTCGGCCTGGGTTGGCAGGCAGGTCCCTCAAATTGCAATCAATAAAATTACTTAATTATGTAAAAATATTACATAAATACGCACATAGAATTTAAATATATATGCATATTTATATATTTGAAGTCTACGTGTATATTTATATAACTTTATGTAATTTTGTAAATGGACATATGTATATTTCGTATTATTTTTATTTATTTATATATACATAGATATATATACAAATTTATTCTAAGTGTATTTTGATATAAATATATATTAATTTTAAAATACAGTTAGAATAAAATTTCATATAGATATAATTTTTTTAAAAATTTGTATTATTTTTACATTTTTTAATTTAAATTACTTATTATTTATATTTTATAATAATATATATATATATATACACACAATATATATAATTATATATATTATATATATACACGTGTGTAATTTAATTATAAGTGTATTTTTATATTAATATATGTACATATGAATATAAAAATACACTTAGTTTGACATTATATATATGATATATAGACATATTTTATATAGATATAATATATGTCTATAGATCATATATATATATATATATATATATATATATACACACATATATAATTTCTTTTTTTTATTTATTAACATTAACTTTATTTTTTATTTTTTTTGATTTTACACATGCAGGGAGACTGCACAGGCAGTCCCCCTGCAGGCAGACACATAGACACCTAGTGTGACCATGTGATCGCTGTGTTGAGCGATCACATGGCCACAGGGGTCTTAATCCAGTGTGGGGAGACTGTCTGGGCTGCAGGCAGTCTCCCCACAATGGGAGCAACGGTGATCGCCGCCGGGGGTACGACGGCGATCAGGTAAGTAACTAGGACCGTTAGGATGGTTCAAGACCGTCAACGGTCGGCAATGGGAAAATGCTGATGACGGTCCTGAACCGTCCGCGGTCCCTAAAGGGTTAAACACTAATACCACAAAAAAAACACACTGCTGTATTTAAATACCAGTACTTAAACAGCAAACACACCACAACATAAACACATCAGCATTATATACAAATTTACAAACACTCTTGCAAATACTCTATACCAGTGGTTCCCAAACTTTTTAGGTTCAAGGCGCCCTTAATATTTCAATATTTTTCCAAGGTACCCCAAATCAAAATTTCTAGGTTGTATATCTGTAGAGCGCTGCGACATTTACTGGTGCTATAGTGTAATGTACAGTGTTGACGTTTTAAGGGGTGCTTGTCATAGGCGTGCGCACGGGGTGTGCCGGGTGTGCCTGGGCACACCCTAATCCCCGCAGCACACCTATGGATTGAGACTGGCAGGGGAGATCTCAGGATCTCCCCTGTCGGCTCATGAAGAGCCAGCGCTATCCGAGCGCTGGCTCTGCTCTAAGCCTCCATGGGCCAGTGGGGAGATCAAAGATCTCCCTCATCGGCCCACAGCAGCGAGGAGGGAGGCAGGAGAGGACCTGGGGAGCTCTAGCCAGCAGCTCCGCCGGGTTCCTGTCGCCATGGCAATGCTCAGATCTTGCAAGAGTGAACTCTAGCCCCGCAGGCTTGAGTTCACTCTCCACTGGACCGCCAGGGATGGCACATGGCAGCAAGGATCCCCCCTCCCTACATAAGGTAAGAAGGGAGGGGGGATATTTACAAATCTTCCCCCACCTCCAACCCCACAATCCCTCCAAACATACAGCACACACACACATACAGCACCCTCACACACACAGCACACAAACAGCACCCACACACACACACACACAGCACCCTCACACACACACACACAGCACCCTTACAAACACACAGCACCCTCTCACACAGCACACTAACAGCACCCTCACACACAAACAGCACCCTCACAAACACAGAACACCCACACACAGCACACAAACAGCACCCTCACACACACACACATCACACTAACAGCACCCTTACACACACACACAGCACCCTCACACAGCACACTAACAGCGCACACACACAGCAGTGTATGTATGTGTGTGTGTATATATATATATATATATATATATATATATATATATATATACACATACATACATACATACATACATACATACATATACACGCGGCATGTGTTTGTGCTTTAGGATGCACACCCTAATGCAATAGGCTGCACACACCTGTGGTGCTTGTATATAACTTTAGTGTTTTAATACAGGGGTGTTTGTAAGTAATGTTTGCATTTAATTCCAGGGGTGTGTCTGAATGTAATGTTGACTTTTAAATGCAGATGTAAATTTGTGTGAAGTATTTGTGTGTGAGTGAAGGAATCTGTTTGTATATTTTTTTGGAGTTTGTATGCAATATGAGTGCGTTTATATGTTGTGCTGTGTTTGACTGCTTGGATGTATGCACATACACACTTACACAGATATTCATGCTCATTAACACACAGATACATATAAATACACCAACAAATACACACAAATTCATATAGACACCGACACATACACACAGATATACACCGACACATACACACACACATAGACACACACACACACACACATTAATACATGCACACACCCTGACACAGAAGCACACTGACATATATATACACACACACACTCACACCCTGACACACACACAAATACACACACTCATACACACACATACATACACATGTGATATTTTTTATATTTCCAACCAGGAGGGTGGCTTGGAGTCCTGCTGCTGGTGGGAGTGAGGGGTCTGGACCAGCTCCTGGAGTGCTCCTCTTCCCTCATGCTGCGGCTGCCTCCTCCTCTATCCCACGCTGTCTACCTGCATGACGCTTGGAGGACTCTCTCTCAGCCGGCCGACATTACAGGGGCCCGGTTGCAGTCTTAAAGGACCACGGCACTCAACAGGGGTTCAACCAGGGACATATTAGCCGCGAGGCAAACAAGGCATTTGCCTTGGGCGGCATTTTTCAGGGGGCGGCAAAAAACGCCGCCCCCCAAATGCCCAGGGCAGATGCCTTGTTAGCCTTGCGGCTAACTGACATCCCGGGCGGCCGGCGAGGGAGCACTTCCCATGAGCTGACTGCTCAGCTCCCTCGCGCACCGCAAAGTGAGGCTGGGAGCCGGAAGATGACGTCATCTTCCGGTTCCCAGCCTCACTCTGCAGCCGACGCGCGAGGGAGCTGAGCAGTCAGCTCATGGGAAGTGCTCCCTCGCCGGCCGCCCGCCCGCCTGCCAGCGCCGCCCGCCCTGCAGCCACTGGACCACCAGGGAGAGAGACCCCCCCCAGCACTCCCAAAGGTAAGGAGGTTGGGGGGGGATTTAAATTAAAAAAAAAAGTTAATGTGTGTGTTTGTGTGTGTGTGTGTGTGTGTGTTTGTGTCTGACTGTGTGTGTGTGTGTGTTTGTGTCTGACTGTGTGTGTTTTTGTGAGTGTGTGTGTGTTTGTGTCTGTGTATGTGTCTGACTGTGTGTGTGTGTGTCTGTGTGTGTGTGTTTGTGTCTGACTGTGTATGTGTGTGTGTGTGTGTGTCTGACTGTGTATGTGTGTGTGTGTTTGTGTCTGACTGTTTGTGTCTGTGTATGTGTCTGACTGTGTGTGTGTTTGTGTATGTGTCTGACTGTGTGTGTGTGTGTGTTTGTGTATGTGTCTGACTGTGTGTGTGTGTGTTTGTGTCTGACTGTGTGTGTGTGTTCGTGTCTGTGTATGTGTCTGACTGTGTGTGTGTGTGTTTGTGTCTGACTGTGTGTGTGTGTATTTAGAAGGTGGGGCGGGGGGAAGGGTTGGGTGGGGGTGGCGCGGGGGGGAGGGGGCGCCTGAGTTTTGTCCTGCCTAGGGCAGCACAAAACCAGGATACACCACTGGGTTCAACAGTTATGTTTCCCCAGTGCTATAATCATCGCACGGGGGAAACATTCCGTGGCACCCCTGTGTGCCCCCCACAGCGCCCTGGCACACAGTTTGGGCACTGCTGCTCTATAAAAAAACAAAAAAAACACCTACATTCACAAAAATGCATTGCACACATATACAACCCTGTAAGGATGAGGAAATGGTTGATATCACATTCGGGAGTTGTACAGCAGTTGAGGCTCTTCTTCAAGGTAAATTATTATTTTAAGGCTGGAAGTGCACTATGGCAAGAAACTTTGAAAAGAGAGTGTGGGATGGTGGTTCATATGTGTATGTATGTGTGTGTGATATGCATCTACATAGACTCATATGTAAATATAATTTTGTGTTTTAAATAGTCTACTGCATGCTGCCTGCCATACATTGATAATTCTAGTAATAGAATTACAATGGTTTTGAATATTACTACAGCATCCAAGGATGTCCTAATGCTTTGTTCTTCACTTCAATAGCCTTGAAGCTAATGGAGACAAAATCAGCACAAGAACAGTTTCAAACAGGCCATTCCTCAGCATCTATATGGTTTGGCACCGCAGACCTCGCTGGCTAAGTCTGCCATTAGATGAATCATGGTCAAGCAATACAAAAATTAAATACATAAAATAATATCAATACAAATTGATAGGAAACCAGCTGAACTGCATTATGCCAGTGTGGGAAGTCAATTGAAACAAAGTAATTGGGATCTGCAATGTGGCTTTGGAAACGTTAAATATCATTGCATGTAAACAGCATCTTCACTGGTAATTGTGATATACAATATCGTTAATGTCATGATTTTCACACTGGATTTGGATCCCCAAATATAGACACAATCAGGAACTAGAAAGAAGGTAGATACATAGTGTGCTTTTGAAAAATATAAAAACACTTTAAAGGGACACTATAGTCACCCAGATCACTTCAGCTCAATGAAGTGGTCTGGGTGACAGGTCCCTCAGGTTTTAACCCTTCACATGTAAACATAACAGTTTCAGAGAAACTGCTATGTTTACATTTGGGGTTAATCCAGCCTCTAGTGGCTGTCTTCCGGACAGCCACTAGAGGCGCATCTGCAACGCTGGAGGCGAATTTCGCCTCCATCGCGCAGAGCGTCCATAGGAAAGCATTGAGAAATGCTCATTCGGCTCCAGTGATGTCGGACGGGGGAGCTGACGTCGGACGGGGAGGAGAGGTCACCAGCGCCGAATATTAAGGTAAGTGGCTGAAGGGGTTTTAACCCCTTCAGTGCCACGGGAGGGGGACCCTGAGGGTGGGGGCACCCTCAGGGCACAATATTGTCAGGAAAACTGCTTTGTTTTCCTGACACTATAGTGATCCTTTAATGAGTATTGCACTTACAAGATATCAAATCAAGTGGGAAAAAATAACAATCCTCAGCAGCCAGTAAACCTCCGGATCTCACTCCAAGAAAGGGGGGAATGAAGCTGGATACCAAAGGTGAAAGTAGCAGCTAACAGTAAAAACAGAAAATAATTACAAAAGTAAAAGTTCAAAAAAGTCCTATAGCCCAATGCGTTTTGTCTGATTGTTCAGATCTCATCAGGGTCGAAGTATTATTCCTCCTATTCAGAGGAGACAGTGGCTTGCCTGTGTTATACTCTGGCAATCTTTTAAATACCCCACTCTAGCTGAAACTATTCTGAGAGCCCTAGTCCCTTCTTCAAGCCTTGTTCTAGAGGTTGTGCAGAACGTGCATAGCTTTCCTCCGGCTGTCACAATTCAGCAGAGAGTGTAGGGTCTGATTGCTCAGACATTCTATAATAAATATATTAAAATAACTATGAACAAGCTATAAAACAAAGTAGTTTATATTTGAAAATACGATCTGATATATAAAATGACTGGGTTCACCAGTAGCATATGGGGTACACCCAGTAATATGTATGTAGGAATATTGGGGCTCACCCAGATATTGGTGGGGTTACCACACGATGAATAATAAGTGGCGGTCACCCAACGTAAATAAAGTGGGGTTAACCACTTATATAGCATAGGTGGGGATCACCCACAAATATTGGTGTAATAAAGTGGCTTGAACAGTTAAATTGATGCAGTGGGGTACACCCACAAAATATATCCCTGGTTAGAGAGTCTAGATATATATATAAACAGGGGGTCACCCCTTACAGTCACCTGTAAGGCTCAAACAAATTAAAAATACAGGGGTCACCTGTCTGAATTGAATAATAAATCAATTTAATATGTGGTGGACAGCCACAGAATTGTATAGTGTTCGTTTGGCAGAACTCTGCAATAAAGAAAATATATAGCACAATACAATATAAGATGACAAATATATCATATATGAATCAAAATCAAAATGTAGGAGACTATTATTAGAATAGACTCACCTGGGAGGCAAGCAGCAAAGAAAGAGGGGTTGGGAGGAGCGTCATTACAATACATACTACTGTCATTGGTTGATTTTTATCTATTGTTAACTGTTTCTTTGCTGCTGGAGGTTTCTGTAAAGAAAGATAAGCAAATTTGAAGCCTCCTGTCTTGCCATAAAAATTCAGTTTACTCTCAGTCTGGTGCAGTAAATCACAGTGCTGCTACCTGTTTGTGGTGCTATTCCTGGCTGCTGCACCCAGACTGAGATCTCTCTCTGTTCCCAGCTGGCCTTACTTTGCAATCATCTTCTCCCTATTTAGTTGAGCCTTGCCCATTCTTGTTTGCCAGGTCATTAAAGGGACAATATCGTCACCAGAATAACTACAGCTTAATGTAGTTGTTCTAGTGAGTATAATCATTCCCTTCAGGCATTTTCATGCAAACACTACCTTTTCAGAGAAAAGGCAGTGTTTACATTGCCCCCTACGGATACCTCCTGTGGCCACTCCTTAGATGGACACGGGAGGTGCTTCCTGGGCAGTGCTGCACAGTCAGCATCACTGCCATTCAGCGTCTCCACACTCTGCATGACGACGCTGAATTTTCCTCATAGAGATGCATTGATTCAATGCATCTCTATGAAGAGGTGCTGATTGGCTAAAACATGTATGGCCCTGCTCCATCCACCCTCCTAGCTGATTTTAGCCAATGGGAAAGCATTGGATTGGCTAAAAATTGGCAATTCCAATGATGTCACTAAGGAGGCAGATGGAGGCCGGGCCAGCGCCAGCAGACCTGATCGGTGCTGGAAATAAAATAAGTCCTAACCCCTTCTAAGGGGACTCCTGAGTTCCCTGTATCCAGAGGCCCTGCTCTTAAATTCAGTTATCTGTGTTTGTATTTTATTTTACTGTCTTCCTTATAAATATCAATACACTTTTTACCTTGATTTGTGTGTATGTTGGTCTCTTTGCATTCTGGATTCCACCCTACAAAGGTTGCTGCACTGCTCAGCACCCTTTCCCGACCAGACCCTTGGCATCAGCATGCACTTCAGGCCTCATTCTGGATGGTGCTTTCCAATTTGACGTGTGTTTCATCTTTGTGGAGCTTGCGTTCCAGCTATGTTGGCAAAAAAAATATATGATACATTTAAAGATTAGGACTCCGGACAACAATGCTCATCTCATGAAGCCACAAGAATTTGAAAAAATGAAAAAGATGGAAACATTTTACTAACACAAATAAGAAAATATAAAAATCTTAAATAGAAATGTTACAATGAATGCATAAAAATAAAAATGTATAAAAAATGGAAAAACTAAAAAATGAAAAGAAAGTCAAAAATAATTATTGAGCATGATATTATATGAATATGTATGTATATATATATATATATATATATATATATGTATGTACGGGATAATGAAAGGGGCGTATACTTAAAGTGAGTGTAGTTTTGATAACACAAGAGTTGGTTGAGGTGTGCCGAAACCGATGAGAGGTTAGGCCTGTAAAAAAGAGGGCCCACCTGGATAGATTGATATGAAAAGAGGTTGTTATATAAGGGGGGAGGGGAAAAAAAAGAGGGCCAAAAAGTATGCAAACATGTTTATTTATTACATGAACAACATTATTTAGACATATTATAGAAAGCGAGTCTGATTTCTTTCTCTGGGTTTGGAATGTACTGGTTGTATGCATAAGATTTCCAGCGACCCATTTTCTTTATGATATGTGTCGGAATCTGACTACTAGAGGCTGCAGTAGCAGCCCCAATACAGAATGAGTGTCCTGAGAAGGAGTCTGGATTGAGGCCAAGTCTGAGTAGTATAGAACGTATGTATAGCATGAACTGTTTAGTGGTAAGTGGCTTTCCTTGTAGGGGCAACAGAGGCAATTCTGGATTTCTAATATACTGATTTTTAATCAAATTATCTAGCACTTGAACTGGGCACCATTTGGAACTGGTAGGGAAATACTTAATCTCCACTGGGGGGCCTGCTTGGCTTGTTTTTGTGTGGGGGATCGAGAGAACGTAATGATTGTTTACTTTGGTTAAGTTTTTTTGCTTTAGGCAAATGTTAATGTCAGATATTTTCTCTACCGAAAATTCTTTGGGTCTTAGAAGCCCAAAAAAGGCCAAATAAGCCGCTGATTTAATTACCAGGTTAGTGGTATGTTCAAAAGGACTTTTATCTAATAACTCAGAGATTTCTTTAAAGATGTTGCTGTCTATGGGGAGTCTCTTGAGGGATTTTTGGACTTTGAGTCTCTGGATACCTTTTAGTATGTTTTTTTTATGGGGTATGTGGATAAGAAAGGAGTCTTGTTAGGAGTTAGCATGAAATGTTGTATCCCCATCAAGTATAGTTTGATGGCATTGTAGGCTAGTTTTAGTGGCAAAAATTGTAAAAGCAACCATGGTTTCAACAGAAAAATTATTTATTATGTTAAAATCACGAACAAATTTCTTGAACAGGTCAAATGCCCTAACGTAAGCTTTTTTAGTGTTAACTGACAACCCTGCCTGTGCAAGAATTCTACTGTGATCTAATAACCGGTTTAATGCATGATTAGGAGGTTCTTTGGGTTGCTTGTTCGCTGTAGGGTGCAGTCTGAAAAATTCCTGTAAATTAGAACGTGACAAAGCGTCAGCTGCATTATTGAAAATGCCTGGAACATGAATACAACAAATGTAGAACTGCCAATTTGCTGCCAGCCATGTAAGTTTTCTTACTAGATTCATAATTGACAGGGACTGAGAGCGGCCTTTGTTAATTATGTTACAAGCTGCTATGTTGTCAGAAAAACACCTAACTGCTTTACCCCTCCATTTTTCTCCCCAAATGTGTGCTGCTGCCAATATTGGGAAGATCTCGAACATTGCTGAGGTTTTGTCAAAGTTTTCTAGGGTAGCTGTTTAGGGTGGCCAACTGTCATAGACCCATTCGTCCCCGAATAGGTAGCTGCAGTGTCTGTCCAGATAACTGGGGACTTGTCAGAGATGGGGGAATGAACAATGACCTACCATTCCATGAGGATAAAAATATATCCTTGCAGGATTGTCTAGATTAATCTTAGTGTCGTCATCAGGAAGGCTGTGTAGAAGAGAAAGTAACCTAGAGATAAAAGCCCTGCCTTGAGGAATAATCCTCATGGCGAAGTTAAGAGAACCCAGACGTGACTAATTCTTTCCTGGTGCAGGACCCGTGATTGGTGCAGGTGTGAATATGAGTCAAGATCCTGTCTACTTTGAGGAAGGCTAGCCTGCATAGTTACAGAATTGAGTGTGATACCTAGGAAGGTTATTTCTGTACTGGGACCTTCTGTCTTATCTGGTGCTACCGGGACACCTAATTCCTTAAATAGGGTGAGTGCATGTTGCAGACTGCGTGGTGTGTAGTGGTGAGGCTCAACATAAAGAAAATCACAGAGGTAGTGGATTACTACTGGGCACCTGGATTTGTTAAGTAGTAGCCAATTCAAGGTTTCTGCAAATATATAGAAAATTTTTGGGCTGCTTTTGGAACCGAAGGTCAGCCTAGTCGCATAATAGTATTTCTCTTCCCAATTAACGCCATGTAGATGCCAGAGTGACTGCTTAATTGGTAGAAGTTTGAAAGCATTTGTGTTATCTGTTTTGCTTAACCAGGCTGCCTTACCAAAGTTGACAACGGCTTGTATGGCATCGTCTATTTTAGCATATTGTAGTGAGAAGTCTTCTGAAGGTATAAGGGAATTTAAACTTGGGGACGTGGAAGAGTGAGGTGCTGAGAGATTGATTATTAACCTCTTTTTGTTATTAAATTTGCCCGTGGCTATACCTAGTGGGCTTGTTCTCCAAGAAGTGAATGGTGGTGTGGTGAAGGGTCCTATCATAAAACCGTACTCTACTTCTTTGTTGAGAAGTTCTTTTAGACTAGCTGGATCTGTTATCGCAGACTGTAGGTTGGGGCATTCCAGTGTGCCTGAAAGGAGTACTACTAAACCTGTGTGAAAGCCTCTAGTGAAACCAGCTCTAAAACAGATTGAGCAAATGTGGAGCAGTCTACACACGCTATAACTACACCCCCCCGCATTGAAGTTATTACAAACGTGTGCTTTCCCAAGAAACACTATAGGCCTCCCTAATTTGTCTTTCACTTCCCTCTGACTTGTGTTAGTAAGATAGTCTAGATTGGCGTTACTAGTAGACGGACCGTCTATATAACTAGGACAAAAATTTGCTGTATGAGAAGCTGAAGAACATATTGCCCATGCTGGTGTTTTAAGCTCTGCAAAATGTCTACAGAACAATTCTGTGTCCAACTGACTCAAGTCAGTAGGAGTGTTGTACTGTGCCAGTGACGTGGCTGATCTGGCCAAAAAGGACTTATGGTAGTCGTAGAACGCGTAACCGCCATAATTGTAAGTTAGTTCCACCAGCTTGTGCAGATATAGATCCAGCTCTTCTCTACGGTGTGGGAAGGAAGAGCAAATTACATCCCTATATAAACCAAAAGCTAACACAAATTCATGAATATTCAGCTTCTTGTTAAGCCTAGGATCTCTAGATTTCATTACCACGGATATATCGTCGAAAGTGTAAGACCTGTTTTCAATTATATCCTGTGAGGCAATGAGGAGGGAAGCTAGATTAACATATTTTCCTTGTAGTATGTCACGTTTTAGATTTTGTGGAATCAAATGTACTGGGTTAATAATATTAGTTCTTTTGGCAGGAATAGGAGTGGAGTTACCTCCTGAGCTTGTTTCGGGTTGTCCTACTGGAATTTGTACTTCCAGAATGCTAGTTTGACTAGTGGCTTCCAGGTTATCTAACCTGTTGTTTATAGTAGCTACAGAAGCTACCAGAAAGGTCATCATACTCCGTAGTTCTGCCAAACTGTTTTGTAGTGCATTCAGAACTAGGGCCAGGTGTTTCATCAACGTTTTGGGTGTTTAGTAAACGGAAATGTTCAGCTTTCCTGGCTGTAGCTGGAAAGGGAATGTTTCTTCTATTCAGTTCGGCTGTGATTTTTGGAATAGTCCAGGATCTGTAGCTGGATGCCGTACTGGACTGTCTTGGCTGAGCGCTAGACCTGGATGGGGTGCTGGCAAGCGATAGTTCATCGTCTCGCACTGTAGTGTTAGACATGCCATGGGCGTGAGAGGAAATGTTTCAGGTTAGGAGAAAAATAGAAAAAAAAATTGTGTTTGTGTGTGCGTGCTGGCTGACTAGCTAGTGCTGCTCCGTGGCGAAGCAATTACACTAGGTTGGTGACTGGTGAGGCCCTGCTAGGTGCCAAGTGCCTTGAGAGTCTACCTATGAGTTGGCGCAAGGGGATTTCGTGGCCACCGAACGTTGTGGCGGGGTGTTGGCCTCTCGGTGACTAGTAAGCATAAGATAGAATGGGGGTTACAGGTGAAGCCCTCTCTATACCACATGCAAGGCGGCTAACTATGATTTGGCCCGAAGGGCGTAGTACCTTCTGAATTGAGGATGGGTGTTGGCCTCGCGGCACCGATAACTTAAGGCAAGGAAGCCGGGAGGAGATTACCGCTATTGGGCTCCTAAGACCCTGACAGCCAGCCACCTAAACTGGAAGGGACGATAAATGCGAGACTGAACGTAAATAAAATAAATACATTTTTTTTAAATGCTCGCAATCCTTACCTGTATGTGAACTTGAAACACGTACTTGAAATGCCCTAAGGAGTTATTTGTGAAGTTCTGTTTGGCAGGGTGATTTTACCCAAGCTGAAGCCCCAATTTGCGGAGAATGGAAGAAGGAGGAAGGGAGAGAGAAAGAAGAGAAAAGAAATCGGTAGCAGATTATTACTCAAGGCTGGTCCGTGTTTAAAATAAGATCGACTAAGCTATTATAATTCAGTTTATTACAAGAAACTATTTAACTAAAATGTTTGTGACTAAACTGTGCCTATATTAAGGCGACTGGCTGACTCGGCACTTGGTCTGAATATTTATGATTATTCTGCTGTTGCGTAATTAAATGGTATATTAGCCTATGAAATTAGAGGGGAGGAGTGAAGAAAGTTTTTTTGTTTTTTTTTACGAAAGGGATATTACTAACCAGACCATAAACGTGTAATTCTGCTTAATGGGTAGTAATGTATGCCGAAAGTTTTTCCCTAGAAAGGAAAGTAATTTCGAAAGTAAACCCCAAGAGCTAAAATTTAGATACAAATTAACACACTTTGCAATTTTTTTATATTTTTCGTTTCCCGAACAATGGATTTGAGACGAATTGATTGGTCAGTATCTTTGCACGAATTTGTTATATAGCCGAATGATTTAAACGCACGAAAGGTTTGTTTAAACATAAGAGCCTGTGGAAGTTTGTTCGTATAGACTTACAGTTAAGGTTGAAATTGCTGAATGGATTCCGTTCGTGTGATTATACTCACGAAACTTAGTGTGCGAATTCCTGACAGTAATTTTTTCGTGCATCGCGGCAAAATGATGTCAGAGGTCCGTGTGAACCGGAAGCGAAGACGGGAATTTCCGAAATCGACGATGACAGGTAAGCAAGGGGTTTACTGGGGTTATTTGGGCCTTAAATCCCTCCCACAACTTCAGGCATACAATAGATATATATTATATATATATATATATATATATATATATATATATATATATATATATATAAACAAGATACCAGAGTTCTGCAGTATACAATGAAACCTTTTTAATGGACTTACAAAAATATTTCAAAGACAAGCTTTCGAGAGTTTTCCTCTCTTCCTCAGGTCTGAAGCAATACTGATCAATCTGATAGAGTTTAACACGTAAATAAAAAAGGTATCATTGGATACTGCAATACTCTGGTATTTTGGCATTTTGTATAGTGGACAAATACGGCTAATCCAATCTACACTATATATATATGGAAAAAAAATGAGCTAAAAATCATTCAAACCCCTGGCTGCATGGTCTGGAGTCTGTGTATCCAGAACCCATCTCTCTTCCTTAATTCTATCAAAAGGTTCTCTCCTCTATCATCAGTTTGAACTTTCTCTATAACAATAAAAGAGTTACAGAATCGAGTCTATATTGTTTCTTAATATTGTTGAGGTGCTCCAAAATTCCTAATATTGTTGAGGTGCTCCAAAATTCTAACTTTGGCTTTTCTAACTGTCCTTCCCATATATTGTGACCCACAGCCACATGTCAATAGATACATAACATGTGTGGAGTCACAGGAAGAAGAGCCAACAACATTCAAAGTTTCTCCAGTTTGCGTACTCATACCTTTAGAAATGTCTACACCCTTTATGATCACAAGTATAAAAACCAAGTCTGTCTTCCATTACAACTTCTTCTCTCCTAAAAGTGCTAGGGGCTAATACATGTTTAAAATGAATTCCTTTATTAAAAATAATTTGGGGTACAATAGGCAATTCTTGTTTTAAAATTCGTCTTCCAGCAGTTTTTTAATAGTATGTTGGACCTCAAATGCTCTAGAATGATATTTTGTGTTAAAAGCAAATCCATATTTGTTAAAATTAGGTTGTGTCCTTTTGTCTAACAATAACTCTCCTCTCGCTATGTCCCCATCTCTCTGCGTTTAAAAATTGGTCATCATACCCTTTATCTGAAAATTTCTGTCTTAAAATATTCGCTTGTTTAAAATATTGTTCCTTGTCTGAACAATTCCTATAAAGTCTAATAAACAGACTTTTGGGGACAGCGGATAACCATTTAGGGTGGTGACAGCTCTTAATATCTATGAAGCAGTTTGAGTGGGTTTAAAGAAAATAAAAGTTTGATCTCTGAATTTTCAATAAATATAGAAAACGTTATTCTCACTCTTATCAATATAGGGGGATAATTTCAGAGACAATTGATTGTCATTAATGTAGAGGATAAATTCATTTTTTATTTTATATATTTGCAGTGCATATGCAAAGACGTCATTACAGTTTTAAGCTGAGGAAACCACGGTTTTCTGTCTCACTGCACTGTGTGGATGGTGTAAGTCGGGCCTAGTCTAGCTGCCCCAGGACGGGTGTGTTAATGGGTGGGTCAAGTGTGGTATGTTTAGTAGATCTGGTATGTGTCAGTGCCAGGTATGTGTCTTGTGTGTGTGTTCGCTCTATGCAGCGGCTTATCGGCTAAATGTGAGCTCACAAGTTGACTAAGTGCCAGTTCATCCGCTTGTAGCCGGGCGGTTATGCTAAACATATGGGCATACATACAAATTAAGTCACTGATCGCACGACCCGTGGGTAAAGTTGCATGTACAGGCTGGCCTGCCAAAATCAGGAGGACAGTTCACCTTGTGAGCGACCTTGCTGGCTGAGTGCTTTGGTGCAAAGTTTCAGATTAGCCGATGCCCCGGCTTGGTATCAGGCTTGAGAGGTGGCATGAGAGCAAGAGGCAGAGTCCGAGCCAGACCTCCCCATAGCCCCAGACCGTCACTAAAGGCCTGCATCTCTGGGCCATGATTCAGGTTGCTCCTGTGGGAGGCCGGGTTCTTCCCATGTATGGGACAGCGTTGGATCCAGGTGAGTATACGCTGCCTGGGGTGTCGGATCCTCTGCGTCAGTGGCCGAAGCTCAGGGAATTCATGCCGTGTGGTCTTCAGCCCGGGTAGGCACGTCGTGTAAGGTCGTAGCAGTGCTTTGGAAGGAGTGCCCAGGGGGGACCCGCTCCTCTTCCGCCCCTCATCTCTCTGTTTATACGTTGCTCCCGGTGTTTCAGGCTTCTTGGGGTAGTCAGGCAGTTTGTCCCAGACGTTGATGTTTGTCTCGCCTGCATGTTGGAATGCAAGCGCACCTGTGCACTGCTTGGTCTCCACATAGTGTTGTGCATGAGGTCTTGGATTGTCAGCCATTTTGGATGCAATGCCCTATTCGTGGCTGCAGCAGGACTGGTGTTTGAGTGCAGCTGTAAGCAGTGGTGGTCGTCCGTGGGGACCGGGATAACCCCCAGTGGTCCAGAGGGGGGGGGGGGACAGCAAGACACTGGTCGGAGAACTGGAAGAGCGGCCGTCTCTCTCCAGCTCAGGCTCAGGTAGGCCTCAGGCCTCATTCAGGGTACTTCTCATTTTAAGTTGTCGAGTAAGGCATCCCCGAGTTCACCGTCAGCTTATGGGTATCTGGGTCGCCGATTTGTGTCAGTGTTAGCTTGTGGCACGAAGTTATCTTCTGTTTTCTGGCTCAGATGCAGGAGCCCAGATGAAGCACGTCTGATCCGATCAGCGGTCAGGCTCCGTCCCCATGTTTTCTATTTTAAGATTTTTTTTTTTTTTTTACATTTTACAGAATAATTTACATTATATAGAAGTCTGCCCAGAACCTATAATGCTAAATTAATTATTTAACCCTCCTGCTGGCATGTACATGTATACACGTGTAAATTAATTTGCATTGCATTCTCAAGATGCAGCAATGCCTAAACACTAAAGCACTCACAGGGCAAGTAGATGCCCAAGTACCATGGAACTCTGACGTCACCCACTCTCGGAAAAGCTCTGGAGGTAAATGTGGTGTATTCAGCCAGAGATGGCTTAAGATCCCTGGGGCCCTAGGTGACTATTTTGTTGCCTTATGGTTAATCCAGCTATGTTTACCTCATTCCAGTAAGAGCATCAATGGTGTTCAGTGTGTGGTGGGGGGAAACGGGTGGGGGGGGGGGACAGAATGATGTACTACCACATTCAGAAAAGTGACAGTTGTTCTTTAAAGGCATAATCCAAGTGCCAAATCCTATCTTTATCTTTCATCTATGTTCCTTGCATAGGTTATGGTGTAAAGAGCACTGTGGCCCTGACTCCCTTCAATCATTTCTGCACTCACCAACCCATATGTAGCATCTCCAAAAAAACTGTACTTATCCCTGCCTATAAGTGGTTGTATGACATATGCAAGTCCAAAATAATTTGTGTGGGCTCCATCATTGCTTTTTGTTTGAGCGCTTATACTTCAGACATGTACATTCTCTGCTGTAACTAGTTTCATTTATAACAAAAAATAAACTACATAACCCCCAGACGTTTTATGGAATATGTAGCAAATTCACTGCACACATTGTAGATTTGCTTTTAGAGGAGGATTGGCATTTTTAGGGATATATCTACATTAATGTAAATACAGATTTATTATCACTATAGACTTTGTGTTTCCATAGACCTCTGCTTGACTAAGCACTATTTTATTTTTATTTTTGCTTGTAACTTTGATTTGTCTATTATGCTGCTTCACATGATTCCTATTATTCCTGCTTTTCCTGATTTGGGGTTCATTTTGACTGTTCTCCTTGAACTGGGGATTGTTAGCGGATATTATATCTTATCTGTGTCCTTTCGCTCAACTTGAGGTGAAATAAAGCGGTTGTATTCATGTCAAATCAATGGTAGATTACAAGATCCCCGGACATGGCAAACCGCCTGGGCCCCAGTGTAAAGTTATCTGTAGCTCTCTGTTCTTCATAGAGTCCTATTCATTAATTTTGATGCAGAGCAAAGATCTGTATGTAATATATTCCTCCTCACCTTGTGGTATTTACGCCCAGCGGCCGTGCGTCTGTATAACGGACCCTTGCAACATGTTGATGGACACCGGCCGCTGAGGATCCACGCCAAATTATACCCCCCATCCACCCACGTTAATGATGAAGTCAGCGTGTGCGTGACGTCACGCAGGAGATGTGCGTGCACATTTTGGGATCAAAGGCAGTTTTCGGCCAGTAAGAACGGTAAAGCACTTATTTAAGCTCAAATTTACTTTTCCTCATTGCCCTGTCGTGGTTTCCCTAGTGGTTGTCCGAGAGTGTGTTCCAGAGCGTTTATTTCTGGTATTTGACTTTGGCTTTGTTTGACTTCCCTGTATTCTTGTATCCCTGACTTCTGGCTTTCCCTTATTGTTGTGTCTCATTCTGTACCCCCTGACCTCGGCAAGTATCCTGACTATTCTTTGGTGCGTTAAGTCTGGCCATTCTGAGACCCGGCAATACGTTACCTTTTAGTCCTAGGTGTGATACAATTCTATGTGCTGGATCAATTAGTAATACATTTTGTAATAAATTTTGACGCAGAACATTGCTTCCCTGCGTTTTTCTCTAATAGGACGTTTCAGAGTCAATTTTCGGATGTAACCTGCCCTATGTCATTCCAGCATCAAAACATGCTCTGGGCACACAGGTATGACACAGACCTGACTGTTGACCCAGAGCTTTATAAGCCTTCTTAGAGCTCTGTTTCATTGCCCTATTGTGGTCTCTTTATGATTCCCAAAAGCATATTCTTTGTTCATTGTATTCTCTGGTATACCAGCTTGGCATGTATGTCCTGGTCTCTGTATGCCTAGACCTGGCATGGAATTATGTTCATGTGTATTAATGGATCCCCCTTACCTTGGCACATTTCTTGACTCTGCTATTTTTGCCTAGTATACGCTCTCTGTTAAAGTTCGGTAATCTGAATCTGTCCCTTTTATGCTATTAGCATATCATAGGTTCATGTTCTGCGTGTTGTGTCATGCCCTTTACCTTGACACCCAGCCGTCCCAACTATGAACCAATAAGAGGCTTAGCACAGAGGACAATTCATTTCATTCGACCTCTGGAAAATCTCTGACTATTTTTCTGACTATAAAGATTATCCTTTGTTGTGTTATTTTGTTAAATTTACTTAAACTAACTGCCTATGGAATAAAGTTTGTCATTTTTCAGACAATCCTTAGAATTTATACAATTCTTAAGCCAATATTATTCTTAGTAAACTTGATAGCGTTTTTCCACTACAAGTCTCAGAACTATCAGAATTTATAATCTTTGTTAGGTTAAAGATTATACAATGGAAATCAGGAGTTGGCTCTCTTATATTCATGAACCAGTCCTCAGCTTTCTAGATCCTGTCTTGCCACTTTTCAGAAATCTGAAGCACTTCGGCACTTCCGAAACCCTAACCCTCCCTCTCACCCTAGTAGGGGTAGGGTAAGGGATGGGGTTAGGGGTAGAGTTAGGGTTAGGGAATTGGCGAAGTCCCGAAGTGCCGAATTGCCAAAGTCCCAAATTTCGGGAATGCTAAACCGAATTTTGCGCATGCACATCCATAATCTCTACAGATGGTTGGAAGACAGGCTTGGTGAAAACAATCCTTATTGTCTACTACTCCCACGGACATTCCACTAAGCTTCATTCCAACATTCCTTCCACTCCAGTGTCAGGGACCATGTCCTCAGATCCTTTAACATGTCTACTTAAAGGGTCGGGAAAGAAGTTACATATTTTACTGAATATCATGAAAAAAGGAGAAAAACTGTTTTACCTTGACAAAGAATCCCACGAGTAAGAACATATTTTTTTCTCTCCCTATGCTAATCTAAACATCCTAAATTACCAGGATGCAGTATCAAATACACATAGGTCAGAAACGCTTAGTTTCCCCCTTATTGGACCGGTAAATAAGTACAGATTTCTTGTCTTTAAATATAATGATTTCACCTTTGTTCTCTGTTCACTTTGATCTTCCGGATTCAAATGTTGAGAACTGTATCAGAGCTAAAGGAAGAAGAATTAAACTATGTGCAGTATTGAAATGAAACATCTTCGTCTCCTCTTGTTTTGTTGATGTCATACTAAGAGGTATTGCCATCAGAATATATTATTTATTGTTGTCTACCGAGCACCAACATATTCGACAGCGCTGTACAACAACATACTGCCCTAATGAATTTATTTTCGGTGCAGAGATCCTTGAACTTGAATTTAAAATGCTACAGGATTAACAGGATGAAAACTAAGGAAAATAGTCATCTGCCCACTCATTTTGTAGGCCAGGAGCATGGTTATCTCTGTAGAAACCAAAGACAGAATAATCAGACTTGCATTAATTAAATAACAGTACAGATATATAAGATAGATAGACAAACAGATAGATAGATAGACAGATAGATATAACCAACAAACCAATGGTAAACGCTAATTAAACATTTTTACGCTTTTTTCCACCCAGTATTTGCTTGAAGGAGTACATTTCTAAATAACAAATATGTGTGGGATAAAGCTAACCGCTGACTGTAGTGAGACATTTTTGGATCTAAATATATCTGTCAGAGATAATGTTTTTTTTATACCAATGCTTTCTTACGTTTTATGTTTTATGAAAGTTATCATTATAGTCCATGGTTGAAATATATTCCCAAGTGATAGCCCCCCAGGATTAAGAGAAATCACAGGAGCAATTTTTTTAAAGAACACGCAAATATTAAATGATTTCCATGATAAACATTATGATGAGAACATTTTATAGAAGGCATTTAAAGGCAAGTATTCTTGATACATTAAAAGTTTTAAAATAGAATAATAATAAAATAAAAAGAAATGATTCAGCCTTCATTTTTCAGGTAACAATAAGGAGTTAAAAAGAATTACAATATAGTATCAAGTATTGGTTTGTCCTGGCAGAGACCCAGAGATTTATATATCGAGGTGATCCAGGTATAATTTCATAAAGTAATCATTTAGTAAAGAGCCGTTTTAGTAATCATTTAGTAAAGAGCAGTTTTATAAATAAAGGCGAAAAGACTTATCTTGGAAAAGGAAGAGGGTTATGTGAAGAAAATAGACTGAGTTCGGTATTTTCTTTCATGTTCGGGCTTTTCTGCAGTATTTTGTTCATGTTGGATCTATTAGTTCGGTAGTTTAAAACTACCAAACTTTCTTCACATATGGTGGGAATGCCCACTTATAGTACCGTTCTGGGAGCAAATAGCTACCATGGTGGCCATGTTCACGGACAATGTCCCACCCTTCCGGCCCGCCCCGTACCTCCTACACCACACGACAACCCCCACATCACGCTACAAACGCTCCCTGACCATCCGAATCCTTAACATCGCAAAACACCTAATACCTTTGTACTGGAAAAAAGACACAACCCCAACACTCTCCCTGTGGTTTACTAGAATGGAGGAGTTACGAGTCACAGAGGAGATCTGGTATTCAGCCCAAGACCGAACGCAGACATACTTAGACACATGGACACCCTCAGGGGCGTATTAGCCGCGAGGCAAACAAGGCATTTGCCTTGGGTGGCATTTTTCAGGGGGCGGCAAAAAACGCCGCCCCCCAAATGCCCAGGGCAAATGCCTAGTTAGCCTCGCGGCTAACTGACATCCCGAGCGGGCGGCGCTGGCAGGCGGGCGGCTGGCGAGGGAGCACTTCCTATGAGCTGACTGCTCAGCTCCCTCGCGTGCCGCAGAGTGAGCCTGGGAGCCGGAAGATGACGTCATCTTCCGGCTCCCAGCCTCACTATGCAGCCGGCGCGCGAGGGAGCTGAGCAGTCAGCTCATAGGAAGTGC
This sequence comes from Pelobates cultripes, assembly GCA_933207985.1. Taxonomy (NCBI): domain Eukaryota; kingdom Metazoa; phylum Chordata; class Amphibia; order Anura; family Pelobatidae; genus Pelobates; species Pelobates cultripes. The sequence goes on along the minus strand of OW240922.1, from coordinate 45,977,483 downwards.
TCCCTCGCCAGCCGCCCGCCTGCCAGCGCCGCCCGCCCTGCAGCCACTGGACCACCAGGGAGAGAGACCCCCCCCCAGCACTCCCAAAGATAAGGAGGTTGGGGGGGGGGATTTAAATTAAAAAAAAAAGGTAATGTGTGTGTGTGTCTGACTGTGTGTGTTTGTGTCTGTGTATGTGTCTGAGTGTGTGTGTGTTTGTGTCTGACTGTGTTTGTGTATGTGTCTGACTGTGTGTTTGTGAGTGTTTGTGTCTGACTGTGTTTGTGAGTGTGTGTGTGTTTGTGTCTGACTGTGTTTGTGTATGTGTCTGACTGCGTGTGTGTCTGACTGCGTGTGTGTCTGACTGCGTGTGTTTGTGTCTGACTGTGTTTGTGTCTGACTGTGTTTGTGTCTGTGTATGTGTCTGACTGTGTGTTTGTGTCTGTGTATGTGTCTGACTGTGTGTGTTTGTGTATGTGTCTAACTGTGTGTGTGTGTGTGTGTGTGTGTGTTTGTGTCTGACTGTGTGTGTATTTAGAAGGTGGGGCGGGGGGAAGGGTTGGGTGGGGGTGGCGCGGGGGCAGGGGGGCGCCTGAGTTTTGTCCTGCCTAGGGCAGCACAAAACCAGGATACACCACTGGACACCCTGGTTGGCACGGGTGGGTACAGAGGCATTTCGGACTATGCAATTGACCAGGGGGGAGGGAACCGATAATCCCCAGGAGGAGACGCTGGGAGACTAGCGGGACGATCCACACCTGGCCCAAAACGCGATACCTCACCCCCGCCCCCTATCGGAGCGGGGTGGAGCGCGGGTTCGGGGGACCCGGGGGGCGTGCGGGGAGGGCCACGACACCCGCTAGAGTGCAACCACTTGCGGGGCTCGGGGCGGACTGTGGCCTCGCGAGTAAAGGGGGTGGAAGAGCGCCTGTTTTGTGAGCTATAAAGCTCATTAGTTTGGAGGGAGTCGCAGGATGCCCCTTAGGTTATTCCCACCAACACCACCTATGCCGCTGGGCAGAACCACATTATACTACGGCAGGGGGCCAACACCCCACAATATGGCCAGGTTGGACCCTGGACACAAGGTCACTGGGGGGCTGCACGTCCCAAAGGGACCCTACACACCAGATGGCCACATGTCTCACTACTGCCTAGAGGCTACAGGGTAGGCATGGGGAATAGACAAACAAAACACAACCACGGTGGGGCATGCAGAACCACCCAACGTAGAAATGGTACATATCAAATATAACAGAGTACTAAGCACCACCATGTAACACCGGACCTGCGAGTCCACAAGAAAGCGACCTGCGAGTCGCCCAGACATGTATGTCATCACATGCCTTCCGATGTATAAGCTTCTGTGAATGACCAGAGGGACCTGCGAGTCCACGTTTCTCTTTGACATGTTGCAAAATCGACAAAAACGAAAAGGTTTAATAAAAAGATATTTACAAAAATAAAACTACCAAACACCGACCACCCTCCTGGCTCATTAACTTCAAAATAACCATTTATTAAGCGCTCTCTGGGCGGCCGCTGTTCATATAGCCAAATGCCACGTGGAACAGAAAACGGCAGCCATCTTGTTTGCACGAAAGGAGGCAGCAGGACTTGGTCGTCGAGTGTCTGGAACTAAAATCGGACACTTGACCTCCTGAACCACCGCTGAAACTACCGAACGCCTGCTTCCTTTAGTTGCCGAACAGCCAGGAGAGCGCCATTCGGTAGCTCCTATGAGCCAGGAAGATCTATTCGTGACTTTTATTCATTTTATGCCTTTTACTGAATTGACCGACCGCACACGCCAAATTCGTGGAACTTTTTTGGGCAGGAGCCTCGTGTGTGGTCGGTAACTTATGACTTCCATACTTTTTAAGAACCACTGAACCGATCTGGGTGAAATTTGGATATGTTGGTCCCCCATTAGAAAGAGGTGTTCTAATTTTTGGGTAAATTGTGTGCCCTCTGCCTGGAGATAATTTGGTTATTTCTTAACTTATGTCAATATCTCCCAGGGCGGGGGTTACTGTAAATCTGTATGTTGATTGGTTATTGTCTTTGTTTGCTATGGGAGGTCCTCTCGCAGGGGGATTCTCATAAAAGCCAGTGTGGTCTCAATAAAAATCATTCCTATTACACCCTTCATGAAGTCTAGGCTCATGTTTGGGGAATATTCTACTTGCTGGGGAGAATCATCTTGGAAGCTGCATTCATCTACACTATTCCTTTAACTCCTAACTGCAGTTATAATCACTTATGCTCAGCTATTGGGAAAGGAATAGAAGACCGCAGTACCATAACCACTGCAGGTCTTAACAGGTTATATTATTGCAGATAATGTAAAGCATATAAGGAGAACGGGGCTATAAAACAAGTTAATTTAAAAGCATACATACAAATAAAAAATCCGGGATTAAGCAATTTATCATGTGTGCTTCAAATCGTATTATTTATATGTTATCATGCCCTTGTAACCTCAAATATGTGGGACATACTGCAAGGCAATTGCATATCCACGTTGAGGAACACGTACGCAATATTAAAAGGGGATTTAGGTAACATTGACTATTTACATTTGTTTAATAAGTGCATCCAAGTGATCTAACACAATACATTTTGTTGGTGGAGAAATATTTTATAAGTTGGAGAGGACTTAGCACAGCAAGAAATGAGATGGATTTTTAATTTACAGACACTCCACCCATTAGGAATAAATACTGAATTTGAAGTGTGTCATTTTATTTAAAAATATTTTATTTAGGTTAAGCATCCTGTCTATATTTATATACGTTTTATGTAAAAGCTTTTAAGAAAGGAATTTGATTGGTAGTATTTGAGTTTTTTTTTTTCTATTTATAATGTTCCCACTTGATGTAATCTTGATTATTTATATATTTGAGGTTTTCTTTAGATAATTTCCAGTTATATGCTGTGTAAAAGAAATGTATGCTGCAATGTGCACAAAGTTTAATTTAAGTAATAAGAAAATTGCAAATACATTTAAAAAAAATTGGGAATAATTATGAGGAAGTAAAAATTATGTTCCCTAATAGAGCAAGTATATTGAATTAAATATTTTATTGGAATTAATGAGTATTATTATAGTATTATTTATTATATTTATAAATAATTGGATTAAGGTTACAGTTTAAGTTACAATAGTGATATGAACTATTTCTTTTCTAGAATGTTGCCATTTGAATTTTCCCTTTATTTATTCAACTCAATTTTTTTACCCTGTTAAAAATGGTATCATTGTTTTTGTTATCTTTTAGTATTATTTTATCTTGGCATTTTATTTGTCCTTTTTTGCGATATATGTTTTTTCTTCTTCTACAATTTGTGTTTTATTGGAGTTTGTACACATAGTATAGAACATTTATCATTGTATGAGAGTCAAAGTAAAATATAAAGTAATGTAACAAAATAAATATAAGAAATATGATTAACCCGGACAAAGTGCTAGGGACTAAAAGTACTGATGTAGTGAGGTGGAGGAAGATGCATTCGGTGAGAACCCCTGACCATGGGGGCAGCGTAGGGGGCGTTGGGGGAAAGGTGGGAGTTGCGTCATTGATGGATGGAATAGGAGTGCGAACGCTCCTCTTCAGTCTGACATGCTCTGGTATATGTTGCTCTCAGGTGAGACTATGTGCTTTATACAAGTCGCTACATACTTTTGTAAGGATATTTTTAAAACAAAATAAAACAGCTCAAAACAAACTTAAAGTTGTGATTCTAAAACAGTAACTTGGTTGTGCGGTGGACATCTGGTTCAAACCGTTAATAACAGGTACGGTGGATCACCAGCCCCCCGGTGTCTCTAGGAAAGATGCTGCATTATCCTTTGAGTAAAGGACATGTATAGTCCCTGATTGTGTCACTAACAGTGAGCCATTGGTCCCCCATGTGTAGTTGAGCGCAATTGGTTGGTCACAGGTCCATAGTAGGGTGGCTCTGGTGAGGTCCTGAAAAAAGATTAAAGGACCACAATAGTGCCAGGAAAACAAACTTGTTTTCTGGCACTATAGGGTCTTTAGATCCCCCCCACCCTCAGGGTCCCACTCCCACCAGGCTGAATGGTTAATCACCTTTCTCCAGAGTCAGGCTCCGTCGGCGCTGGTGAACTCTCCTCCCTCTTCCGACGTCAGCGCTGAATGCGCATGCGCGGCAAGAGCCGCGGGCGCATTCAATCAGTCCATAGGAAAGCATTTCTTAATGCTTTCCTATGGACGGCAGCGTCTTCTAACTGATTTTCACAGTGAGAAGCGCCTCTAGTGGCTGTCAATGAGACAGCCACTAAAGGCTGAATTAACCCTAATGTAAACATATTGTTAGTTTTTTTTTGCTGGGTTAGGTTTTTGCGAGTGGTGTCCCATTGCCGGCATACAGGCTTGTGAGGTGAGCAGAGTGGTCTCACTGCTCAGCGTAATGGCTTTGCCGAGAAATTCCTTGAGGTCGGGGAATGGCAGGTTGAGGTAGGCCCCAAGCCTGCGTCGCTGCTTAGGCTGTTTTTGGGTTAGGAAAAAAGGCATTGATTGATGCAGCTTGTTAGAGTAGAATTGGAGCAGTAGGTTTGTGTAGCTGGATTGGTGCCTGATTAGTTGATATTAAGCAGATTAATAGAATTTTTAGAGGAGGTGATGAAAATGGCGTCTCAATGTAATAGTTTTTAATGTATTTATTCTGCAATCAGAAGTAAATGCTGTAACACTATTGGCGCCCCTTTGATTTCTCTCTTTTAACTGCTGCAGTCCATGCACATGGATGGAGTTGAGACAAGGTGGGGTATTAACCCCTCTTATTACAGAATTGTTTAAACCCAGATCCAGGCAAAAGGGTCTTTGGTACATGTGAGCCTTCCTGAAAAGGTAAACATAGGGGGAGTTATTTGCATATATGAACATACAGTTGTGCTCAAAGATTTGCATACCCTTGGAGAATTGGTAATAAATGTACCATTTTTAAAGAAAACATGAGTGAGCAGGCAAAACACATTTCTTTTATTTCTTATGGGATTCATATTCAACTCTAGGTTATAACAGAATAGCACCGTCATAAAACAAAACATGGCAACAAAGAATAAAATGAAATGACCCCTGTTCAAAAGTTTGCATAGCCTTAGTTCTTAATACTGTGTATTGCCCTCTTTAGCCCTCAATAACAACATGCAGTCTTTTGTAATAGTTGTCTATGAGGTCCCTAATTCTTGCAGATGGTATAGCTGCCCATTCGTCTGGACAAAATGACTCCAGGTCATGCAAAGTCTTTGGTCATCTTGCATAAGATCTCCCCAGAGTGGTTCGATGATATCAAGGTTAGGAGACTGTGATTGCCACTCCAGAACCTTCACCTTTTTCTGCTGTAACCACTGGAGGATCAACTTGGCCTTGTGCTTAGGGTCATTGTCATGCTGGAAAGGCCAAGAGCCTCCCATGCGCAGCCTTCATGCAAAAGAATGTAAATTGTCTGCCAGTATTTTCTGATAACATGCTGCATTTAACTTGTTATAAATTTTCACAAGATTCCCCATGCCTTTAGAGCTCACACCCCCCAAAAAATATCAGTGAGCCACCACTATGCTTCACAGTGGGGATGGTATTCTTTTCACTATAGGCCTTGTTGACCCCTCTCCAAACATAACACTTATGGTTGTGACCATATGTTGGTCTCATCACTCCAACTTACAGTGTGCCAGAAGCTCTGAGGAGTGTCAAGGTGTTGTCGGGCATTTTGTAACCGGGCTTTTTTGTGGCATTGGTGCAGTAAAGGCTTCTTTCTGGCAACTCGACCATGCAGCTCATTTTTGTTCAAGTATCGTCGTATTGTTCTCCTTGAAACAACCACTCTGTCTTTTTCCAGAGCAACCTGTCTTTTTCCTGAGGTTACACGTGGGTTTTTCTTTGTATCCCGAAAATTTCTTCTGGCAGTTGTGTCTGAAATCTTTCTTGGTCTACTTGACCTTGGCTTGGTATGAAGAGATCCCCAAATGTTTCACTTCTTAATAAGTGATTGAACAGTACTGACTGGCATTTTCAATGCTTTGGATTCTTTGTATATCCTTCTCCATCTTTATAAAGTTCAATTACCTTGTTATGCAGGTCTTTTGACAGTTCTTTTCTGCTCCTCATGGCTTAGTATCTAGCCTGCTTAGTACATTTACGTGAGAGCTGACAAAGTCATTGACTATTTATACACAGACATTAATTGCAATTTAAAAAGCCACAGGTATGGGAAATTAACATTTAATTGCCATCTTGTGTGTGTGTGTGTGTGTGTGTGTGTGTAACAAGGCCAAACATTCAAGGATATGTAAACTTTTGATCACAGACATTTGGGTGATTTCTGTTATCATTATGATTTTAAAAGGAGCCAACTTTGTGATAATAAATGACTTTATATTAGGGATCGACCGATTATAGGTTTTACCGATATAATCGGCCGATATTCGGTATTTTTGTCAATATCGGCCAATTCAGATACCGATATTGCCGATAATACCTCCTAGGACAGCCAGGCTTATTACAAACCCGGCGGTCCTTGGGGTGCGGGCGCCAAGTGCTTACTCACCTCCCAGCAGCTCCTCCAGCTCCCCAGTGTAACTCTCGCGAGACCCGCGCAGCACGCTGGCCTCAAGACTTACACTGGGGAGCTGGAGGAGCTGCTGGGAGGTGAGTAAACGCTTGCTGCCCGCCCCCCCCACAGCTCAGCCAATGCCACTGGACCACCAGGGAATTCTATATCCCCCCTCCCTGGCCAGGCAACAAGCAGGGAGGGGGGACAACAAAAATAAATAATAATTAAATATAAAAAATAATAATTTAATAAAAAATGCCCCCTCACACACACACACTCCATTATATAAACATACACTACACAAACACACTGTGTAGTGTATGTGTATATAATGCAGTGTGTTTGTATAGTGTGTGTATATAATGCAGTGTGTTTATATAATGCACACTACACAAACACACTGCATTATATACACACACTATACAAACACACACACTCTGCATTATATAAACACACTACATTCACTACACACACACACACTACACAAATACACACACACTCTGCATTCATTATATACACACACTACACAAACACTTTGCATTTAGTATATACAGCAGTCACTTTACGCACACTACCCACACACTACACAAACACTCTGCTTTCATTATATACACACTAGACAAATACACACTGCATCCACTACACAAACACACATTGCATCCACAACACACACACTACACAAACACACACTGCATCCACAACACACACAACACAAACACACACTGCATCCACAACACACACACTACACAAACACACTGCATCCACTACACACACACTACACAAACACACACTGCATCCACTACACACACACTACACAAACACACACTGCATCCACTACACAAACACACACAGCTCCCCTGTCTAAACACACTGCATCCACTACACGTGGCATGTATATTTTGTGCATTTACCTTTAGAAATAGTTTTTATTTTCCAAAATGGTAAATGTACAAAATATTGGCAAATTATATCGGCTATCGGCCTGAAAGTTCACAGAATATCGGTATCGGTATCGGCTCTAAAAAATCAATATCGGTCGATCCCTACTTCATATAATCACTATACTTCAATAAAATATTTTTTTTTGCATGATCACTCATTTTGTCAAAATCAATGCCAAGATTTCACAATTTCTGTCAGGGGATGCAAATATTTGAGCACACCTGTATGAGTTTTCTTTGTAGGAGAAGTTGATATTTGAACTGAGAAAATAATTCTGTTTTCAGCTTGGCTATTTTGGCTTTGAATTTGAAATTCACTTTGACTCGCTTTGAGATATAACTACATACATTTATAATTATTTTTTTTAGATTCAGTTTTAGCAACCATAGCTATATGCTCAGTTAATTGTTTATTTTTCTTTAATTATGTGCTGCTTACTGTTTGCATAATTCTCTGACAAATATTTTGTTTCTCTGCACTGGGGTATTATTCCTCTGTATAAGCTTAGTATACCTTCTATAATTTCTTATAATTTCTTGTGCATGGTGAACGCCATGTTGGCTGCTATATACCTATATAATGTGACCTTTGCAAACATGGCTGTATGTTCTCAATATACCTCTTATTAAAAACATATTGAAAAAAAAAAAAAGAAGAAAGAAATTCACTATGAATTCAATTTTAATTTCCGGTTATTCTCACATCAGTGAATAAATCTGTGAGTATATTATACTACAAATTACATATCCTTCATAATTTGTTAGTGTTTATTTGGATGACATATTAAGATCATAAGACAATATAGTACACAATATTTTTTTCTGGTTTACATTGTAGAAATCTGGTCTACATTTAACCGTCTGTCTACGACTCTAAATTGTTAAATAGTTTAATAAATTGACATATTACGAGGAAGCGTTAAATAATGAATTAAATTAAAAAAAATAAACTAACCACAAGGGAACCCAAGACATGGTAGCTTCCCCTTTCTGACATTTGAAAAAAAATCTTTCACGTTGTTTATAATATCACAGGAATGCTGCACTGCTACATCGCTGGGGAAGTAGTTTTCAAGCCTGGACTTAGGTGTGGTCTTGTTTTCTACTCCCTACCATCAAGTGGACCTCATACAGATGTTAATACAAATTCATTCATGTTCATCTCTGCTTTGCGTGTCTGTGCTGTAGACAAGATATCAGAAGAACAAAGAATGGACAGCACTCTCTGGTCTTTTATGTAGTGACATTTTACAGAACAAAATATTTTCTACTGAAAAGTAGAACATATTTCATAATGTATGAAACAGATACAGTAGGTTGGGTAAAAAGTCAAGTCCTTAAAGGAATACTATAGTCACCTAAATTACTTTAGCTAAATAAAGCAGTTTTAGTGTATAGATCATTCCCCTGCAATTTCACTGCTCAATTCACTGTCATTTAGGAGTTAAATCACTTTGTTTCTGTTTATGCAGCCCTAGCCACACCTCCCCTGGCTATGATTGACAGAGCCTGCATGAAAAAAAAAATGGTTTCACTTTCAAACAGATGTAATTTACCTTAAATAATTGTATCTCAATCTCTAAATTGAACTTTAATCACATACAGGAGGCTCTTGCAGGGTCTAGCAAGCTATTAACATAGCAGGGGATAAGAAAATCTTAATTAAACAGAACTTGCAATAAAGAAAGCCTAAATAGGGCTCTCTTTACAGGAAGTGTTTATGGAAGGCTGTGCAAGTCACATGCAGGGAGGTGTGACTAGGGTTCATAAACAAAGTGATTTAATTCCTAAATGGCAGTGGATTGAGCAGTGAGGCTGCAGGGGCATGTTCTATACACCATGACTATAGTGTCCCATGACTATAGTGTCCCTTTAAAAAAGAACTGTCACTTCCAGAAACATGACAGTTCCTCATTTTGACTGGCAAAGTATGTAAGTATTTAAAATTAAAATAAAATAAAAGTAATGTAATTTTTTTTTTTTGTAAACTTTAATTTTATTACAATGCTATGTTTTAGTCAGCTATTTGGTTGTTCATTACAGCCCCACCTCTATTTTTAAAAAAGTTTAAAAATTAAACTCACATTTATTCTGGCACCGAAAGTGTCTCTTTCTTACATTTGCCAACTGAGAAAGCCCATCAGGTGAGTGAAACACGTTGAGAATTATAAAGGATCTTGGGACAATTTAGATCCTTTTCATTGATTCATTGATTTTATTGATGAGACAGAAGACAGAAGCAGCTAGATGAATTCTGAAGTGTATAGGGATATATTGTCTGCTCAGATTCAGCCAAATTCCGTGACTTTTTACTTTACAGACAATGATCCAAAATATAATGCAAAAGCAACCCAGTAGTTTCTTAAAGCAAAGAAGTGGAATATTCTGCAATGGCAGAGTCATTCACCTAATCTCAACCAGATTGAACATTCAATTCACTTGCTGAAGACAAAACTCAACAAATACCAACTGAAGACAGTGGCAGTAAAGGCATGGCAAAGCACCACAAAGAAGGAAACCAAGTGTTTGGTGATGTCCATGCATTCTAGACATCAAGCAGTCATTGCCTGCAAAGGATTCACAAAGTATTACAAATTGAACATTTTATTTTTAATTGAGTTCATTTGTCCAATTACTTTTGAGCCCCAGAAATAAAAGGAATGTGTATGAAAATGGTTGCAATTCATAAAAGTTTCATACAATATTTCTGTTGAACCCCTTGAATTAAAGCTGAAAACCTGCACTTCAATTGCATCTTGGTTGTTTCATTTCAAATCCACTGTGGTGGCGTACAGAGCCAAAATTATAAAAATTGTGTCAGTTTCCAAATATTTCCAAACCTAACTGTATATTTTACTATGGCTCAATCCTTCTGTCTACCATAAACCCCTTAAGGACTGAGTCAAATGTACACGTTGTGATCAAAACAAAACAAACAAAAACTTGAATTTGCGCTATGTCTGTTCAGGCGTAATTCGCCTCTTTCATATTATGTGCTCCCACACTTATTATATATAATTTTATTCAGGGGAAACAGGGCTTTCGTTTAACATCAAATATTTAGGTATGAAACATAATTTAATTTTAAAAATGGGAGAAAATAAAATTTTTTTTTTTAGTTCTACGTGACATTCTAACTGTGAATGTCATAATACTGTTTGCTTTTCCTGCAATAAAATACACATTTTTAGTCAGTGGTGTCTCAAGTGTAAAACAGTCCCCCACAATCCATGTACAGGTTTTATGGTGTTTTGGGAAGTTACAGGGTCAAATATAGCATGTTCCATTTTTCAGTTTTTTCACATTGAAATGCACCAGATTGGCCCACACCAAACCTGCTCAAACCCCCTGACCATTACAAGGGACAACCCCACGAGACAACGCACCTACCCCAACCAACTATGGCGAGACGGGAGGGAGGGGAACGGTTGAGAAAATATGAGGACCAAGGGGACAAAAAGGTCTAAAGATATGAAAGCGACTAGATAGGGCCCAACCATACGTATTACAAGGGCTCGCATATGGGGGGTGTGGCAAACCTAGCCACTTGTAGGATGTTGAACTATCTGTATAAAAAGGTTGTCTGTAATAACTGCTGTATTGTATGTGTAATATTGAGCTGTACTGTTATGTGCATAGAATTCGTATGCTAGCAGCCGAAAGCCGCTAGCATTCATGTATTCCGTTTCACGAACAGCGACTTTACTGGCTGTTCGTGAATAGTGATGCACCGAACGGTTCGCTGGCGAATAGTTCCTGGCGAACATAGCATGTTCGCGTTCGCCACGGCGGGCGAACATATGCACGGTTCGATCCGCCCCCTATTCGTCATCATTGAGTAAACTTTGACCCTGTACCTCACAGTCAGCAGACACATTCCAGCCAATTAGCAGCACACCCTCCCTAGCAGACCCTCCCACCTACTGGACAGCATCCATTTTACATTCATTCTCAACTTTTTTCACTGTTATAGATTGAATAGCCGTTAGTTGTCTTCAAGCGAGTGTGTCAGCCCTACAGCGTGTACTCTGCCAACCTCTGCCAGTTCACAGTGCCACTCATATCTGGTGTCACAGTAGCTTGCACGCATAGTACTACTAATCGAAAAAAAAATGACAGGCAGAGGCAGGCCACCCCTACACTGCGCATTGGGTAAACCTGCTGACGGCTGCCAAACATGGAATGCGTGGCTCTGCAGAGGAGTTGGTGACACCGCCACGACTTGCAGGCAGGCCTGCTGCCACCTCCTCTACTCCTCCTACTCCATCCTCTTCCATAACCTCCTCGGCTGAGTCCTCTTCTGCTGCTGCGTCTTGCTCCACATCAACGGATAGGGGACGTAACAGGAATAAACTGATAAGAATAGTACTACTTAACACACCACTCCTATCTGGTGGCACATTAGATTGCACGCGCAGTGCCCCAAATTTGAAGTAGGAGGACCGACCAAGTATCTTTTTCCATCTCCCGGTTCCTAAAATCGATGCCATATACACGTCCCCTGATATGGGACGTAACAGGGATTAAACAGATAGGAATAATATTACTTAACACACCTTATAATAACGCAGAGAGAGGCAATGCAGAGAGAGGAGTCTGAAGAAGAGGAGTCAGAGGAGGAAGGTGGCTTTGAGGAGGTGGAAGACCAAACACAGCAGGCGTCCCAGGGGGCTTGTTGTCACCTTTTGGGGACCCTTGGTGTTGTACGTGGCTGGGTGGAGGAAGAGACCTTCAATGACATCAGTGAGGACAAGGAACGGGACATGGCTAGCTTGGTATCCAACCTTGTGCAAATGGGGAGTTTGCAGTTGTGCAAATGGACTGTTTGCGGTGCGTTAAACGGGGAGTTTGGTCTGTCACTGTGAAGCGGGCGTAACCCATACACTACCTGATCGATACAACATCATACAGTAGGTCCCCCCCCATTATTTTTATGGCCCCCACCCACCGCTCACGGGTGGGGGCGGGCGGGAGGACAGTAGGTCCCCCCCCATTGAAATTTATGGCCCCCACCCACCGTGCAGGTAGGTCCCCCCTTATCCTTATTTACTGAATATTCCCCTGTATAACAATGTTTGGCATTTAGTGAATATTCCCTATTCTGCTCTGTGTCAGTGTGTATCAGGGATCCTGAGGATAGGTGTCAATCCATATCTGCCAAGTGACCCTATGTAGGGGAAACAGCCCTATTCTGCTCTGTGTCAGTGTGTATCAGGGATCCTGAGGATAGATGTCAATCCATATCTGCCAAGTGACCCTATGTAGGGGGAACAGTCCCTATTCTGCTCTGTGTCAGTGTGTATCAGGGATCCTGAGGATAGGTGTCAATCCATATCTGTCAAGTGACCCTATGTAGGGGGAACAGTCCCTATTCTGCTCTGTGTCAGTGTGTATCAGGGAGCCTGAGGATAGGTGTCAATCCATATCTGCCAAGTGACCCTATGTAGGGGGAACATTCCCTATTCTGCTCTGTGTCAGTGTGTATCAGGGAGCCTGAGGATAGGTGTCAATCCATATCTGCCAAGTGACCCTATGTAGGGGGAACATTCCCTATTCAGCTCTGTGTCAGTGTGTATCAGGGATCCTGAGGATTAGTGATGTACCGAACGGTTCGCCGGCGAACGGTTCCCGGCGAACATAGCATGTTCGCGTTCGCCACGGCGGGCGAACATATGCGCGGTTCGACCCGCCCCCTATTCATCATCATTGAGTAAACTTTGACCCTGTACCTCACAGTCAGCAGACACATTCCAGCCAATTAGCAGCACACCCTCCCTAGCAGACCCTC
>OW240922.1:45946145-45964093 GCA_933207985.1 Pelobates cultripes | reverse complement strand
CCCCCCTCCACTTACTTCTCCCCCCTCCACCACTTACTTCTCCCACCTCTCCCTTGCCCTCCCCTGTAGCGTGGCCGAGCTGCTTGCTGGTCCGCGGTGCCGGCCGGACTGATAGGAAGGTGCACACTGAGTGTGCACTTCCTGTCAGTCCGGCCAGTTACAGGAAACAGAAACTCCGCGCGGAACTGGAGTTTCTGTTTCCTGTAACCGGCCGGATTGACAGGAAGTGCACACTCAGCGTGCGCCTTCCTATCAGTCCGGCCGGGCACCGCGGACCAGCAAGCAGCTCGGCCACGCTACAGGGGAGGGGAGGAGAGGAGCAGCCGCAGCCGCCTGAGGCTCTTAACAGAGTGCTCAGGCGGCTGCAGCATTTAAAGGGCCGGCCCTTCAGTGGCCGGTCCCAACAGATTTTAGGGCGGCCTGGGGGGCAATTGCCTCCCTGCCCCCCGGCCCAGCCCGCCCCTGCAGACACTACTACCTGTGCTTAAGGGTAGCAATAGCATGAAAAAGTGACAGGCAAACATATCAGATCTGTTCCTTAGGGCCTGTCAGGATGTCCTGACCCTAACACACATACCTAGGTATATGCAAGGAAGGTATGTGTACAGGTACTTAGAGTGGACATACCAGCACTGAGATATAGTCAGAAAGTCTGCAAGCAGACAGAATAAACATTATCAAGCCGAGGTCAGGTATTACAGAGGTACACAGAAACGAGAAACAAGCCAAGATCAGGGTTACAGAGATCAAGAATGGTCAGACAAACAAAGGTCAGTAAATGCAATAATAAGCAAAATTAAATGCACTCTTGAGTAAACAGAATCCACGACTGGTCAATGAAACTAGGACAACTAGGAAGTAAATATATATCCTGTACTGAGTTGTGATTGGTTAGTGAGGGCCACGATGTCACAAGTGTGTACACATCATTTAGAAGCAGCACATAAACTGACATTAAAAAAGGAGACCAATTGGAGAGTACCATGTCATATATGACATCATAAAAAGGCACCAGGACCAGACGTGTTCCAGGAGAGCTCTGCAACCAAACTATGAATAATTGACAGTTGACACAAGAGGGCAGCAATATACCCCATGTTCATCACCTCGACCCGCTTGGGACCCTGACCTTGTCCATTCATCCCAGCTGCACAGAGAGGAAATCTTGCAACTGCCGTGATACCCTGAACTTAGACAAACTCGTTATACTATAATCTTATTTTATGTTTCATGCATGTTTGCCTTGTTTTATTTCATTTTAGCTACCTGTTCCTATGTTTAGGGCTTTGACCCTACGAGTGTTCTCTGGGACACACCTTTTATTATATGGCTGCCATTTCTAACATGTTGGGATTACTCCCTTCCATAAATGCATACACCTTTCCACCCCCCACCCGCTGGCTAGGGTACTGTCACGGTTCTCACCGCAAAATACAGACAGCCAGACATGGTCGTCCCAGGAGTGCCCAGCAGGGGATTTGAACCAGGGTACTTTGCAGTCCTGCTATTTTGCCTCTGAGCCACCATACAGCTCAAGTAATAGCCAGAAGTCTATCTTGCCTTGTATCCAGCACTGGGGGCTGGACATTATTCTGTGGCTGCTCCAACATTCTCAGCAGACCTGCAGCTGATGGCCTCATTAGCCAGGTATAAAACACTGCCTCTCCCAGAAGGCAGTGTCAGTTCCTTGACTCTGGTGATTGGTTTGCTGTTTCCTGTTCTCCAGTTTGCTCTTGACTCCGGCTTGTGTTTTCATTTATTCTGACCTCTGGCATCCTCTGACCCTTGGCTTCCCATGACTATTCTCCGGGTTTATCCGTTCCTGTACCGTGACTCGGAGTTTACCCTGCACAGCCCCCGTGCACCAACTCACAGGCCAAGTGAATTCTAACCTGACCACCTCGGCCTGTGTTTTCTTGCAAGGGTGAGCATACATCTCTGCCTGCCGGACTCCCAACCCAGGTAAGCCCTGACAGGTACCACTAACATGTCTAAGTGGGTGTTACGCTCTAGTGTTTCTAACTGCTTTTCTCCCGATACCATACACTATGCCAGAGGTGCAAGGCATCCCTAGAACCTATTTTTAAATGTGGTCCGACACTTTTATTACGTTACCAAATGGGATGCAACGTATTGCTAGCAGTATCTGTACCAATCACTTACTCCACGACTACACCCACTGGCCATTGTACTCAAATAGGTTTCCAACCAACGCAGGCCCAGTGTCGTCGCATTAGCCGTCTCCCCATCCTGGGCTACCTGCTTGCTGCTGGTTATACCTCAGTGGTTTTTGAACTACCATGTTGTTATTATTACACTGTTTTCTCATAAAAATTAAGCTATTGCACTAAAGAGTGCGCACTCTCGTACCTGTGTTAACAACTTGATAAGCATTTGTTTTTACTCCTTTCTGACTGTACTGTATCACAACCTTGCCTCAATAAAACAAAGATTGACACAAAAAAATAAAGAGGCACCAGGAAGCTAGGGATGAGTGGGTGTGCATCAGAACACAGAAGAGACATTACACCCGTGATCACACAGGTGCAGGTATCATGACAGGGCCCAGTTGCTTTCAGTCCTTTTTTAAAATTAGCACCTAAAACTTGTAGCATGGCCTGTGCAGATCATCTATATTTTACATCAAAAGAACACTAGAGTGTTTGGAGTAAAAAAAACAGTATTCCTAGCGCTATAGTGTCTCAGTCCCTAATTAGGTTTAAGCCACACTGTGCGCATTAAAATGTATTTTTTTTATTTATTATCTTTTTTCAGTGCCGAGACTCCCTTGGTTCTGCTGCTTGCTCCACCATCCATGATGTCATTGTTAAAACATTGCTTTTTTTTTACCATTCATTATTATAATTATTATTATTATTATTATTGCCATTTATATAGCGCCAACAGATTCCGTAGCGCTTTACAATATTTTGAGAGGGGGGATGCAACAATAAATAGGACAATTACAAGAAAACTTACAGGAACAATAGGTTGAAGAGGACCCTGCTCAAACGAGCTTACAGACTATAGGAGGTGGGGTATTAGAAACATTAGGACAGGAAATATCAAGTAGAAGTAGAGCTGGAGGAGAGAGCAAAGTACTGTCCCATAGGAGAGAGCAGGAGACAGGTATGTAAGGTAGACATTACTCTGGGAGGCCATAAGCTTTCCTGAAGAGATGGGTTTTAAGGCCCTTCTTAAATGATTGAAGACTAGGGGAGAGTCTGATGGCAGTAGGCAAGCTATTCCATAGGAGAGGAGCCGCCCGCGAGAGGTCCTGCAAGCGCGAGTTGGCCGTACAGGTGCGAGCAGCGGTCAGGAGGTGGTCACGGGCAGAGCGGAGGGTACGAGGAGGGGCATATCTATGGATTAGTGAAGAGATATAAGAGGGGCTAGAATTATTCAGTGCTTTAAATGTATGGGTTAGTACTTTGCATTCACTCCTATAGCATACAGGGAGCCAATGTAAGGACTGGCAGAGGGGTGAGGTGTGAGAGGACTGACTAGAGAGGAAAATCAGTCTAGCTGCAGCATTCATTACAGACTGTAGCGGGGCAATAAGGCTTTTGGGGAGACCAATCAGGAGAGGGTTACAGTAATCCATGCGGGAAATTACTAGAGCATGGACAAGCTCCTTGGTAGCATCTTGCGTAAGAAAGGGGCGAATGCGGGCTATGTTTTTGAGTTGGAACCTACAGGACTTGGCAACAAACTGGATGTGAGACTCAAAGGTGAGACTAGAGTCAAGTATGACCCCAAGACAGCGTGCTTGCAGGGATGGACTTATGTGGATATCACTGACTTGAAGGGAGAGCGAGAGAGGAGGATCAGTATTAGGAGGAGGAAAGACAAGGAGCTCAGTTTTAGAGAGGTTAAGTTTCAGAAAGCGTGAGGACATCCAGTCAGAGATGAAAGAAAGGCAAGCAGTGACACGTTGCAGGACGGCAGGGGAGAGGTCCGGGGAGGGGAGGTATATCTGAGTGTCATCAGCGTACAGGTGGTAGTGGAATCCAAAAGAGGCAATAAGTTTACCAAGAGAGGCAGTATAAAGAGAAAATAGAAGGGGACCAAGGACAGACCCTTGGGGAACTCCAACCGAGACAGGACGAGGGGAGGAGGTATCCTTGGGAAAGGAGACACTGAATGAGCGTTGGGAGAGATAGGAGGAAAACCAAGAGAGGACAGAGTCACAGAGACCGAGCGATTGAAGAGTTTGAAGGAGGAGAGCATTATACAGAGAAAACATGTTTAGATTTCTTTATATCACTGGTAGAAACCATTTTTTTCTTTAATACACTCTTTAATATACTATTTTTAAAGATACTGCAGACTAGATCTATAGCTTGCACAAATTTCCTAAAGTGTATACGAGCTTGCCGATCTCTCTTTTGCCCTTGGTTACTGTTCAGAAACTCCGAAACATACTGATCTTTATAGGCTCCTTTACAGTGTGTTGGGGTAGGGTGGGTTTGGCATAATTTACAGTGCATAAAAAGCATCGAGTCTAAAATTACTGAAACATTGACTAATGGTAAATGACTAACGGCAAAAAAAAATCTTTGTAGATAAATATGACACATATCATTTCTTTGTTAGTAGCTTTGAAAAACATGTAATCAATATTTTGAGGCACATAAATATTTGGGAACGTCAGACATATCGATCTGTATAGGCTCCTGAAAAGTATTGGAGGAGGATGGGTAAGACATTTACAGCTCATACAAGCCCTGATTTAGAAATGTGTTAGTTGCAATAAGCAGCCTTGTAGCGGACGTGAAGGTAATAGGGGTCCATTGCAGTATATTTATTTTTTCTGCCAATGCATAATAAAACCAAAGATCTGTATAATACTGATGGTAGTGAATGGGGTTTTTATAGTATAGTATATACATAGATGTACCCTAAACGTTAATGGCACGCACTGTTATAACACTGCTCTCTATTTTTTAGTTTCTACAATAATCCAATGTACCCAATACTTTTTTTTTTTAGATTATATTATTTAAAAGGAATTTTGGAAGGATTACACGCCATTAGGACTAGGTGTGGCGAAGTTTTAGGTATCATCTTTAATTAGAAATATAAATCTATCATTATTGACTGAAGACATATCCACAATATCTAATCAAACAATACGTAAATACTGTAACATATTTTTGGATTGTCCTGCTTGATAATTTAATGGTCAATAGGCATTATATATAATTAGGATATACTGATTTATTTAATATCATGTATAATGACTTACAGTAATCATCATGTTACTAGAACAAAGGGAATTACTGAAATATTGACTAAAGAAAAACAAACAACAAAATAAAAATCTTCAGATAAGTATGGCAGATCCTTTCTACTGTTAAATTCCTCGAAAAACCTATAATCAATATTTTGAGGCACATAAATACAAAGCAGCATTGTAGTTTAATTAATTTCTATTTGAAGCATTTACCTTTAAAGAGCTATATTCAGTTTACCCTTGTTTTTCGAGCTGTTAGAATTTCATATGACAATAAAGGAAAAGCGTGAAAACAAACAAAAACAAAACAAAAAACGAAATAGCCCCTGTTTGTAAAAATACATTATTAACCAACCCCCCTTACCTCCCCCCCAAAAAAAACATTTACACATGTGCAATCATTATATAAATCAAATCTTATCAGACATTGTGCTCTCCCATCAGACTGTGGTTTGTGGTTATCAGAATTTGTGAATTAAGTGATATGTTTAATATATGTGATAAAAAAAAGCATATACAATGTTTTGTAAACACACAAAGCCAGCTACCCATTCACATACTATTTAGCAAGCAATGTTATCACAAAATCTATAAATCTACGTCTATAGTGTCACTAAACAAATAATTTGATTAATTCAGAGGAAAAAAAAATTAACAATGCAGATAAAACTGAACAATTGCATGTACTTTTTCAGCTATATCCTGTCTTCTTTCTTCACCAGAACATTTTCTTCGATAAAGCATATAGGTGGACCCAGCTGGCTTTTTTGTGTGTAATTAACAGTGAGAATCCGCTTTATAGATTCCATCTGAAATTGAGTGTGTTTCTCACTGTAGGGACAATGAGAGATGCTTATCTGCTGGCAGCTATGGTAAAAGGTCTTGTGCAGATCAAGATGATCATATGTGGCCATTTGGTCTGAATTTTTTTTTTCTTTTTGTCACATTTTAGTTGAAATATATATCAGAAGCTTGCTAACTTGTACATATTCAGGTTACAGTTGACTTACTGCAAGGTGTCTTCCCACAATGAACGATATCTGGGGACAACAATCACAACATACATTTTATCTTTATTCTCAAATTAAAAAAGCATAGTTCACCAATGGACGGAGAATATTATTCCCCATCCACCCTCACACATTAACACTAACAGGATTATATAAATTTCAGATCAAATTTCAAATTTTAGATCAAAATAGCCAAGCTAAACAATTCTCGTCAGCGAAGATTTCAGTTCAGTTTCCCTTAAAGAGACACTACAGTCACTAGAACTTTTTCAGAGAAAAGGAAGTGTTTACACTGCTGGTTAGTAACACCTCTAGTGGCAGTCACTTAGACGTGCAGAACTGGCGTTCAACGTCTCTACTTTCAGCATGGAGACACTGAACACTTCTTTTAGAAATGCATTGTTTCATTGCATCTATATGAGGAGATGCTGGTTGGCGAAGAGCAGAGTTTTCCCACGCATGCACAATATCCTCCCATTGCTTTCCTAAAGGAAAACATTGGATTGGCTGAGATTGGTCTTACGTGCTCCCAACTTGTGCCGTTACAGTCCATAATGAATGCGGCGGCGAGGCTCATCTTCCTGTCCGCCCGCACCTCCCATGCCTCACCCTTCTGTCAGTCCCTACATTGGCTCAATTTAAAATTCTGGTTCTTGCTTTCAAATCGCTACATAATGCACCTATCTATCCTCCCTTATACAGAAGTATGTCCCGTCTAGGCCCTTACGATCTGCTGAAGACTTACGTCTATCTTCGTTACTGTAGAACTCGCTTCCCTCCTCTGTTAGATGCTCACCCAGTCTCCACTCCTTCAAAAAATCGTTAAAAACCCACTTCTTCATAAAAGCGTATTAATTAAACTGTTAATAGCTCCTGACTGATTCCTCTTCTGCAAATGTCACTAGTCTAATACTATCCTTACCTTTTTGTGTCATTTTACTCCACTCCCTCTAGCATGTAAGCTCAGGGCCCTCAACCCATCTGTTCCTGTGTGTCCAACTTGTCTGGTTACAACTACATGTCTGTTCGTCCACCCATTGTAAAGCGCTGCGGAATTTTACGGCGCTCTATAAATATCATAATAATAATCATCAAGGTTGATGATCTCAGCCATGGAGGTAACGCTAGCCTCGGCAAGTCTGGCACAGCAGTGGAGAAAAGGTAATCTCAACAGAGAGAGGGGTTGAGGACCTAATGATGTATTGTAGCACTATAGTGTCAAAAATACAGGTTTGCATTCATAGCACTATAGTGTTCAATTTATATATATATATATACACACACACACACACACATTTTATTTTTAACCTTGAAATACTTTAAGCCCTAAATTGCTATATCAACCCCTAAACTAATGTTATACCATACCCCTTACCCAACGCTTACACTTACTGTATACCTACCCTAATCTTACCCTTAATCTCAACCCAACATTATCTTTATACCTAAAACATCATTAACCCATATCTTACTCTAACCCTACACTAACCCTAGCCCAACACTAACTGTAACCCTACCCTACTTTTAACCCTAAATCTAACCCTACTACTAACCCCAATCCTAAAGTAACCTGCTGCTAATATCAATTACTATTTAACACACTAGATGGTGGTATGTTGCTACCTACTGACCATTTTTAGAATTACACAGTGTAATTCTAAATGAGCCTGGTTCCCAGGCAAATATATAGAGATCGGTGCTGGGAATCTATATCAGCTGGCGACAGGTTGGGAGAGCCTGCCAGGGTCTAACCCCGAGCAGAATGCACCCCACAAAACTCGCAGCCGAACTTGATGTTTTATAAAGGAGTTAAAGGACTCTGTGCAGCACTGACTTCCAGCACTGCACAGAGCTCAGTCAGTCAGTCTGGGGTCACTAAAAACAGCCCCAACTGACTAACAAGAGCCCCAGGTATCCATTGATACTTTGTGATAGTGATGAAAGCAGGGATGTAACCCTGCTCACAGCGGGATCTCATAGAAGTCATTTAAATAACTAAAGAGCCGCTTTCAGCGCTGGCTTCCAACGCTGCAAGCCGGTCATCATAAAGTCTGGGGCCACTACAAATGGCCCGAGCAAACTCAGTGGAGCCCCAAGTATCAATTGATATGTGGCTTTAGGGGTATGAGCAGGGATTTAACCCTGCTCAAACTGTGCTCATTTTAATAGGCATTTAAATGCTGCAAACCGTTCATCTAAAAGTCTGGAGTCACTAAAACTGTCCCCAGCATACAAAGGGGAGCCCCAGGTATCCACTGATTTAGCCCTGCTCACACCAAATCTGAAGGGCAAGTCATTAGGTTCTAAAGACATTAAAGCCTATTATAGTTAGGACATAATGACATAATATTATGTCCTAACTATAGTCATAGTTAGGACATAACAAGTTATTCTGAATATTTGCTCAAATTATCTCTAACCATGTTAACTCCATTGCGTACAGGTTCAAGTGTCACAGTTTATGCCAAGGGAGATAAGGTTATTTCATTTGCTGCTTCGACTATTGTGTCCTCTAAATATTGCACAATATTACATCACTGCCAGGAATCGTAATAGATACACAACTCAACAACACTTAAAAGTTCAAATAACATTAGAAAACTACAGTCTTCAACCAAAAAAAACTAACCCACAAGACCCATTTATGATTAAGCCAAAGATGATTATTTCCACTATGTAGTTTATAACTTTTCCAGGCCTCACGTTTTTTCATGCAGATAATATTCTAAACATCATTCTTTCCACAACTGGATTTGTTTTACAGAACAATCATACTTTCACGTCTAAATTAAAGGTATTTAAACAAGAAATAGCTAGTATGACATGTAACTTACTTCATAAAATTGAAACGCATTGTTGACACCAATACATCTCCAGGCATATCTTCACCGGTTTGATATGTCTGTAAAGCAGTAAAGTAGGGTGTCTGCAATACAAGTGATACCATGTCCAAGGTGAAGCTTGTAATTAAAGATATTACTTTTTTTTTACTGGATATAGTCTACTCAACAATGCTAATATTGCCAATAATATTGTATATTTAACTATTACCTCCAATTGCATAAATTAATTTCTAAAAAAATTTCAAGTATAGCTATTAGTTTATTTGGGTTATGATATTATGCCTAAACAGTTTTGTCCAAACTATTTCGTACAAGTAAGCGTATCTGACTTATTGTTATTACGCTGCTTTACTGCGACAAACTCTTTCAGGGCAAAAATGAAAGCTGTATATTGAAAACACTGTAAACATATAAAGTAGTAGGACTTACACAGACTATTAAAAAAAACATGTAATATAAGTAGAGGGTGTAGCGTCTTCATGTATTTCTTGAGGTAGGTGTAGGTGGGATATGCAAAAGATAAAGAATTCAGTAGAATATAGTGTAGTATATCTTGCGCATAGTATATAGAATTGCACTTACAGTTTGTAGAGCAAAGGTTGCTCCAGGGGCAGACTGACAACTCATCGGGCCCCTGGGCAATAGGAGATCATGGGGCCCCTGTCCACCCACCAACTTGCTAGAGACACAAATATACATCACACACACATGCATGTGTTACAGAAAGAGTTGTAATGTGTGTGTGGGGGTGGGCGATAAGAGGCTTCAGTAGGGGACAGGAATTATAGTGTGTGGGACTGGGGCTGTAGTGGGAAGATAAGGGCTTTAATGGGTAAAAAGGTGCTGTAGAGGGGGTATAGGGGTTCTAATATCAGATAGAGACTGTAGTGTTGGGTGTTTGTGGGGGACAGGGGCTGTAGTGGGGTAGTTTTTAGGTCCCAAGCCCTCCTTTCCTCCCATTAAAAAGTTATTTTATTTACGTTTTTGACCTAAATTAGAGTGGGTGCTGGTGCAAGATTTTTTCGGTCCACCTATCGTAAGGATGGATAAAAAGGAAGATCCCCATCTTTCATACAGCTACCATAATACTTTGTAAGCATGTTTTGAATGGAGTATGCCTGTGTGAATGTAGGGGTGTATTTGTGTGTACTGTTTGCCTTTGAATGTAGGGGTGTGTCTGTATGTAGTGTTGATATTTGAATGCAGGGGTGTATTTGCTTGTACAGATACACAGGTGCAGACTCACAGATACATACACACACCAACACATATACACAGACACACACATTGATATACAAATTTACAGACTGTCACGGTAGTTTACCCCAACACACAAGATTTAGTCCAACAATTGACAATATAAGGCAGATATGTCTTACCGGACCTTAGAATGGCCGGAATCGACGTAGAACAGAGAATAGACAGTCAGGAATGAGCCGAGGTCAAGGGGACAAAGAGACAGCGAAAACAAGAACTAGCCAAGGTCTGGTACACAGGAATCAGTAAGCCGGCAAACAAGACAAACAGGGATAAAGAGAAAAACTGAATCAAATACAAAGCCAAGATCAAGGACGAAAAGTCACAACTGAACACGACAAGTGATAAACCACGATAGGGCAGGGAGTTAAGGGAGAGGCTTGATGGTAAGCAGGGAGGGGGAAACTCCCTGCATCGCGGCATTACACAGGGCTCCTGATCAGTGAAGCATTGTGGGTGGCCCATGCAGACGGCGTACGTCAATGGGCGTGTGTGACGTCGACATTGCGCTCCCACGCGCACAGGAATGACTTACTTCTCTGCTCCCTTGGACCCTTGCTCCACCTCTGGTAAGCACTGCTGGGCCCAAAGGAAAGGTGTTTGACTCAAGCGGTCGGTGCAAATTCTGTTGTGTGTCTGTGTGAAAGACACACACAAAGTGGCTGGGTGGCAGGCCCTCGGACCATGTCTGAAGTGCTCGACCGGTCAGTCCGCCTCTGAATGTGCTTGGGTGGTATAATCCCTGCCTAGGGATATTCTGTGTCTTCTTTAAAGTACTTTCATGCAGAGGAGCTCCACGTAGGTATGGTGACTCAGGATTGTCTTCACCCCACCTTGGGGTCTCACATGTTTGTTGGTAAGTTGGTAGTTAATATATAAAAAAACAAGAATAAAAAATCTAGTGCTCACTGTTGTTGTTGTATATAAAAGAACATTAGGAGAGGTGCTCACAAATAGAGAGCAAAAATTAGGTTTTGCTCAATCCACAGCGCTCAGGTGGTATTTTCCCCACCAAAGGAATATGTGGTCCTAATCTCCATGTTAGGTCAGTGTGAAGTCCACAGAGGTTAGGAAATGGCTGCTTTATATAATACAGTAGTACATAAAACAAAAAAAGCAATACAAAGTAAAAAAAATGACACTTCACATATTTCAGCACAAAGTGGCTTCTTTTTCAGAAATGTTACACACAATTTATAGGGAGCACATAACTGACACATGACATCATAGATCGTGTGATCAGCTAGGCAATTAGAAGATTATTCATTTAAAATAAACAATTTACAGACAAAATAATAATGATTTAATAACATGTAAAATGAAACATTAAAATACAATTAAAATAAAACGAACTTTATCGTACAATAACATGAAAACAAAACAAAACAAAATGGTGCTGCCAAGCTATCTTGCTTGGTCAACATGTGCTGAAATAAAAGCATCCTTAAGTATGTCAGTGAGATAGCTCAGTGGGCCAATGCATTGCCAGTAGAATCTATTCAGCCACTGGGAGTCACAAGTTCAATTCTTGGCAAGGCTGGTTCATCTTTTTGAGACAGACAAAATAAATACTACCAAACTGGGCAATAGTATTAGCATCATTCCTTGGATGTCTAGCAAAAGCAACACCCCCGGGATGCACCTGGAAATCAGAGAACGTCTGAAAGTGCCGTGATTAACAATTATTATTATTAATAGCAAATATAGGGGAGGGCTGGTGGAGATTAAAATAAAGCAAAATTTAGGGATCTAATTGAGGAAAATCAGTCATATACATGACTGAATTTGATTTTCGGATCAAAAGACTTGGCGCCCACAAGTGCGGTGATGTAGGCTGTTGTTTTCCTTAGAACAGCCAATGTACTAACTAGCTGTCCCTATTTATATTCTCCTTTGGGTCATAGTAGTTTTCTATTTACCTTACAGCAAGGGTGTATAAGTGGAGATACATACAGCGCTAGTACCTTGTTACCTATGGCCATATGATTACTTCCTGCAATATTAGAAGCAGTTTCCACCATTACTACTGTTCTCTGAGATTCCTTCCCCTTTATCTGCTATTTCTTATTTTGTCTATTTCCGTTACAGCGTATCTGAGGCACAACTTAGTAAAGCCTGATTTGATACACATTTACTAATTTTAGTCTTAGTCCCCCCACCCCCTTAGCTACCCCCGTACACTATTTTATACTTTATTTTATGCTGTATACAACATTTACTAGTTTTTGGAACCTAGTATTCCACCATTTTGTAGTTGTCTAATCTACAGGGTTCATGCCCAGGATAGACTCTGATTCTTTTTCACCGGACCTGCTGGTTGAGTAAAAAAGCTGTGTAGTTTTCTCAAAATATAAAATAAAAAATGGTGGCTGCACTTCGCTTGCGAGCACTGAAGGCTTTCAGGTGGAGTTGCCGGGAACCTATATTGCATAAAAAAGAGCAAGTTTGCCTGGCTGGAGGTGAGGAACTAAACTACAAAAAATAAAAAATAAAATTTTTAAACCGATAAATATAAAATGCATATATAAAATAAATATTATGTGTGTTTGTATATATATGGCAGCCAGTATAACAATAAAGTTATAGAACAATAATGTAAAAGAATGCCTAATGAGTAAAAAAAATTATATATATATACATATAATATAGGAAAGAAATGTGATCATTAAAATTAAAATAAAAATAAAAAATATAAACACCTTAATTTTTTTTTGAAAGATCAAAATCTATATTAAGACCATGAGGGGTAAGAGTGTCTAGATAAAAACCTATTTCATTTCCTGTTTCCCTAGTGTTTTAATATACTACACCTCGCCAGGGAGGAGTAATTTTCTCAATCGCACATGGCTTTAACAAACTCAGATCTTTGTTATGCAATAAAAAATTTTGGAGACGAAATGACTAGTGAATCCTTTTTGGATATTTCTCATGTGTTCGGCTATTCTGATTTAAAGTTTTTGTGTGGTCATTCCTAAATACTGTAAGCCACATAGGCTTTCTAATAAATAAATTACATTTGTTTAATTGCATGTAAAAAATTTTTATGTCTTATGATTTCTGAGTTTGATTTGATCTAAATTTCACAATCCGACATTCCACTTTATTAGTCTTTTTGCACGCTATACAGTTTTTACATTTAAAAAAAATCCTTTCTTATCAAGGAATGTTGTAGTAGGTATGGATTTCTTTTTTGTATAATTTTTTGTACGTTAAGTTTTTAGATTTGGGCCTACCCTAAAATGATTTGTGGTATGTGAGGAATGGCATTTTTAAGGGTGTTATCTTCTTTTAAGGTGTCCCAATGCTTATAAATATATATTTTTTTCATTTTATTGCTCTTATTGGTAAAGTCTAATATTATCGGGGCAATGGGATTCTGTTTTTTCTGGCTTCGATATTGTATTAATTCTTTACTTTCTATTTTGCCTATATCTTGTATCAGATTGTCATTACCATCATATTTCTTTTCCATTAACTTTTCTTTCCAAGAGCAAGCTTGTTACAAACATTTTTTGTCAGTGCATTTAAAAAAAATAAAAAATAAAAATGCATAAATTGTCTGTTGGGGATACCCTTAAGCCATGGAGAGTAATGGCAGCTGCTTAGATCAATTACATTTTTTCTTTGTACCTCTTTAAAAAAAATGTTTCAGTGTTTAAAACTCCATTGTCAATATAGATTTCTAGACCTTAAAAATGTACTTTTGTTTTTACTAAACTCTGAATTTAAAATAATTCCCCTATTATTAAAATGTAAATACCTTAAAAAAATTATTACGATCAACTTCCATGCCGTTCCAAATTAAAAATAGATCATCAATGTAACTTTTGTATAGGACCAGGTTTGTCTCCCATTGGTGGTGGGACCATAATGTAGAATTCTCCCAATCCGCCATGAACTAATTTGCCAAGCTTTGGGCGAATCTGGTCCCCATAGCATTCCCTTGTTTCTGCAGATAAAAGGAATCATTAAACCAAAAATAATTATTGTTTAAAATCATGGTTATAACTTCTATAATAAAAACTATTTTAGTGGTAGAAATATTTCCAGCTTTCTCAAGTATATTCTTAATTAAGGGCACATCCAATATTATGTGGGATGATGGTGTAAAGGGACTGTACGTCACTAATAGGTTGCCATTTAAAATTGTTTAAAATTTGCAGAAGGCTAATGCTATATTTGAGGTATGATTTAATTTGCCGTACATATGGTTGTAACAGAATATCAATATACTCTGATAAATTAAATTAAATATAATTAATGCTACATACTATTGGGTGTCCAGGGGGATTGTCTTTTTTTAATGAATCTTCGGTAAAAAATAAATAACTGGAGTTGTTGGGTAGGTGATGTTAATATATGAATATTCTTGTGCAGTCAAAACATTAAGATCTTTGCTCTTGTCTAAAAATTATTTTAACCCCTTAAGGGCACAACTTCTGGAATAAAAGGGAATCATGATGGACTATTTCCGTCATGTGTCCTTAAGGGGTTAAAATGTATTTAATATTTAAAGTGGGATTTGATAAAAGTTTGCTATATGCATCTGTGTCATTTATTTGTCTATAAGCTTTAGTCATGTACAGTGAGGAGGAAAAATATTTGATCCCCTTCTGATTTTTAACGAAAAGAAAAGATCAGTCTATAATTTTAATGGTAGGTGTATTTTAACAGTGAGAGACAGAATAACAAAAAAAATAATCCAGAAAAACGCATGTCAAAAAAGTTATAAATTGATTTGCATGTCAATGAGTGTTATGTCACAAGTGGTTTAAGTGTGGAACACAACTGCAGATTATAAACTTCCTTATTTTTATTATAGAGAATGAAATGAGAATCCTTTAATTAATAAGGTTACTGTAGCTTTAAGGCAGCATGGCTTTTGCAGGTTGTTAGTTGAAGACATAAAGCATTAATAATTGTAATAGTATTTTAGTAGTAGCAGATTTTAGCAAGCAGGTAACAGTTCATTAGCAAAGTAAGAATTCAGAGATAGTATCAAATTGTATACTTATGATTGTTGGGAGTTGTCCTCCAAAGACAGGTTAGTTTGAGTCCGCAGGATGATTAAACATCAAACAGTCCGGTTTCCAATAATTAGAAAGAGAGCAGGTAAATCCAATACACGGTCCATGGTCAAAGGGAGATGAGAAGGCAGGAATCCGTTTAAACAGTCCAAGGTTCGGTACACAGTATTAACGGAGAAGAGCTTAGCCGGCAATGTGATTGCGGAAGTAACAACCAGAAATCACTAAGCAATTTTGAATCTGGCGCGGTGTCTCTATAAGGCTTGAGAGAGCCGCGTCAGAGAGGGGGTGGGGACGGTTCCGCATACCGGAAATGCCGGAACGGAGCTGAAAAGATAAGTCCTGACAGTACCCCCCACATAATGAGCACACTCAGGGTGTTACTACATTGGTTTCTCAAGATAACGTTTGTGGAAAGCTGAAATTAATTTCTTAGCATGTACATCAGAAGAATTTTCCCACGTGTCGTCTTCGGTCCCATAACCCTTCCATCTGATAAGATACTGTAAGGAACCTCTATGATGTCTTGAGTCAAGAATTTTATCTATTTCATATTCCTGTTCATCCTGCACTATGATGGGGTCAGGTTTAGACAGTTGTTCTCTATGGAATGGATCCGGGAGAAAAGGCTTAAGAAGGGAAACATAAAAAACGGGATGAAGTTTAAGTGAAGGAGGGAGTTTCAACTTCATAGCGCTTTTGTTAATAATGGATTCAATCTGAAAAGGACCAAGAAAGAGAGGACTCAGTTTCTTTGAAGACAGCCAAACAGTATCACTAACTTTATATTTAGGAGGGGCTCTCCTCTTCGTATCATAATTCCTTTTATGCAAGACCATAGAATTTTCAAGGTTCTTCTTTAATTGTTTAAACAATGAAGACATTTCAGTATTTTGAATGGAAACCATGGGTTAGAAGTTAATTTGGGTTCATCAGGAAACAGAGACGGATGGAATCCATAATTTGAGAAGAATGGGGTCATCTTGCTGCTTGAGCGTATGGAATTGTTGTAGGCAAACTCAGCCATAGGCAACCAATTAACCCAATCATCTTGTAAATATGTACAATAACAACGAAGGTATTGTTCTAAACATGGATTGACTTGTTCTGTTTGACCATTGGTTTGAGGATGGTATGCAGAAGAGAGCTTACATTGGATTTGAAGAGAGGAACACATCTCCTTCCAGAATCGTGAAGTGAATTGGGTACCTCTGTCAGAGATGATTTCTTCAGGGAATCCATGTAATTTGATTATATTATCTATGAAGATTTTGGAAAGTTTGGACGATGTAGGTAACTTTTTCAAGGGAATGAAATGTGACATTTTCGTAAAACGGTCGACAACGACAAGTATGGTGGTGTATTTTTGTGAAGGAGGGAGTTCCACCATGAAATCCATAGAAATAGATTGCCAGGGTCTCACAGGAACTGGTAAACCCATCAATAACCCGTTTGGAAGGTGATGTTCAATTTTGGATCTCTGACATACAGGACAGGACTTAATATAAGTTTCAATGGTTTTGTCTTGACGGGGCCACCAGTATTGTCTAGTTGAGAGTTCCAATGTCTTTTTAATACCATGATGTCCTGCAAGTGGAGAGTCATGAATTAATTTTAGAAGTTTGTTCCTCAGTTTTGGAGGAATATAAATCCTATTTTTAAAATAAAAAAATCTTTCCTTTTTGAATAGTTTAGGAGTGGAGGGTATTTCAAGTTCTTCAAGAGATAATTGTTTTAATTCATCCAATATGGTAGATAATAGTGATGTCGCGAAACCGAAATTTTCGGTTCGCGAACGGCGAACGCGAACTTCCGCAAATGTTCGCGAACCGGCGAACCGCCCGAAACGCCATTGACTTCAATGGGGAGGCGAATTTTAAAACACACAGGGACTCTTTCTGGCCACAATAGGGATGGAAAAGTTGTTTCAAGGGGACTAACACCTGGACTGTGGCATGCCGGAGGGGGATCCATGGCAAAACTCCCATGGAAAATTACACAGTTGATACAGAGTCTGGTTTTAATCCATAAAGGGCAGAAATCACCTAACATTCCTAAATCACAATCAATATGGATTGACACCTGACATATGACATATTGACACCTTGACATATGGATTGACACCTGTCCTCAGAGCCCTGATGCACACGGACACAGAGCAGAATAGGGACTGTTCCCCCTACATGGGTCACTTGGCAGATATGGATTGACACCTGTCCTAAGGATCCCTGATACACACTGACACAGAGCAGAATAGGGACTGTTCCCCCTACATCGGGTCACTTGGCAGATATGGATTGACACCTTGTTACAAACTGCTATTTGTAACGGGCCCTTTAAATGGCAAATTGCCCTGTTTCCCTGGGTTGTGGAGAAGCCTCTTTGCCAGCCTCCTCCCGCATGACTATGGCCCCTGGGAGATTGTGAAAATGTATGCACTTTTATTTGGTGTGTATGGCCCTTTAAGACTGTCGGTGGGCATATTGGGGCTTATGGACTCTTTATGTGACTGGTGCTGGCCCTTTAAACACCTTTTTTGGGACATCAGGAAGATTGGGACACTGCCCCTTTAAGG
>OW240922.1:45925046-45940784 GCA_933207985.1 Pelobates cultripes | reverse complement strand
CAGTCACACACTCAGGCAGTCACACACTCACACAGAGACAGTCACAAACTCACAGGCAGTCACACACACAGTCA
The DNA here is from genome assembly GCA_933207985.1 of Pelobates cultripes. Taxonomy (NCBI): domain Eukaryota; kingdom Metazoa; phylum Chordata; class Amphibia; order Anura; family Pelobatidae; genus Pelobates; species Pelobates cultripes. The sequence continues at coordinate 45,940,710 of OW240922.1, read as the reverse complement.
CACACTCACACAGACAGTCACACACAGACAGTCACACACTCACACAGGCAGTCACACACTCACAGGCAGTCACACACTCACACAGAGACAGTCACACACTCACAGGCAGTCACACACTCACACAGAGACAGTCACACACTCACAGGCAGTCACACACACACACAGACACACTGACCTGTTTCTTCCCTCCTGCTTGGAGCTCCTGGAGGCTGGTTGTTGGGGCCCCGCCGCAGGTAAGCCACGCCCCCGCCGCACGCTAAGCCCGCCCCGTCGCACGTCACACATTTTTTTTTTTTATGAATCCGGCTGTGTGTGAGCTGTGCCGGCCGGCTCCCCCTGCTCCCATGGGGCTCTGTGCGGCCGGAGCTGTCAGCCCAATGATTAGGGCTGTCAGAGCGGCCCCAGGTGCCGCGGCCCACCGTGAAATTTCCCGGCATCCCGGTGGGCCAGTCCGGCCCTGTATATATATATATATATATACATAGACACATACATACATACACTGCTGTGTGTGTGCATGTGTGTGTGCTGTGTGAGGGTGGTTTGAGGGTGTTGTGTGTGTAAGGGTGCTGTGTGTGTGTGTGTGTGTAAGGGTGCTGTTTGTGTGCTGTGTGTGTGAGGGTGCTGTATGTGTGTGTGTGCTTTATGTGTGTGGGTGCTGTATGTGTGTGCTGTATGTGTGTGGGTGCTGTGTGCTGTATGTGTGTGAGGGTGCTGTATGTGTGTGTGTGTGGGTGCTGTATGTGTGAAGGTGCTGAATGTGTGTGCTGTATGTGTGTAGGTGCTGTGTGGGTGTGTGCTGTGCTGTGTGTGGGTGCTGTGTGTGTGTGTGTGCTGGGTATATGTGTGTGTGCTGTGTGTGTGTGAAGGTGCTGTATGTGTGTAGATGTGTGGGTGTGTGTGCTGTATGCAGTAGGTGCTGTGTGTGGGTGTGTGTGTGTGTTGTATGTGTGTAGGTGCTGTGTGTGTGTGTGTGCTGTTAGTGTGCGGTGTGAGGGTGCTGTGTGTGTGTAAGGGTGCTGTGTGTGAGGGTGCTGTTAGTGTGGTGTGTGTGTGAGGGTGCGGTTTGTGTGCTGTGTGTGTGTGAGGGTGTTTGTGTGTGTGTGTGTGTGTTTGTTAGGGTCCTGTTAGTGTGCTGTGTGTGTGAGGGTGCTGTGTGTGTTTGTGAGGGTGCTGTTTGTGTGCTGTGTGTGAGAGGGTGCTGTATGTTTGAGGGTGCTGTCTGTTTGAGGGTGCTGTATGTGTGTGGGTGCTGTATGTGTGAGGCTGCTGTATGTGTGTGGGTGCTGTATGTGTGTGGGTACTGTGTGTGTGCTGTGTGTGTGGGTGCTGTATGTGTGTGAGGGTGCTGTATGTGTGTGTGCGTGCTGTGTGTGCTGTATGTGTGTGTGTGCTGTATGTGTGAAGGTGCTGTATGTGTGTGATGTATGTGTTTAGATGCTGTGTGGGTGTGCTGTATGTGTGTAGGTGCTGTGTGTGTGTTGTATGTGTGTAGGTGCTGTGTGTGTGTGTGTGTGTGTGCTGTATGTGTGTAGGTGCTGTGTGTGGGTGTGTGCTATATGTGTGTAGGTGCTGTGTGTGTGGGTGTGTGTGGGTGATTGTGGGGGGTGGAGGTGGGGGTACATTACTTAATATCCCCCCTCCCTTATTACCTTATGTAGGGAGGGGGGGTCGTGCTGCTGCCATCCCTGGTGGTCCAGTGGAGAGTGAACTCTAGCCTGTGCCGCGGCAACGCTCCAACCTTGTGAGAGGAACCCGGCGGAGCTGCTGGTTGAGCTCCCCGGGTCCTCTCCTGCCTCCCTCCATGCTGCTGTGGGGAGGGAGGCTTGGAGCAGAGCCGGCGCTCGGATAGCGCTGGCTCTGCATGAGCCAACAGGGGAGATCCTGAGATCTCCCCTGCCGGTCTCAATCCATAGGCATGCCGCGGGGATTAGGGTGTCCCCAGGCACACCCGGCACACCCCGTGCGCACGCCTATGCAAGCAGTGTGACACCTAGGAATAGTACTAAGGAACTTATTGCAAAGAAACCATTACAGTGGGCTGTTGTAGATTTGGTGCTTAGAGTACCTGAAGTAAAGTCAACAGAGAAGTGCTGCTATACATAAGTTCCTTGAAGTACCCCTTCCCTATATCTGTGTATGCTTTCATATTACAACCAAAGTGGCACTTACTTTTATTAAATGTGCTTAAAAACTACTGCCCTCTAGCCAGGGGCATAACTAGAAACTGCAGGGCTCCGGTTCGAAAATTGACCTGCCCCCCCCCGTATGTCAACTCCCCACCCTCCGCCACCCTCCTCCCATACGTTACCCCCTCCCACCACACATTCAAACAGATAGACATGTAGACACACACATAGAAACACATACAGGCACAGACAGACAGACACATACATACAGACAGACATACACTCACATACAGACACACAGACAGACATACACTCACATACAGACACACACTGGGGTCCAGTGGTGGCTCAGGCTGATGGGAGTCAGAGTTCTCCCTCTCCTTCCCGCTGGTTTCTGGGAGGAAGTGACCGGGGCAGTCACTTCCTCCCAGCCTCTGACATCATCAGAGGGGGCCTGGTTGTGCTATTAAAGGGGGCCTGGTTGCGCTATTAAAGCGCTGACCGGGTCCCCTGGAATTACATAGAATCGGGTGGCCCTAACAGCATGGGCCACCCGATGGGCCCCTTTATTGCGGCTCCGGCGGTTACACCTGGAGTGATGGGCCCGGTGGCAGCTGCGACCCCTGCCACTGCCTCTAGCCATGCAATTGATTAAAGATCAGAGCAGCCCTTACACTAGCATATGTGAACATATTATTAAATACATTGCTGTGGAGCTCTGTGATACATAATCAAACACGTCATGCATGTTAGCCTGCTACAAAATGGAGGATGGGCAGGAGCAATTCCACAGAGAAGGACTGTCACTCCAAAACAGAAATACTTGGAAGGTGCATATTGAAATAATTAAATCAGTAATATTGTTACTGATGGTGTTTAATGGACAGTTAGAGGTTATTGTAGGGCAAGATACTAAATTGATAAACATAAGTTCCTTCATAATTGTATTGTGCAACAGGATTGTCACTAATCTCTAATATTTGCAGTTAATTATCCAACCTTAGTTTCCCACGAAGAAAGGCACAAGTACACACCCTAAGTACATACAGTGCACTGTGAGACAATGATGGCACACTTGCCTGGAGAAAGGTCACATTCACCCCATCCTGGCACAGTGTACGGCCAAACAGATATACTTACAAGAAAAGAAACTTGAAAACAATTTACATTAAAGGTAAAGTGTCATGCCTAACATAACTCGTTGTCACTTTAAAGATCTTTAAAAAAAAAAATCTACATTGTGCCAGCATAGGTGCTACCGAATGTATGGATTAGGAGTTATTCTCTGATTTATGTCTTTTATTTTTTATTTTTCTTCTTGAATGTTATGCTCTATTTATTTATTTTGGCATAGCAGTTGCATAAAGGTAAAGGGGTCAAATTTCACAACTACAAGTGGGCATCTACACCAAGGAATTAATTAATAGCGCTATTTGGACAAAAGGTAACTGTTCAGTTACTCCATCCAGTACAGAGGCAGCATGGGATGTCTGCAGGATCTAGGCGTAGGTTATTTCTACTTTTTAATCTATACCCTGACTGGTGATTTTACCAGCAGAATGTATACATTGCGACAATACCTAGCGAAATATAAATATGTCATCCACATGATTTGTGGACGACAGGTTCACGTTAAAGTCATCTGAAACACAAAGATGACATTTTCAGAGTGATGTGCTAAACCCATTATTGTCAACAATTATCCATAGAATGGGAATTGTGGATCAAAGAACTGAATTAGAATTCTTCAACCTAGCTATTTTTTCAGCTCTGCAATTCCCATTTTAGTAATAACCCTCTCTATAAAGCATAACATGCCACCGCTATATCTTGCTAGACTAATTGCTAGCTAATGTAATAAAATGTTATTTTAACTTTATGATCGCAGATTTTATCTCTGGTACAATAAAAGAACAAAAGATATAAACGCAATGCATGCTATTGGAGTTAAAAATTACATTATTATTTAATTCTAATTTTTTCTTTTTTTTATATTTTTTGTTTGTTTAATTTTCTGGAAATAGCACAATAAAGCAGAACAAGGAAAATGATCTTTAACTTGTTTTTAGACTTGTGAACAAATTCCTTACCGCTGTGCTGAACTAATCAAATGCCTGTTAATCTATGGAAGAACAAATCGATTTGTTTGATTTATTCAGAACAGATAAAAGGCATTTGTGCACAAGTCTCCTTGTTTTAACCCTTTTTCCACTTGAAAATTGTTTAGGAATCACACTACAGATCAGACAAGGCACAGCCACGGAATACATCGAAAATGAGAACGCAAAATGGAAACATTGTTTTAATTCTTCCCTTCTCTGTATCATATTTCAATATTGTCTGCAAGACGCAAACAGCAGAGTTTATTACAATGATTGCTAGGGAGCTAAGATGGAGGCACCCAGTTGTAGGACAGGTGTGAATTTCTATGTTTCATTTTATTGTTCACACCTCACAAATATTGTTAAATATATAGATAAGTAAACATAATATCAAAAATCCTGGGAGGTAACTGCTTCCCTTTAAGGCACAGCATATAATGCCAGCTTCTTTAATCTCTACCATCGTGCCACGTGTGCATTGGGTATGTCTGGTGCATTACAGAGCAATGAAGTAATTATTGTTATTATTATTTTTTTTGTCGTGTTAAATTCACAGATACATGCATAACAGTAGAAAACAAATGATATACACATATATGCTTAGAAAATGTATAGAAGGAGATATTTGTCTCAGTCCTTAAGGGGTTACAATCAGGGCCGGACTGGCCCACTGGGATACCGGGAAATTTCCCGGTGGGCCGCGGCACCTGGGGCCGGTCTGACAGCCCTAATCATTGGGCTGACAGCTCCTGTGATCCCGGCCGGCCATGTGTGAGCTGTGCGGCCACACAGAGCCCCATGGGAGCAGGGGGAGCCAGGCGGCCGGCACAGCTCACACATGGCCAGCCGGGATCATACATTTTTTTTTTTTAAATTGCGGCGGGGCGGAGCTTACGTGCGACGGGGCGGAGCTAGTGGGGCGGGGGCCTGGCTGACTGCAGCATGGGAAGCAGGAAAGAGTCCCTGCTTTCCCAACAACCAGCCTCCAGGAGCTCCAAGCAGGAGGTAAGAAGCAGGTCAGTGTGTGTGAGTGTGTGACTGTCTGTGTGTGACTGTCTGTGTGAGTGTGTGACTGCCTGTGAGTGTGTGACTGTCTCTGTGTGACTGCCTGTGTGAGTGTGTGACTGTCTGTGTGGTGTGAGTGTGTGACTGTCTGTGAGTGTGTGACTGTCTGCCTGTTTGTGCGCGTGACTGTCTGCCTGTGTGTGCGTGACTGTCTGCCTGTGTGTGCGTGTGACTGTATGCCTGTGTGTGTGTGTGTGTGTGTGAGTGTGTATGTCTGCCTGTGTATGTGTGTGGCTATCTGTCTGTCTTTGTATGTGTGGGTGTTTGCCTCGGTGCCAGTCACTGTCTGCCTGTGTGTGTGTGTGTGTGGCTGTCTGCCTGGGTGTCAGTGACTGTCTGCCTCTGTGTGTGTGTGCGCATCTGCTAGTGAGGGAGCCTCTGTGTGTGTGTGTGTGCCTGCTAGTGAGTGTGTGTGTGTGTGTGTGCCTGCTAGTGAGTGAGCTTGTATGTGTGTCAGTGAGCTTGTCTGTAGGGATCATATGTGTGTGTGTTAGTGAGCGTGTCTGTAAGGAGCATGGGTGTGTCGGAGCCTGTCTGTGGTGAGCATGTCTGTACAGTGAGCTTGTCTGTAGTAAGCATGAGTGTGATCGTGAGCTTGTCTGTAGTGACCATATGTGTGTCAGTGAGCTTGTCTGTAGTGAGCATGTGTGTGTCAGTGAGCTTGTCTGTAGTGAATCTGTGTGTTAGTGAGCTTTTCTGTAGGGAGCGTGTGTGTCAATGGACTTGTCTGTAGGGAGAGTGTGTGCACATCAGTGAGCTTGTCTGTAGTGAGCGTGTGTGTGTGTGTGACAGTGAGCTTGTCTATAGTAAGCTTGTGTGTGTGTATCAGAGTTTGTCTGAACTAAATTTGTGTGTGCGCCAGTAACCTTGTCTGTGTGTGTCATTGTCTGTCAATGAGCCTATTTGTGTGCATCAGTAAGATTGTCTGTCTGTGTGTGAGTATGCTTTACTGTATAATTTAATTACCCTAAAAGAACTAATATTTTGAATTAGAAGAAGAAATGTATCAATAAAAAAAAAAAAAAATTATATATATATATATATATATATATATATTGTTGCATCACCAGGGCTCCAGTATCCAGTATATATATAGGCAATTGAAATAGTTGGCTGCACTCTCGGATTTCCTTAAAATTTTACTTTTATTGAAATATTTAAGAGAAGATCAACGTTTCAGTCCCTCTTGTGGACTTGCATTAGGATCATGACGAAAGTCCACAAGAGGGACTGAAACATTGAACTTCTCTTAAATATTTCAATAAAAGTTACATTTTCAGGAAATCCGAGAGTGCAGCCAACTATTTCAATTGCCTATATTTATTTATATATATATATATATATATATATAAAAACACCCTACACAGCACAATGACTTAAGGGGCTGGCATAGATTTCTTTCCAGGGCTGCTTCGTATCCCCAGTCCGGCCCTGGTTACAATGTGCAAATGTACAGGTTTTGATCAAAATAAAACGAAACAAAACTTGGAATTTTACTATATGTCTGTTCAACCGTAATTCACCTCTTTCATATTAAGTGCAACCACACTTATTATATATCATTTTATTCAGGAGAAATAGGGCTTTCATTTAACATCAAATATTTGCTATGAAACATAATTTAATATGAATAGAATATTTAAAAAAATGGGAGAAATTGAGAAATGCAATTTGTTTTAGTTCTGCATGACATTTTAACTGTGAATGTCATAATACTGTTTGCTTTTACTGCAATAAAATACACATTTGTATTCAGCGATGTTTAACGTGTAAAACAGTATCCGCTATGTACAGGTTTTATGGTGTTTTGGAAAGTTACAGGGTCAAATATAGCATGTTACATTTTTCAGTTTTCACATAGAAATTCGCCAGATTGGTTACGTTGCATTTGAGACAGTATGGTAGCCGAGGAATGAGAATTACCCCCATGATGGCATACCATTTGCAATAGTATACAACCCAAGGTATTGCAAATGGGGTATATTCAGTCTTTTTTAGTAGCCACTTAGTCACAAACACTGGCCAAAGATAGCGTTAATATTTTTTTGTGTGTGAAAAATGCAAAAAACTAATTTGACCGCCAATTTTGGCCAGTGTTTGTGACTAAGTGGCTACTAAAAAAGACTGGACATATGCCATTTGCAATACTTTGGGTTTTCTACTTTTGCAAATGGTATGCCATCATGGGGGTAATTCTCATTTCTGGGCTACCACACCGTCTCAAAGGCAACGTAACCAATCTGGCGAATTTCAATGTGAAAAAACTGAAACACAAGCCTTATATTTGACTCTAACTTTTGAAAACACCATAAAACCTGTACATGAAGGGTACTGTTATACTCAGGAGACTTCGCTGAACACAAATATTAGTGTTTCAAAACCGTATAAGGTATCACAACAATTATATCGTCAGTGTAAGTGCCGTTTGTGTGCGAAAAATGCAAAATACAATGATATCATCATTGTAATACATTTTACTGTTTGGAAACACTAATATTTGTGTTCGAAGTCTCCCGAGAAAAACAGTACTCCCCATGAACAGGTTTTATGGTCTCTTGGAAAATTAGAGTGTTAAATATAGTGATAGCAAATTAAATTCTCCAGACTTTCTGCCTTGGTTATCAGGCAGTTCCCGCAAATTGTAATTAATAAAATTACTTAATTATGTAAAAATATTACATAAATATATATGTAGAATTAAAAAGATATATATATATATATATATATATCTTTTTAATTCTACATATATATTTATGTAATATTTTTACATAATTAAGTAATTTTATTAATTACAATTTGTAATATATATATATATATAATAACAAAAATAATTTGAAAAATATATATATAGTGATATATATAGATATATATATTTTGTTCTAAGTGTATTTTGATATCTATATATATTAATATCAAAATACAGTTAGAATGAAATAACACATATGTATTTTTTTTTTGTATTTTTCATTTTTAACATATTATATATATATATGATTATACATATATATATATATATATATATATATTTAATATCATTCTACATCTATTTTGATAATATATATATATATATATATACTTATACATATATTAATATTAAAATACACTTGGACCATTTGTGTATGTGTAAGTGTGTGTATATATATATATATATATATATATATATATATATAATTTTACACTTTTTTTTACTTTATTTAACTTTTTACAGGCAGCAGGGGGACTACCTGTCATTCTAGGCACTCCCCTTGCTGGCACTGCTATGGACGGCTATTCCGTCCATGTGATCGTGAGGTCCTCGCAAAGAGATAACATAAACAAGCAAGAAAAGACAATTGCATGGAACACAAAACATAAGGAAACAGAATATTCGCAATAATCAATTCCTAGTTTTGTGAGAAGCATTCAACTAAGTTGGGATATAATATAGATTTTTAGAGAAGGTTGTGCCACAAAGAGAAGGTTGAGCCACAGAGTTACAAGTCCCCATATGCCCCAACCCTTGGCATAAGCCCTAACCCAGTTTCCAGTGACCCCACCCCTATGGTTCAGAGGTCAATGTCCCCAGTAAGATACCTAAAACTCCCACCCATCCCATGTTGATGGCCGTGTGGAACTCTCCGAGGGAGTGGGCAGAAACAGGGCGAACACTTCTCATGGTTTAGGTCCAGGAAGGAGGCGATCTGCCGAGGCTCCACTGGAAATAGTCACTGCAGTAGGAGGTAATAAAAGAGCACTTGTGTGAAGACACTTGCAGAATTGTATGCACAGAGTGCAATATACCTCCAGGAAAGCTAGGTTCCACTATCAGAAGGACTGCTCTTCCAGAGTCTGGTCAGTGGCCCTTTTTGAATTGGTGACTCTAATACAAGCCCACTGGAAGATATCTCTTTTGGATAACCCCCAACTGTCCAAAGGGGAGGAAACTGGGCACAAGCTAGAGAGGCTTCAAGGGCCCAGATTACTTATGGCAAGGAGATCAGCCACTTCTCCTTACCACAAAGTACACAAGGCTGCACAATCCAAAGACTCAGTTAATTTGTCCAGGAATGCCGTAGAATTTGCTTAACATGAAGTCAGAAAGGTGGAAGCAGCAAAGTTGTAGAAGGTTGCCAAAAAGCAGTATAGTTGCCAAATTAGAAAGATTATTGAGGAGCTTTCTCAAAGAAGTTTGGCTTGGTAGTCAAGCCCTGTTTGGAAATCAATGTCATTGTCAACTACCATGGAGGTAAGTGTGTTTCATACTTATCCGTGCTGTACTCCTTAAACCAGTTAATGCTTTAATATGATTTATAGGGATTCAGGAAATGTCACTTTATTTTTATATATTTTTTTATTCAAAGTTTATTAAGTTGAGAGATACATACTATAAGAAGGATGCATTTTAACTAAGAATGCATAGTTATCTGAAAGCAGTATAGCCAAAGGGTGGCGCAATAAAAGAGAAATTACATCAACATCGAAGAGAGACAGTCACATAGCTAGTATTGTATTACATTATATCAGTAACATCTACCAGAGTAACGCTAGGCTTATTGTTTCCAGACCTACCGGACAATGGTAATAAGTCGGATGAGTAGGTTAAATTGAGGTCTGGGCACCCCTGGGGCATACAGGCTGGGTGTGGTATTGCACTGCTTAAGGTCGGCACGTATGCCAGTTGTGCGTTGCACCCATGGTTGTATAAGGAAACCTAGCTGGTTATCATGTCTCTAACTCTGAATTTCATTCATAGAAGGGTATGGCCAATATCCTGATGGACAATTGTGTTGCCATTGGAGACCCTTAGGTAGGTTAGTCATTCCCTTTGCTCGTAGGCAGTCCTGGGTGTGTGTTTAGATGTAATGGTGTTTGGTAGTCCACTCTCGTTTGGGAGAGGGTCCATGTATGTGGGCGTCTCAGAGAGTATGTGTTGCATTCTAGATATGTAGGTGGTGTATGAGGTGGAAGGTAGAACACATAGGTCCTCTAAGAGAGAGAGCGGGGGAGAGGAGAGGGGAAGAGGGGGGGAGGGGGATATCAAGTACAGAGATGAGGTAAGAGCGGGGGAGGTGCAAGAGGAATTTAAGATATGAGTCAAGAGGGAGAAGGTGGAAGGCAAGGGGAGAAAGGGGGAAGTGGGGAGGTCAGACCTCTCATCCCAGCCCCATCCCCCCTCTCCCGGGTAAGCCGCCACCCCCCGGCCCCCCGTCGGGCATTGTCCTTTCCATCTGGAGAGGCACCCGGTGTAGTGACTCCGGGCCTGTGATGCTATTTCCGTGTTGGGCCGTTGGAGGGCCCACTCCAGCCATAGGCCGTTCCAGGTAGCCCTCTGTATTTCATTGTTGTTTATGGGTTTCCGGTGCTAGTGGCGGAAGACAGCCAGTGAAACCAGTGGTACCAGGTGTCATGGTAAGATTGTGAACGGCCGGTTGCAGATAGAATCAATTCTTCAATTTGTCTGATGTCCTCCACCCTGTTCATCCATTCCCTCAGTGTCAGGATTGTAATTCGTTTGCAATGACATGGAATAAGGCTTTGGGCCGCGTTAAGCAGGTGGGGTAAGACTGATTTTTTGTAACTGCGGAGCGGGAGCGTAGTGAGTTGGAGTAAGTAAGTTTCTGGTGTAAGTTTTAGGTTCACATCCGTAATGGTCTAGAGGACTCTGTGTACAGCCTCCCAGAAGGGTCTGATGAGAGGGCACGTCCACCATATGTGGTATAGTGATCCCAATTCTCTCCCGCATCTCCAGCACTCCGGGTCGCATGTATTTGTCATAGCGGCCAGTTTTTCTGGTGTTTTATACCAGTGGGAGAGCATTTTGTATCCCAACTCCTGGAATTTAGTGCAAATCGAATATTTGTGGAGGAATATGAAAACAGTACCCCACTGTTCAGCTGTTAATGTGTGTCCCAGGTCCCTCTCCCAATATTTGGTGAAATAGGGAAGGGGAGCATCAGCGTGCGGAGTGTTCAGCAGGCTGTACAGTAGTGAGATCGCGTGCAGTGGCGGGGGCCGGGTGCAGATGGTCTCAAATGCAGTGAGAGCTCTTGATGCTGAGGCGAGGTTAGGGATGCTCTTCAGGAATCGTACCAGTTGGTGGTATTGGAAGTGGAGTAGTTGATTGTGTGGCAGTTGTGGGATCAAATCCGTCAATGGTGTGATTACCCCATGGCTGTATATATACTTTAGGCTACACGGGGTAGGGAGGCCCAGCGCCCCAGGTAATGGGGGAAAATTGCGGGTTATGTGAAATAGGGCACAATGGGGACACCATCGGAGCCAGGTCTCTATGGGGGGGACATCCTCCTCCAGAGTGTCACAGTGGTGTGCAGTGTCGGGTGTTTACCCGGCGGCTTCCCCGACATCTCCTTCGGTATCCACGGTAGAAGGGGTAGGGTCACCCTCGTGAAACTCGCCTTCATGGCGATCCAGAGTCTTTCCTTTGGGGCGTGTGTCCACTCAATCCTCTGGAGGTGGACGGCTCGTTGATACTTGGTTAGGGGACGGCTCGTTGATACTTGGTTAGGTCAGGCAGACCCAGCCCTCCATGTTGTTTGGGTTTGGTGAGGGTGGCGAAGTTCAGCATCGCTTTCCTGCCGTGCCAGACATAGCCTGCGAACAATGTCCGGATTTGTGAGAAGAATGTCTTGGGGATGGGGACCGGTAGGGTTTGCAGGAGATACAAGAACTGCGGGAGCACATTCATTTTGAGGACGTTTATCCTCCCGAGCCAGGTGACGTGAGGCAGCATCCAGGTTTTGAGGTCTTGTTGCACCTTCTCCAGCAGTGGGGGTAAGTTTATGTGGAACGTATCGGACAGCTCCGCAGAGAGCCACACTCCCAGATATTTGATTGCTTCTTTGCACCACTGGAAGGGGTATCTTGCTTTTATTGCAGTCACCGTCTCCCGGGGGCATCCCACGTTGAGGATCTCTGATTTTGAAAAATTAATCTTCAGGTTGGACAGGTGGCCATATGTTTTAAATTGGAGCATGATCTCTGTCAGGGAGGAGTCGGGGTTCGTGATGGAGAACAGTAGATCATCTGTGTACGCCGAGATCTTGCTCATCCCCCAGTTTCCATTACTGCCCTCTATGTGCGGTTGTGCGCATTTGGCATTTAAGAAGGGTTCTAGGCTGATGGCGAAGAGCAGGGGTGACAACGGGCACCCCTGTATAGTGCCATTTTTTAGGTCAAATGGCTTGGACAGGATCCCATGCACTCGAGCAGAAGGCCTAGTATATAGTGCTGCAAACCATGCCAACGTGTGCGGGCCAAAGCCAACGTGTTCCAGAGTGGACATTAAGAAGGACCAATCTACCCTGTTGAACACCTTCTCCGCATCGGTTGAGATCAGGAGGGCCAGTGATTTCCGAGTCCATGCTGTGTGGATTGGTTGAGTGCTTTGATTGTATTATACCTGGCTTCCCGTCCCTCAGCGAAGCCCACCTGGTCGGGGTGGATGAGGCCTGGTAGTAGGGGTTGGATGCAGAGTGCCAAAATTTTAGTGAAGAGTTTAAGATCGGCGTTCAGCAGGGAGATTGGTCGGTAGCTGGTACAGCAGGTGTGGTCCTTCTCCTCCTTAGGCAACACTACTACGTGTGCTAAGAGTGTGTTGGGGTCCAGCGATCCACCTTCTTTGATTGCGTTAAATAGAGCGAGAAGGCGAGGGGCAAGAGTGTCCGAGAACATCCTATAATATTTTGTTGTGAAGCCATCAGGGCCTGGGCTTTTCCCTGGTCTGGCCCGTTTCAGGGCAAGGTTCAACTCGTCTATCGTGATTTCTTCCTCCATGGCTGTCACAGTTTAGGCATCCAATTTGGTCGGCATATATCGTGCTTTATAAGATTTCTGTTGGTCTAGGAAGGTTTCGCTTCCGGTGTTGGTGTTTTCGTGGGGGTGAGGAATGTGTGCCCTGCATGTTTTATTCTCTATACAAAGATTTTTTGTCTGCGCGCTCGAAGTGCTCTCGCCAGCATCTTTCCGCTCTTGTTCCCATACTCATAGAAGGCTTTTTTAGTGAGACGGAACTGGAATTGGATTTTCGATGTTATGCAAGAGTTAAGTTGCGCCCTGACCTCTAGGAGTCGTTTGTAGGTATCTTCATTAAGATCAGTTTTATGCTGGTTTTCCAAGTGGGATAGTTGGTCAGTCAGGTGAGAAATTTCCTGAGATCGCTGTTTCTTCAGTCGAGAGCCATGTTTCTCTTAGTACGCATTTATATGCTTCCCATATAGTTGAATGCGTCGAATCAGAGGGTGTGTAGGTGTGGAAAAAGTGTTCCATAGTGGATCTGATATCCGCCTGTATCAACGGGTCATCCAGGAGGGATTCATTCAGTCTCCATGTCCACTGTGTCCTATACGGTTGAGGACTAGCCATGGAGAGGAGCACGGGTGCATGATCCGACCATGCGGTGTGGAGAAAAAGGTCTAATCCCTATCAGCGTGATGTAGAGTGTGCCAGCAGTCTGAGAGCTGGTGCTCAGAGAGGAGGGTCCTCATGCCTCTGAGCACATGGTCCGGTACTGTCGAGGTCCCTTTGGATGTGTCTAGCCTGGGGTCTAGAGGAACATTAAAGTCCCCCCCCACGATGAGGGTCCCCTCTCCTAACGATTCCAGCTTGCGAAAAATGGAGGCTAGGAAAGGTTTCTGTCCCTTGTTAGGCAGGTAGATGTTTGCGAGTGTAATTAGGAAATCCCTTTCAAAAAGAGATATCTGCCGCCTGTGTCCGCTTTTTCCGCTTCTAGGCGGAATTGCGTGCTGGCTGAGAACAATATCGCCACTCCCTTTGATTTAGACGAGGGGTTGTGTGTGAAATAGCCGGTGGGGTAGGATTTGTTTGGGAACCTGGGTGAGGAAATGTCACTTTATGAGTTACTTTTTAAGATATAGTGTATACTGCCAAACTATTATCATATAATGCAGCTTGACACCCTGGTATATACACTACTTATAGAAATTAGGAATAGACTTTGGTTTGGTTGCGCTGATTATCAGACGCAGCATTTTACAGATAATCGTTATTGACCGTGGAATTTAATGTTACTACAGATAACACCTCTACCTACTCACCTCTTCTAGTCACTGCACGCTGTCTTCTTCATCGGAAAACTCTGGCCGGCAGCCAATGAGGCACCACATTGAGGCCTCATGTTGCCCCTGTGTGTGAGTTTAAACATGCGGAGCTCAGCTGAAAGCAGGGAGGTGAGAAAATTAATAATTTTCTGTAAAGTAGAGGGCTGGCTGTCCAAGAGTGATAGGAGTGTGATTACTCCTAACAATCACACTCCTATAAGTAACAGAAATGCACATGCTGGGATCAAAGTGATAGGAGGGTGACTGCTGTCAGTATGTTCAGCTAATGCCAAATTTGTGTAGAAATTGTGTTGCTTTTTAAGAACTAATTGTGCAGAATATTGGCACCGGTTATCGGCAATCAGCCCAAAATGTGGTCATCTGCATCAGCTCTGGAAAATTTATATCAGTCAATCCCTAATAGTAATATAGGATATTAGTAAACAGCATCGGGCAAACCTATCCTATAGTTATTTGCAAGCTTGTGAATCCATTCTTTGCTGCTACAGATAAATTGGAAGGAATTCTTCTTCTAAATCCATAGACAAAACCACCTTTCACATAATACTTATGAATTTTAATGTATGTTCAAGGAAAAAAAAACCACCACTTTAGCTTAATAGTGTGCTGGGCCGAGGATACAAAATTTATGGTGAAGGGTTTACATCATATACAGCTGGAATGGATAACAATAAATTCATTTAAAGTGCTTCCAGAACGTTCTCTCTGGTTCATGGTGTAAGCTATAAGTTATGGATGGGAATTTCAGTGAACCGAGGTGTGGGGCACAATGAACCAAGTTAAAAGAATGCCATAAAGCATAATATTTTTTTTAATGAATCTTTTAGGAAAGCATTATCCCCATTATGTGTGGTCATTCTGCCCATATGGTAATTCATTGGTTAAGACATATTGGCCAAAAAGCAGATGCAGCAATTTGTTAACCGAGTACTATGTTATTATTATTAATATCATTTATATAGCGCCAACACATGCAGTTCTTTACAACTCAAGAAAGGGGTTATTTAGAGGTGAAGAAGGCCCTGCTTCAACAACCTCACAATCTACGTTGTTCAAAGATCCAAATCTTCACAGTCAAAGGGGGAATTATCTACATAACTCCTGCAGCTGGGTTATCATAAGCTCAAACGATCAGGGCTCTCAATTCTCTTGTACTAATATGTAGCTATGTGTATGTTATACTTTATGTAAAGGTTTCTTATCTTGTCTGTAGCTCTGTTATATTGCACATCTCTGCAGATATTGCTGGCACTTCATAAAAAAAATAAAAATTATTTTATTGTAGGTATTC
>OW240922.1:45908630-45921986 GCA_933207985.1 Pelobates cultripes | reverse complement strand
CAACACCTGCACTAGCATAAGAAAAATACAATAAAAGCTTGCAATGGTTGGGTTCATGTTAGCAAGATCAGCCATTACCTGACACCAGAATGCAGTGCTTGGCAGAAGGAGCGGGCAGCATTAGCACGTCTGCACAGACCGCAACACAGGAAAGAAAATACTGATAAGCAGATGTTCTGTAAACAGATCAACTGAGGAACCAAATGAAGAACAGTCAGAGAGAGGGAGAGGAGTCATTCTGAGGCTAACTACATGATGCGGATAGAAAGGGACGGCAGAGAAGTGAATGGGAGAGAGATGGAGAATAAATGAGTAGATTTCAAAGTACAAAAGCGAAGGATGGAAAATTCAGAGAGGGTTAAGAAAAGCAATTAACATACACACAGGGAGCAGGCAGGGATACATGTAGAATGTGTACAGAATTTAACGTACAAACTGTAGATTATATAGGGAGAGGGGTGAGCAGCTGCTTAGGGCTAGCATTAATCCGTGGGGCCTCATCGGAAAGGATGGATGAGTAAGAGACCTGTGCAAGTGTGACTTGTCACAATATTTTATTATTCTAATATATTCTAATATAACAACATACATTTATTTTACATTATGAACCTTAGTTTGTGGATAATTTCATCTGTTACATGTCCTTGCAAAATTGTTTCAACTCAGGACCCTTAAAACCTAGAGGTGTTCCTGCGGGGGATTTGACCGAGGAATTGTCACCTCTCAGGTTTACGATAATGAGCTCTGGGTTTAATAAATGATCCTCTATAGAAATGTTGTTTTAACATAGGATAATGTGTCTATTAATTATTCTGCTACACTATTTGTTTTTTGTGTCATATACAGTTATCATACATTATATGTGTGTCTCGTAGATTAATATGAGATCCATGGATTTTGAGTATGTAATCGAATAATATAAATATTTAATAAGTACTGCAAATGGTGCAACAATAGAATAGACGGAAAGGGTTTTCATTTGTAAGACTGTGTTGTTCAGAGTCTTTACCTCCAGGATTCATTTCTTATAAAATGTCATTAAGGCAGCTAGTTGAACGCTATTGGAGGATCTAATTTGAGGAAAATGTTGCTCTTGTTTATTATTTGGCTTTGTGCTTAGTGCCTGAAGGCCATTTACATTGATTTTGTATCTGTATCCCCCATTCCCACTCTTTCAGTCCTATTTTGCACTTTTCTTCCTTACCAAAACTTTTGTTGCCAATCTCTTATTACTCACATTCTTTATTTCATGCAATCAATTCTCTATTTTCTCACTTTTATTTTCTATTTGACAACCAGAACACACAAATCCCCTCACCATAGCATTCTCAGCCCTTTGAAACAAAGCCAGAGCTGCAATGAAATCTCTTGGGGCCCCTCACAAACTAATGTCCACCAAACACACTAGACAAAAATGCATGCACACACACCCATACAAAAAGATACATACTCACAGACACACACAGGGAAACACATCTCTAGACACACTCACAAATACACATTGCCACAAACAATGACAGATGCACACTCACACTGCCACATACATAGAACACATATATGCACTGCCACATACACAAAAGATACATAGTGTCACACATTGATACGCAGTCACTACAAACATAAACAGTGAACACATACACATATACAAAATGCTACACATATATACACATATACATTCTGCCAAACATACACACACACAAATGCATATAAATTGCCACCCAATGATACACACTGCATGCACAAACTTAATCAGATACATACTGCCACACACACTACCATTCATTTAGAAAGACTGGTACACATACAAATATCATACTATGTTTTATCAACCCTCTTTGCCTATTTTTGTACCAGAGATAAGTTGGTTCCCTAGGGTCAAGTAGAGCAACTTCCAGTGCTTTGTGTAACTCATTGGGGTAGATCCATAGGCAGACACTACTACCTGTGCTTAAGGGTAGCAATAGCATGAAAAAGTGACAGGCAAACATATCAGATCTGTTCCTTAGGGCCTGTCAGGATGTCCTGACCCTAACACACATACCTAGGTATATGCAAGGAAGGTATGTGTACAGGTACTTAGAGTGGACATACCAGCACTGAGATATAGTCAGAAAGTCTGCAAGCAGACAGAATAAACATTATCAAGCCGAGGTCAGGTATTACAGAGGTACACAGAAACGAGAAACAAGCCAAGATGAGGGTTACAGAGATCAAGAATGGTCAGACAAACAAAGGTCAGTAAATGCAATAATAAGCAAAATTAAATGCACTCTTGAGTAAACAGAATCCACGACTGGTCAATGAAACTAGGACAACTAGGAAGTAAATATATATCCTGTACTGAGTTGTGATTGGTTAGTGAGGGCCACGATGTCACAAGTGTGTACACATCATTTAGAAGCAGCACATAAACTGACATTAAAAAAGGAGACCAATTGGAGAGTACCATGTCATATATGACATCATAAAAAGGCACCAGGACCAGACGTGTTCCAGGAGAGCTCTGCAACCAAACTATGAATAATTGACAGTTGACACAAGAGGGCAGCAATATACCCCATGTTCATCACCTCGACCCGCTTGGGACCCTGACCTTGTCCATTCATCCCAGCTGCACAGAGAGGAAATCTTGCAACTGCCGTGATACCCTGAACTTAGACAAACTCGTTATACTATAATCTTATTTTATGTTTCATGCATGTTTGCCTTGTTTTATTTCATTTTAGCTACCTGTTCCTATGTTTAGGGCTTTGACCCTACGAGTGTTCTCTGGGACACACCTTTTATTATATGGCTGCCATTTCTAACATGTTGGGATTACTCCCTTTCATAAATGCATACACCTTTCCACCCCCCACCCGCTGGCTAGGGTACTGTCACGGTTCTCACCGCAAAATACAGACAGCCAGACATGGTCGTCCCAGGAGTGCCCAGCAGGGGATTTGAACCAGGGTACTTTGCAGTCCTGCTATTTTGCCTCTGAGCCACCATACAGCTCAAGTAATAGCCAGAAGTCTATCTTGCCTTGTATCCAGCACTGGGGGCTGGACATTATTCTGTGGCTGCTCCAACATTCTCAGCAGACCTGCAGCTGATGGCCTCATTAGCCAGGTATAAAACACTGCCTCTCCCAGAAGGCAGTGTCAGTTCCTTGACTCTGGTGATTGGTTTGCTGTTTCCTGTTCTCCAGTTTGCTCTTGACTCCGGCTTGTGTTTTCATTTATTCTGACCTCTGGCATCCTCTGACCCTTGGCTTCCCATGACTATTCTCCGGGTTTATCCGTTCCTGCACCGTGACTCGGAGTTTACCCTGCACAGCCCCCGTGCACCAACTCACAGGCCAAGTGAATTCTAACCTGACCACCTCGGCCTGTGTTTTCTTGCAAGGGTGAGCATACATCTCTGCCTGCCGGACTCCCAACCCAGGTAAGCCCTGACAGGTACCACTAACATGTATAAGTGGGTGTTACGCTCTAGTGTTTCTAACTGCTTTTCTCCCGATACCATACACTATGCCAGAGGTGCAAGGCATCCCTAGAACCTATTTTTAAATGTGGTCCGACACTTTTATTACGTTACCAAATGGGATGCAACGTATTGCTAGCAGTATCTGTACCAATCACTTACTCCACGACTACACCCACTGGCCATTGTACTCAAATAGGTTTCCAACCAACGCAGGCCCAGTGTCGTCGCATTAGCCGTCTCCCCATCCTGGGCTACCTGCTTGCTGCTGGTTATACCTCAGTGGTTTTTGAACTACCATGTTGTTATTATTACACTGTTTTCTCATAAAAATTAAGCTATTGCACTAAAGAGTGCGCACTCTCGTACCTGTGTTAACAACTTGATAAGCATTTGTTTTTACTCCTTTCTGACTGTACTGTATCACAACCTTGCCTCAATAAAACAAAGATTGACACAAAAAAATAAAGAGGCACCAGGAAGCTAGGGATGAGTGGGTGTGCATCAGAACACAGAAGAGACATTACACCCGTGATCACACAGGTGCAGGTATCATGACAGGGCCCAGTTGCTTTCAGTCCTTTTTTAAAATTAGCACCTAAAACTTGTAGCATGGCCTGTGCAGATCATCTATATTTTACATCAAAAGAACACTAGAGTGTTTGGAGTAAAAAAAACAGTATTCCTAGCGCTATAGTGTCTCAGTCCCTAATTAGGTTTAAGCCACACTGTGCGCATTAAAATGTATTTTTTTTATTTATTATCTTTTTTCAGTGCCGAGACTCCCTTGGTTCTGCTGCTTGCTCCACCATCCATGATGTCATTGTTAAAACATTGCTTTTTTTTTACCATTCATTATTATAATTATTATTATTATTATTATTGCCATTTATATAGCGCCAACAGATTCCGTAGCGCTTTACAATATTTTGAGAGGGGGGATGCAACAATAAATAGGACAATTACAAGAAAACTTACAGGAACAATAGGTTGAAGAGGACCCTGCTCAAACGAGCTTACAGACTATAGGAGGTGGGGTATTAGAAACATTAGGACAGGAAATATCAAGTAGGAGTGAAGTAGAGCTGGAGGAGAGAGCAAAGTACTGTCCCATAGGAGAGAGCAGGAGACAGGTATGTAAGGTAGACATTACTCTGGGAGGCCATAAGCTTTCCTGAAGAGATGGGTTTTAAGGCCCTTCTTAAATGATTGAAGACTAGGGGAGAGTCTGATGGCAGTAGGCAAGCTATTCCATAGGAGAGGAGCCGCCCGCGAGAGGTCCTGCAAGCGCGAGTTGGCCGTACAGGTGCGAGCAGCGGTCAGGAGGTGGTCAGGGGCAGAGCGGAGGGTACGAGGAGGGGCATATCTATGGATTAGTGAAGAGATATAAGAGGGGCTAGAATTATTCAGTGCTTTAAATGTATTGGTTAGTACTTTGCATTCACTCCTATAGCATACAGGGAGCCAATGTAAGGACTGGCAGAGGTGTGAGGTGTGAGAGGACTGACTAGAGAGGAAAATCAGTCTAGCTGCAGCATTCATTACAGACTGTAGCGGGGCAATACGGCTTTTGGGGAGACCAATCAGGAGAGGGTTACAGTAATCCATGCGGGAAATTACTAGAGCATGGACAAGCTCCTTGGTAGCATCTTGCGTAAGAAAGGGGCGAATGCGGGCTATGTTTTTGAGTTGGAACCTACAGGACTTGGCAACAAACTGGATGTGAGACTCAAAGGTGAGACTAGAGTCAAGTATGACCCCAAGACAGCGTGCTTGCAGGGATGGACTTATGTGGATATCACTGACTTGAAGGGAGAGCGAGAGAGGAGGATCAGTATTAGGAGGAGGAAAGACAAGGAGCTCAGTTTTAGAGAGGTTAAGTTTCAGAAAGCGTGAGGACATCCAGTCAGAGATGAAAGAAAGGCAAGCAGTGACACGTTGCAGGACGGCAGGGGAGAGGTCCGGGGAGGGGAGGTATATCTGAGTGTCATCAGCGTACAGGTGGTAGTGGAATCCAAAAGAGGCAATAAGTTTACCAAGAGAGGCAGTATAAAGAGAAAATAGAAGGGGACCAAGGACAGACCCTTGGGGAACTCCAACCGAGACAGGACGAGGGGAGGAGGTATCCTTGGAAAATGAGACACTGAATGAGCGTTGGGAGAGATAGGAGGAAAACCAAGAGAGGACAGAGTCACAGAGACCGAGCGATTGAAGAGTTTGAAGGAGGAGAGCATTATACAGAGAAAACATGTTTAGATTTCTTTATATCACTGGTAGAAACCATTTTTTTCTTTAATACACTCTTTAATATACTATTTTTAAAGATACTGCAGACTAGATCTATAGCTTGCACAAATTTCCTAAAGTGTATACGAGCTTGCCGATCTCTCTTTTGCCCTTGGTTACTGTTCAGAAACTCCGAAACATACTGATCTTTATAGGCTCCTTTACAGTGTGTTGGGGGGTAGGGTGGGTTTGGCATAATTTACAGTGCATAAAAAGCATTGAGTCTAAAATTACTGAAACATTGACTAATGGTAAATGACTAACGGCAAAAAAAAATCTTTGTAGATAAATATGACACATATCATTTCTTTTTTAGTAGCTTTGAAAAACATGTAATCAATATTTTGAGGCACATAAATATTTGGGAACGTCAGACATATCGATCTGTATAGGCTCCTGAACAGTATTGGAGGAGGATGGGTAAGACATTTACAGCTCATACAAGCCCTGATTTAGAAATGTGTTAGTTGCAATAAGCAGCCTTGTAGCAGACGTGAAGGTAATAGGGGTCCATTGCAGTATATTTATTTTTTCTGCCAATGCATAATAAAACCAAAGATCTGTATAATACTGATGGTAGTGAATGGGGTTTTTATTGTATAGTATATACATAGATGTACCCTAAACGTTAATGGCACGCACTGTTATAACACTGCTCTCTATTTTTTTAGTTTCTACAATAATCCAATGTACCCAATACTTTTTTTTTTTTTAGATTATATTATTTAAAAGGAATTTTGGAAGGATTACAGGCCATTAGGACTAGGTGTGGCGAAGTTTTAGGTATCATCTTTAATTAGAAATATAAATCTATCATTATTGACTGAAGACATAGCCACAATATCTAATCAAACAATACGTAAATACGGTAACATATTTTTGGATTGTCCTGCTTGATAATTTAATGGTCAATAGGCATTATATATAATTAGAATATACTGATTTATTTAATATCATGTATAATGACTTACAGTAATCATCACGTTACTAGAACAAAGGGAATTACTGAAATATTGACTAAAGAAAAACAAACAACAAAAAAAATCTTCAGATAACTATGGCAGATCCTTTCTGCTGTTAAATTCCTCGAAAAACCTATAATCAATATTTTGAGGCACATAAATACAAAGCAGCATTGTAGTTTAATTAATTTCTACTTGAAGCATTTACCTTTAAAGAGCTATATTCAGTTTACCCATGTTTTTCGGGCTGTTAGAATTTCTTATGACAATAAAGGAAAAGCGTGAAAACAAACAAAAACAAAACAAAAAACGAAATAGCCCGTTTGTAAAAATACATTATTAACCAACCCTCCCCCCCCCACCCCAAAAAAAAAAAACATTTACACATGTGCAATCATTATATAAATCAAATCTTATCAGACATTGTGCTCTCCCATCAGACTGTGTGGTTTGTAGTTATCAGAATTTGTGAATTAAGTGATATGTTTAATATATGTGATAAAAAAAAGCATATACAATGTTTTGTAAACACACAAAACCAGCTACCCATTCACATACTATTTAGCAAGCAATGTTATCACAAAATCTATAAATCTACGTCTATAGTGTCACTAAACAAATAATTTGATTAATTCAGAGAAAAAAATAAATAAATTAACAATGCAGATAAAACTGAACAATTGCACGCACTTTTCCAGCTATATCCTGTCTTCTTCCTTCACCAGAATATTTTCTTCGATAAAGCATATAGGTGGACCCAGCTGGCTTTTTTGTGTGTAATTAACAGTGAGAATCCGTTTTATAGATTCCATCTGAAATTGAGTGTGTTTCTCACTGTAGGGACAATGAGAGATGCTTATCTGCTGGCAGCTATGGTAAAAGGTCTTGTGCAGATCAAAATGATCATATGTGGCCATTTGGTCTGAAATTTTTTTTTCTTTTTGTCACATTTTAGTTGAAATATATATTAGAAGTTTGCTAGCTTGTACATATTCAGGTTACAGTTGACTTACTGCAAGGTGTCTTCCCACAATGAACGATATCTGGGGACAACAATCACAACATACATTTTATCTTTATTCTCAAATTAAAAAAGCATAGTTCACCAATGGACGGAGAATACTATTCCCCATCCACCCTCACACATTAACACTAACAGGATTATATAAATTTCAGATCAAATTTCAAATTTTAGATCAAAATAGCCAAGCTAAACAATTCTCGTCAGCGAAGATTTCAGTTCAGTTTCCCTTAAAGAGACACTACAGTCACTAGAACTTTTTCAGAGAAAAGGAAGTGTTTACACTGCTGGTTAGTAACACCTCTAGTGGCAGTCACTTAGACGTGCAGAACTGGCGTTCAACGTCTCTACTTTCAGCATGGAGACACTGAACACTTCTTTTAGAAATGCATTGTTTCATTGCATCTATATGAGGAGATGCTGGTTGGCGAAGAGCAGAGTTTTCCCACGCATGCACAATATCCTCCCATTGCTTTCCTAAAGGAAAACATTGGATTGGCTGAGATTGGTCTTACGTGCTCCCAACTTGTGCCGTTACAGTCCATAATGAATGCGGCGGCGAGGCTCATCTTCCTGTCCGCCCGCACCTCCCATGCCTCACCCTTCTGTCAGTCCCTACATTGGCTCAATTTAAAATTCTGGTTCTTGCTTTCAAATCGCTACATAATGCACCTATCTATCCTCCCTTATACAGAAGTATGTCCCGTCTAGGCCCTTACGATCTGCTGAAGACTTACGTCTATCTTCGTTACTGTAGAACTCGCTTCCCTCCTCTGTTAGATGCTCACCCAGTCTCCACTCCTTCAAAAAATCGTTAAAAACCCACTTCTTCATAAAAGCGTATTAATTAAACTGTTAATAGCTCCTGACTGATTCCTCTTCTGCAAATGTCACTAGTCTAATACTATCCTTACCTTTTTGTGTCATTTTACTCCACTCCCTCTAGCATGTAAGCTCAGGGCCCTCAACCCATCTGTTCCTGTGTGTCCAACTTGTCTGGTTACAACTACATGTCTGTTCGTCCACCCATTGTAAAGCGCTGCGGAATTTTACGGCGCTCTATAAATATCATAATAATAATCATCAAGGTTGATGATCTCAGCCATGGAGGTAACGCTAGCCTCGGCAAGTCTGGCACAGCAGTGGAGAAAAGGTAATCTCAACAGAGAGAGGGGTTGAGGACCTAATGATGTATTGTAGCACTATAGTGTCAAAAATACAGGTTTGCATTCATAGCACTATAGTGTTCAATTTATATATATATATATACACACACACACACACACATTTTATTTTTAACCTTGAAATACTTTAAGCCCTAAATTGCTATATCAACCCCTAAACTAATGTTATACCATACCCCTTACCCAACGCTTACACTTACTGTATACCTACCCTAATCTTACCCTTAATCTCAACCCAACATTATCTTTATACCTAAAACATCATTAACCCATATCTTACTCTAACCCTACACTAACCCTAGCCCAACACTAACTGTAACCCTACCCTACTTTTAACCCTAAATCTAACCCTACTACTAACCCCAATCCTAAAGTAACCTGCTGCTAATATCAATTACTATTTAACACACTAGATGGTGGTATGTTGCTACCTACTGACCATTTTTAGAATTACACAGTGTAATTCTAAATGAGCCTGGTTCCCAGGCAAATATATAGAGATCGGTGCTGGGAATCTATATCAGCTGGCGACAGGTTGGGAGAGCCTGCCAGGGTCTAATCAGACCCTGTGGAAATTCTACCCCGAGCAGAATGCACCCCACAAAACTCGCAGCCGAACTTGATGTTTTATAAAGGAGTTAAAGGACTCTGTGCAGCACTGACTTCCAGCACTGCACAGAGCTCAGTCAGTCAGTCTGGGGTCACTAAAAACAGCCCCAACTGACTAACAAGAGCCCCAGGTATCCATTGATACTTTGTGATAGTGATGAAAGCAGGGATGTAACCCTGCTCACAGCGGGATCTCATTGAAGTCATTTAAATAACTAAAGAGCCGCTTTCAGCGCTGGCTTCCAACGCTGCAAGCCGGTCATCATAAAGTCTGGGGCCACTACAAATGGCCTGAGCAAACTCAGTGGAGCCCCAAGTATCAATTGATATGTGGCTTTAGGGGTATGAGCAGGGATTTAACCCTGCTCAAACTGTGCTCATTTTAATAGGCATTTAAATGCTGCAAACCGTTCATCTAAAAGTCTGGAGCCACTAAAACTGTCCCCAGCAGACAAAGGGGAGCCCCAGGTATCCATTGATTTAGCCCTGCTCACACCAAATCTGAAGGGCAAGTCATTAGGTTCTAAAGACATTAAAGCCTATTATAGTTAGGACATAATGACATAATATTATGTCCTAACTATAATCATAGTTAGGACATAACAAGTTATTCTGAATATTTGCTCAATTTATCTCTAACCATGTTAACTCCATTGCGTACAGGTTCAAGTGTCACAGTTTATGCCAAGGGAGATAAGGTTATTTCATTTGCTGCTTCGACTATTGTGTCCTCTAAATATTGCACAATATTACATCACTGCCAGGAATCGTAATAGATACACAACTCAACAACACTTAAAAGTTCAAATAACATTAGAAAACTACAGTCTTCAACCAAAAAAAACTAACCCACAAGACCCATTTATGATTAAGCCAAAGATGATTATTTCCACTATGTAGTTTATAACTTTTCCAGGCCTCACGTTTTTCATGCAGATAATATTCTAAACATCATTCTTTCCACAACTGGATTTGTTTTACAGAACAATCATACTTTCACGTCTAAATTAAAGGTATTTAAACAAGAAATAGCTAGTACCGTGTTTCTCCGAAAATAAGACCGGGTCTTATATTAATTTTAGTCACAAAAAACACACTAGGGCTTATTTTCAGGGTAGGGCTTATTTATTTACGGTACCGGTATGTACAGCTCTTTCTCTTTGCACTTATCTTGTCTGGGGATCAAAATACCGTACTGTCTAATTAATCCACCCCCCTTTAATTAATCCACCCCCTTTAATTAATCCACCCCCCCTCTAATTAATCCACCCCCCCCCTCTAATTAATCCACCCCCTTTAATTAATCCACCCCCTCTAATTAATCCACCCCCCTATTTAATAAATCCACCCCCTTTAATTAATCCACCCCCTTTAATTAATCCACCCCCTCTAATTAATCCAGCCCACCCTTTAATTAATTCACCCCCCTTTAATTAATTCACCCCCCTTTAATTAATTCACCCCCCTTTAATTAATTCAGTCCCAGACATAAAATATCTACTCACATTTCAAAGATTCCTTGCCCGCCGAGTCCGACCACTGGGTGCCTCACCGCCCGGAAATGGATCCTTCCGCTGAAGATCCGTGAAGGCAGACTGACGGCGCTGCGAAAGGTCGTCATCACGTTGCGCGATGCCGCGGCCCGCAACGCTCCTCCCCCTCCTCCTCATACGGTAAAAGAAGGAAGTCTCGCCGGGCCGCAAAGGTGCAATGCCTAGGTCTTATTTTCGGGGTAGGGCTTATATTGCAGCCCACCCCGATAATCTGGCTAGGGCTTATTTTCGGGGTAGGGTGTATTTTCGGGGAAACACGGTATGACATGTAACTTACTTCATAAAATTGAAACGCATTGTTGACACCAATACATCTCCAGGCATATCTTCACCGGTGTAGGTGGGATATGCAAAAGATAAAGAATTCAGTAGAATATAGTGTAGTATATCTTGCGCATAGTATATAGAATTGCACTTACAGTTTGTAGAGCAAAGGCTGCTCCAGGGGCGGACTGACAACTCATCGGGCCCCTGGGCAATAGGAGATCATGGGGCCCCCGTCTACCCACCAACTTGCTAGAGACACAAATATACATCACGCACACATGCATGTGTTACAGAAAGAGTTGTAATGTGTGTGGGGGGAGGGGATAAGAGGCTTCAGTAGGGGACAGGAATTGTAGTGTGTGGGACTGGGGCTGTAGTGGGAAGATAAGGGCTCTAATGGGTAAAAAGGTGCTGTAGAGGGGGTATAGGGGTTCTAATATCAGATAGAGACTGTAGTGTTTGGTGTTTGTGGGGGACAGGGGCTGTAGTGGGGTAGTTTTTAGGTCCCCAGCCCTCCTTTCCTCCCATTAAAAAGTTATTTTATTTATGTTTTTGACCTAAATTAGAGTGGGTGCTGGTGCAAGATTTTTTTTCGGTCCACCTATCATAAGGATGGATAAAAAGAAAGATCCCCATCTTTCATACAGCTACCATAATACTTTGTAAGCATGTTTTGAATGGAGTATGCGTGTGTGAATGTAGGGGTGTATTTGTGTGTACTGTTTGCCTTTGAATGTAGGGGTGTGTCTGTATGTAGTGTTGATATTTGAATGCAGGGGTGTATTTGCTTGTACAGATACACAGGTGCAGACTCACAGATACATACACACACCAACACATATACACAGACACACACATTGATATACAAATTTACAGACTGTCACGGTAGTTTACCCCAACACGCAAGATTTAGTCCAACAATTGACAATATAAGGCAGATATGTCTTACCGGACCTTAGAATGGCTGGAATCGACGTAGAACAGAGAATAGACAGTCAGGAATGAGCCGAGGTCAAGGGGACAAAGAGACAGCGAAAACAAGAACTAGCCAAGGTCTGGTACACAGGAATCAGTAAGCCGGCAAACAAGACAAACAGGGATAAAGAGAAAAACTGAGTCAAATACAAAGCCAAGGTCAAGGACGAAAAGTCACAACTGAACACGACAAGTGATAAACCACGATAGGGCAGGGAGTTAAGGGAGAGGCTTGATGGTAAGCAGGGAGGGGGAAACTCCCTGCATCGCGGCATTACACAGGGCTCCTGATCAGTGAAGCATTGTGGGTGGCCAGTGCAGACGGCGTACGTCAATGGGCGTATGTGACGTCGACATTGCGCTCCCACGCGCACAGGGATGACTTACTTCTCTGCTCCCTTGGACCCTTGCTCCACCTCTGGTAAGCACTGCTGGGCCCGAGGGAGGTGTTTGACTCAAGCGGTCGGTGCAAATTCTGTTGTGTGTCTGTGTGAAAGACACACACAAAGTGGCTGGGTGGCAGGCCCTCGGACCATGTCTGAAGTGCTCGACCGGTCAGTCCGCCTCTGAATGTGCTTGGGTGGTATAATCCCTGCCTAGGGATATTCTGTGTCTTCTTTAAAGTACTTTCATGCAGAGGAGCTCCACGTAGGTATGGTGACTCAGGATTGTCTTCACCCCACCTTGGGGTCTCACATGTTTGTTGGTAAGTTGGTAGTTAATATATAAAAAAATCTAGTGCTCAATGTTGTTGTTGTATATAAAAGAACATTAGGAGAGGTGCTCACAAATAGAGAGCAAAAATTAGGTTTTGCTCAATCCACAGCGCTCAGGTGGTATTTTCCCCACCAAAGGAATATGTGGTCCCAATCTCCATGTTAGGTCAGTGTGAAGTCCACAGAGGTTAGGCAATGGCTGCTTTATATAATACAGTAGTACATAAAACAAAAAAAGCAATACAAAGTTAAAAAAATAACACTTCACACATTTCACCACAAAGTGGTTTCTTTTTCAGAAATGTTACACACAATTTA
>OW240922.1:45662946-45892449 GCA_933207985.1 Pelobates cultripes | reverse complement strand
ATTATTTTATACTGTTTAACAGGGCTCTATTACAGTTGCAAGAAAAAGTATGTGAACCCTTTGGAATGATATGGATTTCTGCACAAATTGGTCATAAAATGTGATCTGATCATCATCTAAGTCACAATAATAGACAATCACAGTTGCTTAAACTAGTAACACACAAAGAATGAAATGTTGCCATGTTTTTATTGAACACACCATGTAAACATTCACAGTGCAGGTGGAAAAAGTATGTGAACCCCTAGACTAATGACATCTCCAAGAGCTAATTGGAGTGAGATGTCAGCCAACTGGAGTCCAATCAATGAGATGAGATTGGAGGTGTTGGTTACAGCTGCCCTGCCCTATAAAAACACACACCAGTTCTGGGTTTGCTTTTCACAAGAAGCATTGCCTGATGTGAATGATGCCTCGCACAAAAGAGCTCTCAGAAGACCTACGATTAAGAATTGTTGACTTGCATAAAGCTGGTAAGGGTTATAGAAGTATCTCCAAAAGCCTTGCTGTTCATCAGTCCACGGTAAGACAAATTGTCTATAAATGGAGAAAGTTCAGCACTGCTGCTACTCTCCCTAGGAGTGGCCGTCCTGTAAAGGTGACTGCAAGAGCATGAGGTGAAGAAGAATCCTAGAGTGTCAGCTAAAGACTTATAAATGCTAACATCCCTGTTAGCGAATCTACAATACGTAAAACACTAAACAAGAATGGATTTCATGGGAGGATACCACAGGAAGCCACTGCTGTCCAAACAAAACATTGCTGCACGTTTACAGTTTGCACAAGAGCACCTTGATGTTCAACAGCAGTACTGGCAAAATATTCTGTGGACAGATGAAACCAAAGTTGAGTTGTTTGGAAGAAACACACAACACTAGGCCATCTGTCTACCAGCTGAAGCTCAACAGAAGATGGGTGTTGCAACAGGACAATGACCCAAAGCATAGAATTAAATCCAGTGGTGTATCCTGGTTATGTGCTGCCCTAGGCAGGACAAAACTCAGACGCCCCCCAAACACCCCCACCAACCCCCTCAAGCGCGTGCAACCCCCACCCATCCCTTCCCCCCCCGCCCCGCCTTCTAAATACACACACACACTCACTGACAGATACGCATACAATAGCTAACAGAAACACAAACTCACTGACACACACAGACACTCACTCACTCACTCACTAGCAGACACACACTCACTGACACACACACTCACAGGCAAACATACACACACAGTCAGACACACACAAACACACTCACTAGCGGACACACACTAGCAGACACACACACTCACAGGCAAACACATTCACACTAACAGTCAGACACACACTAACAGTGAGAAACACACACACTAACAGTCAGACACACACACACACTAACAGTCAGACACACACTAACAGTCAAACACACACACACACTAACAGACACAGTCACACACACACACACACACACTGAGAGACACAGACACACACACTCACACACACACTCACACACACACTAACAAACACACACACACTAAATGTTTTTATTTATTTTTTAACCTCCCCCTCCAGCCTCCTTACCTTTGGGAATGCTGGGGGAGGGGGGTTTCCCTCTCTCCCTGGGGGTCCAGTGGCTGCTGGGCGCTGGGTGGGTGGCTGGCGAGGGAGCTCTTCCTCTGAGCACTCTTGTTTGCCTCGCGGCTAATACGCCCCTGAGTAAATCAACAACAGAATGGCTTAAACAGAAGAAAATACGCCTTCTGAAGTGGCCCAGTCACTGGGTTGAGTCCTGACCTCAACCCAATTGAGATGCTGTGGCATGACCTCAAGAAAGCGATTCACACTAGACATCCCAAGAATATTGCTGAACTGAAACAGTTCTGTAAAGAGGAATGGTCAAGAATTATTCCTGACCGTTGTGCACGTCTGATCTGCAACTACAGGAAACATTTGGTTGAAGTTATTGCTGCCAAAGGAGGTTCAACCAGTTAATTAAATCCAGGGTTCACATACTTTTTTTCCACCTGCTTAACATGAATGTTTTGGTGTGTTCAATAAAAAGAAACATGGCAACATTTCATTCTTTGTGTGTTATTAGTTTAACCCCTTGGCGACCGAGGGGCGGTTCAGGACCGTCATGCGGCATTTTCCCTGCTGCCGACCCGATGGCGGTCTGAACCGTCCCCTAGCGGTCTTAGTTACTGATGCGCCCGTAGTTCCCCGGCTGGCCGATCAAGCGTGAAAACTCGATTGTGGGGAGACTGCCGCGCAGCAGACAGTCTCCCCACACACTGAATTAGGACCACAGCGGCCGTAATGATGCAGCAACACAGCGTCCACATGAGATTAAATCCAATAATGATGTCTGCCTGCAGGGGGACTGTCTGTGCTGACAGGCAGTCTCCCTGCTAGTGTAAAATCATTTAAAAAAATAAAGTTAATGTTAATAAAAAAAAATAATTATATATGTGTATACATATATGATATATAGACATATATTATATCTATAAAAATACACTTAGTATGACATTATATATATATATATATATATATATATATATATATATATATATATATGTCATACTAAGTGTATTTTTATAGTAATATGTACTTATATTAATATAAAAATACACTTATAATTAAATTACACGTGTGTGTGTGTATGTATATATATGTATATGTATATATATATATATATATATATATAATAACTATATATATTGTATATATATTATAAAATATAAATAATAAGTAATTTAAATTAAATTTTTTTTAAATAATAAAAATTTTTTTAAAAATTATATCTATATGAAATTTTATTCTAACTGTATTTTAAAATTAATATATATATATATTTATATCAAAATACACTTAGAATGAATTTGTATATATATCTATGTATATAAAAATAATAAGAAATATACATATGTCCATATACAAAATTACATAAATAATTATATAAATATACACGTAGACTTCAAATATATAAATATGCATATATATTTAAATTCTACGTGCGTATTTATGTAATATTTTTACATAATTAAGTAATTTTATTGATTGCAATTTGAGGGACCTGCCTGCCAGCCCAGGCCGAAATTCCAGAGAATTGAATTTGCTAGCACTGTATTTTACCCTGTAACGTTCTACGACACCCTAAAACCTGTACATGGGGGGTACTGTTTTACTCGGGAGACTTCGCTGAACACAAATATTAGTGATTCAAAACGGTAAAACATATCACAGCGATGATATTGTCAGTGAAAGTTACTTTTTTTGCATTTTTCACACACAAACAGCACTTTTACTGATGATATAATTGTTGTGATACGTTTTCCAGTTTTTAAACACTAATATTTGGGTTCAGCGAAGTCTCCTGAGTAAAACAGTACCCCCCATGTACAGGTTTTATAGTATTTTTGAAAGTTACAAGGTCAAATATATGGGTCAAATATTTTTACATTGAAAATAGCCGGGTTACGTTGCCTTTAAGAGCGTATGGTAGCCAGGAATGAGAATTACCCCCATGATGGCATACCATTTGCAAAATAAGACAACCCAAGGTATTGCAAATGGGGTATGTCCAGTCTTTTTTAGTAACCACTTGGTCACAAACACTGGCCAAAATTAGCGTTCAATTTAGTTTTTTTACTTTTTCACACACAAACAAATATGAATGCTTACTTTGGCCAGTGTTTTCGACTAAGTGGCTACTAAAAAAGACTGGACATACCCCATATTGAATACCATGGGTTGTCTACTTTAAAAAAAATATGTACATGTGGGGTGTTATTCAGAGATTTATGACAGATAAT
This sequence comes from Pelobates cultripes, assembly GCA_933207985.1. Taxonomy (NCBI): domain Eukaryota; kingdom Metazoa; phylum Chordata; class Amphibia; order Anura; family Pelobatidae; genus Pelobates; species Pelobates cultripes. The sequence goes on along the minus strand of OW240922.1, from coordinate 45,888,658 downwards.
AGTGTTACAATGTCACTATTGATAAATTTTAAAAAATGTATGTTTTGAAACCGCAATATCCTACTTGTACCTATAGCCCTATAACATGCAAAAAAAAGCACGTAAACACTGGGTATTTTTAAACTCAGGACAAAATTTTGAATCTATTTAGCAGTTTTTTTCATTCGCTTTTGTAGATGAGTAAAAGATTTTTCAAGTAAAAGTCAAAAAACATGTATTTTTTTCAATTTGTCATCATATTTTTTTATTTTTTAAAATTAAAATACATGACATTATATACCGTGTTTCTCCGAAAATAAGACCGGGTCTTATATTAATTTTAGTCACAAAAAACACACTAGGGCTTATTTTCAGGGTAGGGCTTATTTATTTATGTTACCAGTATGTACAGCTCTTTCTCTTTGCACTCATCTTGTCTGGGGATCAAAATACCATACTGTCTAATTAATCCACCCCCCCCCCTTTAATAAATCCACCCCCTTTAATTAATCCAGCCCACCCTTTAATTAATCCACCCCCTTTAATTAATCCACCCCCCTTTAATTAATCCACCCCCCTTTAATTAATCCAGCCCACCCTTTAATTAATTCACCACCCCTTTAATTAATTCACCCCCCTCTAATTAATCCAGCCCACCCTTTAATTAATTCACCACCCCTTTAATTAATTCACCCCCCTCTAATTAATCCAGCCCACCCTTTAATTAATTCACCCCCTTTAATTAATTCACCCCCCTCTAATTAATCCAGCCCACCCTTTAATTAATTCACCACCCCTTTAATTAATTCACCCCCCGCCCCCTTTAATTAATTCAGTCCCAGACATAAAATATCTACCGGTACTCACATTTCAAAGATTCCTTGCCGAGTCCGACCACTGGGTGCCTCACCGCCCGGAAATGGATCCTTCCGCTGAAGATCCGTGAAGGCAGACTGACGGCGCTGCGAAAGGTCGTCATCACGTTGCGCGATGCCGCGGCCCGCAACGCTCCTCCCCCTCCTCCTCATACGGTAAAAGAAGGAAGTCTCGCCGGGCCGCAAAGGTGCAATGCCTAGGTCTTATTTTCGGGGTAGGGCTTATATTGCAGCCCACCCCGATAATCTGGCTAGGGCTTATTTTCGGGGTAGGGTGTATTTTCGGGGAAACACGGTATGACATGTAACTTACTTCATAAAATTGAAACGCATTGTTGACACCAATACATCTCCAGGCATATCTTCACCGGTGTAGGTGGGATATGCAAAAGATAAAGAATTCAGTAGAATATAGTGTAGTATATCTTGCGCATAGTATATAGAATTGCACTTACAGTTTGTAGAGCAAAGGCTGCTCCAGGGGCGGACTGACAACTCATCGGGCCCCTGGGCAATAGGAGATCATGGGGCCCCCGTCTACCCACCAACTTGCTAGAGACACAAATATACATCACGCACACATGCATGTGTTACAGAAAGAGTTGTAATGTGTGTGGGGGGAGGGGATAAGAGGCTTCAGTAGGGGACAGGAATTGTAGTGTGTGGGACTGGGGCTGTAGTGGGAAGATAAGGGCTCTAATGGGTAAAAAGGTGCTGTAGAGGGGGTATAGGGGTTCTAATATCAGATAGAGACTGTAGTGTTTGGTGTTTGTGGGGGACAGGGGCTGTAGTGGGGTAGTTTTTAGGTCCCCAGCCCTCCTTTCCTCCCATTAAAAAGTTATTTTATTTATGTTTTTGACCTAAATTAGAGTGGGTGCTGGTGCAAGATTTTTTTTCGGTCCACCTATCATAAGGATGGATAAAAAGAAAGATCCCCATCTTTCATACAGCTACCATAATACTTTGTAAGCATGTTTTGAATGGAGTATGCGTGTGTGAATGTAGGGGTGTATTTGTGTGTACTGTTTGCCTTTGAATGTAGGGGTGTGTCTGTATGTAGTGTTGATATTTGAATGCAGGGGTGTATTTGCTTGTACAGATACACAGGTGCAGACTCACAGATACATACACACACCAACACATATACACAGACACACACATTGATATACAAATTTACAGACTGTCACGGTAGTTTACCCCAACACGCAAGATTTAGTCCAACAATTGACAATATAAGGCAGATATGTCTTACCGGACCTTAGAATGGCTGGAATCGACGTAGAACAGAGAATAGACAGTCAGGAATGAGCCGAGGTCAAGGGGACAAAGAGACAGCGAAAACAAGAACTAGCCAAGGTCTGGTACACAGGAATCAGTAAGCCGGCAAACAAGACAAACAGGGATAAAGAGAAAAACTGAGTCAAATACAAAGCCAAGGTCAAGGACGAAAAGTCACAACTGAACACGACAAGTGATAAACCACGATAGGGCAGGGAGTTAAGGGAGAGGCTTGATGGTAAGCAGGGAGGGGGAAACTCCCTGCATCGCGGCATTACACAGGGCTCCTGATCAGTGAAGCATTGTGGGTGGCCAGTGCAGACGGCGTACGTCAATGGGCGTATGTGACGTCGACATTGCGCTCCCACGCGCACAGGGATGACTTACTTCTCTGCTCCCTTGGACCCTTGCTCCACCTCTGGTAAGCACTGCTGGGCCCGAGGGAGGTGTTTGACTCAAGCGGTCGGTGCAAATTCTGTTGTGTGTCTGTGTGAAAGACACACACAAAGTGGCTGGGTGGCAGGCCCTCGGACCATGTCTGAAGTGCTCGACCGGTCAGTCCGCCTCTGAATGTGCTTGGGTGGTATAATCCCTGCCTAGGGATATTCTGTGTCTTCTTTAAAGTACTTTCATGCAGAGGAGCTCCACGTAGGTATGGTGACTCAGGATTGTCTTCACCCCACCTTGGGGTCTCACATGTTTGTTGGTAAGTTGGTAGTTAATATATAAAAAAATCTAGTGCTCAATGTTGTTGTTGTATATAAAAGAACATTAGGAGAGGTGCTCACAAATAGAGAGCAAAAATTAGGTTTTGCTCAATCCACAGCGCTCAGGTGGTATTTTCCCCACCAAAGGAATATGTGGTCCCAATCTCCATGTTAGGTCAGTGTGAAGTCCACAGAGGTTAGGCAATGGCTGCTTTATATAATACAGTAGTACATAAAACAAAAAAAGCAATACAAAGTTAAAAAAATAACACTTCACACATTTCACCACAAAGTGGTTTCTTTTTCAGAAATGTTACACACAATTTATAGGGAGCACATAACTGACACATGACATCATAGATCGTGTGATCAGCTAGGCAATTAGAAGATTATTCATTTAAAATAAACAATTTACAGACAAAATAATAATGATTTAATAACATGTAAAATTAAACATTAAAATACAATTAAAATAAAACGAACTTTATCGTACAATAACATGAAAACAAAACAAAACAAAATGGTGCTGCCACGCTATCTTGCTTGGTCAACATGTGCTGAAATAAAAGCATCCTTAATATGCCAGTGAGATAGCTCAGTGGGCCAATGCATTGCCAGTAGAATCTATTCAGCCACTGGGAGTCACAAGTTCAATTCTTGCCAAGGCTGGTTCATCTTTTTGAGACAGACAAAATAAATACTACCAAACTGGGCAATAGCATTAGCATCATTCCTTGGATGTCTAGCAAAAGCAACACTCCCGGGATGCACCTGGAAATCAGAGAACGTCTGAAAGTGCCGTGATTAACAATTATTATTATTAATAGCAAATATAGGGGAGGGCTGGTGGAGATTAAAATAAAGCAAAATTTAGGGATCTAATTGAGGAAAATCAGTCATATCCATGACTGAATCTGATTTTCGGATCAAAAGACTTGGCGCCCACAAGTGCGGTGATGTAGGTTGTTGTTTTCCTTAGAACAGCCAATGTACTAACTAGCTGTCTCTATTTATATTCTCCTTTGGGTCATAGTAGTTTTCTATTTACCTTATAGCAAGGGTACAAGTGGAGATACGTACAGCGCTATTACCTTGTTACCTATGGCCATATGATTACTTCCTGCAATATTAGAAGCAGTTTCCACCATTACCACTGTTCTCTGAGATTCCTTCCCCTTTATCTGCTATTTCTTATTTTGTCTATTTCCGTTACAACGTATCTGAGGCACAACTTAGTAAAGCCTGATTTGATACACATTTACTAATTTTAGTCTTAGTCCCCCCACCCCCTTAGCTACCCCCGTACACTATTTTATACTTTATTTTATGCTGTATACAACATTTACTAGTTTTTGGAACCTAGTATTCCACCATTTTGTAGTTGTCTAATCTACAGGGTTCATGCCCAGGATAGACTCTGATTCTTTTTCACCGGACCTGCTGGTTGAGTAAAAAAGCTGTGTAGTTTTCTCAAAATATAAAATAAAAAATGGTGGCTGCACTTCGCTTGCAAGCACTGAAGGCTTGCAGGTGGAGTTGCCAGGAACCTATATTGCATAAAAAAGAGCAAGTTTGCCTGGCTGGAGGTGAGGAACTAAACTAAAAAAAATAAAACAATTTTTTTAAACTGATGAATATAAAATGCATATACAAAAAAAATATTATGTGTGTGTGTATATATATATGGCAGCCAGTATAACAATAAGGTTATAGAACAATAATGTAAAAGAATGCCTAATGAGTAAAAAAAAATATATATATATATATACATATAATATAGGAAAGAAATGTGATCATTAAAATTAAAAGAAAAAATATAAACACCTTAAATTTTTTTTTAAAAGATCAAAATCTATATTAAGACCATGAGGGGTAAGAGTGTCTAGATTAAAAACCTATTTAATTTCCTGTTTCCCTAGTGTTTTAATATACTACACCTCGCCAGGGAGGAGTGATTTTCTCAATCGCACATAACTTTAACAAACTCAGATCTTTGCTATGCAATAAAAAATGTTTGGAGACGAAATGACTAGTGAATCCTTTTTGGATATTTCTCATGTGTTCGGCTATTCTGATTTAAAGTTTTTGTGTGGTCATTCCTAAATACTGTAAGCCACATGTGCTTTCTAATAAATAAATTACATTTGTTTAATTTCATGTTACATTTTTTAATGTCTTATGATTTCTGAGTTTGATTTGATCTAAATTTCACAATCCGACATTCCACTTTATTAGTCTTTTTGCACGCTATACAGTTTTTACATTTAAAAAAATCCTTTCTTATCAAGGAATGTTGTAGTAGGTATGGATTTCTTTTTTGTATAATTTTTTGTATGTTGGGGATACCCTTAAGCCATGGAGAGTAATGGCAGCTGCTTAGATCAATTAAATTTTTTCTTTGTACCTCTTTAAAAAAAATGTTTCAGTGTTTAAAACTCCATTGCCAGTATAGATTTCTAGACCTTAAAAATGTACTTTTGTTTTTACTAAACTCTGAATTTAAAATAATTCCCCTATTATTAAAATGTAAATACCTTAAAAAAATTATTACGATCAACTTCCATGCCATTCCAAATTAAAAATAGATCATCAATGTAACTTTTGTATAGGACCAGGTTTGTCTCCCATTGGTGGTGGGACCATAATGTAGAATTCTCCCAATCCGCCATGAACTAATTTGCCAAGCTTTGGACGAATCTGGTCCCCATAGCATTCCCTTGTTTCTGCAGATAAAAGGAATCATTAAACCAAAAATAATTATTGTTTAAAATCATGGTTATAACTTCTATAATAAAAACTATTTTAGTGGTAGAAATATTTCCAGCTTTCTCAAGTATATTCTTAATTAAGGGCACATCCAATATTATGTGGGATGATGGTGTAAAGGGACTGTACGTCACTACTAGGTTGCCATTTAAAATTGTTTAAAATTTGCAGAAGGCTAATGCTATATTTGAGGTATGATTTAATTTGCCGTACATATGGTTGTAACAGAATATCAATATACTCTGATAAATTAAATTAAATATAATTAATGCTACATACTATTGGGTGTCCAGGGGGATTGTCTTTTTTTAATGAATCTTCGGTAAAAAATAAATAACTGGAGTTGTTGGGTAGGTGATGTTAATATATGAATATTCTTGTGCAGTCAAAACATTAAGATCTTTGCTCTTGTCTAAAAATTATTTTAACCCCTTAAGGGCACAACTTCTGGAATAAAAGGGAATCATGACGGACTATTTCCGTCATGTGTCCTTAAGGGGTTAAAATGTATTTAATATTTAAAGTGGGATTTGATAAAAGTTTGCTATATGCATCTGTGTAATTTATTTGTCTATAAGCTTTAGTCATGTACAGTGAGGAGGAAAAATATTTGATCCCTTTCTGATTTTTAACGAAAAGAAAAGATCAGTCTATAATTTTAATGGTAGGTGTATTTTAACAGTGAGAGACAGAATAACAAAAAAAATTATCCAGAAAAACGCATGTCAAAAAAGTTATAAATTGATTTGCATGTCAATGAGTGTTATGTCACAAGTGGTTTAAGTGTGGAACACAACTGCAGATTATAAATTTCCTTATTTTTATTATAGAGAGTGAAATGAGAATCCTTTCATTAATAAGGTTACTGTAGCTTTAAGGCAGCGTGGCTTTTGCAGGTTGTTAGTTGAAGACATAAAGCATTAATAATTGTAATAGTATTTTAGTAGTAGCAGATTTTACCAAGCAGGTAACAGTTCATTAGCAAAGTAAGAATTCAGAGATAGTATCAAATTGTATACTTATGATTGTTGGGAGTTGTCCTCCAAAGACAGGTTAGTTTGACAATTAAACATCAAACAGTCCAGTTTCCAATAATTAGAAAGAGAGCAGGTAAATCCAATACATGGTCCGTGGTCAAAGGGAGATGAGAAGGCAGGAATCCGTTTAAACAGTCCAAGGTTCGGTACACAGTATTAACGGAGAAGAGCTTAGCCGGCAATGTGATTGCGGAAGTAACAACCAGAAATCACTAAGCAATTTTGAATCTGGCGCGGTCTATCTATAAGGCTTGAGAGAGCCGCGTCAGAGAGGGGGCAGGGACGGTTCCGTATACCGGAAATGCCGGAACGGAGCTGAAAATATAAGTCCTGACAATGAGTGAAATAAGTACAACTATATGTCCGGCAAATGAAATCATACCTCAAAGATAGTATTGGCCTTTTGCAAATTTTAAACCATTTTAAATGCAACCTACTTATTTTTTAGTTTTTAGATTTCTGGCTCCCAGGTGTCTTTTATTCAGGTAACGAGCTGAGATTAGGAGTACTCTGTTATAGGGAGTGCTCCTAATCTCAGTTTGTTACCTGTATAAAAGACACCTGTCCACAAAAGCAATCAATCATATTCCAAACTCTCCATCATGGCCAAGACCAAAGAGCTGTCCAAGGATGTCAGGGACAAGATTGTAGACCTACACAAGGCTGGAATGTGCTACAAGACCATCGCCAAGCAGCTTGGTGAGAAGGTGACAACAGTTGGTGCGATTATTCGCAAATGGAAGAAACACAAAATAACTGTCAGTCTCCCTTGGTCTGGTGCTCCATGCATGATCTCACCTTGTGGACTTTCTCTGATCATGAGAACGGTGAGGAATCACCCAGAACTAAACGGGAGGATTTTGTTAATGATCTCAAGGCAGCTGGGACCATAGTCACCAAGAAAACAATTGGTAACACACTATGCCGTGAAGGACTGAAATACTGCATCACCCGCAAGGTCCCATCTGAATGTTTCAAAGGAGAACTGTGTGAAAGTGTTGTAGTTCAAGTTCTTTGGCATCAACTCAACTCGCCGTGTTTGGAGGAGGAGGAATACTAAGAACATCATCCCACCATTAAACATGGAGGTGGAAACATTATGCTTTGGGGGTGTTTTTCTGTTAAGGGGGCAGGACAATTGCACCACATCAAAGGTACATTGAACGGGGCCATGTACAGTCAAATCTTGGGTGAGAACCTCCTTCCCTCAGCCAGGGCATTGAAAATGGGTCGTGGATGAGTATTCCAGCAGAACAATGACCCAAAAAACACAGCCAAGGCAACAAAGGTGTGGCTCAAGAAGAAGCACATTAAGGTCCTGGAGGGGCCTAGCCAATCTCCAGACCTTAATCCCATAGAAAATCTGTGGAGGGAGCTTAAGGTTCCAGTTGTCAAACATCAGCCTCAAAACCTTAATGACTTGGAGAGGATCTGGAAAGAGGAGTGGGACAAAATCCCTCCTGAAATGTGTGCAAACCTGGTGGCCAACTACAAGAAACGTCTGACCTCTGTGATTGCCAGCAAGGGTTTTGCCACCAAGTACCAAGTCGAAAGGGTCAAATACTTATTTCACTCCTTAACATGCAAATCAATTTATAACTTTTTTTACATACTTTTCTCTGGATTGTTTTTTTTTTTTGTTATTCTGTCTCTCACTGTTAAAATACACCTGCCATTAAAATTATAGACTGATCATTTCTTTGTCAGTGGGAAAACATTCAAAATCAGCAGAGGATCAAATACTTTTTTCCTTCACTGTACATTTCTGCTGGGAGTATCACTAAATCACCTCTTTTGTCCACTGGTATAAAGGACATGGCCAAGAATGAACAATCATAAACTGACTGCAATACAGGCCAAATAGAAAACTTTACAGCTAAAAGTATATGTTCTTCTTTAACAAGGTTTCTTCAACTAATTTTCATTCATCTCTTCCTCCATGTTCAATATTTCTGTGGCATTTCATAATTCAAATTCTGAAATCATTCAAGACATTAATAAAAAAAACAAATAACATTTTATCCTATACCTTCTTATTAGATATGCTGTCCAAACTGGTTTAAAGTACCACCTGGAGACAATCATCACTTCTTCTGAAACAAAAAAGATAACGTCTATGGAATTATGACTTGATATGTCATGATCTGAACCTTAAACTACTTATCACGTATCTATGGGGCAATAAACGTTCAAGAACAAGAAATGGTTTACTATAAAATGTGTAAATGACATAAAATTCATAATGAACGTTTTCACAAATGGTTCATGATTCCATCCCAGCTTTATAAAATTTTCTTATACGAATAGGCTTGAGGTGTTTGTGAGTTGCTTGCAATGCATATAACGTATTCTTTAATTGAAAAGTTAACAAACATACAATTTGTACTTGTTCTAAGGCAGTGCTTATTACATGTATGTAATTTAATAAAAACCCCAAATTAATCAAGTTGATATCACAAAATTTCTGAGAAAGCCACATGTCTATTGAGACATCATTAACTACCCAGCCCTCTCGACTTATGATAGTGTGTGTCTCATAAATTGAAACAGGCTACACAAACAACATGGATTCTGACAAAGTGGACTTATCTCTTAGTAAGCATTCTATTCAGGCCGCGTGGCCACATGGAACATTCAGTCTGCACGGCCCGAGAACTGAGGCAATGCGGCATTCTGTTCGCGTGGCCTGGGGAGAGGAGCGACTAGGCGCCAGTTACAGATATGTATTATTTTCTAGATCTATTCTCCACCTATACAGTGCATTAAGATATGGGAGACATTTATAAGAATTAATTTTTTTTACATTTTTTTTAAATCAGGCAAACCACTAATAGTTTATTTTATTTCTTTTTTATTTCATTATAAAAATTAAACTAGATTATTGTTTACTTAGATACTGAACTGGTAAATATTCTGTATATTAATATTCTAAATATATCAAATATTCTAGAAACCTGATTTCAATCAGGAAAATGTCATGAAAATGGTATGATGTTCTTGGGATTGCTAAACAGGGAGAACTTACTTTGCTCCTGTCAGAGTGTAGTAAAACAGAGCTCTGCATATTCAGAAGGGTGCTGTCTGTTCTGTCATTTTTGTCATTTTTAAAATTTATTTAGCTCAGCTACTTTTCATTCCATGTTTAAATTCAAATTTGCTTGCTTTTTTTGTGATTTAAACACTGCAGATTTATGATGTGAATTTATATTACAAAATATAAATACAAACTGAAATTTCATTGAAGAAAGAAATCATACGAAAATAGAAAAAAAAAAAAAAAAAGAATGCAATAAAATCCAGAAATATTCTGCTCCTTAGTTAGGTAGCTAGGCGGTTGAAGTGATCATCATAAATCATATGGCATCTGAGAGAAATAACAAATGAAGAGTCAGAAAAGGAATACATATATACAATAATAAGGTAAGATGAAAAAACTAAACATAGCAACAAGCTTAAGAGCCAATGACATATGCAGAACGGCTCCTTCGTATATCTCATATTTTATAGAGAAACAGAAAAGCAACACTGAAGGAAATGCTGATGAAAGTTCTACCAAATGACCAAAAAGTTGTGAGGGGAAGTCATATACTGTCACCTATTTATCCTCACCTTATGGTATTTGCGGTGGAAACTGCCTTCCTGGCAATAATGGAGGTGCCGCTCAGCTGTCATGCGCCAGTGTGCCTGACTTCTGCAGCATGTCGGTGGCCGCTGGCCGCTGCGGATCCATGCCATATTATAGCCCCACTTCCGGCCACGGTAATGACAGCGTTGACGTGCGTGTGATGTCACACAAAAGACGCGAACGCACGTTTTGGTGTCAAAGGCCAGCTATGGCCAACCGGATCTGCAGGAGGGTTATTTCAACTCATTTTTCATTTTACTCATTGCCCTGTCGTGGTTTACTCATTGCCCTTAGATGGTTATCCGAGAGTGTGTTCCTGATCGTGTGTTTCTGTTTTTTGACTTTGGCTTTGTTTTGACTTCCCTGACTTCTGGTATCCTTGACTATTAACTTTTCCTTATCGCTGTGTCTCGTTTTGTGTCCCTGACCTTGGCTAGTATATTGACTATTCTCTGGTATGTTAAGTCCGGCCATTCTAAGGCCCGGTAAGACGTTACCTTTAGTCCTAGGTGTGATACTATTCTGCATGCTGGATCAACTGTAATCCTGACATATACAGAGACAGTAAGCTACTTTTAATGCTGAAGATTGATTGTGCTTTACTATCAGTGTGTATGTGTGTTTGAATGTGTCGTAGGGGATACTCCATCCCAAAGCTTAGCAATGCACATCCTTGTAGACTTTTTAACTTATAAATAAAAGTTTTTGCAGATTAGCCATGAGTTATAATAATCAAATAAATCACACTGACATATTAGGTTAGCATGGAATCTATAGTCACATCTTTCCTTTTGCTTTCAAGAGTAAACCTTAGTTATTTGCAATTTGTCTATCATTTCTAGAATGTTTTCAAGTAAGTATCCAGTTAAGACAAATTCCATCTTGAAACTGTGTTAACGCAATTAAAATCTCAAAAAAGTTTGTCACCCTCTTACCTTATGAGGTTAAACCACTTTAAAGCCAAAGTTGTGGCCTTGGAAGCCGCCTACAGTGCCTCCCAAGTCTTCCTTGTGGCAGACATGCTAATAAGGAAGATTTGGTGTAGGTGCTGGTGATAGATTGCGAGTAACAGTAACCACTAGTTGTTGGTGGTGGCCATGTGGGAGAAGGGTTTGCTTACCATGCAAGTAGACTCGGGACTGATTTTTATTCTCTCCCGGGGCTTCATGGAAGGTGGTTCCTTTGCATCAGCTGTGGAGAAGTTTAGTAGCTTTGAGCCTTCTGTGGAATTGTTTGCTTTGGCAAGACTTATGTGCTGCAAGCAGTATGGGTGCTGTATTCCCATTGACTAATTTCCTTTGATTTCTTTCATTGTATGATAGGGTTTTTACCTTTCTCTGTATCTTGATGACTTCAGGGCAGTTCTCATCTGGCTTTTTGTGTCTTTGGAGCATTGCGAGTTGGGTAGTTGGCGTCACACAGTATATCTGTGCTTATCGGTTTAGGTGGCTCTATGGTGGAAATGCAGCCCTTCTGCAGACTACTTGATCAAACATTGACCAGAGTGGGTATGACCCAGTGGTTGTACGTCTGGCAGCATGGCAGTGTGCTTGCCCAACTAAACTGTTTCTCAATTTTTCGCTCTTGCATTCTGGCGTACAGGGCCCCTGTTTATTTCATTTCTCTATTTTCTCTTTAACAGAGTATCACTTTACAGTAGTTCTTAGGAAGCATTTACAGGTGGTCAATCTCTTTTAATGACTGATGCACACTCTTACGCATACAGGGGCTGTGTGGACCGGTACAATGAGGAACACAGTACAGCATTTGAGTTGTTGGGAGTCTAGTCAATGTTTGTTGTAAATTTACCCTCATTTTTTGTATTTTTGTTTCTGCGGGTCATCTGCTTTACATGGTGTGGTTTATGGGTCATTCTTTTTTTCTTTTTTTTTCTTTTATCAGGTGGCTTGGTAGGCGAAAAAGAAGCACAATCGTAGTAACATTGGGATTTCATTTGATGAAGCTAGCGTTTGCTGGTTGGGTTTCAGAAGGTTGAGGTGGTATGAGTACTGAATAAATGATGATAATGAAAGATCTATCTATCGATCTATCTATCTACCTATGTTACAATATTTAAACCAGACCTATTACCACTCCCAAGATAACATTCTAACTAGTTAGACGCCATTGAAGCTGACAATTGTCTTAATTGGATTTTGAACAGCAACATTTTACAACTTTAGACAGGGGCAACATTCTTGAAAAGATCATCATCAAACAGCCTGCAAATTATTTAGACTTAATTTTGAAATCCAAAGAAAAAAGTAATATGACCCAAGTATGAAAATATATTAATACAAGTTAAAGAGACACTCCAGGTCCCTAGAGCTTCCAAACATGTCCCAATTTCAGCCAATCGGGAAGGGGAAACTGTCATATGGTAAGGTAAAGGAAAGTTAGATTTATAATTATGTTGTATGGGGGGCACCTGGCATCTACATTGTTAAAGGTGCGCTCTAAATGTTAAAATCTAATCTCAATTTTTAACCGTGTTCCTTTAAAATGAATAAACTACTTTAAAAATAAATTTTAATCGATGTTTGATTGGCATCCTATATTAGCACTTTTTTCTTTTTATCTTGTGGTGGTTTTTGAGAAAACTTAAAACTGCAGCTATTTTTGCAATTTGCTGAATTATAAGAAAATATATACAGGTGGAAAGGCACAAGTAACCTTTTTGCACCATATGGAAGAAGCATATATTATTATGGTGCTTGGAATGTGATAAGTTCTATTACACTGTTAAAGAGCTGGTTCTACCTATTTTGCAAAAGCATTATAAATATTGAAGTCATTGATTAATTTTTGTTTTTATTTTCATTTACCAGTGGATTTGATGCCCTTTTCATTTTCCACTAAAATGCAGATTTCCATATATTTAAACAGCCCTCTGTTGGGAATCTGTTTTAGAATTTAGAATCACCTTAGAACAAGTTATTGATCTTGAGAACAGATATCCAGTAACAAGCACAAAGCTCTCTGGAAAAAAAAAAAAGCTTTTATTGAGCAAAATAAATCCTGATTTACTAGAAATCTAAACTAAATTCACCTTTCTTTGTTCTGCTTCTTTGCTATGCGGCTGGTAAAAAATGAACGACATAGCACACAGGGAAAATTGCTCAATCATTTCCATTTTATGTGGCAGACATATTGAGGAACCAGGACAGCGTCTTTTATGCAATGTGTAAACCTTATATTAAGAAGTGAACTCTATAATAAATACCATTAATTTGTGCAACCAGGAGGGAAATGGCATAATGGAAACTCTCAGGATCATGAAATCATTTTATGTGAATGCGGGAGCAAAGAGTATTCCAGAGACAGAGAACAAATCAGTAGAGGATAAACCACATTACAAAAAAGATAGCAGTTTTGTGACATTACATGAGAGACGAGAAGGTAGCGGTTACAGCACGATTTGCCATTTGAATCATACACAACAGATAATACTCTCGAACATCATAATCCATTGCAAAGGCCAATCACTATTTATGGGGTTAAAATAACACCCCTTTCCACCATGCCAAAGTTAAGAGCCACGTAGCAGCTGTCTGGCAATCGGCCAATCAAAGGACAAAAGACCAGAATCTCCACCCTCTGTGTCTCTAAGTGTAGATTATGCATAGGAACAGGTGCAATTTAAAAAGGGGCTATTCTTAGAACTTGAATTAAAAATAGATGTATGCGTGGGAGGAAAAAAAGGACAGTATGCGCAAAATTCTTCCTGCCCTGACTCAAGAGGGTCAGCTACTGAGGACAGGGCATCTAATTTTGAAGAATATTCATTTCACTGTGCCGATGTGTTCTAACATATGTATTGATGACGAGGATAAATAACAGTAATTATAAGTAGTCTGTAATGTGTATATTCTTTGCTAAATCTGGATAGCTAACTAATTAAATATATAATTATATGGACAAATTAATAAATAGCACATCAAACCAATAAAGAACACATGCCCATTTCATTGCTAAAAAAAAAAAGTTAGCATATCTACCTCTTACTGCAGGTTGCATAAGCATACGTCTGCCTTCTTAACGACCAGACATCACTTGACGCTGCACTAAAGGGGTTTTGGTCTCAAATGTTAATTTCATTTGTGTAAGGATAAAATTAAGGCTGATCTGCACTTCTGTAAGGGAAGATAATTTATGATTAATAAAAGTGTTCGGCAACAAACAATGATGCAAGGCATTACTGAAAAATACAAACTAACAATGCAATTCCTAATACACTTAATTATAATGCATTTTGTGAGTCTGGAACCGATTGCAGGAAGACAGTACATTGTGAATCATATTTCCCATGGAAGACCTAGACACTGAGAAATGACCCAAAGAGGTTTTCAGTAGCATGGGGGCTTTATTAGGAACAGAAGAGGAAGAAAATTCCAAAGAGATTTGAACCAAAGTGTCAGAACAGTGTAGGGGGCAAGAGAAAGCCAGAATCATTCCAAAGCCAACGGTTGGGTCAGCAACGCAGAGTCAAAGATCAGAGACCCAGGCCAATACAATAGGATTGAGGTTGGAAAAAAGTGATTGGAGCTGAGCACGGCAGCAAGGAGAGTATGAACATAATGCAGCTTGGTAGAACAGGTATCTACAGCATAAGTAATCATTGGGTCATGGGTGCTCTGGGGTTTTAGAGGCCAAGACCACCCAGTGGCACATGATGGCTGCAGGTAACTCCCTCATTTCCTAGGTGACACATGTGGAGTATGATGGTAAGCCCTTGTGGCCATAATATTAATATCTTTACAGAACGAGAATGAGCATTAATTTAAATTAGGCATTAAAAAAATCCAACCCCCCAGATGTTGCCGAACTACAATTCCAGTCATTCTCTAGCCGTCTTTTGCATTCTAGGAATTCTGAGAATTGTAGGCCATCTATGGGGCGGGGAGGCAAATTTTGAGATCCCCAGTTTAAATACGTTAAAACGCTCTAATGGGGTCATCTGAAAATATGGCACATTCTTATCTAGCAGGTGATATGTCCCTTAGGATAGGTAATAGGCAGGTCCATTTGCATCTATGGTTTGGAACACATTACTCTCTCATCTTAAAGAATATATCTCTGTATACATTTTGGATGACCAGTTGAGGTCTTTTACTCAACATCAATTGTGCATGTTGATTAGTCTACTGTTTCATTTGAAGATAAGTACCAATATTAAACAAATTATAGTATAACCCTAGCTCTTATATTGTAAAGAGTGCAGCTCTGTCAGGGTGTTGGTTCTCATTCTACTGTATATGTTTCCAAAAGAGACTGCACAGATCCTATAAATTAATACAAATTACACACTGGTGCTCCAGGCTTAGAGGATGGTAAATCACTTAGAATATTTCCATATGCAGACAGAGTCCAGGCACACAGTTTCCATCATACTGCAGACTATTAATTGGACTAAGCACAACATGATACTTCGGCCGATAGAGACAGCCTTTCTTGTGAAAGGCTGTCGTCTCTGTCAGCCGAAACATCATCATGTTGTGTTTATTCCAATAAAAAGTCTGCAGTATGAGGGAACACTGTATGTCTGAACTCTGTCTGCACATGGCCTCATTCTACTTTAGACATGAATTCCAACACACCATCCAAAGGTTGGACAATTACATGGCTGGTTTCCCTTCCATACTGCTAGAGAAAGACATAGATGTAGACGTCTAGTCAGCCAAGGATGGCAAGCTGATTGTTTGGAATTCAGTACTTGACGTGGATGCCCTTTAACTAGAACTATACTTAGGTTAAGTGTTGTCAAAACTTCTTAATGAAACATCTAACTACTGAACTGGAGAGTAAGCAATGAACCACATATGTGAAAGACATATGAGAGTATATTTTTCAACCGTCAGCACCATATTGCACTGCCATTAAAATATAGATGTCTGTTTTTAATATGCATTGTAGAAATTTGAAGATGTTTTCTATTTTGTTGCAATTTTGGGAATATGAGTTTTCTCAAAATAGGTGCAGATTATTAAATTATTACCAGAGAATATCATAGTTTTATAATGAAAATGATTATTTCCACTGTAGATCCAAGAAGTAAAATCATATGTACTGTAGAAGTTATTCTGAGTTTTTGTAAAGAATGCAAAACAAGATGCAATTTTTTTGGGGGGGAGGGAGAGGGGGGGGAATAGTCATAGGGCAGCCAGAACAGCAAGAAAAATGCTTCTTAGGTTGTCAATAACTCATGCTCACTCGCTTTTTACTTACAAAACCAGGTGACTATTCTTCAAAGTATAAAAAGCAGTGCACTACCAGCTTCTCTCATCTATATCTGTGAAGGTAAAAGTTATTACAAGACAAAGGAAAGCAGAGCAATATCACAATGAAAGGCATTTGAAATAAGAGAGAGCAGCAGCAGGATTCATTTAATTTTTATGGTAGGTGAACAAGGGAGTGACCTCCAGAACATTTTAGAAAACTTCTATTTCTACAAAGAGTTAAAAAAAGACCTGCTACAATCAGTATAGGCAAGGTTCACTTGTGCAGAATACTGCAACCACACACACTGTGTATATATTACTGAGGGAAGCAGTTTGCAATTTCGAATGCTCAAGCAGTGGCACAGAAGCACACTGCAAATCAAACCCATCTCCAATTAAAAAAAATCACAAATTAGTAAAGCTATTTTAAATTAGTTACTCAACATGGATATAAAGGGCACTGGCAGTAACTGCTACGCAAATGATCTTTTTAATAGTTTTTTTTCTATTTTTCTTTGTTTTTTCATTTTTAATTGACCAGGTGAGTAGGCAACTTCTGTCTTTATCGACTTCTGACGCTATCCTCACCACCCTCCCTAATCTGCCTAAGGGTGGTGGTACAAGAACAAAACTCAAAGAGTTTAAAAAGGTGTCTAGGCGCTTCTGATTGCTTATAGGGTGTGTACAAATACAGGCGTTCCCAATCACCTTTAAAAATACAGATCACAAAACAGGTAATAATAATACTACCACATCAGTAAAACACCAATTGTGACACTTATAAAACTACTTATGATTATACTTCCCAATACTGCCTTGTTGATGAAATTAATCTCCTTGTAACAACAAGACAGTATTGGGAAGTATAATCATAAGTATTTTTATAAGTGTCACACTAGGTGTTGTACTGGTGTGGTAGTATTATTATGACCTGTTTTGTAAGGGTGATGGTAGTTGTAGTGGAAGGGATAGTGCTGGAGATATGTTGTGACAACTGCAGAGAATCAGATACAGTACATATGCACCTGCTGTCTGCCCTCATACTTTCTTGTTCTGCTTCTCCTCTCAGTAATACATACTTGTGGTATCTTTGCAGATGTTACTTCATACCCCCGTAAGTGAGATGAACCTTCACTCATGTCCTATTTCCT
Source organism: Pelobates cultripes (assembly GCA_933207985.1). Taxonomy (NCBI): domain Eukaryota; kingdom Metazoa; phylum Chordata; class Amphibia; order Anura; family Pelobatidae; genus Pelobates; species Pelobates cultripes. Next base: position 45,871,022 of record OW240922.1, on the reverse strand, counting down.
TCCTTGCTGCAAAATTTGCACTTTGCAAGTTGGCCTTCTTGGAGCCTCTCAAAGAGCTCCCAAACTTTGCTTAGTTGGCGTGATACATTAGCCCCCACCCTTTGCTTTGCTGATAACGATGATTTGCATTAGTGGCAGAAGACGCTGTCCCAACATTAGCCTTTAGTATACAGGGCCAGAGCAAGGATTTCTGGTTACACAGACAAATATGCATTTTACCGCACCCCCCAATAACCCCAAATGCATCTTCACCCCTTTTTGTGCTTCTTATACCCTCTTTTGAATATCTTAGCACCTTTAGTGTATTCTATACCCCTTTTGTGCATCTTATCCCCCATTTTTTCTCTTTGTGTATTTCTTATAACCCCTTCCCTATGTGTGTCTCTTACTCTCTTACTTTGTGTATTTTTTTGATTCAACAGCCCCTCATGTGTCTCTTGCCCCAAAACCCCTTTGTGTGCCTCTTACTCTCTGTGTGTCTTTTACACCTCCCAGCTCCTTTGTGTGTCTCATTCTCCCCCAGACCCTCTGTGTGTTTATATCCTCCAACACCTCTGTATGTCTCTTTCTCCCCCTACCTAGCTCATCTGTGTTTCTCTATCTCCCCCAGCTCCACTTGTCTTTTTCCCCAGACCAATTGTGTGTGTATCTCCTCCAGAATCTCTGTATGTCCCTTTTTCCCCAGTCCCTTTGTCTCTTTCTCCCCCTCCCCAGCTCATCTGTGTTTATCTTTCTCCCCCAGCCCCACTTGTCTTTTCCTCCAGCCCATATGTGTGTCTCTTTTTCCCCCTTCACCCGGCCCCTCTGTGTCACTTTATTTACTCCCCAGCTAATTTTGTGCGTTTCTCATACTCCCTCTTGTCCCTTAGTGGTCTCTTCCACTCACCCTTTCCTCTGTGTTCTCTTTTCTCTCTCTCCCCTTTCTGAGTGCCTGTTTCTGTAGCGTGGCCGAGTATACCGAATTAGAAGATCTTCTGTATCCTCCACCAACTCTGACAGCAAGCTGCTTGTTGCTACCAGCTAGCACTTCCTGTCAGATAAGGGGAGATGATTCAAAAGATCCTCTACAGCGGTCTGCTTAGCCACACTACATGGGGTGACTGGCTGGAGGTGGAGTGCTGTGCTGTGCGCTCCCCTTCTGACAATCACCCAGCCACCTGTGCCTTCTTATGGCTGCACGGGCCTTGCCTGTACACAAGCACTTGGTTGACTAATTCTAATGGAAAAGGTGGTGCTGCCTGTAGTAGTGATGTTGATGGTGGTGGGATTAGACATGGTGCTTGTGATGGTAACATTGACAGTGGGTGAGCTGCTTGTGCCAATGACAGTAGTTGCAGCTAACATCTCAACTGTCTCCATTGGATGAGACTATTCAGCAGATACAGATGAATTTAGAGATGGTGGACAAGATGCAGGAGGTGAGCTGCTGGAGAAAATACTGGTCTGCTGCCTGTCCTCTCCATACTCCTCTTTAGCTCATAATCTTCATATTCTAATATTTCCTGGAACTGAGGTAAAAGTGCTATGTGCAGTGGTGGTGGAAACAGAATTCTGATCACTGGATTCATCATCGCCATGACCACCAACAACAGATATTGAGGACATGGCTCTGGTACTCTGCGTTAAGTCCTCACTAAAAAAATGGATCTGTCACAGTGCCTCGTTGCATTCCCACAGCCACCAATCTCTCACTTACCTAAGCAGCGGCCAGGTTTGAAGATTTTTGGCTCCCATGGTTTTTGACACTCGTGAACGTGCGTGCCTCATCCCGTGACATCACGCATGTGCAGTTATTTGTCACATGACTTCTGATGGTGAATCAGAGCCCTTATTTTGTTATTTAAACCCTGTATAGCTAGTTCTCTTTGCTGTGTCGTAGTTATCCAAACCATTTATGTACATTCTGTCGCCATGACCTCTGCCTGCCCTGTACTAGTCTATATTAATGTTAAATCTTGCCATTCTAAGGTCCGGGAATACGTTTTAGAGTTTCTTTGTTTATTTGTTACCCAAGCTCTGCATGTTGGTTGTTAGATTATCCTGACAGGATCTGATGACCACCACAAATTCTGCTGCACTCCTCAATCCCCAAACCATCACCTCTTAAAATTATTTAATCTTACCAAACCCTTCCCACCCTCATAATCGCAAGGAAGGGGAATGTAACAGTTTGAGGTGAATGGGCTCGGTATACAGAGAAAAGACAAAGCAAAGTCACTTCATGGAAGGTCTCTGAAAAACAAGTCACTGTGAGTTGGGAAGTACAAGGATGAGGCCATGCAGCATATGGCATGGACCAGGAAGAAAAAAAAAAACCAGGATAGCTTAACAGGATAGTCCAGGCAGAACCAGCATGTATAAAGTCCTTAGACAAAGGTTAACCTAGCAATCCAGAGCAGGATCAGGGAGGCAGAGGTTAACCAGCAATCCAGGGCAGGATCAGACAAACAAAGGTTAACAAAGTAATCCAGAACAGGATCAGGCAGGCAGAGGTTTACCAAGTAATCCAGAGCTGTCTCACCTTGTAACCTACATTGGAATATTGAGGAAAATTCAGAAGACACTTACAGATGGAAATACTGATCACTACCACAAATTGATTGTCGATTGAGATACTGCCATCCCACTACTATCAAATAGAGACAGTTTTGATGGTTCCCTAAATAGTGAGTGTAACCAGCATGCATTTGTACACTTAAAATTGTTACACATAATACACTCCTTCATCAATTTAGATATCCAGTTGTACACTCAAAATTACCCATAACAAGGAAGGGTAATTCTATTACATATTGTTTCACTTTGTGTGTGCGTTCACTTTCTGGTATTCTTGTATTTAGATGTTTTATTGTAAATTTCTAGTGATTGACTCATGGGTAATATGGCTGCACCAGTTTTATGTTTAGCGCCATACCGCTATCCTATTTTATTTCTTGTGGTTAGTAAGTGCTGGCGAGCCACCACATTATTAACCCTTGTGCTGTCGAGAGTTTTTAAAAACATATATTTTCCCACTGGCTGCTAGAACTGCCAGTGGGCAAATAATGCATACAATTTTCATTTACTTGCAAAAAATCAGGTGTACGATAAATTGTAAATGTGCATCCTCTTTGTGAATATTTTAAATCCTATACTTTGTACACGATTTGAATGTGAAACCACTGAGCAAATGCTGCAGATTTGCTGTGCGTGTCAGAATCCCAGCCATATTTGGCTTTAATAAATGAAAGAATTGCCATTGCGGTAACAATTTGGTAATTTTTACCAGCTTTTGTCTATCCATACAAAATCCAGTGTTTAGTGAATAACCCTGCAGGTCTCACACTAAAATCAATAACCCAGAGCAGGCAACCACACTCCCCCAAAAAAAGAATTTAATTTCCTCCAAACAGTTAACCGAAAAAATAAATATTTGTATTGTGTATATTGGTAACCTAGTCTCACACTGGGATCCATGACAAAAGTACTACCAGTCTAATTCTCACTCAAAATGTAATTTTTTTTTTAAGTGTCTCTATCAGTACTTAATAGCTGCTGTCATGCCCAGCAGGCATGATTCATTGCTGTACTATAGAAATAATGTAAATAATTATGATGTGTGTAGTATGACTGATTACAGTACCAGTAGGGTTAACTTGGCTGCCCTGTTACAGGAAATGTGACATGGCTGATTACAGCATTGTCAGGGTTAATGTGGATGTTCTAGGAGTGTGCTATGTATCAGATCACAGGAACAGATTTGAAAACTGGATTTTTCCTTTGAGGCCGGGCACCCAACTGTGTTTCTCTGACTAGGTGTGAAACTTTGGACTCCAAGGACATTCAAGTGTACTGTTCCCCAGATTGGTCATTTTACTTAACAAACCTTGGGCCCAAATAAATAGAATGCTGAGGGTATTCCTTAGAGAAGAAGTCCAAACATGACTAGTGTACCTTAAGCTGTTTGGGGAAATTGGGAAGGTTAGCTATAGAGCTGAGTGAACCTGGACTGTAAAGTTCAGGTTCGTACCGAACATTAAGTTATTTGTACCCCGAACACGGACATATCACTGTATGTTCGGGTTGGAGTTCGGTGTACGGCGATTTAATGGCGCGTTTTGAAAGGCTGAAGGGCAACCCATCAACAAGCGTTTGACTCGTGTGCCCTTAGACTAATGGCATGGCTGTGATTGGCCAGTGCAGCATGTGACCCAGCCTCTATATATAAGCTGGAGTCGCGTAGTGCCGCACGCACATGAGGTCTTATTAGTGTAGGGAGAGGATGCTGCCGCTGTGAGGGACAGCTTAGGAAAGAATTCTGCAAACTAGTACATTGGTGGGGTGCACGTCATATCTGAGAGTCAAATAGAAGCGTCAAATACCGCGGTTACATTGCAGTTTTGAAACGTAAAATTTTTTGGGTGCTAAACATGTACATTAGTGGGGTGCACTTCATATCTGAGAGTCAAATAGAAGCGTCAAATAGTGCGCTTACAGCGCAGTTGTAAACATTCTAATTTTCTGGGTGCTAATCTGCTAAATAGTACATTTTGGGCGTGCTGTTCATATCTGAGAGTCAAATCAAAGCATCTAATAATGCGCTTACAGCACAGTTGTAAATATTCGAATTTTCTGGGTGCTAATCTGCTAAAGAGTACATTTTGGGGTGTGCACTTCATATTTGAGAGTTAAATAGAAGCGTCAAATAGTGCGCTTACTACGCAGTTGTAAACATTCTAATTGTTTTGGTGCTAAACTGCTAAATAGTACATGTATGTACGTAGTGGGGAATCGTGATGCAGCCTAGAACAAAACTAACCCCATTCAACCCCCCAATAATGACAGACCACTTAGTATGGATGAAACAGGCCACAGCATTTATTATCACAAACTAAATTACTGCATAACACATCCATAACTTTATTTATTAAATCTTTTTTTTTTCTGTAACCAAAAATGTTAGACATAAATAAGCATAAATTAACATATATACATATATAACTACACACATAGTGTTATACAGAGACCCAACCGTCCTTGCCAATAAACATACAGTGGTTCCTAATCACCACTTCCTCTCACCTACCCCCTCGTCATAAAAATCATATCTTTCCAATGCTCGCCATCAGCCAACCTTATCCACGCTCGATGGGCACGACACCTCAGGCAACCTAATGTTAACCGTTTGAAGAAGGGGAGGTTGAGACCTTAAAAACTTGTTCATCTCATTCCATATACTTAAACGTAACCAATCAAACTCAATTGGCAAGGACATACCCCCGGCTAGCTGTGACTAAATTTACTAATAGGGCGGGGGGGAGGGAAACTGTTTGCTGGACAGAATCCCAAGTGGCACTGAGGTAAGACCTCCCCCACACTAACGTACACAGAACATAATCCCACCCACACACTCTTTCCCAACCAATCCCATGCATTTATCCCCACACTCCTACATGTGCCCTTGATCGCTTAGCTGCGCTCTCTCCCCAGGGCCTTTTGCGGCCTGCACTTCATATCTGAGTCAAATCAAAGCGTCAAATAGTGCGCTTACTGCGCAGTTGTAAATATTCTAATTGTTTTGCTGCTAATCTGCTAAATAGTAAATTTTGGAGCCTGCTCTTCATATCTGAGAGCCAAATCAAAGTATCTAATAGTGCGCTTACAGCGCACTTGTAAAAATTCAAATTTTCTGGGTGCTAATCTGCTAAATAGTACATTTTTTGGGGCGTGCACTTCATATCTGAGAGTCAAATAGAAGCATCAAATAGTGGTGGTGCAGAAATTCCTGAAAAACTACCCAAATATATCAGAGCTGCTAAAGAAAGTGCACACCGTCTGTGCACGTTCGGCATTCTCACCCTGCTGCTGCTCGTCTGTCTGTGCTGCAGCGTAACTTCGGCCTTCCTACTCACCGCCTCATATGCGACGTGCCCACTAGATCGAACTCCATCTTGCACATGCTGGAGAGACTGTGCAAGCAGCAGCAGGCGATAGTGGAGTTTCAGATGCAGCATGCACGGGTCAGTCGCTCTGCGGAACAGCACCACTTCACCACCAATAAGTGGGCCTCCATGCGAGACCTGTGTGCCATTTTGCACTGTTTCGAGTACTCCACCGACATAGCCAGTGCCGATGACGTCGTTCTCAGCCTTACTATCCCGCTTCTATGTCTCCTTGAAAAAACGCTGCGGGCGATGATGGAAGAGGATGTGGCACAGGAGGAAGAGGGGTCATTTCCATGGTTATCAGGCAAGTCATTCACAAATGGCTTGGAGGGTGGGTTCCTGCATCAGCAAGGGCCAGGTACACAATTGTCCAGCCAGGGGACAGTTCTGGAGGATGAGGAACCATGTTCACAGCAGGGTGGCACCCAACGCAGCTCGTGGGCATCACTGGAGCATGGCTGGGGGGATACGGAGGACACAGACGATACACCTCCCACAGAGAACAGCTTGTCCTTGCCTCTGGGCAGCCTGGCACACATAAGCGACTACATGCTGCAGTGCCTGCACAACGACTGCCGAGTTGCCCACATTCTAACTTGTGCTGATTACTGGGTGGCCACCCTGCTGGATCCCTGTTACAAGGACAACGTGCCGTCCTTAATTCCCTCACTGGAGTGTGATCGGAAGATGCGCGACTACAAGCACACGCTGGTAGACGCACTTCTGAGGGCATTCCCATCTGACACCAGGGGCTCAGTGGAAGCACAAGGCGAAGGCAGAGGAGGAGGAAGAGGTCGCCAACGCAGCTGGGGCACCGCCAGCACCTCAGAAAGCAGGGTTAGCATGGCCAAAATTTGGGAAAGCTTTGTCAGCATGCCACAACAACCAGCACCACCAGCTGATATGGATTGTTTTAGCAGGAGGCAGCATTTCAGCAACATGGTGGAACAGTATGTGTGCACACGCCTACACGTACTGACTGATGGGTCTGCCCCATTCAACTTCTGGGTCTCCAAATTGGGCACATGGCCTGAGCTTGCCCTTTATGCCTTGGAGGTGCTGGCCTGCCCTGCAGCCAGTGTATTGTCTGAATGTGTGTTTAGCACGGCAGGGGGCGTTATCACAGACAAGCGCAGCCGCCTGTCCACAGCCAACGTGGACAAGCTCACGTTTATTAAAATGAACCAGGCATGGATCCCACCAGACTTGTCTGTACCTTGTGCAGAATAGACATTTATACCGGCCTCACCCAGCCATTGTTATACTCAAGTGCACTTATTCTTTGTTTTCTTTTATTATATGTCCCAATATTTTGGGGGCTACCCCAATAAAAAATAAAATAAAAAATAAAAATCAGTGTTTGCTACCTCCTCCTCCACCACCGCTTCCACCTACACCGCAACGGTGTATACCCTGATATATCAGAGCTGCTGCAGAAAATGCGGGCTGTCTGTGTGCACTTTTGGCGTTCTCACCCTGCTGCTGCTCGCCTGTCTGCGCTGCAGCATAACTTCGGCTTTCCTGCTCACCTCATGAGACTGTGCGAGCAGCAGCAGGCGATAGTGGAGTTTCAGCTTCAGCACGCACGGGTCAGTCGCTCTGCGGAACAGAGTTTTCTTTTTTTATATGTCCCAATATTTTGGGGGCTACAGTGTTGGCTACCACCTCTTCCTCCACCGCCACTTCCACCTACACTGCCACGGTCACCGCCTCCTCAACCTATGGGTCACTTAGTATAAACTATGTACACAATAGCAGAGGCTTGTGAAGGCCTTTTCTCCATGCATCAGGAGTTGAGCTCAGTTTGAACAATGAAAGAGAATACCCTGCATTCCAAACCTCTCTCAAATGGATAATTCTGGTGATCCCCCTGACAGCCATGCTTTAGATTTTGATTTATGTTCTTCCAAAGCTAAAATCAAAGATTCCATCTAGTGCTATTTTATGGCTCAGCTGTATTTTTAAATTGTTATGTTATTTTAAATGATTTCCCTATCCACATTTGTTTGCAGGGCACTTGTCCTACTCTTACCCCCATTTTACTTCATTTTGCAGCCCTCTGACTTCAATGGGGTTCGGGTTCGAGGTCACGTTCGATCACGAACCCGGACTTTTTTTCAAAGTTCGGCCGAACCCGCCGGACCCGAACATCCAGGTATCCGTTTAACTCTAGTTAGCTATTCTAAGTTGTAAGGTGTCTTTAGAATGGATAAATTGTGATGGTTCCAAATGTGTAAACATTATTTCTGTGTCAGACGTGCACAAAGAAATAAGAACATGGGGGCGGAGCCAATCTAAAGCTTGATGGCGGTGTTTTGAGTGAACTCCGACTATACGAGTAGTGAATTTTGCAGCCATCGGAGGCCAAACATGGAACATTCTACACACTCCCTGTTTTCACAACAGTCCTCCGGCAAACACCCGGCTAGGAAATCGGGTGACCTCACAAAGTTTTTTTGCAATAATTCGGATCACCATTAGGGCACGCTAGGCTCCAACATGGCGCCGGAATCCTCCCACAACGTCTCAGCTCCTCCAAGCCCGGAGGGCTCAAACGGCTTAATATTGCAGCGGATGCTGACCTGAAATAAGTAAAAAGAAGCTTACTGTTGGAAAAAAAATATGTTTTACCTATGCAATGCTTAGTGAATATTCCTCTAGACCTACATTTTATGTTAGAGGGCGTCAGTCAAATGTCATGCTTTTTACTTCTGTATTTCTTATTACGTAGCTAAAGTATTACTGTCTACATAGCTTGACATCCACCATATTGACGACAGGTTAAGGATGACAGAGACCTACTTTACTCTCAGGTGCAACAGCTACAAGCCACATTAGAGACCCAAATCTCTCACATGTCCACAATACTGTCCAACATGCTGGACTCTTGCTAATTGGGCTCCTTGGACATTGCCGTTCTTGTGTTCCAGTTGGTTTCAGGAACAAGACACAGAGTTTGAGGTTATGTCTTAGCCTCCAAATTCCCCAGATATCAATCCAATTGAGTATCTGTGGGATATGCTCAAACAACACATCTGATCTATGGCTTACAGGACTTAACGCTTGCAGGACTTAAAGGATATGCTGCTACTGTCTTGGTATTTCCATTAAACAATAATTTACTGTGGAACATTGCTGATAAACTGCACTGTACATTAACCATTACACTGCTGCAGAGTATCTATACAGAGGTGACCCCTCTCAGTTGGGGGTGAACCCCACTCACGCTCCTGCCAATACCATAACAGGGGTGACCCCCTACGCTGGGTGACCCCCAAGCGGAGCCATACAGCACTCAGTGCAAGATTCATTCAGGGGTGACCCCCCTTTTCAGATGGGTTGACAGGTTCAACATCCTGCTATACACCAACAATATGACTCTGCAGTGAATATTGAACACCCACACTACGACTGGGGTGATCCACACACCTCCTTAACAAGGAGGGCGAAATTTGCAAGTGTACAGGCTCCACAATTCATATATTGTTGGGTGAACCCCAAACCAAACAGGCCCTCCACCCTTGACGGGTGCGGCCCAATTATACGACCGCTCATCCCGGTCGCACAGAGGGTGACCCCCTCCTCAGGCCACTCGACCCCTAGCGACCTGAGGGTCTCGCGTCAGATAACACTGGGTGACCCCCAGTCATAGGTGGAGGCCTACTGTACTACTACTCACACAGTGCACGCACCCTCCAAATAATTACATCAAGCCTGGGAACAGAACCCAGATGTGCCAGAAAGTTATCCAAATGACCTAACTTCCCCTATAAGGAAATCTCCTGAGACTCCACGGATTTGACCACCGCACGGTCAGACAACACACAGAGAGAGATCGACGAAATGGGGGTTGCCAGGCCTTCATCCACGATCCATACAATTGTAGCCACAAAACCTAGGACAAGGAGACTGCGTGTTCAACTCTGGGTCGCACGCCCTCACTCACTTCACCACAACGACAGAACATTACTGAGAAACAGCTATACTCTTACATTTCTCCGGTTTCAACACTCTCATGGTGTAACCATGGGCAGCGGTCTACCTTGTTATCAAATAAGGAAGCTACCTCTACTCGAGTAGGGAGGCTAGAATACTCCGGGCGGCCGGAGGATAGGACATATGATTCCTCTATACTCCTGGGCTGAACGACTCAGTAGGGTAACTGAGCTCCGTGAACTAATGCTTAATCTGGATACCTGGTTGACCCTTGGGGGTCGAAGTCCACATCTTCCAGTACCACTCCTCTATGGGTACTGGAGGACCACAAATCTCACAAATGAGGAAACTTCGCATTCGCTCCAGACGTCACTGGTTAACTCAGGGATAATTTTATGCTCACAGTAGTCGGGAGACTACCATCCTGGCACCGTCCTACAGTTTCCCCACACCTAGGTGGGTTCAATCATTCAGATTGGACGGACACATACCCGTCCAGGATAGTCACACCAGGGACCCATCTGTCCATTTTGTTTTCATCGACGAACCAAACGAATCAATTCACATGTTTTTTATTAAGGTACAACCCATGGTACACAAGAAACTTTTATAACCGGTCATGGCGCCCTTTCGCCTCAAGGGAATCCGCTACCTCACCTAACTAGACTACAAGACGTTACTTACTACACACGTAATCGACAATCAGTCTCTAGGGCTGGAAGGCTCGCTGCACATACCCCTACCGGAGAACCATGATCTGGAGAAGAGACAGCTGGCATCAGGATTACCGACAACCTACAGCTAGCCTGGAACAGATCCGATGGTTGTTTTCTCCTACATTTGGGCAATATCTCGGCAACCGGCTACACAAAACACCTGGACGGAGTCTGGTATCGGACTCTAATATCGGAGGACATTTACCATTTCTAAATTACACGCAAGGTTACCCTAGGACTAGGGTTCCCTCAGGAGATTACCTATATCACGAACTGACAACGGGACTCCTTGGTCACCATCGCATCATGGAGATCTGGGTGACACGCACCTCGCCACTACAGCAGAATCGAAGGGGCTCCCAATCCTATTGACTCCATTCTAGGCTTTTCACTGTCTCCCATCTTACGGACAACCCACAAGATACTATTGGAGACTTTGGCGGCTCACGTTCCACGACAGGACTTTTCGTATGCTGCGAGGCGTCATACGCTCCAGAACCAGTATCGGAATACACTCGGTTATGGGTCTTAGTTGTGGTTCTCTCTTTTCCTACAGGTTTTACCTATGGATTTGGATACTCACTCCAACTAACCCTCGAGGAATCTCACAATTGAGACAGCCTCTCTCTCTCCCTTTGTATACTATACCTTTCACACCAGTTATGGCCACCACCTTACCAGGTGGGCACGTTGACCATTGCTCATATGGTTGCGGAGATCGATTGGTTTTCGGTCATTTGGGTCATGGATGCATCTCAGACATCCACGACGCATCTTCCTTCGCCGATGTTCATTGGCCGGGTCACGAGAAGAGACTTTCAGCGTGGTCTACTTCCTTGGACTCTTCACACATCCTGTGTTGTTCCATAGCATTAAAAATGCAAAATACAAAGCCTCCTGTCCTGTTATAAAATTGTAGATTATGCTACAACCGAAATAGGTAGCTATGATAGAGACATTACTATAGTCAAATTGTATGTTTTAGGAAATCATAACAGATAGCAGTCGTAATTACAAGATGTGATATGAAATAAACTACGTAATAAAGAGATAACCACACCCCCTGAATTCAAATCTTTTATTGAAGTACAACCCAAGGAATGATAAATAAGGAGGGAAAAAGCAGGATGGGAAAATACTCGCCTCCTGTCCTTAATAAAATTAAGATTATAGGTACACTGCGCTAGCATAATCTACAATTGTGGGAGGGGTTACCCGGCTATAAAAACTCAGGCCCCCTCCATGTCAGAACCGTCACCGCTAGGTTCATTCCTCCCACCTCTCCCCTTTTTTACAATTCAATGGGTAGGCTCTCTTTTATTACAGCCCTACCCTATATGTCGGTTCCGGCACACCACAACCGAATGGTGCTCACTCCTATTGTTTTTATCTTACTATTACTGCTTATGTCTCTGACTACAAATACACATATAATATCCAAGGAAAAGGGTGCACTCAGTGGTCTTTTTAATGTGGTTTTTTAAAAGTGTATGAATACGTGATTGATGTACGTGCGTACGCGTGTCTTTCGTGATTGCTAAGTGATACAAGCAAACAATAAAGACATGACTTTGCCAAGCCCCATATAAGTGAAAACACATATTACATACAGAGGACTGAATCAAGTGTACGAGTATGCAAATGCATAGGTACTGATTATATAGGAGGTGGACTGTATATACTGGAAGGGAAAGTGTCCGTGTGTGACCTACCGAAACAAAAACGTGGTGCTGAGTGAAAAACCAAAGGTGCAAACATAATATGGTGATTGGGTGTTGTGTCCAACCCATGCAGTCCTAGAAAATAGTTTGAAATAATACATTGATTGTATTGAAAAAAAAAAAAAAGTTAAATTTCAATATAGAGCATAAATACATAACTGCATGCTCTACATGCAATTTCAGTCATTCATTATTTAAAGAAACATAGAATATGTAATGCATTCATTGAGTCCTTTAGGTGCTGCTGTGTCCAAATGATGAATCCAAAATGCTTCTCTATGAAGGAGAAGTCTGGGTCTGTCACTTTCTCGTCCAGATTTTTCTATATATTTGTACTGTATACACTGTATAATTAATCTTGACTGGTTGAAACGTTGATCAGGACAGACAGTATTTATACACTTTAATAAAACCACATTGGAAAGATCTCTGAATGCACCCTTTTTCCTTGAATTATACTTATTACGCAGGTTGGCACTGGGGCAAGTTTACTGGATTTCATATACCAAAGAAGTGAGTGCCAAGTTACATACATACATACATATATATATATATATATACATACATACATACATACATACATACATACACACACACACACACACGTAGCGGACCCCTGGTAACCCAACTGGTTACCTCCGCTAATTCCCTTTCTTCAGCTGAACAGAACCCCCCCAGTAACTGGACGATACACAGTTCTGGAGGTACAACAACTTTACTTGCCACACACTGCTTTTAAGCATAATCCCATGCAAGGGGTGTAACACACCATACAATGTCCCGTCCCAGGGTCCTCCCCCTCCCCGGGAACCTAATAGGGGAAAGGGCTTTGTCCCTGTAACGGATCACCTTCTGTTAATGGACGCTTCCTAGCTTGCGCCGAGGACCACAAGCATCGCACTGGACACCACAACCACCGCAGACTCAACAACCGCCGTAGCTTAACTGGAGTCTCGCTGTCTTCTGTCCACCCTGGATCAGCTTCTGTCCTCCAGGACCGTGTGGGGAAGACCTCTCCTCCAGGAGAGCGTATCAGGAACAAGCTCTTAAAAGAGCTAAGTGATTAAAAGCTCAGGGGAGTATGCAGAGCATAGAAATCCCCAGTGTGATGATAGCAGACAAGGCTACGTATTGAGGGTCAAACAGGATCTCATTTACTTGGCACCAAAGGGCCTTCTTTTATGCAAGTTTTCCCTACATAGGACCACCCACAGGGTTTTACAGAACAACCAATAACACACGGACATTACAGAAAACACTCCCAGCAATTACACACAAAATCCTCCCCTCTGCCTGTTATCTAATTATGGTACACAATAGGTTAACACAATTATCACAAGCAGGAAAAATACAGTTTTTATACATGTACTGTAACTTTAAAACCACACATCCAATCTTCATAAAAATCTTCTACATATTATTAATCAGCATACTTGAAACATGAACATACTCAAAAATCATGCAGATCCTTCCATTAGTTCAAAAGTTAGTCGGAAGTCCTTTGTGACCCACCGCAGGCACATTTTCCTACATAAAACAGTTCCATAGATGTGGGCTGTGCGGTCGGTCAATTTCACAACGAAAAAAATGACTAAGTCCCATTCGAATGTGCGTTCGAATCTTCGTCTCTGTGGCTGAAAACTCAGTGCAGGAGAAGGTAAGGGTCAGCGGTGTTCGTTGAAATGTGTAGCCGATTTCAGTTCCATGGATTTGGCTACACATACCGCTGACCTCGTTCGAATGAACAAAGATGGCCGCCGCCATGTGTTCGGTATTCGAATGGCGGCCACTTCGACAGCTTTGCACTTCGACGACTTTGACTGAATCCGAAGTGCCTGTTTAAAAGTACAAAATCCTTTCTTTGAGCATTAAAGGGCCAGGAACAGCAATATAAGCCTCAAGTATGCCCACATCAGTTCCTAGAACGGCAATACATCCCAGGCCATAGTCACAGGGCAGGAGGCAGGCAAGCAGGCATCTCCAGGACAAAGTGGCGAAGGGCACTTCGTCACAGTCCCTTTGTCTCCAAAAGCCCACCACCCAAACACAGGGTTTCCCACATCCAGGGACAGGGGGGTCTTCATCCCATGAACCTCTGTATCTGGGAGACCAAGCGCGGGAAAAAGGGACCGTCCCTTTGTCTCCCAGGCACAGAGGGTCCACCCATGGGAAAAGAGCTGGTCTCTTTGTCCCAGCGGGCACCGCAAAGCCTGCCAAACTCGCCAGTTCCCCCAGAAGTGCCCACACCAATCTCAGGGACCCTCACACCGGTACCTTCCTCGACCAGGCTCCGCGCGCGAGGTCTCTGTGTGAAACCCTGCAAGGGAAGCGTCTCCTTTTGGGACGTAAATGCTCTGTATGAAATGGTGGCCACCCAGGGGAGCATTCATTAATTACTTCCCTTGTGGTTTCACACTTATGTTACATGTGTAAACGTTCTGATTAATTGGCGTGACCGTTCTAATGAGGCACTGGGGAGGTCCTTGTTCGGGAAACGAACGTGTACACGAATGCTGGCCAGCCGGAGGAGTGCTTATTCATTGTTTCCCTTGCGGTTTGACACTATGTTGCAAGGTGTGAAGGTTCTAAGCTAACATTCTAAATGAGGTATCAGGGTGGTCCACGTTTGGGAGGCAAATGAGTTCTCTTTGTGGAAGCACTCCCGAACTGGAAGCGGGCAGAAGATACGAAAAGATGGGGAAACATAATATCAGGCAGGCAATTCATGGACCGGTAGCGATCCCGCCACAATGTATATATATGTATATATATATATATATATATATATATATATAGATATACACACACACACACACACACACACACACACTTTATACTATATATATACAAAATATATATATTTTCTAAAAATGACTCTCTCACCCCTCCTGGTAGTATTTTTTGTGTATTCTTCTTTCTCAGGGTTCTCTACCTGAGGCATTGGAGGCTGAGGGTTTTGTGCAGTATCTTACCTATTCTTAGAAGTGCACTCTTCAGGACAGATTAAAGATCCCACTTGGAATCTGCTTAGGCCACTCCCCCAATTTGGGGATCACAGTCCAAGTGCTCCTATCACAACTGGAACTACTACTGTCTTCACTTTCCACATCCTTTCTAGTTCCTCTTTCAGTCTTTAGTATTTGTCCACCTTCTAATTTCCCTTTTTTCTGATTTTATGGTCACTGGGTATTGACAAATCCACCAGCACTGCAGTCTTCCATTCCTTGTCAACCACCATGATGTCAGGTTGGTTGACCACTACTTGCTTGTCTCTCTGGGCCTGAAAGTCCAATATGATCTTAGCCCTGTCATTTTCATATACCCTTTGTGGTATCTAACACCTGAACGTCAGGTTCAGCCCATATTCTGTGCAGATATTTCGGTACACAATTCCAGCAACTTGGTTGTGCCTCTCAGTGTATGCTATCCCTGCTAACATCTCGCACCGAGTTACAGTGTGCTGGATTTGTCAGAGGCTTCTTTGCAGACTGCACAGTCTGGTAGATCCCTGCTTCTATTAATCTGGTGCGGAGTGCCTGTGCGGCTAAGATCAGTACCTTAGGGCTGTCTTTCAGTTCTGCATTTTACAACCACTGTAGCATTTTGCAGTGTAAGTCACATCCACTACCGGTGGTACACTCCATGGAGAGTGTTGTCTTGCCGTGGAACCTCCACCCTTTTCTGCATCTTCTATCTGTTGATGTGTCAGGCATTCCCTAAGCAGTTAATCTTTGGGAGCCATCTTCATGATGTACCTGTGGATGCTCTGTTTTTGTACAGGACTTTCTCCGCGTCAGGCCCCGAACTCCTTTTTTCTAGCTTGTGTATAGTCTCTGGGTGCTTATTTCAGGTGGAATCTATTCATAGTGAGTAGTTTCCATGTCTAGGCATCCATCGTGACCAGCTCTTGCTCACAATCCCCAACAGACTTGCACTCATGGTAGTCAGATTCCAAATGCAAGGTGCTAGTAATCAGCACATTGCAAAGAATAATTCCAGTCGCACTCCTGGGGCTTATTACCTAATATTAAAATAAATGGAAATAGAACTAGGAGAAAGTAAGCAATGTCTTCGATGATTAAATTAATTCAGGCAAATTAATAATTTGGGTTTCCTCCAGAGAAACACAGCAGAGGTTAATTTTTTCTAGGCATTTGATATCATACAAACAAGCTAAAATATTTGAGTTTTTTTTAGACACATCACTTTGCACATAAAACAGATATACAGTCATGGGAAAAAGAAGGTTCTATGGTTTTACATATCAGGACATAACAACAATATGTTCCTTAGCAGGTCTTAAAATTTGGAAGATACACCTCTGATGAACAACAACACATGGCATATACATACACTGTGTTATGATTTAACAAAAATGGAAAAGCCACACGTGGGAAACTAAGTACACTATATGATTCAATAGCCTGTAGAACCACCTTTAGCGGCAATAACTTGAAGTAATTGTTTTCTGTATGACGTTATCAGTCTCACATCCTTGTGTAGGAATATTGACCGACTCTTCTTTACAACATTGCTTTAGTTCATTGAGGTCTGCTGGCATTTGTTTATGCAAGCTCTCTTAAAGGAACACAATAGGGTCAGGAACACAAACATAAATTCCTGTTAAAACCACTATTTAGGTGGCTTGCCCCATCTTAGCCCCTTAAAAAGGTAATAAAAACGTATGCTATTTCATAGAACATAGCTACGTCCTCATTTGTATACAGCCCCCTGCTGGTTTACTTGAGATAGGTTTGAAACTACCCCTACTTTAGTATACTGGAGGGTGAAGAACCCCTTGTTGTACAAATGTTGCCAATGTATATGTCCCAACTCTAGAATATGACTTTAGCCAGCAAGAGGATCACTGTTTGAGCCACTTACTTACTGGGCGATATATTGTTTGTTTATTTTTTGTTGTTATATATATTTTTTAAAAACATATGCATTTATCTTGATAACTGTGATACCCTTATGTGATATAAATATGTATATTATCTCTATGCTGCAAGATTCTTGTACTTTTATTATGCGGAAGGAAAAAATAAAGAATAATTTTTTATTTTTTTTAAAATAATCACGTTTCCAGCTACGCACGGTAGCCCCACCCACTGGCCCCGCCCCTGATCTGACTCCTTGCTGACATTATCAGAATTTATGATTGTTAGCCAATCCAATGCTTTCCCATAGGGAAAAGCATTGAATTGGCTGAAATCGGCAAGGAGGTGGGATGGGGTAAGGCCAAATGTCGGCTTGACCAATCAGCACCTCCTCGTAGAGATGCATTAAATCACTGCATCTCTGAGGAAAATTCAGTGTCTTCATGCAGAGCGTTGAGGCGCTGAATGGCAGTGCTGCACACTGGCTACTGGAGGTGTCCCTTGGCTTAAATGTAAACACTGCATTTTCACTGAAAAGACTGTGTTTGCATGAAAATGCCTGCAAGGAATGATTATACTCACCAGAACAACAACAACATTAAGCTGTAGTTTTCTGGTGACTATTGTGTCCCTTTAAGGTCCCAGCGTATTTCAATCTGATTAAAGTCTGGACTTTAACAGGGTCATTGCAAAACCTTGATTCTTTTCTTTTTCAGCCATGCTGTTGTAGACTTGCTGGTGTACTTGGGATCATTGTCTTGCTACATGACCAGTTTTGACCAAAATGTAGCTTTTGGACAGATGGCCTCACATTTGACTCTAGAATACTTTGGTATATGGAGTTCATCATCAACTTAATGACTGTAAGGCTCCCAGCTCCTGTGGCTGCAAAACAAGACCACATCATCATCCCTCCATCACTGTGCTTGACAGTTGGTATGAGGTGTTTGTACTGACATGCTGTGTTTGGTTTTTCACTAAATGTGATGCTGTGCAGTATGGCCAAACATCTCCACACTGGTCTTGTCTGTTCAAGAGACATTGTTCCGGTAGTCTTGTGGTTTAGTCAGATGCAGGTTTGCATACCTAAGCCATTATGCCATATTCTTTTTTACAGAGAAGAGGCTTTCTCCTGGCAACTATTCCAAACAAACCATACTTGTTGAACCTTTTTCTGGGTGCGCCACCGCTTCCTGGATAGCAAGATTAAAAAGATCAAGCCTGATCTCAGTGAGGTGCACGCCATCAAAATAAATTAGCCACCTCCCGTTCGAACACCCTGTGGCAAATCGGAATCCCTTTCACCCCCAAGATAAACTTAGACATCCTCCTATTTAATTTAATATAGAGGCGTTCCATGGCTCTCTGACTATGGGCCCGCTGCCGGTATTACGGGAAATTACCTCTGATCAAATGAGTCGCACATCAGGAAGCAGAACGAAGACGTGTGCCAAGTCTCTCTTAATAACATCTGAAACCCCCATATAGGCATTGTCCTAAGATCATTACCCCCCAGGTGAATAACTGCTTGGCGCACCCAGAAGGCAGGAGAGCTGAACCAGCTCTGTGATGAGCCAAACCCATTTCATTCCTCTGGCGTCAAACCAACGAACCTCTGCTTCAGAAGGCATAAAACCCAAGAGCTCACCTCCCGGACAGACAGCCGCACGTTTCCTGGCCCAGAATAAATACAAGTACACGATCACCCAGACCCTGGGGGGAGTTGCACCTGCAGAGAAAAACATAAATTTGGGAGGCGGGAAGGACGTATATATGAAACAAAACACGCAGATGCCCACCTCCCTATCCTCTGAACCACTTGCGCCGGCATACCCACCCTAGAAGCCTCCATGGCAGCGCCAATCGGAAAGGAATGCCCAAAATATTCTTACTGTCAATCCTCAGGACCTCCAGCCCCGAGCAAAACACCCGAATAAATAGGAAATGAAAAAAAGAAAGCTCCCATCCTCATGTACCAAAAGAGGGCCCGTGGATACCGGGTGCAGCTTACAGTACTCCCTAAAGGAAGAAACAGGGCAAATAGCTGAACCCGGAACAGCACCGAAGCGAACACACTTACCCTTCCCGAGGACATCCGTCTTCGAGCCTCGGATCTTGCAATTTTTTCCGCAGCGCACTGAACATCGGCAAACACCCCACCACGGCAGCGCCTACTAGGGCTCACCACAGCGCACCTGTCACACCACAAACACCTTGGTACAATCTTCCCACCCCTGTAGCTTGAACAGGAAGCTAAGACCCGAAAAACGTGAGGTGATTGCAGAGGGAGACTTATTGTAACGGAGTCTTACCTGATAGGGAGTCCAGCTCGCAGAGTTATACGCTCACCCTTGCAAAGTAGACACAGACCAGGGTGACCAGGTAAGACGCCACCTGGCCTGTGAGTCTGTGCACGGGGGCTTTCCAGGAAAAGTGCTCCAAGTCTCAGTACAACAGGGATAAGCAGAAGCGTGGTCAAGGGAAGCCAAAATCAGGGAAGCCAGAGGTCAGAGTAGTCCAGGAGGAAAGCCAAGGTCAGAAGCCGGAATTAGACAAGAATCACTGGAACGCAGGTACAGAGTAACAGGAACCAAACAAGGGAACCAGAGTCAATGAACTGACACCCCTCCCAGGGTGAGGCAGGCTTTTATATCCTGTTAATTAGGATCAGATTCAGCTGGATAGTTACTGACAGATCAGAGCCTTTGGTGAAGTCCAGCCCCCTAGTGCTGCAGGCAATACAAGAATAAACAGGAATTATCCAAAGTCCTGAAATGGCTCAGAGGGAAGATAGCAGGATACGGTGTAGAACAACCGCAGTTCAAATCCCATATCGGGTGCTTCCGGAGCGACCATGTCTGAATGGATGTCACGGCGTGAACCGTGACAGTACCCCCCCCTGTCAAGAACACCCTCTGGGCGTGAACAGGCTCTTCCTGGAAATTGTACTCCTCATCTTCGGTATCAGTATCACTAAGATAGTCTTTATAATTAAGGTATCCTTTTACGACCCTGGATTTTATGGTACCAGTTTCGGATGCTATAGGGGAGGCATTTGCAGCTTTCAAAGCTTTTTCGAAGACTTCTAGATCCTGTTTGCACACAACTGTGCCATTTGAGGCATAGGTGCAGTCAGGTGGCAGAACTGTTTTGGCAAGGCAGGAAGTGGTGATGGTGCTTGCTTGAACAGAAGTGTCATCAGGAAGAGGTCCAACTGTTTCTGGAGCAGGAGGTGGAGATTCCACAGGGGTACTGGTAACATTAACTGTAGTAGTTTGGGTACCCTTTTGTGTCACAGGACGGGGACAGGGCTGGCAGTGTCCAGGCTGTCTTGCTGGGATGACAGGGTAAGTCCATATGGCACCAGACAGAAGGGGTCTTGTCCTAAGTGGACGAGTCGGGCAGAGCGATATGAAATGCCCTCTTTTCCCACAGTATAGACATAGACCATGGGCTCTCCTGCGGTCTTTTTCCTTCGGGGGCAATCTAGTTCTGGTAAAGCCAATCTCCATGGGTTCCTCCATGTCGACTGGAGTTTCACTGCTAGCGCGAGTGTAAACAGGGTTACAAGGCGGGTCCCTGAAAGTGGGTTCATGCTGCAACATGATGGGATTTTTGTATCCATAAAACAATTCCTCTTCTCTAGGCAACCGGGTTCTGCGAGGACCTGAAATGGGTTTGGAAGTTGCTTTTCTTGCTGCAAAACACTGAGAATCCATTGCGGACATAAACAACTCCCAGGAGTCCAAGACAGTACTTCTCTCCTGCAACTTCTGGTGTGCCCACGCCTTAATCCGCCCGGTACATAGGTTAATAGCGGAGCGTACTTTGATAAAGTCGGTGGCGTAGGTTCTTGATTTCAGGGCAAATAGTAGCTCACAATCCGTCTTGAACATCGGAAAAGTAGAACGGGAACCGTCGAACCTGTCAGGCATAAAGACATACGGTTCTGGGCATACATGTTCCGGGACTGCAAGCGTTGCTCCTTTCAATGCCAATGAATGTCTCTGCAATTCTGTAACATTCTGGGACAGGTTGGAGACTTGCTCGGCCAGGGAGGTGAGTAACTTGTATAACTCTGCAGACTCCATGGTCAGTTCATCTGTAACGGAGTCTTACCTGATAGGGAGTCCAGCTCGCAGAGTTATACGCTCACCCTTGCAAAGTAGACACAGACCAGGGTGACCAGGTAAGACGCCACCTGGCCTGTGAGTCTGTGCACGGGGGCTTTCCAGGAAAAGTGCTCCAAGACTCAGTACAGCAGGGATAAGCAGAAGCGTGGTCAAGGGAAGCCAAAATCAGGGAAGCCAGAGGTCAGAGTAGTCCAGGAGGAAAGCCAAGGTCAGAAGCCGGAATTAGACAAGAATCACTGGAACGCAGGTACAGAGTAACAGGAACCAAACAAGGGAACCAGAGTCAATGAACTGACACCCCTCCCAGGGTGAGGCAGGCTTTTATATCCTGTTAATTAGGATCAGATTCAGCTGGAGAGTTACTGACAGATCAGAGCCTTTGGTGAAGTCCAGCCCCCTGGTGCTGCAGGCAATACAAGAATAAACAGGGAGTTATCCAAAGTCCTGAAATGGCTCAGAGGAAGAACAGCAGGATATGGTCCACAAGAACCACAGTTCAAATCCCCCATCGGGCGCTTCCAGAGCGACCACGTCTGGCAGACTGGATGTCACGGCGTGGACCGTGACACTTATCCTCTGACTCCCAGTGATCCAAGAGCTGCAAAAGCCCTGCGAGGCGGGCAGCCGGGGTTCCAAAACCACCCTGATCATGCTCCCATGTGTCCCATTCACACCACATCTTACTGTATCGAGTCCACATGGCCCTGGAGACTGATCCACGGACCAATTCCATCAGTCTGCCAGACCAAGCGACCACATCTCCTCCACCTCCAGATCTGCCTATGGGGTGACCGTCGAAATTCCAACCACTGAGAGAGAGCATCAGCCATTACATTGTGAATGCCAGGTATATGCTCAGCCCTACAATACACATTTAGACATAAACATTGGAGCACCAATCGCCAAATCAAGCGAACTACTGGAGGGGAGGAGGCTGTCAGCCGATTGATAGCTTGAACAACCCACAGATTGTCACAGTGGAAAAAAAAAAAAAACATTTATCCCAAAACTGGGACCCTCAAACCTCCTAGAGCTCTAGGAAAGCCAGATTCTTAGTGAAGCCAGAGACATGCCAACTGTCCGGCCAAGAGGCAGCATACCTACTAGAGCCCAGAATCAACCCAAACCCCACCAAACCTGCCGCATCCGTAAAGAGGTCAGAGACCTCAGGCGCTTGCTAATAGGACTGGCCATTATAGGCAGCCAGGAAGGCCAAATCAAGTGGCGGGGTCTGGTGACCCCGGATGTCGCCGCAGCCAAACACCTGTTAAATACCCACCCCATCGACATAATCCTACAGGTGAAATTCAGCCTGCCCAGCAGCGACGGCAGGCTCCGCAGCTGGATCTTATGCAGCCCTAGTGCCATAGACACTTCCCGCCGCAAACCTAGAATCTTATCCAAGATTAAATGGCATTCCCCCTCCACAGAATCAATATCAATGCCCAAGAAGTTGAGACACGTGACGGGACCCACAGTTTTGTCGTGGTCCAATGTTATGCCAAAGCATCGAAAATACATCCCTCAAAACCTGCAGCAGCAGCACACAGGCTGGAGAATCGGCAGGACCCACACAAAAAAAGTCATCGAGATAATGCAGCAGGAAATCGATCCCGGCCTCCCTCCTAACCACCCACTCCAAGAATGTGCTGAAGCACTCAAAATTAAAAACAGGATAAGGAACAACCCATCGGGAGACATATACCCACATTAGTACATGTCTTCAAAAACACAACCCAGATGATGATGATGACATTCTGGAAGCACTGGCAGCAAACAAAAAGCCGATTCCACGTCGACCTTGGCCAACAAGACCCCGGGGCCATGCTGACTGCCGCGTCAAGGGATGGACAGGACACCTGGCAGAGTTCCGAAGAGATGTCATTATTCACCGAACCCCGTGAGGGTTTGACAAATGGTGAATCAAACGGTATTTCCCCTGCTCCTTTTTGGACACAGGCTGGTGAAGAGGGGTCGCTAAATGGACCCGCCATGCGACCCAGAGACACCTCCTTGCTAAGCTTCTCCCAAACCACATGCAGGTAATCCCCAACCGTCCATTCCGTACCAGCAGCGTAGGGGGGGCGACAAGTGAAAGGAATTCAGAAACCGTGCTCAAAGCTGTCCAACAGGACTTCGGTAGTCAGACAATTCTTATAACTGGCAAGCCACAAGTGCATCATACTTACGACCACTGTCATCACCTTTAGACCCCAGATCCATGTTATCGTTAACTTTTCCCCACTTGAAACATCGGGAGACGGGATGAGCACCCCCGCAGGTGGAGCATTTGTGCTTGAAATGGCATGATACTCCCCATTTTTAATGACTGTCATTAAATTTACAACAACAGCCTGGCCTCTGTTGCTCGGCCGGTGAGGCAGAGGATCAACCCCACCGACACACCCAGGAAAGTACGAGAAACCACGTTGCTGTGGCGCCGAGCGGGTCATAATGGAGAGCCAGAGGCCAGTGTCCATCTGGTCCCAGAAAATTGAGGTGTGCACCGCCAACCGTTGACAGAATTGCTAGTCATACTTCCACCACCCCAGCCTGCCATATGTACAACAAGCGTTCCAAATGGTCTCCTAGTAGCAGAACAATGCGGAGCACTTCTGCGTACCTTTTCCCCCCAATGACACTAGCCAGTATGGAAAAAGCGAAGCTGACCATCCAAAAGGGAATCCCTGCACAATTGCGTCCCCTGTTCCCACTGATCAAAAAAAACAAAACCCTAACACCCGTCAGGAACCCCCCCAGCAAAGGACCCCCCGACTGCAATGAAGCCTTCCCAGATGCCCCGGGCTGTGCAGGCAGTCTTCTTGCGCCCCTGGTCCGCTGTCCATTGCCGGGGGCGTGCGTGAAAACTCGGGGGGAGCAGGCTGTGTGTCGGATGGGGCAGACACACAGGCCAGGGCTCCGGCAACGGGCCCGCGGCGCAGACTCAGGGCTTAAGCAAGCAGACACACGGGAGCACTGGCCCTTCCTAGTGCACCCTACAGGCGCTGTGGCCGCATGGGAGGCCCCAGCAGAGGCCTAGCTGCGGGGGTGGGGGACGCCCCAGCAGAGGCCTGGCCGTGGGGGGGGGGGGAAACCACACCAGCAGCCAAACTAGACTGGAGGTGAGCAAATTGCTACCACCATCCAGAGCAGCTGAAGCTCTGAGGGCAGACAGGATTGCTTCCACATCCATCCTCAAGCAGAAAGTTTCCAAAGGCCCAGGACAAACAGGAGCAAGAGTATGAGTGAGTTGTTTGCTGGCCCATCTCCCAAGAGGCACTGAGGTAAGATGATCCCTACATCACTCCCAAACACATAACCACTCCCATACACACATACAACCAATCACAAGCATCCATCCCCACACTCATACATGTGCACTTGTCCGCTTAGCTGTGCAATCTCCTTAGGGCCTCACCTGAAAGCTCCAGACCAGCAAACTGCTAATGCTTCAGCTTTTATAGAGGTGATCACAATTGCTGATGATCAATTACTCAAGGGCATTTGATTAGAAGCACCTGTCTGCTACTTACCCTATTAATTAAAATGGCAGCAATAAGGGTGTACTTAGTTTTTCGCACATGATTTCTCTATTTTATCTTTATTTTTGTTAAATAAATTATGTAATATGTCATGTATTGTTGTTCATCTGAGGTTGTATTCACCTAATTTTAAGACCTGCAAATGAACAGATGATTGTTATGTTCTGATATTTAAAACCATAGAATTCAAAGAGGGCGTACTCCCCTTACTCCTCCATGACTGTATGTATATAAAACATAAGAGTAACTGCCACTTTAGATAAATACAGAAACTATTTGTGTAATGATTTTTAGATCACATTTTGAAATCATGATAAGTATAGGATATTAGAAAATGTTTTAATATATTGCACAAAGCAATTGTAACATTGTATGCAATATGGAAATACAGTGAGGGAAAAAAGTATTTGATCCGCTGTTGATTTTGAATGTTTACCCACTAACAAGGAAATGATCAGTCTATAATTTTAATGGTAAGTATATGTTAACAGTGAGAGACAGAACATCATAAAAAAAAAATCAAAAAAAAATCCAGAAAACACAGGTCAAAAAAGCTATAAATTGATTTTCATGTCAATGAGTGTAATAAGTATTTGATCCCCAATCAAACAGCAAGATTTCTGGCTCCCAGGCGTCTTATAGGTAGGTAACGAGTTGATATAAGGAGCACTCTCTTAAAGGGAGTGCTCCTAATCTCAACTCATTTGTTGAGTGACAGACACCTGTCCACAGAAGCAATCAATCAGATTCCAAACTCTCCACCATGGCCAAGACCAAAGAGCTGTCCAAGGATGTCAGGGACAAGATTGTAGACCTACACAAGTCTGCAATGGGCTACAAGACAGCCCTACAACAGTTGGTGCTATTATTCGCAAATGGAAGACACACAAAATAACTGTCAGTCTCACTTGGCCTTGTGCTCCATGCAAGATCTCACCTTGTGGAGTTTCAATGATCATGAGAATGGTGAGGAATTAGCCTTGAACTATACAGGAGGATCGTGTTAATGATCTCAAGGCAGCTGGGACCATAGTCACCAAGAAACCAATTAGTAACACATTACGCCGTGAAATCCTGCAGCGCTCGCAAGATCCCCCTGCTCAAGAAAGCACATGTACAGACCCATCTGAAGTGTGCCAATGAAGAGCTGAATGATTCAGAGGAGAACTGGGTGAAAGTGTTGTGGTCAGGTGAGACCAAAATTGAGCTCTTTGGCATCAACTCAACTTGCCGTGTTTGGAGGAGGAGGAATGCTGCCTATGACCCCAAAAACATCATCCCCACCATTAAACATGGAGCTGGAAACATTATGCTTTTGGGGTGTTTTTCTGCTAAGGGGATAGGAGAACTGCACCGCATCAAAGGTACAATGGACATGTACAGTCAAATCTTGGGTGAGAACCTTCTTCCCTCAGCCAGGGCATTGAAAAGGGGTCGTGGATGAGTATTCCAGCAGGACAAAGACCCAAAACACACAGCCAAGGCAACAAAGGTGTGGCTCAAGAAGAGGCACATTAAGGTCCTGGAATGGCCTAGCCATTCTCCAGACCTTAATCCTATACAAAATCTGTGGAGGGAGCTGAAGGTTCAAGTTGCCAAACGTCAGTCTCAAAACCTTAATGACTTGGAGAGGATCTGCAAAGAGGAATGGAACAAAATCCCTCCTGAGATGTGTACAAGCCTGGTGGCCAACTACAAGGAATGTCTGACATCTGTGATTGCCAAAAGGGTTTTGCCACCAAGTACTAAGTCGAAGGGGTCAAATACTTATTTCACTCATTGACATGCAAATCAATTTATAAAACTTTTTTTTTTACTGTATTTTGTTGTTTTTTTTTGTTATTCTCTCTCTCACTGTTAAAATACACCTACCATTAAAATTATAGACAGATCATTTCTTTGTCAGTGGGCAAATGTTCAAAATCAGCAGGGGATCAAATACTTTTTCCCTCACTGTAAAACTTTGTTATACATTGTGTTTGTATCAGTAAATTTTACTTGTAAAACTCAAGGGTTAACTTTCATAATCGTTATGATTTTATTTCCATTAATTCATTCATTAACATTTGACATGGACATTGTCATTTGATTGGTTGTAATCACGTATAAAACACTTTTGTATATGACACAGTGTTGTGACGTTGCCTTGTTCACCATGAAAGTATATTGCGGAGTGCTGAGGGTTATTTCGATAGCTCTACTTTTTCAAATGGTACGCCATGATGTGGGTAATTTTCATTCTTAGACTGCCATACATCTCAAAGGCAACATAACCAATCACAACAAATCTAACTTTCCAAAACACTACAACACCTGTGCATTGGGGGTACTGTTGTACTCGTGAGATATGACTGAACACAAATATACTGATCATGTAACTTTCCAAACCACTACAAAATCTGTACATGAGGGTACTGTTGTACTCATGAGATATTACTGAACACAAATATATTACTGAAAACAAATATGAGTGTTTTAGAGCAGTAACATGCATAACGCGGATGATATTAATGGTGAAATGAGAGTTTATTTGTGGAAAAAATAAAATAAAAAAATAAATATTAATGCTAACTTTGACCAGGGTGTGTGACTAAGTAGCTACTAAAAAAGACTGGACATACCCAATTTTGAATATCCTGGGTAGTGATGTCCCGAACGGTTCGCTGAACGGTTCGCAAACTGTTCGCCACAGACTCATCCTTGAGTAAACTTTGACCCTCACAGTCAGCAGACACATTCCAGCCAATCAGCAGCAGACCCTCCCTCCCAGACCCTTCCACCTCCTGGACAGCTCACTAAGAATGCAGCTTCACAATGAATGTAAAATGGATGCTGTCTAGGAGGTGGGAGGGTCTGGGAGGGAGGGTCTGCTGCTGATTAGCTGGAATGTGTCTGCTGACTGTGAGGTACAGGGTCAAAGTTTACTCAATGATGAGTCCGTGGCGAACCGTTCGGGACATCACTAGTCCTGGGTTGCAAATCGTATGCCATTATGGGTGTAATTTTAATTCCTGGGCTGCCATACGGTCTTAAAGGCAACATTACTAATCTGGCAAATTTCAATGTGCAAAAACAAACAAAATGGGGAAAGCCCTATATTGGACCCTGTACATGAGGGGGAGGGAATACTGTTGTACATGTGAGACATCACTGAACACAAATATGTGTATTTTATTGCAGTAAAAGCTAACAGCATTGTGACATTCACAGTTAACATGCCATGCAGAACTTGAAAAATAACAAAATATGTTCATATAAAATTAAGTTTCATGTATAAATATTTGATGTGAAAGGACAACCCTATTTCCCCTGAACAAAATGATATAGAATACATGTTGGTGCACATAATATGAAAGAGGTGAATTATGGTTGAACAGATTTATAGTGCAAATTCCAGGTTTTGTTTTTATTAGAATGTGTACAATTGCCCCTGTCCTTAAGGTGTTAAGAGAATGATGTAAATTATTGTAATTATTATTATTTTTTAAATATATGGTCTATATCATGCATTAAAAGTGAGGATCACTTCCAGCATAAAAAGTCTGCTTTAATTCTTTATCTGCATTCCTTGCATTAGAGCTATGGGACACCTTATTGTGTTGCTATGTCAACAGTTTCTGTTCTTGATCTGTGCGATTTTTCTGAATGTCTGGATGACATTAAAACATGTTATCGGAATGGGAACTTTCCAGTGTCCTTCACTATACCATACATATGACATGTGCACTAATATTTATTTTCAAAAGATGGGCGAAAGGTAATTTCTGTTAGTTACTGTATCACTTTCTCATCTTGATCATTATAACAAGAAAAAAAATATATTCTTTAATGGGATATTTAATAAACATGGAATAAGAAAGAACAGGGTTACTTTGCCTAGCAACATTGTATCACCTAAATCATCCTGAAACATTTTTTGTCTTGTTATTTTTCATAAGCTCATGCATGTAAGCATCGTAAAGTATGTATATATATTTCACCCACGCAAACAAAATAGAACACATATAAAGCCAAGCCACAAACAAGGCTAGAGTAAGGCTAGGTAAGAATATTTTCTATTTATTGTCCTGACCTCATGGTGAGTAATACTAATGTTTAAGATAAAATATATGTTTTTTGCAACATGATTGTTAGGTGTGAAATAGGTGTCACACATATGGAATGCAGTACATATTTGGACTAACCCTCATATTATACCAGCAAGACGTTTCTATAGCAGATCAGAGATTTATTGGAAATGTGAAAAAATGACCTTCAAGAAGATGCCATCATGACTACTGGAGCTCCTTTTGTGTATATGTATGACTTTAGCCTCTTCATATATGTAAACCATCTATAGAAAGCTACTCAAAATCATGAATTGTCTTTTTATATTACAAATTGTCTTACATTAAATACTATATATATATATATATATATAGATTGTGAATACTATTAATTTACTAAGCAGTCTTATTCATTATTTATCGTTCATCACTTGTTAACTAATATACCTTCTATGCATAATATACATGAGTATAAACTGATAAATGATAACACAAGATATACTTACATCTAAAGAAATATGACTGTATATTTTATTGCATGTAATCATATCTTAATTGAGACAATTGTTACACAAGCTCACAAGACACTCTCTTGGTTCAGCATATAAATAATTTCCACAAGGGAATTAACCATAAAAACAGGATAATAATATTAACAGTCATGTTTATAGTGGTTTTCTCCCTGTGGAACGCAGTGTGCTTTACAAGTGTATATAAAGCATAGGGAGACGGAGCAGATAATGAAAGCAAAGATTAAATAATGTTAAATGGTCATTACAATTCTTAAATCCCTGATATACAGATAGAACTATCGGAGTTAATGATAAATATTTGAGCCTTTTTAAGTTTCCAATGATGGGGCCTCTGTAACTAAATAAGGGAGAGAAAACCGAAATGTGAGGTTAGCATGGTTGAGTGCACAAGAGGTTTCTTTTGTGTGCTTGCTGGGTGCAGAAGGAGTAAAAGACTTGCTGACTGGATGCCTAAGATGGAATGTAGAGTATTAATGTAGACACCAGCCCCAGATAATATGGACCCTGATTGTTTCGGGCTACAAAGCTAAGATAGTCTGTCATAAACTAGATACACCATTTGATGAGTAGCCAATGGAGAATATTCTGGTGTTTTCTGATATGAACATGGTTGATTGGTTAGTAACCTGCCTTCTGTATTTTATACCATACATACAGTGAGGGAAAAAAGTATTTGATCTGCTGCTGATTTTGAACTCTTGCCCACTGGCAATGAAATGATCAATCTATCATTTTAATGGTAGGTGTATTTTAACAGTGAGAGACAGAATAACAAAAAAAAATTAAAAAAATTCCAGAAAAAAAAAAAAAACGCATGTCAAAAAAGTTATAAATTGATTTGCATGTCAATGAGTGAAATAAGTGTTTGACCCCTTCGACTTAGTACATGGGGGCCAAACCATTTTTGGCAATCACAGAGGCAGGGCCGCCATCAGAAATTGTGGGGCCCCTAACACAGCTCAAGGTCTGGACCCCCGGGTGCCCGCCTCCAAATCCCGCCCACAGGAATACACACACAAAATGGCATTCTTACTGATATACATACATACATAGATATATACATACACACACACACAGACATATATACATACTGACACACACACAAACACACACACGCATACTGACATACACAGACATATATACATACTGACAAACAGTCATATATACATACCGACACACACAAACATACTGACATATACACACACCTCATTTATTACCACCCTCCTCTTACCTTTAAGTTGCAGAAGGGTGGCTGGGGATGATGGGAGTGGATGCCTCTGGTGTGGTGTCCTGTCCTCTCCCCGCGCGGAGTAAGCTGGGAGGAAGTGAACGGCCGTCACTTCCTCCCAGCAGCACTTGTGGTGTAGCCGCAATTTTTTTAAAGGGGCCCGGTCGCGCAATTACACGTCCGCAGATGCACCTACGGCAGTTTCGCTGCTCCACGTGAGGCCCGGGTGGCCGGGCCCCCTGGGCCCACGACATCCCTTATGGTTGTCTCCCACTGGTGGCGGCCCTCCACAGAGGCCTGACGTTTCTTGTAGTTGGCCACCCGGTTTGCATACATCTCAGGAGGGATTTTGTCCCACTCCTCTTTGCAGATCCTCTACAAGTCATTAAGGTTTCGAGGCTGACATTTGGCAACTTGAACCTTCAGCTCCTTCCACAGATTTTCTATGGGATTACGGTCTGGAGAATGGCTAGGCCACTCCAAGATCTTAATGTGCTTGAGCCACTCCTTTGTTGCCTTAGCTGTGTGTTTTGGGCCATTGTCATGCTGGAATACCCATCCACAACCTATTTTCAATGCCCTGGCTAAGGGAAGGAGGTTCTCACCCAAGATTTGACTGTACATGTACCTTTGATGTGGTGCAGTTGTCCTGTCCCCTTAGCAGAACACCCCCAAAGCATAATGTTTCAACTTTCATGTTTGATGGTGGGGATGGTGGTCTTGGAGTAATAGGCAGCATTCGTCCTCCTCCAAACACAGTGAGTTGAGTTCATGCCAAAGAGCTCGATTTTGATCTCATCTGACCACAACACTTTCACCCAGTTCTTCTCTGAATCATTCAGATGTTCATTGGCAAACTTCAGACAGCCTGTACATGTGCTTTCTTGACACTGCAGCATTTTAGTCCTTCACAGTGTAGTGTGTTACTAATTGTTTTCTTGGTGACTATGGTCCCAGCTGCCTTGAGATCATTAACAAGATCCTCCAATGTAGTTCTGGGCTGATTCCTCACCATTCTGATGATCACTGAATCTCCACGAGGTGAGATCTTGCATGGAGCACCAGACCAAGAGAGACTGATAGTTATTTTGTGTTTCTTCCATTTACGAATATTTGCACTAACTGTTGTCACGTTTTTACCTAGCTGTGTGGTGATGGTCTTGTAATCCATTGCAGACTTGTGTAGGTCTACAATCTTGTGCCTGACATCCTTGGACAGTTCTTTGGTCTTGGCCATGGTGGAGAGTTTGAAATCTGATTGATTGCTTCTGTGGACAGGTGTGTTTTATACAGGTAACAAGCTGAGATTAGTAGCACTCCCTTTAAGAGAGTGCTCCTAATCTCAGCTCATTACCTGTATAAAAGACACCTGGGAGCCAGAAATATTGCTGATTGATTGGAGATCAAATACTTATTTCACTCATTGACAAGCAGATCAATGTATAACTTTTTTGACATGTGTTTTTCTGGATTTTCTTTTTTATTATTCTGTCTCTCACTGTTGAAATACACCTCCCATTTAAATTATAGACTGATCATTTCTTTGTCAGTGGGCAAACATTCAAAATCAGCAGGGGATCACATACTTTTCCCCTCACTGTAGTTAGATTTATTACACTAGGTATACTATCATGCACTATATTTATACAATGTATTATAAGGGCAGTTTCCATAATGATCTTAAAGATAACCCTCCAGATAGGAGTTCGCCTATTCTTTAGGCCATGGGTCGTCAACCTGGTCCTAGTGGGCATTTCAGGATTCCAGGTGGGCGGTAGGGATTTCAGAGATTGGGTGGGCGGGAGGGCGAGTGCGAGCCGGCGGTACCCCTGTGACCGGGTACTGCCGTCACTATTTGCGGCCCTGGCCCGCGTGGCAAACCGCCGGGGCCGCCGTCCAAGGGGTCCATCGGGTGGACCATGTTGTCATGGCCACCCGATGGATGTGGATTGAGAGGGGGCCCGGTCAGCGCTTTAACAGCGCGACTGGGCCCCCTGTTATTACATCACACGCTGGGAGGAAGTGACAGCGCGTCACTCCTCCCAGCTTACAGACCGCGTGGGAGGAAGACCAGGGAGTCAGAGTGGGAACTCTGACTCCCATGCACCTGAGCCACCACTGGACCCCAGGGAAAGTCACCCTCCTGCACCTAAAAGGTAGGAAACAGGAGGGTGAATAAAATATTTTGTGTGTTTGTTTGTGTGTGTCTTTGTATGTATGTATGTCTTGTGTGTGTCTATGTATGTATGTGTCTATCTCTATATATGTGCGTCTTGTCTTTGTATGTGTCTTTGTATGTATGTGTACCTGTCTGTATGTATGTATGTATGTATGTATGTGTGTCTGCATGTATGCCTGTGTTCTAGTGGGCTACCTAGCTAAGCCTTCCTACTGGGCATAAGGAAGGTTAAAAAAAAAAAAAAAAAGGGGGGGAGGGGAATTAAAGAGGGAGATGAGATGAGCTGACGCACAGATGAGAATCCTGCTTTGGAAGTGACCATGAATAGCCTCAGTCAACTATATTGCTTCTTTAACTTTCTATAGCAGAGTTGAGTTTATGCCATAAATCCTTGGAATTATGGTTCACTTACCATCTTTTATTATAAAACACAATCTACCAAACGACAACTCACATATACCCTTTCTGTGAAGCTTGAATACAGCATGCAAAGTTGTACTAACATACATAGCTCGAAAGGGTTAACTGGTTCAAAGCTTAGCTTCTAATAACATGCATTTCCAGATGAAGAACAAAAAAGCTTAATCGGGATCATATTAAAACCAATGCACCCCCTCAATAACCCTAAATTAGATTTAAGCTGTGCAGGAGATAGTCCCTAAAACTATCGCACAGGAAATGTGAAACAAAGCATAATAAGATAAAACAGACTGACAGACAGACATTATGCTTTTTTATGTATCTTCATGGTTGCCCTCTCCCACCAGTCTGCAATGTTGGTCTCCTAGCAGCTCAGCTCACATTGCTCTCAGTGGCTCATTAATGTCAGGAATAGAGTTACCCTAACACGCAAACCAATAAGTAAAGGTACAGGTTCTGGTCCTTAGAATGGCCGGGTTAGTGCCTGAAGCAGATACATGAAATATCTGCAAGCAGACAGAGAATAAACAAGCAGAGGTCAGAAATACACAGAATCGATAGCCAGGCCACGATCAGGATAACAGAGAGCAAGAATAGTCACACAATCTGAGGTCAGATAACAGGAAACCCAATACACAGTACAAACACAGTCACAGGTAACAAGAACCACGACAGGGCAAGGAAACAAGGACAACCAGGAAGTAAGTATATATATATATATATATATATATATATATATATATATATATATATATATATATATATATATATATATATATATATATATATATATATATACACACACATACATATACACATACATACACACACCCTATACTGGGGAGTGATTGGTCACAGAGGACCATGATGTCACAGGTGCGACACATGTATACATTATCAAAAAGCGACACATGGGGTGCCACTATAAAAGGAGACTAATGGGAGGGGTCCAAGTCATAAATTATGTCATAAGGAGTCACCAGGAAGCTAGGGATGAGTGGGTGTGCTTCAGAACTTGTAACATTAATTGGCTTGCTCCTTAATTGGCTTGCTACTTATAAATAAACATTTTCCAATATCTAACTTGTTATTTTAACATTGTTTTACATTATAGAATTATTAGTAAATATTTAAAACGGTAGTATTTAACTCACTTTACTGTTTGTTTAATAGTATCTATTAGACTTGGAGATTAATTTCAGAGTGAAATGCAATTCGCCCGAATTCTGACTGATCAGGTGATCAGATGAACTTCCAATCTTTGACCAGCCACATAGCAGAATCTCGGAGAAACCAGAGAAAAGGGGTGACGGAATGGAAAAAAAGGCTGGTTTTTTTTGGTTGGGAGCAAATAAGCAGCTTAATTTCCCCATGAATGAATAGGAGGGCTGCCTAATCATGGGGGGCTGGATCTCCTGTCCAGTCAAAGGTAGAAAAAAAAAAAAAAAAATGCTTGATGGTTAGGGGACGGGCACTAAAAGTTGATATTAATTCACAGATTAAAAAAAGTGACCCAAAAGAAGGTAAAAATGTAGGTGCAATAAAACTATACATCTAAGCAGGATTTATCCAGACGCTGATTTCAGCAAATGAGGTTGACAGACCAGCCGTTATCCTGTGTGTTTACCCTTGATGTGCCTGAGTGGGAGATAGCATAAGTCATTGATTCTAGTGTAAGCCTAGCTTTAGCATTGCGCTTTATCTAGCATCTAGTACTGAATTGTCATTCATACTAGTGTGAAACTATTTTAACAATGTACAGTTGCTAAAGTTATTTTTTGTTAACTGTTTGGGGGGAGAAAATAGTTTTGGGGTGTCATGGAAAAAAAAATGCTTTTGTCTTGCCTGATTCTTTAATTCTACTGTGAGACTAGCTTACCAATAAACAGTTATTTAAAGTATTTTTTTTGTAAACTAAGAAAGATAGTCCTTTTTTCCTGGACTTTATTCAGTCCAGTATGTCCTGCATGGCTGGATTTCCCATTAAGCAGAGTAGGCACCTGCCTAAAGGACACTAGGGGGCACCTGTTTACAACACTTATAACGTGCCTTTTTTGAGCGTAAATAGGTTGTTTGGAGAGAAGTACCAGGGGCTTTTGTCAATCTCCTCTACAGTCCAATCAGCCTTATTAGCAGTCATGCAGGAGCAGTTTTACAGGGTATACAACTCAGTGCTGTTCCAGTCCCTCCAGTGTCTGTATGTGAGAATCGACAGGAAGTGGAAGGTATCATTATTCATCTGCCCACTAGTAACCTCTCACACAGGAAATACCTTACAGGAGGAGCAAAGACAACATTCAGTGATGTCCATTGAATAACAACCTCTGCAGCCAGGGCCGCCATCAGGGGGTGACAACCATAACGGTTGTCGTCACGGGCCCGGCGGCCCTGCGGGGCCCGGCCGCCCAGGCCCCACATGTAGCGGCGGAACTGCCGCCGGTGCAGTTCCATCGGGGCCCGCCGCTGATGGGGCCCCGCACCCTTAGGGCCACCCGATGGGCCCCATATCTTCAGGGGCCCGGTCAGCACTGTGGCCGTGATATAGCGCGACCGGGCCCCTTTAAAAAAAAACAAAAAAAAGCCGCAGCGTCACTTTCTCCCAGCTCACTCCACGCGGGAGGAGCACGCGCCCGGCAATGAAGAGGGAGAGCTAGCCGACTCCCAGTACCATCAGCCCCATCCACCCTCCTGCAAAGACAAGGTAAGAAACAAGAGGGTGTCTGGAAAATGAGCTGTGTGTGTGTGTGTGTGTGTGTGTGTATGTGAATGTATGAAAGTCAGTCAGTGTATGTATGCCATTATGAATGTGTGTATGTATGGATGTCAGTGTCGGGTATGAATGTATGTCTGTATGCATGTCATTATGTGTGTCTGTCTGTCTGCCAGTATGAATGTATGTCTGTATGAATGTATGTATGCCAGTATGAATATATGTCTGTATGCCTGTCATTATGTGTGTATGAATGTCAGTGTATGTATGTCTGCATATCTGTATGTATGCCAGTATGAATGTCTGTCTGTAGGTCATTATGAATGTGTCTGTAGGTCATTATGCATGTGTGTCTGTATGTTAGTATGTGTCTGTCACTATGTACGTCTGTATATGTGTGTAGGTCTCAGTATGTATGCCTATATGCGTATCAGTATGTGTGTGTGTGTGTGTGTGTGTGTGTATCTGTGTATGTGTGTGTATTCCTGTGGGCGGGATTTGGAGGCGGTCTCTGTGGGCGGTTTTGGAGGCAGGCCCCCAGGGGCCCAGACCCTGTGCTCAGTTAGGGGCCCCAAAATTTCTGGTGGCGGCCCTGTCTGCAGCTAATATCACCAATCTGGTCTACAGAAGACATAGTAGGGTGAGTACTTGTAAATAACTCAAACTCCAGCACACAAAGCCTACACATGAAAATAAACACCTTATGTAACAGTCACCTGGGGACTTATGTAACAGTTTACCAGGAGTTGGAGCCCAGTTGCAGGAGATGGCACGAGGAGGAGGTAAAAATCAGAAGCGCAGTACAGATTAAGGGGAAATCCAAAGGCAGAATCAGATGAGAAGCAGAAGTCAGGGCTGGCAGCAGAGTAACGTAGTCGGTAAAGCATGCAGAGGTCAGAGTCCAGGAAATCAGTCAGTAGCAAAGCAGAGATCCGACAGGAAACACCAAACAGGCAAAAATGACCAGATACTAGGTTTCAGGAAGGGCTGGCTTTTACAGCCTGCTAATTAGGTGCAGCTGACCCTAATTGGAAAAGGGCTGCAGGTGGATCATTGCTGCTTAATCCAGGCAAGGGGTCAAGAAGCAGAAAAATGCAAACAGAAACTGAAGCCCCCTGGTGGATATCATGGCAGAGAACCTGACTGGGATGCTGGAGCTGTGAATTCAAACCCAGCCAGGTCTCTTAAAGGGGCAGTTACAACTTGCAGTTACAATCTGCAGTGTTTGGGCTGTGCCGTAACAGATAATGCTTTCCGTCACTCCTGTGGGATCCTCTCAGGAACTTTCATCTGTTATTGCTTCAGGATTGTCTTCCTGTGTGGCTTGGGGGATTTCAAAGGATCCTGGGTAATCATTGGTCACATCGCTGGATTACTTGGGCCCCTGGACCTCAACATAGTTACACCGGTGCCTTGGACTTGAAGCAATAGTTTTCTGAATTCAGTCTCTCACATCTAGATCTAAGAGTCTATTTTGTGAGGGTCATCATAGTCAGAGCTTGCGCAGTGAAGCCAGCACATCAGCATCATCAGGTGGGGCAGTGCCAGGGTTGAGGAAGAGAAGCAGGACTAAGAAGAGGCTTCACACCTATGAAGGTGGGTGTATGGTCGCAGTAGAACAGTTGGCAAGGAGGTGAGTACGCTTGAAAACTCTATGAAGCTTCATAGCTTAAGTAAAAAAACAACTATTTTCTGCAGTTTTAAAGCTGCAGGGAGATATTTGAGTAAAACTGAATTTTTACCTACATGTTCAGTTTAATTTATTTTAAAAAAACACTTTTTTTTATTAAAATAGACGTGCATGGAAAAAGTATAAGGTTATATACTAATACAGATCAACAATAAAATAATCCAAGACAAGCTCTTCAAAAGAAGATTAATACAAAAAATCTATAGCGGTGATACCTAAAATCAATGCGCCTTAGGAATGTGTGCCTAAAATTCTGTTTCCAGTAGGGATTGGCAGCTGCTTACTGGGAGAAGAACAATGGGTTGTGCATCCAGGAGAATTTTGCCATTACTCTCATTGATATTTCCTGCTGCTTTTTAGGGGCATTCTATATTTAACGTTCGCTTCAATTACAAGGTTTAAAGAAAATAGTTGATGGCTCTTTAATTCCTCCAGGGTGAAATCATAATTAATTCTTTATCTGCATTCCTTGCTGGATAGCTGTAGGATGCCTTATTATGTTGCCATGTCTACAGTTGCTCTTATTGATTTGTGCTGGGTTTTTTTTTTTCTAATGCAAAAGACATCTGGACAAAATGAAAACAGGTTATCTGAATGGAAACTCTGAAGTGTACTTCAACTAAGAAAGGTAGGCGAACATTGTACCTTGCATAAGATGCATGTACAAATAAAATACGCATTATGTACAACAGATAAGCAAAAGGTCATTTCTGCTTTCGTTACTGCAACACCTTCTCACTTATTGGACATAATAAGCGTGGAAACAAGATATGTTCTTTAATGGATCATTAACCCAAGAAGGAACACAGAGAGAAAAATAGGATTCTTCTGTGTAGTCATTTTGTTACAATGATTGCACATCTACTGACTGATTGATTTAGAGTTCTGACCCAACTAACTCTATCTCTTCACAACGGTAAATAATTGCAAACAATGAAAATGAGACATGGGTTGTAATAATACTACAGGTAGAAAGAGGCAATGCAAAGTTATCTTGTGTTGATACATGAATCAGAAGGATACTGCAATGATGTGCTGGTTTGCAGTGCCTAAGTGCATTTTAACAAGGAAAGGGTTAGGACTCCTTGCAAAAAGATTAGCACTATTTCAGGGGTCAGTTAAGAAATGCGGATGATACTTTCAGGAGCTCTCCCATAGGAAGGAAGACAAGGCAACGGAGAGTAAAAGAAAGGAGAGCTAAGGTCAGTAGACAAGTATAGCAGAAGTTGCTAATAGCATTAAAAACATGAACCAAAACAAGCACTCCAACAGTGATGTGGACTGGATGTAAACATTATAATGGTATTGGAATAAAATGTGAATTGCTTTGTAAGATTATAATAAAATAAGGTGTAAGACACAAGTGAAACACAAATACACATTGGTGTACTTATATACTCCAGTATAGGCCTTGATTTAATATTTTTGGATACATTTTCTAATTATTTAGTATTTTTGGATAAACTTTAAAAATGCTATAATACTTAGAAAATTAAATTCATGTTTCGATCTTTTTTATATACTGTTTTATTTTTTAGATATTATAATTAATTTTTTAATATGTTAATATTTTGAAATATCTTTGTTTTCACTCTAATGCAGGGGTTCCCAATTAATTTTTCCCCTAGAACCCTTTGACATAGTGTATCAACATTGTGTTTTGGGACAATTAGGTACATTAAACTTTAGAAGAAGTGAATTGTGTTAACAGTCAATTTGACATCAAAGTCTTTTATAATATATTAACTTAATTGTGCTAGAATTAAAGGGACACTATAGTCACCAGAACAACTACAGCTTATTGAATTTATTCTGGTGAGCAGAATGATTACCTTCAGGCTTTTTGCTGTAAACACTGCTTGTTTCAGAGAAAATGCAGTGTTTACATTACAGCCTAGTGATAACTTCACTGGCCACTCCTTAGATGGCTTTTAGAGATCCTTCCTGGGTCATGGCTGCCTAAAATGCATCCAAACATTCAGTATCTCCTCCCTCTGCATGCAGACACTGATCTTTCCTCATAGAGATTCATTGATTAAATTCATCTCTATGAGATGCTGATTGGCCAGGGCTGTGTGTGAATTGTGCTGCCTCTGTCCCTGATCTGCCTCCTTGTCAGTCTCAGCCAATCCTATGGGGAAGAATTGTGATTGGATCAGGCTAGCACTTCTGATTACGTCAGCAGACTGCTTGTTTTTCGGAGGAAGACAGGGCAGAGCCAGCAGCTTCAGGCTTGAATACAGTAAGATTTTTACTATATTTATGGAGGCATGTGGGGCCCAGGGGGGCTAAATGGTGGTTTTAACAATATTGGGTCAGGAATACACGTTTGTGTTCCTGACACTATAGTGATCCTTTAATTTAAAAAAAATTCTCATTATTCCCTATGGTATGTAGGTAATAGACTTGTGTATTTGGTCTCAGTGTTTTGTTCGTATTTTTGGTTTATCAAATCCTTTTTTCCCATAACGATCGCATGGGCAAAATTCTTCCAAAGTAAAATGCCATATTTCTTTCCCATGATTGAATTTGAGCCAAATTATTTTTCATGCACAACTCTAGCAGATATATCTAAATGAACGTGAGCATAAATCATGCATATTTTTTTTTAACAGTTTTGCATTTAAAATATATGCAGACAACACTAGACAAAATATATTTAAACTTATACATTAAATTAGAACTAAATTAATAATGCAAAGGAGCAGAAGATCCTCTATTATTGCTCCCACTATGTTTTTTTGCACAACTCCTGTTAATCTCATTTACCAAATGGAGTTAGGCCACTGATGCGTCAATGATGTTCTCAAGCATGCAAGAGAATACAACATGTGCCTTACAGAAAATTATGTAAGAAGGATCTTTCTGTAATTGTGTATCTTATTTACATTGTATCCAATTTCACATTTTCTGAGAAGATGCCGTTTCTGTGGGATATTTACTGTTTTTGTAACATATAGTTTTTTTGTGTTTCTAACCTTAGAGTGTTTCCTTACCAATACAGATTATTGGACCCCCTATAAATTTTAATGAAACCTATGGCCACTACTCCATCCCGAATGAGAACATCAGAGTTCTGACCAGCACAGAACATGGGCACACTGGGCGTATGCCCAGGGGCCCCTATGCTAATAGACTAGCCAACTTTTCAATATATTATTCTTGGAGATTTATTCAGAACATCCACACCCTCTTTATTAAAGTGTTCAGATGGGCTAATCACCTCAGTACCCGCTGTTAACTGCTGACCTGGTAAGGCATGTTTAGAAGGGTTGTGAGGCACACCTACCAGAAGCCCACCTAAAACAAATAAGCCACATAATGTTCATCGTTCAAACAGTAACGAGCAAAAAAATACTCAAGCAAAACCCCAATTCTCCATTATGTTTTGATTTCCAACCCTAACCCTAATTCTAAAATTTTAAATTTAGGTTTAGGGTAAAAATTTGCATATGGGTTTCTTAACAATTCCAATTATTTACATAGATCCAGCATATTCTGCAATAATAGGTAAACAAGACAAACCTTGAAACCTAACAAAACACATTTGACATAAGGGAACAGTAGGTGAAGAGGGCACTGCCTAAACAAGCTTACAATTTCAAGGACATCATTCTAATTTTAATAAAAATGTTACCCTATCTTGACCCTATCCCTAGTGTAAGTGACAGAGCTGTAGTGACACAAAACTGTGCAAATTGTCTTAATTAAATCATCACAATGTAGTTTTTTTAACAAGAAATTTGTCATAAACAGGGTCATTTCATATTTCTTAGTTTAAAACCACTAGTGAACATCTAACAACTACCATTAGAAGACAGACTAAATGTAACAGATACTGGGTAGACTGGTGTCAGGCTTGACGACCAGAGGTGAACCTGCAATTGTATTTGGCCCTTCTCCTTGTCTGCAAGGGTTCCATGGAGCAATATCTAGGAGTTCTTCTCCCAACTCCACAACCCTCAGCCAGTTACTCAAGGGGGTATCGAAAAGATCTTTTTCCTCAAACAACAGATAAGACTTACAGGGTGACTCACTAAAGCGACTCTTCAAAGTGAATATTACATTTAAGACCAGAGTAGCCAAACTAATAGCATAGATAAATTAGAGTTTTTTTCAAGATCAGCTATTTTGACCTTAAATTGGAATTTCACTTCAAATTCTTACCTTAGTGAATATCCCTGTGAGTGAAGGGCAATGGGAAGCCAAAGGAAGAGCAATGCATATTATAATGAACGGGTCATCTGTTTCTTTATTTAAACACAAAGGGGGTTTAAAACATAACAAACAATAACAGTGGCAGGAATTGGGATTGCAACCAATAACAATAACAGGTTTAATGAAATTATATCCACCTCTGGTGAGAGAGTGTCTAAACATCACTGACTCAAAGTGGCAGGCTGTACTGATTACATTATACTTACAAAGAAGTGTACAACCTAATACACTGATTTTAGAACGTAACATTCCATCAGTATTAACCACCTGTATTCCACTGTATTAACTGTATTTCAGTTTGGGTCACAGCCATTGCATCTCCAGAATCCAGATTCAGTAACAACAGAGAGTACACAGTCTCTAGGAAGGAGGCTGGCCATGTAGTCTCTGTTCAATTGGCACCAGGTGATGTGGGCAGCCATTGTAAGGTGGTGAAGCTTCCATTACACTAAAAACCTATGAAATTCATGAATTCCTCGTAGTAAAGACATGCCTGAATTACAGACATCTGTTTAAATCTATAAATATTTTTTCTATACATTTGTAACGAACGCTGGTATTTTGTATAACCGTTCGTTCATATGCTCCCGAACTGCTAGGGACTTAGTGATTATAGCCCGCAGTCCGGAGAGCTGATTCGTACGTTCCCAAGAATCAAAGTGCAGCATGAAAGTAAATTCAGCGGTTCATCAGTCACATACCCAAACATCAGCCTAGACTAGATAAAGGGTACAACAGGAACGGTTTTATTCAGACCAGATGGCTGTCTTTTATGCAATTCATGAGTACAGTATACACGCCCAGAAAAACTCCCACAACACGCCCACGAAATTCGGAGTCACTGTGACTCTGCATAAAATACAAAATATTAAAAGTACATAACAATACACACAAAATATATAGGAACACCCATAAATGTCATATCCCCGGATATGCTGGATCTGAGCGCCTAAGTTGTCCAGCTATCGCTCAGATTCCACGAACACAGCCGAATCACCACCGGGGTAAAGTTTTGACTGACCACTCATGAGGTGTCTGTCTGAAATAGTTCCATAGTTTATGTGGTAGCGGTTGGTCAATTTAGGGAGTTCCAAACTGAACAAAACAACGAACGGTTCCCCTGGCTTATAGGTAGGGTTTGATCACCTTTTCCATGGGAACAAACCTACCGAACAGTGCTCTTCTGGCTTGTCTTTGAAGAGAAGTGGTGTTTGCGGGGTCGAGTGTTCGACTTGGAGTTCCAGACATTCGATGACCAAGTCCCGCTGCCTCATTTCGTGCGACAAGATGGCCAATGTTTTCTCCAGCGTGTGTTGTTCAGTTAAACGAATGGTGGCCACACAGGGAGAGCACTAATTCCTGTGGTTTTCTTTGAAAACCCAGGGGGTGATCGGTGTTCAGTAAATTCATCTACCGAATGCAGAAAAACTAATTTTGGGAACCAAAGTATGTAGGTTTGTCACATTATTTTAGCAATTAATTAACAAATGCATTCACTTTTTTCCCATTCTTTATTTCTGCAAAAACATCAATTGAAATTGACCATGGTTAACAAGAAAAATACATGTCTATAGGGTACAGTAGGCATGTGTAAATTGCAATAAAGTGTCTCAAAATGCATCTAAAATTAACCTTTTGCCATATAATTAACCTTATATAACTAATATGTTTTATTTTGTGAATGTAATGAATGGTAAATTCATCAGGAAAAAATAAGGGCAAAAAAATCCAAAAGAGAAATAAAAGGTGGTGGAAAGACAGATTATTTTTGTGCTGTACAGAAAAGGCAAGAAAAGGTAATTTATATAGCTCCAGCTTATTCCGCAGCACTTTACAATAAAAGGGGAATTTACCAAATGAGACATTAACAAAATGTAACAGGAACAATAGGTAGTTGAGGACCCTGCTCAAACGAGCTTACAGTCCAGAGGAGGTGGGGTATAAAAACACAATAGGAAGGGTATTTTTTTTTAAAGTATCCTAATAATCTCGTAGAATAAAAATAAACAACCTCCATTTCGGTCTTTTTAGCCAATCACTCCAAGGCATAGAGAATGCTGCGGTTGTTTTCTATCGAAATCTAGAAGATATTTAGAGACTCTCTTGTCTACACATTTAGTTTAGGATCTCACCTTCCATATAGTTTCTCCACTGTGACAACTATGGTCTTTTATGTTTTAACGTTGTTTTATAGAAACTATAAGTGGATGTAATTTATTATTTATAGTATATATTCCCTTTCAAAGGAATTACCATACTGGATATATATTTGAAGAGGAAAGATTATGTGTGTGCAGCTTAGAATGCAGCCTCAGTTTTTAAGGCAGTTTAATACAAATGGAATTTCCCAGGTTGCTCTAACATATTTTATGTATATTGCTTTCTTAATCTTGTTTAATTATGTTCTCATTTGAAACTAGACTTTAGCCATATG
The DNA here is from genome assembly GCA_933207985.1 of Pelobates cultripes. NCBI lineage: Eukaryota > Metazoa > Chordata > Amphibia > Anura > Pelobatidae > Pelobates > Pelobates cultripes. Next base: position 45,826,712 of record OW240922.1, on the reverse strand, counting down.
GCACATTTTGTATGTTTTTTTTTTTTTTTTATGAATTTGTGTGTATTTGGGGTACTGCAATCTCTGTGCCTTTAATAAATCCTGTATTCCCGACTTGGGAGAGGGTATAAAGACACTAACATGGCACTAATCTTGAGAGAGCCCACTTCAGAGGGGCAAAACGCGTTGATTGTGCCCGCCAAGCCATTCTGAACTTTTAATCAGCATGTGAGGTACTGCTTTCCAGCGGTCAGTGGAGTTGGCGTTGTTCCAGGACTCCGGCTCGAGTGCACACAGCAGTCGATATCTCTCTGTCAACGGACCAGTAACTTCAGAGTGTATTGCTGGATAAAACTTACTATGTGCTTTTACAGTGGGACTTGAAGACAAGCACCACATCGATATTGTGTAAGAGTTCCTAGAAGGGGAATTTGGGATGTTTTAAATAAATATACAGTATTACACTATGCTGCCATTTTTTGTAATTTAAGGTGGATACAATATAACTTTGAAGTTACACAGAGGTGGATACTGATCAAGCACTATCGGATAGAAATGTGCAATTCGTTTTGGTCTGAATGTAAATTCGGACGAATTTCGGCAATTCGGACATTCAGAAGTACGGAACCGAAGTGCCAAGTGCCAACGTACTGAATTTCGGAAGTGACGAACCGAATTGTTGAAATTATGAATTTTGGAAGTGCCGAAGAGCTTCAGATTTCTGAAAAGTGGCAAAACAGGAGAGGGAGAGAAAATTAAGGGAATGATGACAGGAATCTAACCCTTACCCTAATCCTACCCCTAACCCAATGCCGAACCTTTCCCCTAACCTAACCTAACCACAACCCAAACCCTAACCCTAGTAGGGTTAGAGGTAGGGTTAGGGGTAAGTTTAGGGTTAGGGATAGGGGTAGGGTTAGGGAATTGCTGATGTCCAGAATTCCCAAAGTGCCAAAGTCCGTAAGTGTCGAATTGCCGAAGTCCAGAATTTCTGATGTGCTGCACCGAAGTGCCAAAATGCTGAATTGCCGAATATTTCTTATCTAGGGGTATATCAACTAAGCGCTGACACTTCAGTTTGTATTTTGTAAGAAAAAAGTCATCAATGCATAAAGGATTCATACATAACTGGTGCAAATTAAAGTGGATACAACAATGTTTACACATAAAACCATTGATTCATGCATGAATACTAAAAAACGACTTCCTCAAAATCCAGTTTCACGGTGACTGAAATAATTTGATGGAATGATATCTAATGCATTCACATGGCTCGGATGGCATTGTCTCTGATCTGTTCAAGAATGTTTTGATTTCTGTACATATATTAGAGGATACAAGCCTCACAAGTGATGCTTTTTCCATCCTTGCAACAAGATGCTAGGCAAATACTATTATGATTAGCAAATCTATGTATTTAAAAGTCATTAGATTTACACAATGTATAGATGGAATTATATGCAGATGAATTCAGGATTATGCCACACTTTTGCACTATTATGTTTTTAATGAATTGATCACTATTGTTTGTGTCCTACTGAAACTTCCGGTTAGTAGTGGTCTCCACTTTCAGTTTTTCGTCACATAGTTGATAGCTTTTGCACATGCGCAATAGGGAAATTCAATGCAGCCAACAAAACATTGTAACTAAATAGCAACAATTTAAACTCCCTCTGACTTCTACAGTGACCTACTGTGGTTCTTGTTAGGCCTTTTGGATGTTAATTCATTTGTGGTGGATGTTTGTTTGAGTCTGGCCTTCCTCACCGTTCCCCTTTCTCTAATTGTAAATCACTGCAGAATATGTTGGCACTGTAGAAATACTACTACTGCTAATAACAATGGTTTTGGCTCTGATCAGTACTCGTAGAACTGTCTGCTCTGGTATTTTTCATCTCTGCCTGGCACTTAGTCTGTTTCTGATTATGTTTTTTCCATTCTTATATTTTGCCTCATCTGAGGCTATCACATTAAACATCAGACATTGCCATCTTAATTGTGATAAACAGTTTTTTTTTTTTTTCTTACAGCTTTCATTAGAAACCCTTTGTAATTAAAGAGGCAGTGTCGGTTTTAGGGACCTTATTTGCAAAGATCCCCAAGGCGTCATGTGTACTAACAAGGTAACATGCGGGGCAGAAGGGGAAAGCTATATATTCGTACCTTAAAGGAACACTGGATTCACTATAACTGTGTCACCTTATTGAAGTTGTTATAGTGCTATAAATATGCCTTCTTGCTCCTATCCTCTACTTAGTTCTATAAATATTAATACCTCCAAGTTCTCTGATTCAGGTTGCCGGGAATGATACTTCCCAACTCTCACACTCATTCGTACCATGACGTCAGCTTAGCCTAGCGAGCTGTTATTAGTGGTCATGGGCCTGTGCTTGTCAAGAATGAATTCCTCCAAGGTGCTGTGCTCCATTTCGCAACACGCAGTATCACTTATCATTCACAGTCTCCCTCTGTTAGTTTTGTCCATTTGTCGGCTGAAATGCTGATGATAGCAACTACAAAGTAGGCGGAATGTGAGCAGCGAGCTGAGCTGCCAGTCAGCTTGTTACCTGCGAACATGAACCCCATGCACATGTGCAGTATAGCATTCACTGCTTCTCAGAGAGGAGCATTGTGATCAATGTTTTTCTATGGGAAGTATTTGACGTCATCTTACTTGATGCCAAAAAAGGAAGAGAGCAGACTGCTGCGATGGGACTGCTGTCAACACTGGAATAAAGATAAATAAATAATTATTTTCTCAAAATGTGATAGGTAAAGGGATGCAAAACAATACATAATGTTTAATACAGATTAATTATTAAAAAAAAAAAAAAACTAAAAAACAATAAATTTCACAGTGCAGTGTTCCTTTAACCTCTCAATCCACAGTCCTGCTTTTTTTTTCTTAGTCTAGGTCTTCAGCTCCCGGTGGCTTCGTCTGACTGGAACAGAACCGTTATGGTACACTTGCGCATACGTACGTCTACAAGATGTGATCTATGAAACATCCTACAAGGCCATGGTATATTCCACAGATGATTTCACACATGCCCACTGAGATGCTATAGGCATCTATTAAGCATCGCAGCAGAAGATACCAGTTCCCATCAGCTTTTGCACGTGGGATGAGGTAGGAGGCTCCACTCATTGCCACATTATGCCAAAAGAATCAGGTCCATCATTGGACAAAGTTGTCTCTTTCTGTAGGAGTTTCTATGAAATTGTTTTTCATAAAGAGTATATTTCTTTGAAAAACTCAAAGGGGGCATGCTTGCTATACTGAAGCAGTGTAGAGATTGAATTAGTGTTTATTTACTGAGCAGTGAGTCGGGAAATGTAGTAAACCGACTTGAAAGATCTAAACTCAAACACTAGGTCCTAAATCTCATGTTAACACAATCATTTATATTTCGTGATTAAAGGACCACTATAGTGCCAGGAAAATATACTTGTTTTCCTGGCACTATAGTGCCCTGAGGGTGTCCCCACCCTCAGGGTCCCCCTCCCGCCGGGCTCTAGGGGGAGGAAGGGGTTAAACTTACTTCTTTCTCCAGCGCCGGGCGGGGGACTCTCCTCCTCCTCGGCTGAATGCGCATGCGCGGCAGGAGCCGAGCGCGCATTCAGCCAGTCCATAGGAAAGCATTCACAATGCTTTCTTATGGACGCTGGCGTCTTCTCACTGTGAAAATCACAGTGAGAAGCGCGGAAGCGCCTCTAGCGGCTCTCAATGAGACAGCCACTAGAGGCTGGATTAACCCTGTTATAAACATAGCAGTTTCTCTGAAACTTCTATGTTTATAGAAAAAAGGGTTTAACCTAGCTGGACCTGGCACCCAGACCACTTCATTAAGCTGAAGTGGTCTGGGTGCCTATAGTGGTCCTTTAACCTCAAGTTTCTGAGCACTTTTATTTATATATTATATGTCTGGCACTACTGTTTCTAACTAACTCTTACATTCTTTGTAACAGGACAAATTGGTAAAAATACAAATTTTTATGATATTTTAAAATGGTAAATTCAATGCAGGGTTAAATAGCAGCTGAAATAAAAACAAACACATGGAAAAAGTGCTTCTGCAGAGGGGTTCAACACCGCCCTCTGCTGCTAAGTTACAGAATGGGCTCACTTAGTCCAGGTGATAGAACTTCTTCCAAGATATAACCTTCCCTGCCCTTCTTCCACCCCCTCTCCCCCCAAAAAACACACCAAGATAACAATCAATTGTTCTTTATGTGTTAGCCCTTTTATTACTCCATAATGCAATAAAGGTTCTCTAGAAAGGTTAGATGACCACTGGAAGTTCTAACCTGTGTGTTTTCTTTTTACCTCTTCTGACTAACCTCTCCACCTGATCTTCGACTGCTGCTTTATTCCCAGACATCAATTTGCCCTGATTGCAAGCAGTTTCCGCAGGTCCTCTCTCCATTGATTTTCCATCTTCCCCACGCAGTGAGAGGGCCATGCTCAAGACAGCAATAGATTCCCTATCTATTATCTAATGGAATTTCTCCGCTCAGGAGATGTATAGATTTTCTGACACTTGATGTGTGTGAGGCAGAGGTTCTTATGGGTAACAAACGTAACCCTTTCTCTGCCAGAGAGACTAGCCACCACTAAATTACCGGTGCTAAACGATTTATCAATTTATACCATTATTTGTATCTATCTATCTATCTATCTATCTATCTATCTATCTATCTATCTATCTATCTATCTGTCTGTCTGTATATCTGTCTGTCTATCTATCCATCTCTCTCTCTCATTCTATATCTATCTATCTGTCTATCTATCCATCGTTCTATCTGTCTGTCTGTCTATCTATCTATCTATCCATCTCTCTCCCTCTCATTCTATATCTATCTATCTATCTCTCTCATTCTATCTATCTATCTATCTATCTATCTGACTGTCTGTCTGTCTGTCTATCTATCTATCTATCTATCTGTCTGTCTGTCTCTCTGTCTGTCTATTTATCCATCTCTCTCTCTCATTCTATATCTATCTATCTCTCTCACTCATTCTATCTCTATCTATCTGACTGTCTTTCTGTCTTTCTATCTATCTATATATCTATCTGTCTATCTATCCATCTCTCTTTCATTATCCATCTATCTCTAACATTCTATATCTATCTATCTAGCGATCTCTCTCATTCTATATCTATCTACCTATCTATCCATCCATCTATCCATCCATCTATTTCTCTCATTCTCTATCTATCTATCTATCTATCTATCCATTCATCCATCCATCTATCTATTTCTCTCATTCTATATCTATCTATCTATCAATCTATCTATCCAACTCTCTCCCTCTCATTCTATATCTATCTATCTATCTCTCATTCTATCTCTATCTCTCATTCTATCTATATCTATATGTCTGTATGTCTATCTATCTATCTATCTATCTACGTACATAGACACTTAAAAAAATCTGATGATGTTTGACAGTGATACATACACACACACGTCACCTCTGCTGTATTCCAAATAGTGTATGCTATGATGTAATGGGTACAGAGCATAATATTAGAATTGTTTCTTTGTAGCTGTGCTAAACATTTATCATGCATCCAGTTAGAACAACAATTGCTTCTGTTATTATATATTCCTCTGTGGCAGGTTGAGAAACTAACTAACCCTTGAATAAAACAGCACGGATTGTGTTCTCAGCGGTATCTGTTGTTATGTTTTTCGTAGGTTACAAATGCGTGGGTTTGTGTTGACACATTTGGCAGAAAAGTATGTTTGTGGGAAGACGGACAACAGAAGGGGTGCCTGCAAATGAGAGAAGAGGTATAATATCAGAGGAGAAAGAGGGAAAAAAACGAACGGAAAATAATTAGAGGTGGGAGAACCATATGAAAGGGGGAAAAACAGGAGAGGAGAAACAGATATTGACATAGATAATATAAACACGGTCATTGAGGAGGTGTGATAATGAAATGCAAACATAAAAGAGAGTATGATGGGGGTTTACTTGAAGAGAAAAAACAAGTGTAAACGAAATAGGGATACAGGAAATAGAACAGAACAGAGAGATGAGGTAAATTAGAAAATATAGATTCCACTGCGAATCTATAGTGAAAAGAGAGACACAATGAGAAGGTGAAAAAACAAATGAAGAGGGGGAAGGAAAGAGGAGGTAGAAAGAGAGAGAAAAAGAGAGAGAGAGAACTCAGGCCCGTAGAGGGACTTGAGCTGACAGCAAAATCTGTTTCACCCAGAACAGAGCCAGATGTCAGGTCAGCAAATTTTGGAAGGACACCAAGTCTCAGAGTGAGAGAGAGAGAGACTCCTCCAGAGCAGCTTTCTGAAACAAAAGGCCGTCTGATTCAATCTCAGGAGCGGCGCCCTGCCCTGTGGCTTGTGCTGGGGTGGCTGTTTGCAATCATTACCTCATTGCCAGATTGGATTTATTTAATGTATGTGGGGCCCTGGGGCAAATAGACCAGTTAGCCCCCCAAAAATGGAACTTGCCTCAATTAACCTCTTTAGTGCATTTGACGACAATTACAGGCGTGCGATATACATCACTCTCCCTCTCACTTTAACCACCTTTAAACCATCTATATACCATGTCTACTTGCCAAGTGATTTAGAATGTGGGTAAAAGTCTAACATGCCAGATATACACGTGCTCTGTCTGTATTTTTCATGGAATATGGAATGCAAAAAGTAAAAGCATTTTGTATTCTTTATTAAATACATTCCAAAAGTACATTTTATCCTACAGAGCACGTGTTCTAAAGCATCTACAACCACTTCTTGCATTGTAAACATAGCTGAATTACGGATACAAGAGTAGTCAAAGAGGTTGTTCCTAATTAAATAAAATATGTCCTCATTATTTTACACGCATTTCAAGCATATTTAGTGTGTCTCCTTAGTTTGTCCACAAACTCCACAATGTTTTTTAAGGCATCAGAATGACTGTCAATAACTAAACTGAGGACAAAGAACTTCTCGGATACTATGTTTCCTAAAATGTTACAATAGGTTGGTAAGAATTGTATGCACTATATACTGATGCCTTAAAACAATACATTGCTCAAGTCTGTATATAAGATCAACAAAATATATAATTATATTGTGAGTTACGGCCTGTGCCAAATAAATCTAAGTGAAGTGTAACAATTGTAAATGGGGAGAGAGATAAAATGAGAGATTGACAAGCACCATCACATTCCAAGCTTGCGTTCAAAAAAGAAGAAAGAATATTTTCAATATACTTATACCTGCTCTGCATCCTGCATATATTGTATCATTTATAATAGCTTTAAATATTGCACAAGGTCATCTTTTGAGAGCTGAGGAAATGGCATGTGTGAATAACTGCATTTGACTGTGAGCCAAAGATTCCATAGATGTCACTCACGAGGCGGGAGGTTTATTAAAGTGTCCTTTTCTTAAAAACAGGACAATATGAGAAATGTAAAAGGAGAGGAGTCACCAATGGAATGTGACTGACTGTTGGTTCCACTGATTTCCATGGTGATTGCCCCACTTTTAGTAGACTGTTGGTTCCACTGATTTCCATGGTGATTGCCCCACTTTTAGTAGTTTAAACTGCTTTTTAGAACAGAACACTTTGAAATTGTCTTCCTCATTGTCCTACTGTTTCCTAAATTCTACACCCATTTGTCAACCCCTAATTTAATATATGCACTGAATGAGACCGAGGAATCCTGTTTTTCTCACAACTGTTTAAATATGCGGAGGGGTAAATGCAGTTAAGACAAATACAAAAATACAGAAAAAGCACTGATCTTTTCCAGTTGGACTTGCCCTTGCTGAAGAAAGATGGAGCTGCCATTTGCAGTGTAGCTACGAAATATAATGTGTTTTTTTTTTAACTTATAGTTTTATTGAAGCATAGCAGGAACATACAGCGATAAAGTAAAGCATTTAACCCCACATTTTAAATGCAATATTAGAGTAATAAGCAAATATGGGTAGAACGTTACATAAACAGAAAGGAGATAATAGCTACAAGTTGCTCAATTTTATGGTAAATCATGGTAGACATATTTCTATGATAGTTAAACTTTGGTACCACTCATGCTCCACAACTCCACAGCTCCATAGGTCCTCGAGCCCAGACAAAGTGGAAGCCTATTCCTTATTTCCAAAGATTCCCCATTTCCAATCGGCAGAATCGTGGACCTTTAGGACCTCCAGATCGTGGAGAGCCCTTAGGATAGTTAGACTAAGGGTAGGATGTTGCTGCATGTGGGCCCCCAGCCCAGAAAAAGAGCCATGAAATATTGGCTTGTTTTGACAGTTAAGCAGAGGTAAGTGAAATGAAAGGTCGGCTGTCGATACAGCGCCAAAACGCCTGGCATAGTTTTTCAAATTTGGCCTTAAAATGCTCCTTCCATGTCTGGCCCTTCAGGCTTGCTAGATTTTAAGAAGCTTCACCAGTGGGGACTGGGATAACCTCCACCGGTCCAAAGGTGGGAGGGGGCAACGGGTCTTTGCTTCAATAAAGTTTGTATAACAAGTGATCCCAGGATTGAGATATTGTCTGCCTTTCTCGATTTTCAGGTGAGCAAACTGCTGGGCATTAGTGTAGGACAAGGTAAGTGCTTGGTGGAGCCGAGCGAGTCAAGCCGATAAATACAATATAGTCAGTTGTAGTATTGGTATGCTAGAGGTATCAAGCTTCATCCAGCAGGATTCAAAGCAGTGGAAGCTGAAATTTCAGTGGTAGCCATTGAGATACACGTCCAGCCATCTTAGACGTCAGGCCCTGTCCCCTATAAAGCTTTTCAATGGGACACACAAACAAGAAACTTATCTCTTGAGTCTTATAAGAATGGGGATGTGACATATTTGAAGAACAGGCTCCTAATTGTCACCAAAAAAGTTCATATATATCATAGAGGTTGTTGGGTTGGTAAAAATGTTTTCCATTGTGGATTTATACACATGACTGTACCCATATATTCTAGTCTTGGAGCAGTTCAATCTGGCTTCTGAATGTTAAATAAAGTCATGGTATCTTCTGCCAACTGAAATGCTGTTTTTTTTTTTTTTAGTAAGTTGTAGAAAATATTAGAAAATATGTGCAGTCTCATACCATGAGTAAAGTTTCTTACTGATTTCTACAATTTAAAGGGACACTCAGTGCTGCAATGTTAAAAATTGCAGTTTCAGAGAACTGCAAGGTTTACATTGCAGCTCTGAGTCTGCCCACAGTAGCTGTCTACCAGACAGCCACTAGAGGGCTTCCTGAATTGAAAGGGACCTTTGGTCCGATATCTGAAGCTGGACGTCCTCGCGCTCTGCATGAAGACCTCCAGCGTCAGATTTTTACCCATAGGAAAGCACTGATTAGTGCTTTCCTATGGAGAAATCCTAATGTGAACAAGGCCATTGCAGCTCATGCACATTAGGTCTCCCTCGCCGGCTGACTTAGAGGGACGAGGAGCGTGGGCGGAGCCTAACCCAGCGCCGAGGGACATCGGCGCTGGATTCAGGTAAGTTACTGAAAGGGTTTTAACTGGACTGGGGGGCATGAGGGAGGGGGGGCACCCTTGAAACCCATAGAGCCAGGAAAATGGCTTTGTTTTCCTGGCACTATAGAATCCCTTTAATGTATTTAATAAAGTTTTCAGATGTGAGTTTCAGATCACAGATGTGATTATAATTTTGTTATTGTCTGTCCTGGGCACTAGTTTATTATCTTGCTTTGATTATTGGTGTCTGCTGATATAGCCTCTACGCAGTGGCGTAGCACATAAAACCACTCTCCCACCGGTCACTCTCTCTTACCCCTCCAGATGCGCCGGCCAAATGAGGCGAAGTGAAAGCCTCAGAGGGGATGTGAGCTGTCAATCACTTAGTGTTAAGGGCTGCTGGGATAGATTACCTCATATCCCAGCGGCCAAGGGTTGTGAAGAGAGAAGGCTGGTCAGTTTCACTGGACAGCAACACCTGGCCACTGGTAGGAACTTGTTTAATTTATATAGTATAAAGTGAGTTTATGTAAGAGCCCCAGTGTGTTAGTGTCAGTTTGTGTGTGTGTTTTTGTTTCAGTAAGTGTGTTTGTTTCAGTGTGTCTGTCAGTGAATGTTTGTCTCAGTGAGTGTGTGTTTATTTGTCTGTCTGTCAGTGAGTGTGTGTTTGTTTGTCTGTCAGTGAGTGTGTGTGTTTCTGTCAGTGAATGTGTGTGTGTGTGTAAGAGTCAGTAAATGTGTTTGTGTATGTGTCAGTGTGTGTATGAGCCAGCGAGTGCATGTGTGTGTATTAGGCCCATCTGACCCTAATATACATCTCTCTCCCACAGTCTGATTTTTAAACATACCCAGTCCAGCATAGAACTCAGAGCTCCATCAGCTGTTCCATGGCCATTTGAAACAGGTAGCCTTCTGGAAGACTGACTTTTCCCTCCCACCCTACCCCTCGCCCACCCACCCCATGGTCATTTTCTCATTTATAGATAGTCTCCCACACAACTTTCAATCTACTGAAATGACAGGTGCAACCACTGATCAGCACACCCTTTCAATCTCTTAACCCTATAGAACACATACCCTCTCTCACTACAAATAGATATCACACACCAAAACCATATACTTCTATTTAAATTATTTTTTTTCCTCACAATTTCTGTTTCATTTTCAACTACACACCTTATACCACTAACATGAATCCTAATATAACCATACTGTTATTCTTAATAACCCTTTTCTCAATCCAATTTTGTTCACACAACTACCAGCATAAGCACACACCTCAAACTGGAACACAAATTATAATACACCATGGCCTGCTCTGTTCCTTTAACTTATCTGCTGAGTGCTGGTGGAGAGTTATAAAAAATAGCCCTCCTACCCCAAACTCACAAAATTATAAATTATCCCATTCACTATATGGCCAAACAAAGATGATGTCCAAATTCCTACTCCTTATGTTACTTGCCCTTGCAAATGATGTGGAGTCTAACCCTGGTCCCCCAGCTAATTCTAGTCCTAATCTCCCCACTAAAAAAGGCCTCTCTTTTGTGCACTGCAACATCCGTAGTTTACTCCCTAAACTGGATGCACTGCAAGCCTGGTGTTCCCATTACAAACCAAAAATCATTGTGCTCTCAGAATCATGGTTAACGGCTAAAATACCAGACACCGCCATTGCAATACAGGGTTATTCATGTTTTAGAAATGACAGAGCAAAGAGAGGAGGAGGCATTGTTATTTATGTTGACAATTCCATAAAGTTTACCCCTTTACAAAACCTTAGTCCTCCTGCCATCTTTGATTTCCTTTCTGGCACAATTGAGATCCCGTGCAGTAAATCCATCATTGTTGCAGGAATCTACCGCCCACCTAGCTCCCCTGTGCATTCCCTTTCTGACATAGCCCATCTCCTTAGTGAAACCATAGCTCAAAACCCAAAAAGTGAACTGTTGGTCTTTGGAGATTTTAATATTGATTGGCTGAACCCTAAAAATAATAGTTCTTGCACGCTGTTTAAGACTTTGCAGCTAACGCAATTAATCTCCTCCCCACCTCGCATAAACATTAAAAGCCATAAACATACCCTGCTAGATTGGATTCTCTGCACTTCTCCTGATAGAATCCAGGAGGTTGGTGTTCTCCCCAACACGTTCAGTGATCACTGTTTAGTGTACTGCGTGCGCAAAATAAAGGCTATTAAATCCTCTCCCAAGGTTAAAATAACTAGGTCCTTCAAAAAATGTAATCTTGAATCCTTTTTAAATGACATCAAGAATCTCTCATGGCACAGATTAAACATTATCCCAGATCTAGACTGTGCTGTTGAATACTTTCAGTCTGAACTCCTTCAAATCTGGAATTTGCATTCCCCGCTACGTAAGGTGAGGGTAAAAGGAGCGCATATGAACTGGATAACAGCTGACCTCATCCAAATGTACCAGTTTCGGGATTCTTTGTGGTCAAAGTTTAAGCGTACTGGCTCTATGAATGATCACGGTGCATATAGACAATGGCGAAATATATGCACAAAACAGACAAAACTGGCCAAGGCCCAATATTTCTATGAAAATCTGAACAGTAACATCTCAAACCCTAGAAACTTTTGGAAAGTCATAAATAAACTACAAACTCCCCCAATCCACTCCCAACCCTCCACTGTCAAAGTGGGTAACCAAACCCTGCAACTTCCTTTAGATGTTGCAAATGCCTTTAACAATTATTTTGTCGGATGCTCTACTGCCCTGATTGACAAGCTAATAAATGACACGCATCCTGAAACTACAAATGTGGATCAGGCCCCACTAAATTAGCAAAGGCCCAATATAGATAAGTTTAATTTTAGACCTGTACCTGTTAGTGTCATTAAAAAACATCTTAATAATCTAAAAATGAAAAACCAGTCCGGACCTGATCAAATCCCAGCAATGCTGTTGAAGCTCAGTGCGCCGGCAATTGCTAAACCCGTCTCAACTCTAATTAACGAATCCTTGGTGTCTGGATACATACCCAAACTTTGGAAGACTGCGAGAGTAGTGCCTATCCATAAAAGTGGTGACACTACTTTGGTTTCTAACTATCGCCCAATATCATTGCTCCCGGTATTGTCAAAAATCTTAGAAAAATGTGTCCATACGCAACTTTGTGAGTACTACCAACAATTAAACTATCTGACCCCTGATCAATCGGGCTTTCGCCAGAATCACTCCACTACAACTGCCCTCCTAAAAGTTTGCAATGACATCCAAACTGGCATGGAACAAGGAGCCCTAACTGGAGCTATTTTCCTTGATTTTGCTAAGGCCTTTGACACAGTAGACCACGACATTCTACTGCACAAACTCGAAAACTCAGGTATTGGTGATCATTCTTTAAACTGGTTTCGATCGTATGTATCGGATCGCTCGCAATATGTGTCCATTTCTGACAGTGACTCCCTCCCTCTCCCGGTCACGTGTGGTGTTCCCCAGGGTTCCATTCTCGGCCCCCTACTATTTACATTATTTATAAATGATCTGCCTTATGTCTGCCAATCCTCAAATGTACACATGTACGCAGATGACACGGTAATCTATGCGAGCAAACCCAATCTACCGCAACTTGAGGCTTTGCTCCAAGACCAGTTTACAGAGGTAGAAAAGTGGATCGCAAAAAACAAACTCTTCCTGAACACTGACAAAACTGTCACAATGATCTTTGGAACAGTACCTAAATTACACAATCCCCACCTATCCATCAAAACAAATTCAAATGGCACACTGACCGCAGTCCACTCTTTCAAATACTTGGGTATGATATTAGACCCCAATCTATCTTTTGGCCTGCACATAGAAAAGCTTGCATCTAAACTTTATCCAAAATTAGGTGCCCTGTACAGAAACAAAGCCTGCCTAAGCCCTACAGTAAAGGAAAAGATTGTACAGCAAATGCTGATGCCAATCATTGATTATGGGGATGTAGTATATGCGTCTGCATCGCGATCCCACATTAATAAACTCAACACATTGTATAACTCGTTCTGCCGATTTGTGCTACAATGTAATTACAGGACCCATCATTGTGACATGCTAAAGGAACTAAACTGGCTGTCGCTGGAATCCAGACGCACCCTTCATCTTTCCAGCCTTGTTTTTAAGAGCTTCTCTGGGAAACTCCCACCCTACCTGAACAAAATGCTTTCCTTAGCTGTTCCCACTTTCTATAAGCTCCGATCCAGTACAAGCACTTTACTTAGTCTACCTCAATACAAAAAGAAAGCGGCCCGATCCTCCTTCTCCTACAGAGCACCGCAATTGTGGAACGACCTCCCGCACAATTTAAAATCTTCCTTAAGCCTAAAGTCATTTAAGATCCCTCTCTACATACCTCAAAACAGAATGCACGTGTCATGGTTGATTATATATTTCCTGCCTGTTCTATGTTAAATTTTGTATATATTGTGTATTAATATTGTTTTTGTATTTTGTTGTACCTAATGTAACAATGCAATGATTTGTGGACCCAGGACATACTTGAAAACGAGAGAAATCTCAATGTATCTTTCCTGGTAAAATATTTTATAAATAATAATATTTTATAAATAATAAATAATAATATTAAAGGAACAGTATAGGATCAGGAACACAAATGTATTCCTGGCCTTATAGTGTTAAAAATACATGTAGGGCCCCCTCTTACCTCCCTTAACGCCTGTAAGGCATACTATAGCGCCCTGCACACTATGGGCTTAAACACTGTTAGGGCGGCACCCTAACGACCGTTAGTCCTGCTGGCCATAGAAACTTACCTGGCCGGACGATCCTGATATGCCAGGCAGTTCCCCTACTGCCAATCCGGCCCTTTCGGGCCATCTGAACATGAGGGCCTTGCAATCACATTGCTGTCTGCATCTCTGCCTTCAGGGGGGACTGCCTGAGATGTCAGGCAATGACCCAAAGTGGAAAAAAGATTTTAAGATTTAAGAGTAAAGTTTTTTAAAATATACTATACATGTAATTTATATGTATAGTATATTATAAGTTCATTAAAGCATGTAATTAATATATTATACAGATATAATACATATATTGTAACGGACCGTTTCAGCACACAAGGGGTTAAAACCGTTTAGGCGATCGTCCCCTTTCAGAGATGCAGGCACAGCTACTGTAGAACACCAAACTCCCGAACCGCAAATAAGGGAATGCTCCAATCTCCTGAACTGCATACAATATAACACTCCAAACTCACGAACTGGAACCATACGAATAGCTGCTAGCAGACGAATAGGAAAAGCATCCAAGCGGCTTACACTCCTAGCAATCAGTCTCTATCAGCATTCAGTAAATCCCCCCAAAGACGAGACAAGGCTCCGTGTTGAGGGTCAAGCAGTGGTCTGTTTAATGAGGGCTACCTGCCCAGTATTTATGCAGGTCTCCCACCTGGTGGACACTCCCCTAGGGGACCAAATGGGAGACTGTGACAAAGGACAGACAAGTAGACAAATAGGACACACAGTCACATTGTATTCCCACAATGCATCCTGGCTTCCTCCCCTCTGCCCTGGAGATAATTGAGAAGTAATTCAATTATCTCCCAGGACAAAGGAAAATCGCCATTATGCACGTGGGGATACTAAAACAAGAATTACTATTAAAATATATTATGTGACACAAGTTACATTAAAACCATACATTTAACATATCCCCAGATAGCTCAGGTCTGAGCGCACATTATTAAGCGAATGGCGCTCAGACCACACGAATACAGTTCAATCGCCATGGAGCCAAAGTCTTTACAAAGTTAGTTCTCATATGAATGAGCTCCATGGGATTCCTATCTGGGGTATAATACAGTCAGGTAAAACTACCGAACACCGGGCCGTTCGTGCACTCCCGCCGAACAAGAAGGGAGGTCGGCGGCTTCAGCGGTGTTCGCGCCAAACTGTGTCCGTTTTTAGTTCCATGAGTTAGGCGTCGAACACCGCTGTGCATTCGCATGTTTAAAATGGCCGCGACCTCGTGTTCGGTATACGAATGGCGGCCACCCAGTATTCGTCAATTAAGCTGCGGTTAACCGCAGCTTCTGGGAGGCTAATTGCCGGCACACTCCAGCTCCCAGGTGGTCTAGTCATTCGTGCGGTTGTTCGGTAGATTGACTCTACCGAACACCGGGCAGAAAAGCACGAATAAGTCTTTTCTGCAGGGGAAACAAAGTCTTTTAACATGGGGCCATAATCCAAAGGCAGCAGGCGAGCAACCAGGCTTCTCCAATGCAATGTGGCGAGATTGCTCTCGTCACATATATAATTTCATTGTTAATGCATTTTGACATTATTACATATATTTATATCAGAATATACTTAGACATTTTGTAATATTTTCGTTGTGTATTGAGGGGGGTGGGGGGGGCAAAATCAGAGTCCGCCCCAGGCGGCAAAATCTCTAGCTACGCCGCTGCACCCACCGTGGTATTTAACCCTGCCGATAAAATGCACTAAAACCCTAGTTTCAAAGTCTGTGTATTTTAAATTTCATTCCTTGGCTGTTTGAAATCTTAACTGTGACGGAGCTCCTGTACTCCAATCGAGTACCTCCGCTCAGTCCGCTTCCTAGCTGCTTGCAGGGACCCTGGAACACTTTAGCCCCATTCGCTGCAGCTTGACTGGGGTCCTCCTGAAACCTTTCCACCCTACCAGGCTGCAGCTCTCCTTCCAGGCATGTATTGTCCCCTCTGCCTATTCCACTGCAGCCCTTCTTCCAGGCAGGGATCGTCCCCTTTGCCTATTCTTAGGCAGCTTTCCTTCCACGCAGATATCGTCTCCTCTGCCTATTCCTCTAGAGCTCTACTTATAGTGCTTGCTGTTTCCTTTACAAATGCACTTGTGGCTCTCAGGCCTAGCTCTCTTGACTTAATTAACCAGCAGACAGGTCTGAAAACTCTGTCACTGGGATCCCCACAAAATCCACAAAGTTCCAAAAGGTACACAAGTTCCAAAATGAACTAATATGCAAAGCTTTAATTTTACTTGGGACTAGCCCATATGATCATTACATAAAGATCGCTGTGACAACTCAATAAACATACGGTCAAATCATAGCAGACAAAATACAGCAACATATTATAACACAATGACATATTTATAAAGGGGTGTGGAAAACAATAATTTACATGTCAAGAGCCTGTAGGCACAAAATTCTAAGGTGCTCCTTGCTCCCCAACCCAACAAAAGGAATGTACATAAGTATAATTAATTTATTAACTGGACATTGCAGGCCTAAAAACATTAAAAAATGCATATTCATATTTGACAACTGCATATCTACTTGTAATGTATTATATTTGAGTCTGTGACTATAGTGAGTTTAGCTGTGTAAATGTATGCAGGGCTAAAGATAATGTTAGAAGTGGTTAGATTGAAGAGGACTTTAAAGAAACACTATAGGGTCAGGAACAGAAACATGTATTCCTGACCCTATAGTGTTAAAACCACCATCTAGCCCCCTTGGCACCCTCTTGCCCCCCTAAATGTGGTAAAAGCTTACTTGTATTCAAGTCTGCAGCTACTGGCTCTGCCTCTGAAACTGCCTGCTGTCTGCTTACTTTATCAGAAGTGGTGGTCTGAGCCAATCACAATGCTTCCCCATAGGACTGACAGATCAGGGGCAGGGCCAAACACAGCCCTGGCCAATTAGCATCTCCACATAGAGATGCATTGAATCAATACATCTCTATGAGGAAAGTTCTGTGTCTGCATGCAGAAGGTGGAGGCACTGAATGGCAGTTCTGCATAGTGTGCATCATTGCCCCAGGAAGCACCTCTAGCAGCTATCTGAAGAGTGGCCAGTGGAGTTATCACTAGGCTGTAATGTAAACACTGCATTTTATCTGAAAAGACAGTGCTTACAGCAAAAAGCCTGAAGGGAATAATTCTACTCACCAGAACAAATACAATAAACTGTAGATGTTCTGGTGATTATAGTTTCCCTTTAAGATTAGAGAGTGGTTCATATCAGAGTTAGATAGCATAATGTGTTTAGTTTTAATACGATTAACAGCTTGATAGGGTTTATAGTTGTAGTATGTAGGCTGTTTCGGATTATTGAATTTAGGGTTTAATTGGGGTTAAATTTAGAATTTAGGTAGAGGGGGTGTTGAAGGATTATTGCGTTTAGGGCTAGAGTTGGGTTAGTTTAGGGTTGTGGTACATGCAGTGTTTACTTTTAAAGAGGAGTTTTACAATGAGCTTATTTTCATGTTTAGGCTTTGTGTGCTGGAGTTTGAAGGCTTATTTACAAAGTACTCACCATGCTATGTCTTCTTTAGACCAGTCAAATCGATGGTTTCAGAGCTGCAGGACTGGTTATACAGTGTGACTCAGTGCGGTCCTTGTTCCTCCTGCAGGGTATTTCCTGTGTGAGAGGTTACTAGTGGGCAGATGGGAAATGATTCCTTCCACTTCCTGTCCAACCTCACACACAGACACTGGAGGAACTGGAAAAGCATCCATTATAACCGTTTCTGCAGCTCTACTAGTCCGACCGTGGACTCAACCATTGGTGGTGGGTGATTGTTCTGTAGTTGGACACATCCCATGATTCCTGTGTGACTAACTCTTAACTACTGAAAATAGTCAGACCTGCAGGCATTATGTTGCCTACCTGTAATTACTTCAAATATCCCTGTCATTGCAGGTTGAGGAAGCATGGCCTGCAGGTCTGATTATTTTCTGGAGTTAAATAATTTATAAGATTTGTTACTTACACATCGGTGTGATTGGGTACATATTTGAAGGTATCCCAGCTAGCAATGACTATCCCTCTGCTAACACTTGCAGGAAAAATGCAAAGAGAGTATTTATACATTTTGGAGATTTATATCCAAAAATGGATAAATTCAGTTACACAAATTATGTCGAGAGGGCCCTGGTGCATTATTTTGTTTGACCCTCCATCGCAAGGGTTGCCAAAAGGTAGATCCCAGTCTGTCATACAACTCACACGATGATTTGTAACTTGGGGATTTACCATTCTGCCATCCTTGCAAGGTTGTATTTTGTTTGGGTTATGTGTGAGTGAATGTAGAGGTGTATTTGTATGTGGGGTTGGTGTTTGAAGCCAGGCGTGCATTTGTGTGTAGTGTTGTCATTTGAATGCTGGGGTGTGTTTGTATGTAGTTCTGACATTTGTGTGTAGCATTTACATTTGAATGCTGAAATGTATGCACATATACACATATATACACACACTGACGTACATGGATATAGACAGACACACATGCAGATACATAGACACACAGATACACACACTGGCACACAGACAGACACACAGATGCAAACACTGACACACATGCAGACACAAACACTGACATACATGCAAATCCACAGAAACACACAATGACAGATATACAGACACACATGCTGGTCAAACGTTATTACATTTTAGCCACCTTTCAGTATCCTACCTTTTGGTTGCAGGAGGTTGTTAGGAGTCAGAGGCTGGCTCTCTCAGTTCGTGCCACCCCCTCTCTCCAGTGTGACTCAGTCTCTGTTAGCTGGGAGGAAGTGACTGACTCGCACTTTCTGCCAGCACTTGCTGCTGGTATGAAAGATGCTCGGTCGCTCTGATAAAGAGCTGAATCACACAACCAGGCCCCTGATGACACATGTCCATAAGTGCATGGGCCAGCTGATAAGCCTACTCAGTGTGTAGGCCACGATACAGCTGCACCGGCTGCACTGGCTGTTATTCCACCGCTGGAGAATTCTGCTAGCCTGCAGGGACATCCAGTAAAGATCTTGGCAAAAGCTAGCCTAAACATTGGTGAGTACTGGTACTCGTGTTCTTAACCGCCTTGAGAATGTCCAGCTTATTGGAGTACAATCTACATATAATGTCCCTGGGTGGTGTCTGGGACTGAACTTTGGGTCACAGGGCTATGTGAATCTGGTCAAAACAGTGTGGTGTGCCAGAAGTTTTACCCTGGATCACATTGAAGTCCACAATCAAGTCCTTCTGTCTTTGAGTACACCCCAAACTCTTTATTTCAATAATGAGAAGGCTTGGAAGTGTTTTCGAAAATCTTACTTTGCGGCTCTCATACCACAACATACTGTGATGTCACACGCACATGCACAGTTAGCAATAGGGAATCACTGAATACCATGATTGTCAATAGAGGGATCATAGGCACATTGCGGCAAGCGCCACGCATGTACCTACATTCCCCAATTCTCCTCTATGTGCCTCCAGGATAACGTAATTCGAGGAGGAGATTGCGGCTGCATTGAGGGAGATTCAGCACTGGAGAAAAGGTAATATGTTGTTTTTTTTATTTTTACACATGGGGCATCAGGGCAGAAATAACAAGTGGCATCGGGGCTATAGCATTAAGAATATGTGATACAGCTATGTATTCCTAACGCTTCCACGTTCCTTTAATGCCTGGTTCAGATGCTGTGGTAGAGAATTTAGAGAGGGCTGGCTGCTTAGACAGGTGCCTGCTGTGTAGACCTTACATATTGGGATCCCAATTGCCATATTCACCAGTGTCATGAGAGGAGTAATCTCTCAAATATTTACTTGGAGCCTAAAAAAAGGGATGAAATAGTCGCTCACTATAGTATATAACACAGGATGGATATGGGCTGCAGTAACCGGTTCAAGGATTCCCAAACATTGTAGATAGTAAAGTATGAAAAAGGTAGGGGAAACTGCGCCCAAAAATATATGTACAGAAATTTATACGTACACAGGTCTTTTAGGGTTGTATACACAGTTGACTTCAAAGATAAAAAAAGACAAAAAAATAATAGTGCAGTACAGTATGTACAGTGGATAAGTAGTGGATAATCTTCTGTGGTTTTCACTCACATTTTATTGAGCTAACTCAGAGCTCCACTGTATTGTGCATGGATGGAACAATTCCCGTCTAAGGATATATGATGATATGGACGTCCAAGGTGCCTCAAATAAAGTGCAGTATGCAGGACATACATAGGAGTGAATACAAAAAAGAGATACTCCAATGGTGAAGTAAGTACTGGTAGATATTTAAATGAAAAAAATAAAGTAATGTACTTACATGTACCAGAGCTCTAGTATATACAGCATGGGTGGTATAATCCCCACCTAGGAATGCGATCATCATATATCTTTAGATGGGGTTTGCTCCATCCATGGGCAATACAGCTGAGCTCTTAGTTAGCTCAATAAAATGTGCAGAAGAGAGTCTTGGCCCACTCAACCACTGAGCACCTACCTTGTAGCCCTAGGTGACAAACTAGTGTTATTCTGAGAAGCAGACCCAGACTGGCCATCAGAGGATCTCCCTTGCCTACCCATGCAGAGTCTGCGCTATCAAAGTACCAGCCTTGCTGTGTGCTTTAATGGGCCAATACAGAGATCAATGATCTTCCTCACCGCCGACTGGCAATGAAATCCAACAGCCGGGAGAGGAGGAGAGGGGAGAGGACACCAGGGGGCTCTAGCCAGCAGCTACTCCAGGTTCTTCCTTTTGCAAGGTCGGAGTGTTTCCGTAGTTGCCATAGCAATGCTCTGAGGCTGAATCTCGCAAGAAGAGTGAATTCTAGCCAGAGGAGCTGCAGGCTAGAGCTCGTCACCACTGGACCACCAGGTCTTCACCACCGGACTAACAAGCTTGTAATGTCCCCACTCTCTAAACAAAGGTAAGATGTAAGGGGGGTATAACCTTATTAGTATTTTTTTAAATTAAATAGTAACTAAAAAAAAAAGACATATTTGATCCCCCACACACACATAATTTAGGCCTCCTAGCACTTTCAAAGCTTAAACATTGCACAACTCACAGACACACACACACACACATTGTACCACTCACACACACTGTACCCCTCACATATGCACTGTACCCATCACACACCCTAAGATATGCACATTGCACTCCTCACACACACACACTGCACATCTTACACACACAGCACCCCTCACACACACACACTACATCCCTAAACCACACTGTACCTCTCACTAACACACTGCACCCCTCACACATGCACTATACCCATTATAAATCCTACACCCCTCACAAACACACACAGTGCATCTCACACACATACTGCACCCATCATACACACAAACTGTACCCCTCACAAACACACACATTGCACCCCTCATCCACACATATTGCCTCCATGAGACAAACTGCATCCCTCACACAAACATTGCGCTTCTAACATACACACTACACATCTCACACATGCACTACACCCATTACACACACACACTATACTCCTCACAAACACACTGTACCCATCACACAGACACTACACCCCTCACAAACACACACATATTGCACCTCACACACACAATGCACCCCTCATACACACAAACTGTACACCTCACAAACACACCACACCTCTCACACACACACTGTACCCCTCAAAACACACATTGCACCCAAGACACAAACTGCACCCCTCACACAAACATTGCACCCTTCACACCTCACACACATACTTTTTTTGCACCCTTACCTTCATTTATAAATATACACATTTTTTTCTACAGACAGATTTATAAATATTTCTTACATTTTGTTCACGACAGAAAAGTATTCACATTTTTATAAAGAAAGTCAGTATTTAAACAAGATGCCTCATCAAACATATCATTCATATGGATGTTACATTTACAAGAATAATGGAATGGGCACATTTGTGAAATACTGCTGGAGTTGTAGCAAGTCTTAACAAAGCTGTATAGAAGATATATTGGAGATTTTGGAAAGTAACAGACAGTATACTCTGTGGCAGCGACAAGTACACTGATCTAGTAGTTGGGTGAAAATTTTTAATTGAGAAATGAAAGCTTCATTTAGAAAGCATTTGATCGGTGGCTAAAGAGTGGAGCAGATGCAGTCCATTTGAAAACATGGCCAAAATCGAAGGACTATGAACAAATGAGGAAAGGAAGAGCACACTCTTTATACAATATACGATATGTTAAAATCTGTGGCCATAACAAATAACAATAGCATGCATTTTAATGTATTCTGTTTTGAATTGCATCCAGTTACTGATATAGCTTCACAGAATGTTATGTTCAATAAAGTGCAATATTGCTAATTTAGTAACAGCGTTTAACTTTTTCTCACTCATGTGTAGATGTATCTATAAGTGGATAGTTTTGACAAACTTCACAGTCTAAGTAAAGAGACCAAGGACAAAATTGTCACACCACCAGTTCATAAGTATCTTTTATATCTTTTAGTAGGTTTGGCTACTGAGGAGCTTGTCCATGCTCTAGTAATCTCTTGCATGGATTATTGTAACTCTCTCCTAATAGGTCTTCCCACAAGTCTTATTGCCCCACTACAGTCTGTAATGAATGCTGCCACCAGACTGATTTTCCTCTCCTGTCGCTCCTCTCACACCTTCCCCCCCCCCCTCTGTCAGTCCTTACAGTGGCTTCCGGTATCCTATAGGAGTCAATTCAAGATACTTATCCTCACCTATAAAGCACTGACCAATTCTAGCCCCTTATATTTCTTCACTGATCCGCAGGTATGCAGATATGCCCTTCTCGGTCTCTCCGCTCTGCCCATGAACTTCTCCTGTCTGCTACTCGCACCCGTACAGCCAACTCACACTTGCAGGACTTCTAGCGGGTGGCTCTTTTTCTTTGGTATAGCCTTCCTACGACCATTAAGCTCTTCCCTAGTCTTTAATCATTTAAAAAGTGCCTCAAAACCCATCTCTTTAGGAAAGCTTATGGCCTCCCAGAGTAACCTCTACCTCACATACCTGTCCCTTGCTCTCTCCTAAAGGGCAACACTATTATCTCCTCCAGCTCTGCTTCATTCCACCTTGTTTGATTGCTACCTCCTGTCCTGTTGGGTTTTACGCCCCACCTCCTATAGATTGTAAGCTTGTTTGAGCAGGGCCCTCTTCAACCTATTGTTTCTGTAAGTTTTTGTAATTGTCTAATTTATTGTTAAATCTCCCCTTTTGATTATATTGTAAAGCGCTACGGAATATGCTGGCTCTATATAAATACCAGCAATAATAATAATAAGTAATTTTTATATCTTTTAATAGGTTTGTGTCATGCCCAGTGAGCATGATTCATTGTTGCACTGTAGAAATAGTTAATAAATGCATGTGTATAATGGCTACATTAAATTGTTACCTAATAGGGGTGGTATGACTAATTACATTACTGGACAAGTTAATTGGGCTGCTACAGAAAATGTGCCATCTGTCAGATCACATGAGAAGGTTTACAAACAAGGTCCTTTCCTTTGAAGCCAAACATCGAGCTGTGTCTCTCTTTTGCCAGCTGTGAAACGTTGCACTCAAAAGACATTCATGTGTACATTTCCCCAGACTTACTGGCTGCACACCTTTCGGCATTCTGGTAAAAGTCATATCTAAAAAACTTTAACAATAATCCAGAGATGAATAATAATGCCTCCTGTTATACATATTCATATTGCTGAAGGTATCCCTTACAAAAGATGTCCAAACATCACTAGCATACCTTATGCAATTTTGGAGATTTGGGAATGTCTGCTATTCTAATCTGTTGGGTGTCTTTGGAATGGATACATTTTGACAATTTCAGAGATGTAAAAATATATTTCTGTGCCAGACTTGCAGCTCAAGGATTTTTTTTAATATAAAATTTGGTGTTTAAATAGACCAAAGATGAGATAGGAGCAGTAATCAATCTATAATTTCTACAGTCACACCTACCCTGTACCTCATTTGGGTCCAGCTTGGAAACCCGAGATGGGGCAAAGTGTATAAAGTCTATGAAAGGTAAAAGTTCAAAGTACTTATGGGAGTCAACATCTTATTTTGAGTGAGTTGCCATATTCCCCTACCTGAATTCCCCAGAAAAAAGGGTATATTTACTGAACTAACAAAGTGAGTAACTAGGATTATCTGTTCATTTTCTCCTTTTTATTTTAACTATTTTTGGTGTAAATAATTTATCATCTATTTTTTATGTATGGACTGTGCCATAATTAATACTCATTTATACCATCCCAATATTTATTTATTTATTATTTTTTTTTTAGAAAACTTCAATAGCAATGGCCACTCGGTGAAAATTCCTGAAATTCCTCCTTAAAGGACAATAGACATGTGGAAAATCTGCTGAAACTGGGCAGATTTCAAACCACCCCCATTTTATTGACATGCCTAGATGCTCTCAAGTAAGCTTCTCCAAACAGCTACCAATGAGGAGGAAGGGGCCCTGGGACAGATCAAAGCGCCTGGAACACCCTGAATGAGAAGCAAGGTGCCTTTGCCTCCAAGGAACCTGGTGCTGGTTGATGCTTACTTAGTTTTAAGCTGGTTGACGGAGGGACAAGGGGCTCCGGCCAGGTCTCATATGGCCTGGCACCAATTTCTCTATTGACAAGGAGTCGGATAGTTCACTGAGACAGTTTTTTCACTAACCACCTAGTGTGCTGCAGTTGTCTCTATCTTTTATCCTACTCTTTTATTTGATTTTTTATAAGTTTCATACTGTACCTGCGAGTTTGCTAACATGTCTGATTACTAGTCGGTGTCATATTATCTCAACCAACAAATAATAGTCGTGCATAGTCCTATTAATCTGAGCCTAACAGTCCACTAAGCTATTCGCGGTCTGCTCAACGTGCATTAATGTTGCCTGTGTACCTGCTGATACTATTTTGAATACACACATTAATATTTAAAATGTGGTTACTTTTGGCAGTATTGTAATTGTTGTAATTGCTATGTATAATCTTCATGCCACAATAAAAATGCAGACTGACAAAAAAAAAACAAAAAAAACAGGCTGAAGCATTGTAACAAAAGAATAAGAATGAAGAATAAGTCTTATTCTTTAAGGAGACAGGTGCTCATGATATTAGGATTTTGCCACATCTACAACAAAAAGTGTCCTTTACGTCTGTATATAAATTGATGATTCTCTCCTTCCAGGGCACAAACGAAAAGCAACATGATGTTTTTTCCAGATCTTGAGCTTAGTTATGATTTATGCATGATTAAGGTCAACATGTAGTTACTCTCTAGCTGTTCTCTTGTCCTAGTGAATGTATGCATCATCAATTATAATTATGTGCCTGGACTTTTGTACTTTTTAAGGTAAGATGCTTTGGCCAAAATAAAATGTCAAGTTTATTGGTTCTCCGGAGATGATGCAGAACTCACATGATCAAACAGGGTTATTCACTAAAATGAGTATTATTGGGAATTCTAAGTGTATTTGAAGTTTAAAGCAACACTTTAACACTTCAAAAATGTATTCCTAATGCTACAGTGTTCTCCTCCATATTTAGATTTAGCCCCCCTCCTCTAAATTAAAGGGACATGCATTATGCAGCCAGTACAAGTTTGCACAGCAGTTTTACAGCACTTGCCCTCCATGCATATCCTGCAGATCCACAATTTATTTCTTGACACATCGGGGGCGATTTCCGATCAAAACTGTGCAACAAAAAAAGTGCATTACTGCAACTCTTTCTCCATAAAATTTTCTCTGTCACTCCCTGGGTTTCAGAGTCGCAGACTATGTTTGTGCTTTCTGAAGGGTTTAAAAGTTAGGATTTTCCACAGGGTGCTGCCGTCTGCTCCTCCCGTGATGTCATTCCGCAGTTGTTGATCCTCGTCAAAATTCAATCATATGTGTATCACTAGTATGGATACCATATCCACCATGTGTTTCAGGGCACATATTTATACAGAATGATGGGCAACATACAGAAAGCGCTGTCCTGCAGTATATAGAAGTCACATGCAGCAGGTAGTAAATCATGTGATAAATCAATCAGGAATCCAGCAGCATATACATTATCCTTAATGCAGATCCTGATTCCAAAAAATGACCAGACAGAAAAGAAATACATTTTAAACGTTCTGTCTGTCTTTAGTTTGGGAGAGATAAATCAGAACAGTTATAGCTTTGCAGGACTTTGACCATTTCAGAAACAAAATTTTTGTTGTGGAACAGAAAATTTGACTAATCAAATCTTTTAACTACAAGTTAAGATTTTTCAACCTAAGTGGAATATTTAGGGCTGGTTTTCCACCAAATAATCAAGGTTATTATCTAAAGTTTGAATGACATGAATTCAAAGTGAATTTTAAATTTAATGCCATAGTAGCTGAACTGGAAACCAGCTGATTGGGAGAAATTTTCGAGATCGACCTTATTTTGGCCTAAAATTTGAAATTTACTTTGAATTACTTACAATTTTCATTTTAATAAACACTAAAATATTATTGGTAGATTCAGGTAACTAGACCTTTTTCGAATGGTGTATTAACCACTGCTCTCTGACTTCTAGGATTCCTCAAGACAAATTATTTAATGACTTATAACTTGAATAAAAGCTTGGTTTTGCCAGTAGTCACCAAATACTTCATTAAGATATCTCTGATTTTATATCTGGTTTCATCTCATCTTTTTTTGCCTTTGATGAGTCTGGTTAATGAATATAAAACTGAAGAAGGTGTAATAATTTAAACAGGTGTAAGGGTGTTATAGTCAATGGCTGACAGTATTAATTATGTGATGATTGTCCTCCAGACTTTTTGAGATAAGTGTATTATTTTTCCAGATGATCGAGTGCATGCATTTAGCTTCCTTGGAGGTATTTTCTAAATATTTGTTTTAACGTAAATTTTTCTTCAATGATGAAGCCTTGCTTTCTTATCTATTGTTGTCGGTTGGGCCATGTTATAATTTGGGTGTATCCAAGATACAAAATAATTTTGAGCACATAAAAGAAAGCAAGTAGAAAATACAAGCAGAAAATAGAAGATAATTGCCCAGATATAATTACAATTAGGAAAACCCATATGTTACCTTTCCCACCTAAAATACTAATTGATTTTACAACAGACTTAATTACACAGTCATGCCACCTTGCACTTTAAGAATGTAATCAATTAATTAGCTCATTTACTACATGCTACTGGCGTAAAACTTTACTTTTCCTTTGGTGGCTAAAAACATGCACATTTTTGCAAGCCAGTAAAATGAGGTGGGAAAAGTACGATGCCAAAGGTTTTATTGAAAATACAATTCAAGAATTCAGTCATCGTTGAGATTAAATTATGTTCAAACTAAACGACAGATAAAAAAGTTGGAACTATGATGGTAGTTACTGGTTATAAAGAAGACTTCTTTGGAAATCTATAGATAACTTAAAACATTAAATATATCTTATACATCAGGTATAGAGGAATTTAGGCTGGGGGGAGGGTGGGGTGTCTGCTTTGAACATAGGCCAACATAGGCCAACTGAGGAGCTGAGAGGAACTGCCCACCTGGGCCATTAACAGATATGAGGACACCTGTTGCCTGGAGGGTCTCAAATTCAGGAACGAGCCAAACAAAAATAAAACCGAAACAAAATACCAACAGGGATAAAGTGTAGACATGCTCAGGAATAGCAAAAGGTCAGTTCAGGCAGCACACGTTCGCAGGCAATAAACAAGCAAATTGGGTCAGATCCTGGAGAGACAATAGAAAGCAAGGTAGATGTGTATACTCTGAGAGAACAGTACAACTGAACACAGGAGACACAGTCAGTTGTAGTTACACAGGCAAGAGGGACACACTTCTCCCACATCATTAGTACCCCAAACCACACCCACTAAAGTAATCCTGCCTCTTTAAGAGGATGTCCATTGTGCACACGCTTACCTAAGGGATTCTTGGTATAATGGGACCCCACATCCACCGTGGGCAATGCTGCCCATGCTCTGAGTGAATCGCAGCCCGTGGTGAGGAGGAGAGAGACATTCATCAGTCCCGATGAGCAGACCAGTCATGACAACGATTCTGGAGTACACCATGTGATGCCACTGCAGACAAGGAAGGAGGTGCAGCAAGGGAGCACCAGGTAAGTGTGCTGGGAGACCCCTCCTATCTGACTTGCCATGGTCTATGTTATCCAAAAGTGAGTTTTGACTTGTGGTCTGCATTTACGGAATCCCTGACTTTAATTTTCTCGCTACTCTGTACACCTTGACCTCGGCCTATCCCTGTTTACTCGTCTGTTATAGCTGCAGACTGTATTCTACACTTTCATACATTAACCCCGGCCACTCTAAAGGATCGGTAATATGTTTTCCTGTAGTATAGATACTTTTAGCAATGAACTTTGCATGTTGGGGTGTCTAGTCTTGACAGAACAGAGTATTTAGGCTCTTTTTAATGCAATATTTATGAAAACATCTGGCACATGCTGGAACAAGATGAGTATTTCTGCCTATTTCCAAAGGAAGCACAAAAGGTGGGTATATTCAAAGGTGGGTCAGTGTTGCATTGGTTGCGACTGGACAGTGGAGCACCTGGAGGCGTATAGAGGCACGCAACTCCATGTGACATTGATGTGCTCCACCTTCAAAGGGTTTCAAGAAGTAGCGGGAGGATCAGATTTGGCACAGGGTGGTAGAGGGGGTGCAGTGGTTTAGTAGAAGGGGGGGACTGGGATTTAGTAGAGGGGGGTGCTGTGGTTTAGTAGAGGGGGATGCTGTTTTTTTCTATACTGTACTTTTTAAAATAAACCTACGTTTCTATGAAAATTTAAGGTATTTTTTTTTGCGGCCCACATAAACATAAACCTTGTTTATGTGGCTTGTGCTAGACTTTGAGTTTGACATTCTTGCTCTAAACTGTTCTCTATACACCTTGTTCTCAATCTGACCAGATTTTTAGACTCTTCCAATGAAAATGCATCTGCACAATTTGATGCTATCACTAAACTTCACATTCTCTATTTTGAACTAATAAATAAACCTTACTCCACATGGTTTCTGTCTCACTTGTCTTACTTATGTGCAAGATTTAAAATATAACCTTCCTAACATTGTTTCCTTTATGTAATCTAAAATTAAATTAATGAACATTGCATCTAGATGCAGTGAAATTAAATATATGTTTATTTATAAAGCTTCTATATTCTCTACTGAACTGTGCAAAGGTAAACTCAACAAAACATAGATGTAAAGTATGACAAATTTGATTGGGCACAAACTGTATTCAATGCTGATCATTGAATGCACAGGAATGTTAGTCAAATGTTAGTCAAATGAAAGTCATTTGACAACTGTTCACTTAAGAAATATAGTCTGCATAGTGCAAATACTTGATGCAGACTACAGGTACAGAACCTTGCCTTGTTTAGAAAACTGTTCTAAATGAATGCAATGAAGCACAGAAGGAAGTAAATTGAAGATTTAATCCCCCAGAGGGAATAAATAAAGAGAAGAGAAACAGGGAGGGTAGATGAGCAATATAAAGAAAAAGAAAATACGAATAGAAGGAGGTCAGATACAACACAATAGGATTTATAAACTGATAAATTGGAAGAATATCTGACTAGGACACATCAAGGACAAATGACCAGGGAATCAAGAATCAGGAATATGCAGCACTGTTGAAGATTTATGCATGAATGCTCTGGGAGGCTGTGAGATGAAATAATGTGTTTAAATAATGAGGTGAAGTTATCCAGGTGCCTGAATATTAATGTCAATAATTGAGTTTATTCATATAAAGCTTGGTAAATTAAACAACTCAATTGTTGAATCTTTGGCTCAACAAGAAAGGCTAATGAATCCAAATAGTTTACATTACAGAAAATAGGTCGAATTTGTTTCTAGTTATAAATACTAATGATTTTGGTCGTGCTAAGTGGTGATATATTTAAAACATTAATGTAAAATAACAAGCTAAATCTGCTTTTTATGAAGTATTGTCCCAAGACAGTGGTAAATTCTGTATATGTATTTAGAACCCTTATGCAATAATTCTTTAAATAACTTTTCCTTGTATGTGCACTATATAACGTGAAAGAATGTTTATTTGGTTCCCTAGGTTCTACAATCGTCTACAATTTGTAGCGAAAATGGGGTCAACTATAAGTGTTAACCCATGTTAGTTACAGCAGCCGAAGATGTCTTTTATATTTCTCCTAGTGTCAGACTCCCATAGGAGAGGTTTTCCTCTAAACCAAGCATGTCAAACTCGCGGGCCCAGGAAGCCTGGAGTACATGCTGGTGTTTCCCCACATTGCAGGTACCTACTCTGCTAACACTTACCCGACCGGAGAGGATGGCCAGCGAGGGAGCTCAGTGGTCCTGCTCCTCACTGCTCCCTCGCGCCGTCTGTAGTGAAGCCGGGCGCCGGAATATGATGTCATATTCCGGCACCCGGCATCACTAAACCGCTCGAGGGAGCAGTGAGGAGCAGGAAGGAGATCTCCAGACAGAAGATCCCCACACCAACTCCGAAAGGTAGGGAACAATAAATTAAATTATGTGAGTGCAAGAATGTGTAAATGCGTGTGTGTGTGTGTGTCTGTGTTAGTCAGTGAGTGTGTGTGTTTGTCTGTCAGTGAGTATGTGTGTGTCTGTCAGTGAGTATGTGTGTGTGTCTGTCAGTATGTGTGTGTGTGTCTGTATGTGTGTGTGTCTGTCAGTGAGTATGTGTGTGTCTATGTGTGTGTGTGTGTGTCTGTCAGTGAGTATGTGTGTGTGTGTGTGTGCCTGTCAGTGTGTGTGTGTGTCTGTATGTGTATGTGGACCCAGGACATAATTTGTGGACCGAGGACATATTTGTGGACCCAGGACATACTTGAAAACGAGAGAAATCTCAATGTATCCTTCCTGGTAAAATATTTTATAAATAAATATGTCTATCTGTCAGTGAGTATGTGTCTGTGAGTGTGTCTGTCAGTGAGTATGTGTGTGTGTGTTTGTCTGTGAGTGTGTGTGCCTGTCAGTGAGTGTGTGTGCCTGTCAGTGAGTGTGTGTTGGTCAGTGTTGCATTTGCTGCGACTGGACAGTGGAGCACCTGGAGGCGTATAGAGGCACGCACCGCCATGTGACATTGATGTGCTCCACCTTCAAAGGGTTTAAAGAAGTAGCGGGAAAATCATATTTGGCACAGGGTGGTAGAGGGGGTGCAGTGGTTTAGTAGAAGGGGGGACTGGGATTTTGTAGAGGGGGATTCTGTGGTTTAGTAGAGGGGGATGCTGTTTTTTTTTTCTATACTGTACTTTTTAAAATAAACCTACGTTTCTATGAAAATTTAAGGTATTTTTTTTTTGCGGCCAACATACACATAAACCTTGTTTATGTGGCCCGTGCTAGACTTTGAGTTTGACATTCTTGCTCTAAACTGTTCTCTATACACCTTGTTCTCAATCTGACCAGATTTTTAGACTCTTCCAATGAAAATGCATCTGCACAATTTGATGCTATCACTAAACTTCACATTCTCTATTTTGAACTAATAAATAAACCTTACTCCACATGGTTTCTGTCTCACTTGTCTTACTTATGTGCAAGATTTAAAATATAACCTTCCTAACATTGTTCCCTTTATGTAATCTAAAATTCAATTAATGAACATTGCATCTAGATGCAGTGAAATTAAATATATGTTGTTTATTTATAAAGCTTCTATATTCTCTACAGAACTGTGCAAAGGTAAACTCAACAAAACATAGATGTAAAGTATGACAAATTTGATTGGGCACAAACTGTATTCAATGCTGATCATTGAATGCACAGGAATGTTAGTCTCAAAACCACAGACCAGTCTGAAAGAATATTTCCTTTCTGTAAGTGGATACATTACTTATAAAAATAATTTATGTCCATTTAATGTTCAATGGACCATAATTTAATTTTGCTTTAAAACATAGGTCTCAATTTAATTTTGTAGAATTAGCTTTCCAAATGGTTTAATTTTTTTGAATAACATTTTTAAATGATTAAATATTGGTGAAAACATTGGTGAGAGATACTATAGTCAGGGTAGAAGAGGTGGCTTCAGCAGTAGGAACATTCAAAACACAGAAGAGTCCAGGCCCAGATGGATTTTACAGCCCTGTATTATGAGGTGTTTGGCAGGTCTCTACTCCTCTGTAAAGTTGTTAATGCATTCCAAAAATAGATATGCTCTCAACAAACAACTGCCTCCTACCGAAACCCAACAAAAATGTAAATAACCTCGGCATTATCGCCCAATATCCCTATTAAATGTTGTTTAAGATTAATGATAAAGGTCGTTGCTAACAGGCATGGCTAACTGGTACTTGGAAGATTGGATTCACCTGGATCAGGTCGGATTGATTCCAAAACAGGTAAGCAGCCGATAACACGAGAAGGTGTATAGATCTGCTATGGTATGCTAAACGCAGACACATTCCAATGGCAGTTATATCCCTTGATGCAGAGAAAGTATTTGATCATCTCCTGGGGCCCTTCCTGTTCATGGTTCTGGCACACCTTGGCTTTCTTTCTAACTGCTTCAATACACTAATAACCAAACTCTCCCACAAGCCCAAACAACTGTTTCATGCTTTTAACTCTCTTCTTTGCCCTGTCGTGCCTCCTCCTCCTACCAACTTGAAACCCACAAACTTTGCACACACTTCACTGAGAAGATTTCTACAATCAGGGAAGAGATCTCTCATCACTCTCCATCCACTTCAAACCTTTCCCCTAACCACACTCCCTCAGCTGTCCTACGCTCATTTGCACCTGCTACAGCAAAAGAGGTTTCTACTGTGCTCCGTTCCTCCCGCCCCACCACCTGCTCCCTCAATCCTATTCCCTTGTATCTCATCTGCACTTTGTCTCCTTCTCTTGCTCTCCCTCTCCTCTGGCACATTTCCTCTACCCTTCAAACATGCAGCCATAACCCTCGATACTGAAAAATCCTAACCTTGACCTTAATTCCCCACCCAACTACCGCTGTAGCTCACTACTGCCATTTGTCTCCAAGATCCTTGAGCGAGTTGTGTATGGGAGATTGACATACTTCCTTGTATCCAACTCTCTGCTTGACCCGCTTCAATCTGTTGAAACAGCTGTGACCAAAGTATACAATGATCTTATCACTGCTAATTCCCATGGCCACTACTCTATCCTAATTCTCCTTAACCTTTCTGCTGCTTTTGACACTGTTGATCATCAACAGCTTCTTCTCATACTCCGTAATCTCGGCCTACGAGATACCGCTCTTCCTACCTCTCCCAGCGTTTATTCATTGTTTCTTTCTGCCTCTGCCTCTTCTCTCCAATCCCTCTCTGTTGGGGTTCCCCAAGGGTCTGTCCTTCATCCCCTATTGTTCTCAATCTACACTGCCTCCCTTGGTAAATTAATCAGCTTCTTTGGCTTCCAGTTGGCTTCCAGTATCATTTCTATGCAGATAACATGCAAATTTATCTGTCCTCCCCTGATTTCTCACCACCTCTCTTGACTCGTGTCTCTGATGGCCTCTCTGCTATTTCCAACTGGATGACTGCTCATTTCCTTAAACTGAATCTGTCCAAAACAGAACTTCTGGTCTTCCCTCCTTCAAGTGTTACTACTCCCATTTCTCTTTACCTCCACGTTAATGGTGCTACCATCAGCTCCACCATGCAGGCTTGTTCTCTTTGACTCTGACCTCTCCTTCACCCATCATTTCCAATCAATCGCCAAATTCTGCCACTTCCATCTCAAAAACATTGTGCGCATCTAACCCTATTTAACACCTGATACAGCATAGGTGCTTGTCCATGCTGCTGTACTCTATCGTCTTGACTACTGTAATCCGCTTCTCAGTGGTCTTACATGTTCCAAACTTGCCCCGTTACAGTCTAAAATGAATGCGGCAGCGAAGTTCATCTTCCTTTCTGCCAGCACCTCCCACGCCTCCCCCCTTTGTCAGTCCCTCCATTGGCTTTCCGTGAGATATAGGGTGTAACGGACCGTTTCTCTCACAAGAGGATAAAAACCGTTTAGGCGATAATCCCCTTTCCCATAGACCAGCAGCTACTGCAAGCACCAAACTCCCGAACTGCAAACTGTACGAATTCACCAACTCCCGAACTGGAAACACACGAACACTGGAATCAGCCGAACAGGAAAAGCATACAATCCGTTTACACTCCTGGCAGTCAGCATACAATCCAATTCCCCCCAAAAACGAGACGACACATCGGTTTGAGGGTCAAGCAGAATCTCCCTGTACTGTCACATACAGTCTCTTTTATTCCCAATCCACAAACATAGTACAGCCCACAGGGCGTTACAAAACAACCAATCAATCCGTACAATACACCCAGACACTCCCACACAAAATCCTCCCCTCTGCAGGTGATATGATTACTGAACACAATGGGTAATCTCATTATCACCGGCAGAGGAATACAGTTTTTACACAATATTTATAACTTCTAAAATATACATGTCACAAACATAAAACATACATTTTCATAATCAATCCATTCAGGGGAACAACATATTAAAAAATGGCACGAATCAGACCAGGGGTTCAAAAGTTAAGGGAAAGTCCTTTGTGACTAAATGAAGCATGGCTTTCTGGCCCAAACCAGTTTCAGAGTCTTCTATCCTGGAGAGTAATTCAATTATCTCCCAGGACAGACACAAGACTCCATTAAGCACATGGTTGCAAAAAGACACAAAACACTTTAACCCCTTAAGGACACATGACGTGTGACATGTCATGATTCCCTTTTATTCCAGAAGTTTGGTCCTTAAGGGGTTAAAATACATAAAGTCACCTTTTACACATAACACACAGACATTTCAAATATCCCCAGATAGCTGGGATCTGAGCGCACATTATTAGATGAATGGCACTCAGATCACACAAATAAGCCTTTCTGCAGGGGAAATAAACGGTTTAACCTGCAGGGCCATAGTCCAAAGGGAGCAGGCGAGCAACCAGGCTTCTCCAGTTCACAGTGGTGAGGTTGGTTTCGCCACATAGGGCTCAATTTAAGATCCTGACACTTGCTTACAAATCTCTACACAATGCTGCTCCCACCTACTTATCCTCACTAATACACAAATATATCCCATCTAGGCCCCTACGCTCTGCCAGAGACCTAAGTCTAACCTCTATTCGTACTCCTACCTTTGATGCTCAACTTAAAGACTTCTCTGGGGCTGCCCTTCCCCTTTCTGTTAGACTCTCAACCAATCTCCACTCCTTCAAAAAATCTTTCAAAACTTACTTCTTTAGGAAAGCATATGAATTAAACTGTGAACAGTTTTCCCTCCCTGCAACCTGATTCCTCTCCTGAAACGGTCATCAAAACAAAACACTAAGCCCTCAATGAATACTATCCTAGCAACCTACTTTTCTATCCTACCCTTACCTTTTGTGTCACTATACCCCATTCCCTCTAGCATGTAAGCTCATTGAGCAGGGCCCTCAATCCCTCTGTTCCTGTGCGTCAAAGTTGTCTGGTTACAAATACATGTCTGTTAGTCCACCCATTGTACAGTGTTACGGAGCTTGTTGGTGCTATATAAATAACATAATAATAATAACTTTCTAAGCTTTTTCAACTCCCCCATTGGATTCCTCCTACTGCCGAATATTCCTCCTTCCCTATAGCTTACAGGACTAGAGAGGGATGCCACTGTCCCCCCTTTTACTTGTCTTTTCCCTTGAAACTTTGCTGCAGGCGATACAGTCAGGCTAAGCTATGGAGGGGGTTGTATTAGAGGCACATAAAATAGATTAGGCAATCCAGGAACTCAGGATTGCCGCAGGAAGGCAGGTTTATTGAAACACAAACTGCAATGTTCGGCCTACACAGAGGCTTGATAAAGGCCTTTGTGTAGGCTGAAACATTGCAGTTTTTGTTTCAATAAATACGCCTTCCTACAGCAATCCTGAGTGCCTGGAAGTAATCTTCGAAGCTGGGTTTTGCCAACCGCGACCCTGATAAGCACCTAGATTCCTTAGGGTGAGTGCGGTATCCTCAGTTTGTGAATTACTACAGTATAAGAGGCACAGATTTAAAAAAATTTTTTTTTAGAAAACATTACATTTAATCAATTTTAATTAAATCCAAATACTATCCAAGATAAATGCTATTTTTCGTGTCATGTAAAAGATAAGAAAATTATTTAAAAAAACGGAGCGATTGATAAATTTTTAGACATCGGTATGGTGTAAGTTTAGTAACAAAATCTATAAACAGTCTGTCATATTGTGTCCATCTTCTTCTGCTCCAAGATCAATAAATAATATTTCTGTGAATAATTCATATATCGTCATGTCGATGGGACGAAGCGGATTAATGTTCTGAGTTCCTTATATTAGGCCTGTGTCCTTTGCATTTTGTATAACAGGGGTGGCGATTCCTTTAACTCTTACTTCATCTAAAGTTGGCATCCTGATTCGGTATATGCTTCCAAATGTCGTTCTTTATCATCTGTGATTGTCGGTTAAATGTGATCCCGTTGAAAGTGCTGTCAATGAAGGAATCGATATCTCCAAGCACATCAACTTCTTCATTGAAGGTGGGGGCTTTCTGCAACAGAAGAGGCATAGGACTTACTTGTATATTCACAGTTTTCTTGTGCAAAATTGACTGTTCGCGGACCAAGGGACCATCTGAAGATCTTCTCTTCAACAAAACCAGTTTCTCTTGTAGGGCCTTCAGCTCCTGAGATCTTTCAAAATGGCTATCTGAGGCAAGCAAAATGATTTTCTCACTTCTTAGCATCACTTTGATGGGATAACGAGATCCTATTGGACGGGATACACACACAGACATCACCTGTTTGGGACATTTTCCATAATATATACTGGCACATATCTTTTATTTTCTTTCTTTTTTTATATTTCAGACGTGTACCTGCCTTGTATATTTTTAAATGGTGCTTCTGTATTTCAGGCCTTGGTACTCTTGTCATCATAAATATCTCCTCACTCCTCACTATCTCCTTCTCCACCTAGCTCTTAGATCCTTTCTTAATCTTCTCCATTCTTTACTGCTTAAAGTTATAGATGGTAAGAGTCGAAAGGAAACAGAAAGGATTAATTTAATTATTCATATACTATTAAACTCCCCAATCCTTCCCACCCAAACCCCCCTCCACCCCCAATCCTTCTTATATGCTATTTTAAATTCTTGTTTGTAAATCTCTCATTCCCTGCCTATCCTTGGGGAGAGAGAGAGAGAGAGAGCAAACCTTACGCCTAGTGTAATATAATTAATTTTAGAATTCTGTTTATCTGCCCATTTTTGGGGGGGATCTTCTTTTATTCTCCTCTCCCTTTTCCTCCCCATCCCCTCCCCTCTCTATAACAAGAAGTAAACTATACACACACGTCAAGTGTTGAGCGAAAAGTGCAGTAGAGAGGAGAGTAATGGTGTTAATTCTTGCCTTGGTTTGTTGTCATTTAACCAAAAAAATAAAAAAGGGCCAGCAAAAGAGAGAGGACACAGGAGAGACTTTTAACTTGGCTGTGATAATTGTTAAGTTATAGCTTCCATGTTATTTATCCATGTGTCCCAGTCTTCTATTTGAGTATATCTATTTCCTAGGTTCACCTATATACCCCTTTCTATTTTTGCCTGCCACATGACTTGTGTTATAATTCTTGAATGCATGGGGTTTCCCTGTTTTCCAGTCTTGTGCTAAGTAGTTTAGCTGCTGTGATGATATGTAATAATGTTACCATTAGTACTTTTTTTTTTGTAATTATAGGCCAATTCAGTTTTTTTTTTTACACATGTAATATAGTTTATCAGAATATAGTGCATACATCAAAAAGGCTGGTGTCAGGACATAATCCATGTGTTACAAAGGTAACTAGAACCAATTTATTTATTTATTTGTGGTACGATTTCCCTATACATAGGGAATCGATCAGAGGTCAAATAAATATCATGTAGCGTTTTTAATATGTGGCCAGAAGACTACTACTAGATCTTTTTTTTTCTTTTGTGAGAAGCCATTTTATTAATTACTTTGGTGCCAGATGCAACAGCAATGCATTGGAAAGCAGAACAATTATTTGGATGTCCCATTGGCACTCAGTTAAAACAATATTCGGCTTTCTATTTATTGGTATATAAGGTGCAAGATTCTTCCAGTTAATTCCACGATGGCTTCTTTGTCAAAAAGGCAACAGGAGGGGGGAGGTTTCGTTATGTTGAGCTAACATGGAAAGAGAGCTGGTACATTCAATAGGATGCATCCGGAGCGGGACAAATGTCCTAATCTCTGTAATATTCACCAAGGCTTGTGATGGGCAGGTGGTTGAGAGCTCTTCAGGTGTGAAAAGAACAGGTCACGCATTTCTGGTTTGAGGCTTAGTCCAGGCAATGTGAATATGGACTGCACTGTCCCAGACATTTCCAAAAGGTTGACTTTCATATAACGTGACCCATTGTCTGCAGCTGCGCTAGGTCGGCTGGCGTCTTGGCCATCTCCAGGTTGCTTGTGTTTCCCGCTGGTTACTAGAGTGCTTCGGTATTTGCTGGCCATGGGTGTGTTCACTTTTGTGTTTCTGCCAGCATCAGCCTTGGGTACAAGATGAAGCCTGCGTGCTGTGCCCGCTGCTCCTCTCTGTGTGAGAAGAGTGAGAGTCCAGGTAAAGTCTCCCTTGGTCCGCCTGTAACACAGGGAGTTGTAGCCTCTGCTTAGGTAGATGGGAGCTCGTTCTCCGGGTTTTAATGGGCGTGGCGGCCATTTTGGATTGTGCCATGCGTCCTTGTTTAATCCATTCGCCGCTCGGATGGTATAAGCGGTCACTGCCTCTCCGGTGGGGTCCGGGATAACCCCCCGGCCCACAGGAGGGGGAACGGCGCCCTCAGTAGGCGTGTGAGATGTCCCGCTGGACTAAGCACGGGAGATCGGCCGTTTCTCCCGCCAGAGCCTCATTTTCCGCCAGAGCCTCACGACAGGCCTCAATCCCAGCCGCCCTGAAGTCAGCTCCGCCGGTAGGACGGGGTCTGATATTGACACCGTGGGTGATTTCTTGTATCCTCTTCGCCTTCATGTGGCCACTGATCGCCAATCTCGGGAAAAAAAAGGTGATCTTTGCCTGATTGTGCTAGTTTCATAGAGGAGCCGAGGTACCCCACCTCCATTCTGCTTGGCGTTCAGGCCCCGACCCCCTGGGCCAATTCAGTTTTAACAGGACCACTTCAGGCTTGAAGTCAAGTTTCATTTGTGTTATTTGGTCTATTACATTGATTACATCTTTGCAAAATGTATTTATGGATACAGATTGCCACCAAATGTGGAACAAATTACCTTCATTGACATTGCATTTCCAACACCTTTCTGATGACTCTGGAAAGATTTTTTTTTAAATGTTTCAGTGTTAGGTACCATCTGTTGGAAAGTTTGAATAGTGTTACCATAAGGTTTAGGCAGTGTATATGTTTGTGTGGTTTATTTAGAGAGCTTATCCACTCTTCTTCTTCTATATATACAACCATAACGGTTGTCACCGGCCCGGCGGCCCTGGGGGGCCCAGCCGCCCAGGCCCCATGTGTAGCGGCGGAACTTCCGCAAGCTGATGGGGCCCATCGGGTGGCCCATGCACTTAGGGCCACCCGATGGGCCCCATATCTTCAGAGGCCCGGTCAGGGCTGTGACCGTGGTATAGGGCCCCTTTAAAAAAAAAAAAAAAATGCCGCCGCAGCGCAAGTGCTGCTGGGAGGAAGTAGTCACTTCCTCCCAGCTCACTCCGTGCGTTTGGAGCGCACGCCTGGCAATGAAGAGGGAGAGCCGTGCTGACTCCCAGTCCCATCAGCCCCAGCCACCATTCTGCAAGGTAGGAAACAGGAGGGTGGCTGGACAATGAGCTGTGTGTGTGTGTGTATGTATGTCTGTCTGTATGCATGTTTGTATGTCTGTCTGTATGTATGTATGTATGTCTGTCTGTATGCCTGTCTGAATGCCAGTATGCATGTCATTATGTGTGTATGAATGTCAGTGTATGTATGTCTGCATGTCATTATGCATGTGTCTGTCTGTCTGTATGAATGTATGTATGCCAGTATGAATGTCTGTCTGTATGCCTGTCTGTCTGTCTGTATATATGTATGTATGTCTATATGTATGTCTGTATGCATGTCTGTATGCCTGTGTGTATGAATGTCAGTGTATGTATGTCTGCATGTCATTATGAATGTGTGTATGTCTGTCTGCATAAATGTATGTATGCCAGTATGAATGTCTGTCTGTCTGTATATGTCTGTGTGTATGTCATTATGTATGTATGGATGTCAGTGTATGTATGTCTGTATGCCTGTATGCATGTCTGTCTGTATATATGTATGTCTGTCTGTATATATGTATGTATGTATATCTGTATGTCTGTATGTATGTATGCATATCTGTATGCCTGTCTGTATGCCTGTGTGTATGAATGTCAGTGTATGTATGTCTGCATGTCATTATGAATGTGTGTATGTCTGTCTGTCTGTATGAATGTATGTATGCCAGTATGAATGTCTGTATGTATGTATGTATGTCATTATGTATGTATGGATGTCAGTGTCTGTATGTCTGTATGCATGTCTGTATGCATGTCATTATGTGTGTATGAATGTCAGTGTATGTATGTCTGCATGTCATTATGAATGTGTGTATGTATCTCTGTCTGTATGAATGTATGAATGTATGTATGCCAGTATGAATGTATGTCTGTATGTCATTATGAATGTGTGTATGTATGGATGTCAGTGTCTGTATGAATATATGTATGCCAGTATGAATGTATGTCTGTATGTATGCATGTCTGTATGCGTGTATGAATGTCAGTGTATGTATGTCTGCATGTCATTATGAATGTGTGTATGTATGTATGCCAGTATGAATGTATGTCTGTATGTCATTATGAATGTGTGTATTTATGGATGTCAGTGTCTGTATGAATGTATGTATGCATGTCTGTATGTATGTATGTCTGTATGTCTGTATGCATGTCTGTATTCCTGTATGCATGTCATTGTGTGTGTATGAATGTCAGTGTATGTATGTCTGCATGTCATTATGAATGTGTGTATGTCTGTCTGTATGTATGTATGCCAGTATGAATGTCTGTCTGTATGTCATTATGAATGTGTCTGTATGTCCTTATGCATGTGTGTCTGTATGTATGTTAGTATGTGTCTGTCACTATGTATGCCTGTGTGTCTGTATATGTGTGTATGTCTCAGTATGTGTGTGTCAGTGTGTATGCCTATATGCGTATCAGTATTTGTGTCTGTTAGTATGTATCAGTGTGTGTGTGTGTGTGTATCTGTGTCCTTTTGTATCAGTGAATGTGTTTGTGTCTGTGTGTGTATTCCTGTTGGTGGGATTTGGAGGCAGTCTCTGTGGGCGGTTTTGGAGGCGGGCCCTCAGGGGCCCAGACCCTGAGCTCAGTTAGGGGCCCCAAAATTTCTGGTGGCGGCCCTGTGTACTTGTAGCTCTTTTTCCCATTTGTTGATCAGTCCTATAGGTTTATCATGTCTCCATCTATATATAATTTTGCGAGTACCGTATATACTCGAGTATAAGACAAGTTTTTCGGCACATTTTTTGTGCTGAAAACCCCCCACTCGTCTTATACTTGAGTCACTGTCTGTATTATGGCAACTTACATTGCCATAATACAGACCAGGACCGCCGGGCTTGTTGGGGGCTGGCAGCCTGTTGGGGGCTGGCAGCGAGCTGTAACTTACCTATCCTGCAGATCCTGTCAGCTCCCTTCTCTCTCCTCCGGTCCGGTCAGCTCCCTTGTCAGCTCCACTGCAAGTCTTGCGAGAGCCGCAGGGTCAGAGCGTTGCTCGACTTATATTCGGGCCGACTTATACATGAGTATATACGGGTACGTTTTTATAGTTCTTTTGTTCGAGAAGGTGTCTGTGATTTGTGATTTTCTCCACCTTATTTTTAAGAAGATATTCTGAAACAAAACCTTTGATTCGCAGATAATTAAAAGTTTCTTTAGGGGGAATATTAAATTCCTCCATAATTGCATTTACTATTCTTATTTCAATTATACACAATTCCTAGTTTAGTGAATAAACGTAAAAATGTTCGCACGTAAAGGTCAGTGAAAATGCAAAGCTGTGCACATTCTCTCTAGATCTCTAGATGATTTTTTTACTTCTCACTAGATCCAGAGAGGATATATATATATATATATATATATATATATATATATATATATTTATAGAGGCATAAAGGCATAGGAACAAACCCTGGATGTTGGGCTATGGTAACATCCCCAGGACGTACTTGAAAACCAGAGTAATCTGAATGTACCTTTCCTGGTTAAATACTTTGTTGTTGTTATTATTATTATTATTGTTCTACTGGGAGGTAGAAAATGTCTCATCTGTAAAACCTACCTGTTTACATATATCATCCTCCAGAAGGCTGGAAAACGTGCTAGTTGCTCTCTTAAATTTAAGTTCTAGAAGCAACCTATCATTTTTTAGCAGGTAAACATAGCAAAGCTTTTATTAGGAGCACAAGAGATTAAACAGACACATAATTAAACTAATATGTTGTTTTGCTGACCTTGCACTTCTGTAGCACACTTCGGTTTTACTTACTTACTAAGTACAATACAAACGCAAAGTAGCATTTACTATTTTATGGGGCATTAGTGTTACAGCCATTGTGTTAATAAAGTAAAGACTGTCTGAAACCAGACTGAGATATGTGACAGAAAACTAATTTGTCGCCATTTATCCCATCTCCATCACCCAAGGTCAAGAAAGAAAATCAAAGGTTACAACTGTGAAGAATTTTGCAGCTGGTACTGTGAGGAAAATTAAGTTATTTTAGGCAGTTGTAGGAGTGCGACAACTTGGCCAATGACCAGCAAAATTCACATTCCTCCCATATATATTTATTTTTTCCCATAACCCACAGAATATAAAGATCTTCATGGTTTATACCTATACTAAGATAAAATTAGACTTCAAAACTTATTTTGAAAGTTTTTCTACTTGGTGAATCAGCTCCATAATATATATACATATATATATTATCTCCCAAGAGATAATAACTTTACATGGTTTGATGTTCTAATGTATTGCTGTAACTATAACAAACTTAATACTTCTTTCATTCTTTCCTTTTGTTACGTATATATTTTCTTCCTTCCTTATGGTGCTTTATTTAGGTTTTCTTTGAAAAGATTTGTGGAAGTATGTGAATTTATGAAATGGTGGATCTGCAGTATATCGTCCTCATGACAGTTTTGTGCAATACAAGGTTTACATTCACTCTTTAACATTTCCATGGTTGATAAAATAATCTACGAACCAAAAAGGTGTTTAGAATTTCCTTGGGTTTCACACGTGATTTGAATATAAATGCTGCATTAAATGTATTACT
This sequence comes from Pelobates cultripes, assembly GCA_933207985.1. Lineage (NCBI taxonomy): Eukaryota > Metazoa > Chordata > Amphibia > Anura > Pelobatidae > Pelobates > Pelobates cultripes. Next base: position 45,783,122 of record OW240922.1, on the reverse strand, counting down.
TCTGTTTGTATTAAAGAGATAATATTACTCTAGCGGAAGCAGGAACACTGATCCCAGGATTGGGATCCAGACCTATTTCACCCAGCGTTCCTTTTTCTCCTAAGAGGAAATAAAGCAGAGAGCCAACTTCCAGCACTATCCATTTAGAAGTGTCATGGATCTTCCAGAGAGAGAGTGTCAAGATTCCGGGAAACAAAATACACAAAAAGATCACAAACAGGTATATTTGTCATACCGGTCCTTAGAATGGCTTCTGACCAAGCCGAGGTCAGAAGATTACAGAGATAAAGAATAACTGATTAAACAAGCCGAGAGACAAAACTAAAATACGGTAACAAACAGTCAGACAGCGAGAAGACACGAACAGGCTACAAAAGAGGGCAACAAGGAACGGGAGAGGAAAGCTTAAATAAGCATAAGCTATTTCTGATTGGTTAATTTTCATTATTAATTAACCGCAACACGTGGGAGGTACTTAACTTTCCCACTTTGACCCTTGACATCATTACCGTGCGCCATGTTTGGCGCATATTTAAACATGCTGAATGCAAGCATGCAGCATCAGAGAGAATGCCAGCGGAGTCTGCGGCACCTGAAGCCACCGTGGAAGGCAAATGGGTAGGGAGCCTGACATAACCCTCCTCACCCTGAGGACCGCCAGGAAGGCGGAACCAGAAGCAGGGCCGGACTGGCCAACCGGGATACCGGGAAATTTCCCGGTGGGCCGTCGGCACCTGGGGCCGGGCAGGCAGCCGGCTCACCTGCGGCCGCAGAGGGAGCTCTTTCGGCAGCCGCAGGGTTTGCTGGCTGTTCTGGCAGCCGCAGGTGGGAGCTGGCTGTTCTGTCTCTGCTCCCCCTCCCCTGCGTGCCGCTTAATGAGACTGGGGCCGGAATATGACGTCATACTCCGGCCCAGGTCTCATTAAGTGACGCGCTGGGGAGGGGGAGCAGAGACAGAACAGCCAGCTCCCCCTGCGGCCGCCAAAGGAGCTTCCTCTGTGGCCGCCAGAAGAGCCAGCTCCCCCTGCGACCAGAACAGCCAGCAAACCCTGCGGCCGCCATCAGAACTCCCCATGCCAGCACACAGGTAGAAATTATGTCACTGTGAGTGTATGTGTGTGTGTCTGTGTCATTTGTGTGTGTGTCTGTCTGTGTCATTGTGAGTGTGTGTGTCTGTCATGGTGTGTGCATCTGTGTCATGGTGTGTGTGTCTGTCTGTCATGGTGTCTACGTCAGTCTGTCATGGTGTGTGCCTGTCATGTAATGTATGTCTGTGTCACGTTCTGTCTGTGTCATGGTGTGTGTGTGTGTCTGTCTGTGTCATGTAATGTGTGTCTGTCTGTGTCACGGTGTGTGTGTGTCTGTGTCACGGTGTGTGTCCGTGTCATAGTCTCTCTGTGTCGTGGTGTGTGTGTCTGTGTGTGTCATGTAATGTGTGTCTGTGTCACGGTGTGTCTGTGTTATGGTGTGTGTGTGTGTGTCAAGGTGTGTATGTCTTTTTTAAGGTATGTGTCTGTCATGGTGTGTGTGTGTAACGGACCGTTTTGCACAAAAGGGGAAAAAACCGCTTAGACGATAATCCCCCTTTCAGAGACAGGCACAGCTACTGTAGAATCACCAAAACTCATGAACCGCCAATAAGTGAATGTTCCAAACTCCCGAACGGCATACAAGGGAATAAGGTAGCACTCCAAATACACGAACAGGAACCATACGAATTGCTGCTAACAGACGAACAGGAAAAGCTCCCAAGCGGCTTACACTCCTGGCAATCAGTCCTTAGCAGCATACAGTAAATCCCCCCAAAGACGAGACAAGGCTCCGTGTTGAGGGTCAAGCAGTGGTCTGAGGTGCTGGCACACCCAGCCTGGTTTTTATTACAGTCTTGCAAATACAGGACCGCCCACAGGGAGGTATAAAACAACCAATCACATCACAGTTACATCCCACATATTCCCTCCCCTTATCCTGAGAGGAAACTCAATTATACATACAGTTAAAACATACTTTCTACCCAACTTTCATAACTCTAAAACCATACATCACATTCACATAAAATTACATATGCACAATCAATCCATTCAGGGGAACAACATATTCAAAAATGGCACAAATCAGACAAGGGGTTCAAAAGTTAGTAAAAAGTCCTTTGTGACTAAATGAAGCATGGCTTTCTGGCCCAAACCAGTTTCAGAGTCTTCTATCCTGGAGATAAGTAATTCAATTATCTCCCAGGACAGACACAAGACTCCATTAAGCACATGGTTGCAAAAGACACAAAACACTTTAAAATACATAAAGTCACATTTATACATAAAACACAGACATTTCACATATCCCCAGATAGCTCAGGTCTGAGCGCACATTATTAAGTGAATGGCGCTCAGACCACACGAATACAGTTTAATCGCCATGGAGCCAAAGTCTTTACAGTCAGTTTCATACAAATGGGCTCCATGGGATTCCTATCTGGGGTATAACACATTCAAACAAATCTACTGAACCCCAGGCAGAAAAGCACGAATACAGCTTTTCTGCAGGCAAAAATAAAGTCTTTTAAAAGGGGGCCATAGTCCAAAGGCAGCAGGCGAGCAACCAGGCTTCTCCAATGCAATGTGGCGAGATTGGTCTCGTCACAGTGTGTGTCTGCCATGGTATGTGTGTGTCTCTGTGTCATGGTGTGTGTGTCTTTGTCATGGTGTGTCTGTGTTTCTGTCTGTGTCACGGTGTGTGTGTGTGTGTCTGTGTAACGGTCTGTGTCATGGTGTGTGTATGTGTGTTTTTACTCACCTTTTCCCCCCCCCACGTTGTGCTGGTCTCCCCTCGACTGGCCCTGCCTCTATGGCTGAGATCATCAAGCTTGATGATCTCAGCCAATCCGCACTGACACAGGAAGCACCTCTAGTGACCGTCTGAGTGTCTGTCACTAGGAAGCAGTGTAAACACTGCATTTTCTCTAAAAAGTCAGTGTTTACATTGAAAAGCCTGCAGGGACAGGCTATAGACACCAGAGCCACTACATTAAGCTGTGTATGTGCGCGCACATGCTAGTGAGTGGGCTTGCTTGTGTGTGTGTGTGTGTGCCTGCTACTGAGTGAGCTTGTGTTTATGTCAATGACCTTATGTATATCAGTGAGATTGTTTGTCTATGAGGCTGTGTATCAATCAGCTTGTGTCAGTGAGATTGTCTGTGTCTGCATGTGAGTATGCTTACTGTATAATTAAAAATTTTACTCTGAAAGGACCAATATTTTATATTGGAAAAAGCAATATCTATCTATCTATCTATCTATATATATATAGATATATATCTATATATATATATATATATATATATATATATATATAGATATATGTCTCAATCATCTAGGGTGGCAAGACATAGACTTACATATAACATGCGACAATATAAGGCGCAATGACTTATGGGGCTGGCATAGATTTTTTTTTCCAGGGCTGCTTTGGAATTCCCAGTCCGGCTCTGAGCAGAAGGCTTCAGAGGGAAACGGAAAGCCCGCACCAAGAGAGGAGCATGCAGATCAGAAGCAGATACCCAGGAATGCTCCTCCGGGCAGAAACCTTTCCAGTGGACTAAATATTGCAGGGACCATGAGAGAACCTTGAGTCAAAAAGAGAGTGCTGACCAGATGCAGCACAGACAGGACCAGGACGAACAATAGGTCTAGTGAACCTATTGCACAACAAAGGTTTCACAAGGGACATATTAAATGTGTTAGGAATACGCAGGGAAAGAGGCAAGTCTAAGGAATAGGAGACAGGGTTGATCTTGCGTAAGACCTTATAAGGACCAATAAACTTGGGCACCAACTTCACCGAAGAGACACACAGGCACAAGTTCTTTGTTGAAACCCAAACCCTATCATCAGGAACATAGGTAGGTGCTGCAGCTCTAAGGCGATCAGGGACATTTTTCTGGGACATGGCTGCATGTGAAAAAGCAGAATGGACCTGATTCCACATCTCCCTTAAGGTGGCAAGATGTGCATCTAAAGCAGGTATACTCTTTTCAGGGAACACATTAAGAAGGATGCTAGGCTGAATACCATTAGACACCTTAAAGGGGCTTAAGCCAGTAGAGGCATGACAAACATTATTTCTAGCAAACTCCGCCCATGGGAGAAGGCCAGACCAATAGTCCTGGTGTTCATTAGCAAAGCAGCGCAAGTACAGTTCCAGGGATTGGTTTGCTCTTTCAGCAGCACCATTTGACTGTGGGTGATAGGAGGAAGAAAAAAAAAAGTGTCATACCCATCTCTGCACAGAAACCCCTCCAGAACCTGGAGATGAACTGAGGGCCCCTGTCAGAGACAATATCAGCCGGTATGCCATGTAATCTGAACACTTCCTTGGCAAAGATATTGGGCAGTTGGGTAGCAGAGGGGAGTTTTTTCAAGGAATTAAAGTGGGCCATTTTAGAAAACCTGTCTGTAACCATTAAAATTATTGTATGACCATCAGAAGGAGGAAGGTCCACTATAAAATCTATGGAAAGGTACGTCCAAGGCATTTTGGGTATAGAAAGAGGCAAAAGAAGACCAGCAGGTTTATGTGAAAGAGACTTGGATTTAGTACAAATCTTGCATGCTTGAACATAGTCCTTAATCTCTTGCAAAGACAAGGCCACCAAAATTGTCTCGTAATGTTCTTGTATGTCTTTTTTATGCCCGGATGGCTGGCTGTTTTTGAATCATAAAAAATAAAGTCATAACCTTTTTTTCTGTCATTTTTTTAACGTATAATAAGTCAGATGGTTTTTCAGGGGGTGCCTGTGTCTGGTATTGCTTGATTTTATCAAGTAGTAAGAAAGAAACCGTAAGACGAGTAGCAGCAATAATATTAGCAAGAGGAACAATGGTTTCAGGGACAATGGGTGCTGTTTCTAATGGTTCATGTTGTCTAGAGATGGCGTCTGCTTTAACATTTCGGTAACCTGGTCTATAAGTATTAGTGTATTGAAAACAAGATAAAAATAAAGACCGTCTGGTTTGTCTTGATGATAAACGTTTGGCTTCAGCGATATATGAGAGGTTTTTGTGATCGGTTATTACTAATATAGGGTTCTTAGAAACCTTCTAATAAGTGTCTCCACTCTTTGAATGCTAACACTATAGCTAAAAGTTCCCTGTTCTCTAGATCGTAATTCTCTTCAGCATCTGATAGTTTGCTGGAAAATAAACAAGGGTGAAGAGGCTCAGTATGGGTTTTTCTCTGAATGAGAACTGCTCCTACCTCGTATTCAGATGCGTCCACCTCTACGATAAAATTTAATGAGGGATCAGGATGGAGCAATACTGGGGAATCAGAAAATGCTCTTTTCAGTGTATTGAATGCATTAAGAGCTTCAAGTTTCCAAACACGGGGATTAACCCCCTTTTTTGTCATCTTAGTTATTGGACTTATAATAGAGGAGAAATTCTTTATGAATTTTTTTATAATAATTTTAAAATCCAACGAACCTTTGATGGCCTTAAGTCCTTGAGGAAGTGGCCAAGAAGTAATAGTCTCTAGTTTAGAGGGATCCATACTGAATCCCTTCTCGGAGATGATATAACCGAGGAACTGCACTGTAGTCTGGTCAAAGATACATTTCTCCAGTTTACAGTACAGCCCATTCTGAAGCAACCTTTGTAACACCATCCTAACATGTTGGTGATGTGTTTTTAGATCTGATAGAATAAATGAGGATGTCATTTAAATATACCACAGCACATATATGTAAGACATCACAGATAACATAATTTATTAGAACTTGAAAGACCGCAGGGGAATTGCTTAACTCAAAAGGCATCACCAGGTATTCATAATGCCCGCTGCGAGTGTTGAAGGCAATTTTCCATTTGTCCCCTTTCTTTATCCTTACTAGATTATAAGCATCCCTGAGATCAAGTTTTGAAAAATACTTTGACCCTTTTACACGGTCAAATAGTTCAGTAATGAGAGGAATGGGGTAAGCGTTATGAACCGTAATCCTTTTGAGACCCCTATAATCGATACGGGGTCTCAAATCACCCTCTTTTTTAGAGACAAAAAAGAACCCAGCACCTGCAGGGGATGAGCATCTTCTAATGAATCCTTTCTTTAAGGATTCTAGTATATACTCTTCCATGAACCTGTTCTCTTTCTCCAAGAGTGGGTAGACTCTACCCTTAGGAGGCATAGTACCAGGTAATAATTTTATTGCACAATTGTACGTGTGATGTGGGGCTAGCTTCTCAGCCTCCCTTTTCTCAAAGACCTCTGCGAAGTCAGCATACTGCGGAGGTACAGAAGTCGACAAGGGAGCGGCTGTGAGTAGGTTCAAAGTACAATCAGGACCAGGACTGATCAATGACCGGATTGTGTTCAACCAACCAAGGGAAGCCCAAAACAATAGAGCAAGAAGGGGAACGCAATATCTAAAAAAGTTATCTTTTCTCTGTGTAGCACACCTACAGACATATACAACTGCTGGGTTTCATTCATGACTAGAGGTTTATCTAATGGTCTACCATCTATGGCCTCAATGGCTAAGGGCGTGGCCTTTTGGATCAGAGTCAAGGTAGCGGACTTCGCAAATTCCTGGTCCATTAAATTATCTGCGGCACCTGAATCGATTAAGGCATTAGTGGTGATGGTGTTACCATTGTTATGTAGTATGACTGTACTGAATGGTTTAGTCATATTAGTGACAGGGGATAAAGTCATAACACCCAAGGCCGATCCCTGCCTAGACATTAGGTGCTGGAGTTTTCTGGGAGGCTTGGACAAGAATTTCTCAAATGCCCCTTTTTACCACAAAAAAGGCATAAGCCCTTCCTACTTCTATAACATTTCTTGACCTGTTAACTTAGTGGCACCTAATTGCATCGGTACAGATGATGGACTTGGAGGAGGCAGAGCGAGCAAGGCCATAGGTGGCAGAGTAGAGACTCGGTGAGAAGGTAACCTCCTTTGAGTACTAGACATGTGCAATTAGTTTCGGTCCGAATTAAAATTCGGCCGAATTTTGGGTAATTCGGACATTCGGGTGCTTCCGAATGTCCGAATAGCTAAATTGCCGAAGTGCCGAAGTCCGGAACTGTCGAAATTACCGAATTTACGAAGTGTCTAAGTTCCGAAGTGCCGAAGTTGCCGAAGTGGCGAAGTTCCGAAGTGCCGAATTGCCGAAGTCCCGAATTTTGGAATGCCGAACCGAGCCGAATATTTTCCCCATGCACATGCCTAATGAGTACGCCTCTCCCTTATATGGTTGTCTATAATGATACAAAAGTCTATTAGATCTTTGAGTAGGATAGGTCGTTCTCTGGATGCTATTTCATCTAAGATATATCCAGCCAAGCCCTCCTGGAAAGCAGTTACTAATGCATAGTTATTCCACACTACCTCTGCTGCTAAGGTACGAAATTCAATAGCATAGTCTGCTACAGATCTAGATACTTGTTTTATCCTCAATAAGGACTTACCAGCAGAACTAACCCTACCAGACATATCGAATGTCCTCTTAAAGGCTGAGAGGAACTCAGCATATGACATAGAAGAACTAGATTCCTAGATGGGATTGGCCCATTCCAAGGCTCTACCTGATAGGTGATTTATGAAAAATGCTATTTTAGACCTATCACTAGCGTATGAACGTGATTCATAAGCAGATGGATGTCAATCTGGTTAAGAAATCCACGACATAACATAGGGTCCCCATTATAGCGCTGTGGAGGTATCATGTGGACAGTATGTGCTGGAAAAAATGGTACTGGTTCAGGAACAAGAATCAGAGGCGCAGCAGCATTGTCTTGCACCTCAGGTTGCAAGTGAGAAGTACACAATAAGATGGTGTGGAAGGCCTGGCACAGTGGTCCATGCGATGGTCAAGACCATCCTAGAGTCTTGATTAGCTAACTGTTACAATATGTCCGTAGGTTCCATTAGGCCCTGTTGTAATGTCAGGATTCCGGGAACCAAAACACACAGACAGATCACAGACAAGTATATATGTAATACTGGTCCTTAGAATGGCTGGGCTATACAAATAGAGCAGAGTCAAAGTACAAGCCGAGGTCAGAGGATTACAGAGATAAAGAATAATGATTAAATGAGCCGAGGTCTAAGGATTGGAGAGAGCAGGATAGCTGAGAGACAAAGCCAAAATGCAGTAACAGACAGTCAGAGAGAGAGAACGCGCTATTGGGCTTCAAAAGACAACAACAGGGCAACAAGGTACGAGAGGTAAGCTTAAATAAGCATAAGCTATTTCTGACTGGTTAATTTCCATTTTGAATTAACCACAACACGTGGGGGGTACTTGACCTTCCCACTCCGACCCTTGACGTCATTACCATGTGCCGTGTCCGGGCGTATATTTAAACACAAGAGAATGCCAGCGGGGTCCGCAGCACCTGAAGCCACCGTGGAAGGCAAACGGGTAAATGGGTGCCTGACAAAGAGAGAGAGCTTTAGCAGAAGTTCCTGTTGAAATATCAGCCAGACATCTGATAAAGCTGGAACAGTACTGTACTGTCCAACTCCTCCACAAGCCGTATAGTCTCTGATAAGTTGGCAATAGTTGACATGGGACAGCAGTTCCTTTGGGCAGCCATTGAAAAACTTTATATTTTAGGGTCTACACAAAAACATGATACTTGAGATGTTCATATCAAAAAGGTATTAAATGAGACTTATAAGGGTTTTTTGTTGACCCATCCTCACCACTACCCCTTTTAATGACATCATATAGAGACGTTTTTACATATCTACACCAGTATCTGTCTTGGACCATGAGAAATATGTAATCTGGAAACATTATGGTCTTGATGAGGTTTTGAGAAAGATGTTTGATAACAATATCTAATGATCACTCTCTAAGCAATAAATCTGGTCACTCCTGACAACCTGACCCTTGTTGCTCACAGCCCATATGTGTGTGTATTTGTTGATACAGTTGCCTTGTTTGGTACCTTATCTTGCACATGTACTTTGCATCCCAAAATGTCTTGTGCATTTAGCAGGTCTTTTTTTCATAGCTTTTTTTTGAATGGCAAGTGTTTTCATTAGGACAAAGGATAGGTACCTATTTCAAATTTAAATGTGATCGTTTCATTTATACTCTAGTGTCTGTGCACAATATTCCTTAACAGCACTGGATGTGCAACTGTCTTCTCATAAATGCAGATCAAGAGCTTCTACAAATTCCTGCTTATAATTGTTTCCTTTTTTTCTGATCCATTCTTATGATCCGATCTTTCTGTTATTTAACTCTAGTGGCTGATTCAAAATGTAAAACTTACCTCATGCCTTAGTACAAATCATAGCTGGTGAATGAGCCAAGAGGCTTTGTCCATTAGGGAGAATAGGTTTAAGTAAAGAACTAACCAGCATTAGCATGTAGACAGAAGATCATGTCACGACAGAATGTTCTTTAGGAGCTACGTTATCAGGTTTTACCTATGAAGGTCCCTGGCATCATGTCTCCCTTAAATATTAATATCAGGAATAGAAACAGTGTTCTGCAAGTCTTCCTAATACTGAGGTTCTAGAAGAACCTATTCTGCTCTGTTTATTTTAGATGCTTGCTTATAAATGCTTGCTTGTAAAGCGCTGCGGAATTTGACGGCGCTCTATAAATATCATAATAATAATAATAATAATAATAATAATAATAAAAAAAGACACCGGTTCCTCTGTTCAATGGCGTCATGCTATATGAGCATGTTCACTTATATATTCATTTTCTAAACAAGGAAGAATGGTAAGATGACAAGGGGTTCGCAAAACTTGTTTGTGGAATAAGCCCCCTTCTATATCTACCACAAGTGCTACCATCTATAGAATGACCACTTAATCACCTGGTTCCCATTAAATCCCATAGAAATTCAAACATGTTATAAATGTTCCAATAAAACTTTAGCTAACCTCCAGCCTCCTGATCCACCATATCTTGTGCCACCCACTTATGATACTATTGTATTACTTGTACAGCCAACACCTGAAAATAAACCAAGGTGGAAATAATCTGAAACTCACAGATTAAAGGATTAAAATAAGCTTTTTAGAACATTTTCCCATTAAAAAAATGCCACCTCAAAATACGTTTGACTTCTTGTGGATTGTTCTGTGATCCAGTGCTGTGGCATGAATTCATTGGAGATGAACAGTGTAACAGATGTCCTGTTCCTGGAGTTTAATTTTGCTTTGCCTGGATCGGTATACGAATCTAACTGAACAGACTTGCCCCAACTGGTTCGTATACCGAATAATGTGCCGAACGCTTGGACCACCCAGAGCAGTCGTGTGCTGCTAATTGACCCACTTGACCTTACTAACACTTGCTCTAACCACAACATTTGAACGTTCTAAGCGGTTCACTGGGAACTATTTTCTGAACACTCAATGGCCTGAACACCACTAAGACATCCAGGATCACCTATGTTCGTTCCAAGTCATCCGAAGGAGGCGGCGTTTGGTGAAACCAAACTCCCGAACAAGGGGCACACGACTAGCTTTCTCACGAACACTTATTTGTGATATTTTGTTGTATTTGAAGCTCCTGAAAGAAACCGGCCGCACAACCTGAAATCTATGGAACTATCCTGGGCAGGAGCCTTGTCTGCGGTTGGTAAGAAATAAGACTTCCATAAAAATACCGAACCCCTGAACCGATCTGGGTGATTTTTGGATATGTTGCCCACCCAGATCGGGGATATCAGGGGATATACTTTTTATGAGGTTTATGTGGGTTTTTGGGGTACTTTCGGGTTGTCTGTAAATTATGTTCTTTTTTGCCTGGAGATAATTTAGTTGATAAAGTAATTGATTCAATTATCTCCCAGGCAGAGGGGAGGCATTGTATGCTATGTGTGGGAGTGGCATACATTATAACACTGTTGTTATTGGTCTGTAATTTTATATTGTAATTCCCCACAAGGTCCATGTGGGAGTGCCCCTTGCATGGGGAATTGCATAAAAGGCCAGTGTGGCTAAAAATCTACCCTCAACATGCAGCCTCATCTCGTGAGTGCAGGAAACAGCTATAACCACTAGCTTTTCCGGCTTCCTGGTCTGCTTGGAGATTGCTTTGGGATTAGCAAATTCAAATTTAGTACTCTTGTGATCTGTTTCAGTTAATCTGATGCGAGTTTCTTCTTTAAAAAGTACTAGTCATACTAGATAACTTGCATGTTAGCTAGCATTTAATCTAACCTACAGGTACTGTGTTATTTAGACTACTCATACTTAGACTTATGTTCTCTTATGATTTTTATGTTTTGTCTTTGATTATACTTCGCAATAAAAATCAAGAAAAATGTCTGGTATGGGGAATTTAAAAATTATTCCCTAATAGTGAACTGGTGCAGAGTAAGTTCCCCTGACCGATCCTCTGAGTTAGAATTTCCTCTTAAGACGGCTCTTAACTAACAACAATATTGACAGAGAATGAGTATTTATCAATCTTTTTCAATTTTCAGGCTTGATAAGATCCAGAAGGGATAGATACATTGCATTGTTGGCAGTCATTGTGTTGATGCACAATAATAGTTTGTGAAGACTGAAGCACTCTGGTAATTAATTAATGTAATCGTGGTTAGTGATGGAACAACTAAGCACATGGAACCTGTGACCATTGTGTTACACTGGATACTCCATCAATCTCAGACCAAGATTGCGGACAGCAGGTTCCATGGTTAGGAACTGCAAATAAAAAAAACCCCAAAAAAACAAAACCTCATACATAATAGACTTGTACACAGTGAAAACATTTAGTTCACCTGAATTTGTAATCTTTTCAGGCAATTTGGGCTTCACTGATATGAGTGTTTCAGGAAAAAATGATTTAGACAAATCAAATAAATATTACGTGCATATTTTGTATAGATATATATTATCTATATACTTTGCAGTACACCGCCATTTGGTTCACAGACCGCAGAGTGAGAAAAATTATTTAATAATAATAATAATAATGGAGGACATGTAAAAATATCTATTTTTGTATAATATAATACACATTTATTAAATATATAAATATAGATTATTTTTACTGCTCATTCATTTTTCCTCTCTTGGTCACTCTCAACTGTGAATATCATCAACATTTTATGGTTGTCCCCTAGCCATCAATCATCTTTTATTCCATCAATTATCCTCATTTTGGGGCCCATTGGCAAAATGGCCTATACATTGTCTGTTTTTGTTAAATTTGTGATTTGTCCATATATTGTTTAATAGTTTGAAATTTCAGACAAATCGCCAATTGGCCATAATTCTGACGATTCACAATTTGTTTGAAACCGAATGCACAAGTCTAATATTTAATATGTTGTTTAAATTCTCCGGCAATTCCATGTAAAAACATTCATCACAGCAAGAGAGGTAAGATATCAGATATCAGACAGTTCCAAGGTGACTATAATTTTAACCCATATAACATTATGTTTGAAAAAAAAATGTGAAACATATCTTGGCTGCTGTGGAACATCATGGATAATATTACTAGTTCAGGCAGCTGAGCAGAGATCTCTAGCTTTATTATCAGAGAGTGTCAGTTAATGGGTTTTATTGCAATCAATGCCTCTGGAGAGTCGATAAAAGCAATCCCTCACAGTTCATTCACTCTGTGATTGAGTGAAAAAAATGAAACTTTGACTCATACTATGCGTATTTCCAATACTGAATATTACTATACTGGGTATTAATAAACAGAAACGCCCGTTTCCACAACAGGCTAGACTTAACCCATTCTTTTTTTTACTCATGTTTAGTTAATGCATTCAAAATAACTAGTACATTTATTTGACACTACAAGGTTTATAATGGGGGATGATTAGCAGAAATCAAATCTATAAGTGCACAGTCTAAGTCACTGAACCATAATAAACACAAATTTCAGGTTTTACATCAGGCCTGTTAAACCTGCACTCCCCCCCCCCTCCCACCCCCCAGATGTTGCTGAACTACAACCCATGATTCTTTTAATGAAACAGATAGCCAGGGAATCATGGGAGCTGTAGTTCAGCAACATCTGGGGGGCCGAAGGTTGGACATCCCTGTTTTACATGATACTGTTTTTGCCGCTGTTAGGATATCAGAGGATAGGAACCCTATTTGCAGAGTGGAACAGAGATAGGAAGAAGTATTACCAGGCCTTAGAGTGGCTGGGCGAGCAACAAACAGGGAGTGAAATGAAAAAGCTGGGTCAAACACAGAGAATCAAAAACAGAAGAACCAAAGAATCTCAAGTACTGAGAACCAGGCAAGGACCATAAGCTGGGTGCACACAAATCGAATGCAGAGTTTTACATCGGCCAGGTTCGAGACCAAAAATGATGTCAAATGTTGCACATCGGAAATTAGGCGAATCAGCAATTTGAAAGTGGAAAAAAAAGAGGAAAGTCCTAGCGGACTGTGAGAGAAATGCTAATGTAGCACAGATGCCATTGGACACATGAGTTTCTGACAACAGCATTGCCATGCTTGAAATAATAGTTATCACTCTGATCTTAATAACTCCTTGCCTCACCTTTAGCAGAAACAACAGCAGCAACCCAATGCAATCCAAGATCTTCCTATTTTTGGAGATCAGTCTTTCATATCGCTGTAGACCACGCTAGGACCATTCCTTTAGGAGAATCATTGTATTCCAACATTATTGGAGGATTTTCAAGCATAACATGCTTGTTTAAGCTTCTAAAACAGAACTTCAGCAGGATTTTTTTAAAACAGGATTTTGATTAGCCTACTACAAATACCTTTTTTTCTGAGATGGACTTTGTTTTCGCTCAGCATATCTCTATTATGCTTCAGATCATAGAATGAAGATTCTCCTTCAGACTTTTCAACTCATGTTTCTTTAGATGATGGCAAGTCATCCAGGCCCTGAGTCAGCAAAGCATCCCCATCATCTCCATGTTTTGACTGAATGCTGTGTTTGCTTTACAGGGCCCCTACTAATGTACATGTGCCCTATATTTCCAATGTGTATATATATATATATATATATATATATATATATAGCCAATATCACTATATATGTACACCTTCTGGCCGCCGGGTCACTGTTGGTTTGCATTGTGAAGAGGGGGCCAATTAAACTCTTTTCTCGTAAACCCTAGCTTTCAGAGTGTTGCCACGCGGCTTGCGAGAGAGGGAGAGGACCTGCCGACTGCTGGAGGTGAAAGCTGGTGTCTCCTGGTCCCATTCTACACTTTAAAAGCAAGCTGGGAGCCTGCACTGTTTCACGGGACCACCAGGGAATGTAATCCCCCTCCCTAGCCACAGGTACGAGGAAGGGAGCAAGGAATAAACATAAAATATAAACAAACAAAAAACTGCACACTCCCCACACTGTCCTTCCTACTGCGCACATTTATATGCACATACACTTCATCCACTACACAATCACAAACTCTGCATCCACTATGCACACCTACTGCAACCACTACACTCACATTGCATCCACTGCACATACATTCTCTACATCCACTACACAAACACTGCATCCCTTACACACACATGCACTGTATTCTTGTGGACGGACTCCCGTTGACAGACTGACGGAAGGATGCCCGGAGGCGCAGGAATTGAGCTTCTGATGGCAACCCTGTTGCTTTACAGCAGGTGTAACTTTTGAATTATTTGTCTACAGAACATTCTAACAAAAAGCTCATCAACAGGCTTTTACTTTAATTTGTCAGATGCGAACTTATGTTTCCCTTAGTTTGCATGAGTTTGTACCTTGTAAATCTCCCATGATTTTCTTGTTTGCGCTCTTACAGTATTTATCGTATTGCACTTTATGTGATATTTGTTGAGACATTGTAGGCTACTTCACATTAATGGCATGTTCTATATAACTCATGTATAGATTGGACTTGAATGGCAGTTATTAAGTTATATTTGGTCAATAGGTTGAATTAGTAACTAAGGGGGCAGTTTACTTTGTTAACAAGGGGCAGCTGGTCTTGGGTAACTATTTCCTTAAATAAATTCAATGAAAACAAAAAACAGAGGATTTTGTGTTTGCTTACGTTCTCAATGTCTTTTATTAAGTTTTGCATGCAAATTTGAAACCATTCAGATTGATAAATATGCTAACATAAAGGAAATCAGGAAATGGACAAATGCTTGGAACAGAGAATATGTGCTCTGTTGTCTCATTAATTTCATCTTTGTGATGTGGGGAAGAGTCGCGAGTATGACATGAATGCTTCCAAAGCTTAATATAATGATGCAGAGGAGCAGCATCCAGTGTCATGAATGATGGGAAGCCGACAATAGGTGGAAATATGATGATGCGGAGGTGGAGTGGAAATAGGTAACATTGCATACTTTCATCAAACATAGAATGTGACGTCAGATAAGAACCATTTGGCCCATCTAGTCTGCCCAATTTTCTAAATACTTTCATTAGTCCCTGGCCTTATCTTATAGTTAGGATAGCCTTATGCCTATCCCACGCATGCTTAAACTCCTTTACTGTGTTAACCTCTACCACTTCAGCTGGAAGACTATTCCATGCATCCACTACCCTCTCAGTAAAGTAGTACTTCCTGATATTATTTATAAACCTTTGCCCCTCTAATTTAAGACTATGTCTTCTTGTTGTGGTAGCTTTTCTTCTTTTAAATATGGTCTCCTTTATTGTGTTGATTCCCCTTATGTATTTAAATGTTTCTATCATATCACCCCCTGTCTCGACTTCACGGAGAGCTCCTGTATGCCTGACTGACATATAATAAAGGAATGAATTGTAGTTTGACATCTGTGATGTGGGACACACCTGGACTGCACTGGAAGCAGCAATAGGGTAAATATTTAAAGGGGCACTGTCACCCCTCTATTAAAAATGAGCATTTGATAATAGTATCATTTCCAAGACACTCATTGCTTGTACTGGAATTTCATTGAAATTCCAACCCAGTCAAAAGATATACTAAGACAAAGTAGGTTCAGGTAAGTAAATCTCACAATTGCTGCGTCCCCCCGACCCCCCTCTTCCTGAGCCACCAGACCCTGAGCGGAGATGTCACCGTCAGGGGTCTTTGCTAATTATGCAAACACCCCAGGCAGTGACAGACTTGCTGTATGTTATGCAGTATATTAATTGTGTATACAAAAACTGCTCATTATTTTGGAGATCAAGGTAAAATCCTTTACAAGAATGCTGGGGTGGACATGATCCCAGAGACACTTCAGAGAAGATGAACATGCTTGTGATAAAGCAATGAGAAGGAAGGTGGTTTTTTTTGGTGAATACATTTTTTTATTGTTTGCCATAAATATTAACATACACATGTATGCATTATGCTATTTAATACATCAAGATTTATTTTACACCGCAGTAAATGTTGCATAAAAACACGTTTTGATTTTCAGTCATATAATCAGAATTTTGAGAATTATAAACAATTGGAAGTCAGGACTTCCACCCTGGATTACTCCTCAAGAATATGTTAGAAAAGGGAACAAAAAGATAAAGAGTGAGAGAAAAAAAAAGGATGAGGAAAAAATCCAATTATAATTAGAGATGTCGCGAACCGTCCGCGAACTTCTCGTGAACGGTTCGCGCCGAACTCCGGTCAGCTGACACATCCCGGCCAATCTCCGGCAGACCCTCCCTCCCAGACCCTCCCACCTCCTGGACAGCATCCATGTTGAAGCTGCCTTCAACATGGATGCTGTCCAGGAAGTAGGAGGGTCTGGGAGGGAGGGTCTGCCGGAGATTGGCCAGGATGTGTCAGCTGACCGGAGTTCGGCGTGAACGGTTCGTGGCGAACCGTTCGCGAGAAGTTCGCGACATCTCTAATTATAATGCATGGGATGTCAGTATTGGGCAATTCAGGGGCTGTTGTCACTAACTATAGGGACTGAATTGTAGTTTATGTCTGGGTGCAGCCAGAAGCGCCAAGTGTCAATTCCTCCATTGCCCGGAGTTTCTCCATCCTGGTAAACCATAGTCGCATAGTAGGTGGCACCAGTAGTCTCCAGAACAGAGGGACAAGATGTTTTGCAGTCTTTAGAATTCCGATCGTCATTGATTTCATATATTTTAAGGTGCAGCCGAGGAGTGATGCAGTAGGAAGGAGGCCGGGATGAAGTGAGGGGCCTATCTGAAAGATTTTGAGCATGTCATGAATCTCTCTCCAAAAGGGTTTTAGCTTAGGACAGTCCACCACATGACAGATGGTGCCCAGAGCTGCCTGACATCTCCAACAGCCTCCATCCCTAGATTGGTCCATTGTTTGTAGGACCTGTGGGGTTCAGTACCATTGTGATACGAAAAGGTGGACTTTTAGTTACAGATGTATTATTCTGATGCAGGCAGAAAATAATTGCAGAACTAGAGATACAACAATTAGGATTGCAGAAAATGAACATAGAACAAGTGGATGTTAGCGTGAATATGGTTTGGAGGACACTAAATTACAGGTCAGTAAGGTGATGGAGGTTGAGAAAACAGGAGGTATCTGAGGTCCTATGAATTACACGCATCTGAGACTTTGAGAATTTGTAAACTATAAAGAAAATATGAAGATGGTAGCTTTGTGGAAAATCTGTAAACCTCTAACCCCCCTGAGGGTTATAAGAAATGCTTTAGATAATTGCAAACCGTTACCACTGTAGACATGTTTATACATAAGTTATCACCATGAATACTCAGTGTTTCTTTTCCGGCTGGATAGTATCCTGATTCTAGTGTAAGTACAGGAGTTTAGGCATCAGATTTAGAATGTGTTTAATATCCAGAAAACTCTGGGAAAGAGCCCAAGTCTCTTTTTTTTTCTGAGGCTTAAAAAAAATATCTTGAAAACATTTGAACAAAGATGAACTTCAACTGTGTGATTCAGTGGAGGATTTACACTGCTGATATTAATGATGGCAGCAACTGCTCAAAGGTATTAATCTATGCACATGTTCTTAAAATTAGTTAGAAATTAGTTAATTAGCTTATAAATTAAAGGATCACTCCAGGCACCAACATGTTTGGTGCAACGTGTTGGTTAGTTTAGTTATTTAAGCTGGGTGTTTGTTTTTTTTTTTTATCAATCTTTCTATAGTTTTTTTTCCCTTAAATACTAATTATTACTAATTCGTTTCTGCCACTTTCACATTGCAGTATTTCCTTTCTTGCTCTAAAATAACTACTTTAAATTATGTTTAGCTTTATAGAGCAGAAGTATAACAATTAGATTACAATACCAGGCCTCCAAACTGTCTCACTCTTAGTGGTACAGTCCTGATTTTGGGGTTGGTCCGCTTCAGTTTTCTGATGTCTCCAGGCAGCACAGCACTTGTGCATCATTAGACGTGCTCATGCAGTGAAGCAAACACTTCAGCAGCAGCAATTGTTTAGGGTAAGGGATGGCCCTTTATCCACTGGACGAGCAAAGACGCTTTAGGCTCACAAGCCCAAGTGATTAAGCTTAAAGTGCACAAGGAGCACATACTCTTTCACCTTGTCCCCCAAATAACAGAGACGACACGCATATTAGGGGGGCAAGAATTGTGAAATGCCAAAATCCTGGAATGTTGATGTGTCTTGGGAATGGGTTTGAAACCACTGGTCTAGGTGTATTTAGCAAAACATAACCAATATGGCAACATCAATATTCTGAGAACTACACTTATCAAGGAGTCGTATTTGTTTTACCAAATTCCATTCCCTACATCAAGGTTTCCCATAAGAACTTCCCAGTATATCTAAACATTACAGTGTTCAAGAAAGAACAAATACATAAAACTATATTAGCTGGTGCCTTACTTAGTTGCACTGCGTAAAAGAGACACATATTAAATGTATATATATATAAAAATCGATAAGTAGCTTGGCACTCACCCTTTCTCCTCCTGTGTGGTTTAATGCCCCGGTGCAATCCCATGTTAGCAGATATATATAACTTGAAAAAGAGATGCACTCTATGGTCTTTTATAAACAAGATATTATTTTAATCCAAATGTTAGTTTACTTCTAACTTGATCAACGGTTCAACACGTTAGGGTCTTTCTCAAGATCCTGGATACTGGTAAAGGGGTTACAGTTAAATTAAATACCAAATAAAATGGAACATGTACCAATTAAGAATTCACAAGGTTTTAGCAGGTTTTCCCATTTAATATTAACCTTTTTTCCATCTGATATACATTTTTTGTTGTGTGAACATTGAAATATACTGCAGTATTTCTCTTTTTCATTGACCATATCCAAGCCACCAAGCAACATTGTTGATGCAGAAAGTTATTTCTATAGTAACTGTGTTTATTCTACATACTTACAGGGAATTCCCTATAATCTCACAATTTCCAGAAGAACGTGTTTGCTGTCTCTGCCCACCCTCACACTGCACAACCTTTCAAATTGGATTCTAGTATACTTTAATGGTTTTCTAGACCACGTTGTTTCTGTGCTAATTATATGGATCAGTTAATTTCTTGGAAAGGAATCTTTGCAAAATAATAACTGTCCAGTTACGGGTTTTATATTACATTTCCACTTGTATGTAGGGGATTTAATTATGATTACGATAATATAAAAGTAAAAGAGCAAAAGGAAGTTAATAGGATATGAGCTGGTAGGTTAGTGATATTTAACCCCTTAAGGGACAAATATGCTATAACAGTTTGATTCTGAAACACCAACGCACATGCAGAAATGCATACATACAGATACACAGACAGATACGCACACACAGGTGCATATACAGATACACAGACATACAGATACAAACACTGACACACATACAGATACACAGAGATACAGATACACACATGCTGGTCATCTTTTAGCCGCTGTCATGGTTACCGTTACTCTTACACTCAGGAAAATGGATACCCACAAAGTGAGGGTCCAAAAAGACGTATTACCAGGTCTTAGAGTGACCTGATTTAACGTATTACAAGAGAGAATCAAATTTAGGAACAGCCGAAGTCAGGAATACAGAGATACAGATCCACGAAAAAAAAACCCAGGTCAGGATAATAGAAATACATAAGCCAATATACAAACCTGGTCAGGATTACATAAATACACAGGTCAATACATTAGCAACGTCAGGATATCAGAGGTTAACAGAGTCAAAACGAAATCAAGATCAATAACAGGGAATCACAAGAGAGTCGCAGAAGCACTAAACATGTAAATAAGCCGAAACCACGATAGGGCAATGAGTAAGGCACTGAACAGGCTTTTAAAAGGTCCACATGTGTGCTCACTGGTCCACATCATCTCTGCAACTTCAAACAACATTGGACTGCCCCTTAGAGCAGGCAAGGTCCAAATGTATTTGTAGAAGCCTGGTGTTTAGCCCGCGAACCACCATAGGGAGCCGTTTGTGTCTACTTTATTCCCTATTCAGGCTGTGCGGCCATGTGGATCATTCTACCGGAGGAGGTGAGTGGCGCAGGTGCCAGTTGCAGGTAAGTCTGTGACAGTCGCCCTCCTGTTTCCTACCTTTTGGAGGCAGGAGGGTGGCTTCTGCTGGCTGGGGCTGTTAGATGTAAGTTTAGATACTCCTCCTCTCCCTTCCACATGGCTCCATGTAAGTTAGCTGGGAAGAAGCAACCTGCACTCACTTCTAACTGAGCTCCTGAGGAAAAATGCATGGGACATCTGATGGGCTCCCTCAGCAATGGTAGTGCGTGGCTGCTAGATTGCGATTTTGGCAACCAAAAAAAATCATTATTCCTTAAGGGCTTAATTCAATTCATATATCAATGCTAGACTATCAAGTTCAAGAAACAGTATGTAAATAATTTTGCAGTTTTATGGTGTAATTTCCAAACACTTTTTTAGACTAAAGAGAAAGAAAAAACACCAGTCTTACAAATTATCATGTCAAGTTATAGGCAGGGGGTTTCTGATCTTTTAAATATAGAAGAATTAATTAACTTCTGTACGAAGTGGTAGCTTTGTTGAATACATTATTATCAAGTGAACAGTACGAACAGATACCTCATTTATGCTGTCTGACTGTAATTCTACTGATGTACTTACACAAAGCTATCCTTTTACACTATTTTTGAAGTACCTTGACCTAATAAAAAAAATGGTCTTACGGCAGTATTTAGGGATGAACAGGTCCTCTTGCTGACATTTCAATAACACTTGACCTTATTAAAGCTGCTTGTCGGTGCCTTTAGATTGGTAAATGAAGATAATTAGCAAAACAAATTTAAATAGCAGCACTGAGCATGTGGCTTGCATTCCCTAGCCATAACATAGAAAAAAAATCCTAGTCTCAGTGGTGTACTAAGGGGGGGCGGTCCGCCCCGGGTGCCATCAGGTAGGGGGGTGCCACCAGGGCTGGCCAGGCTTGGGGTTCAGTGAGCTGTGTGGCTGCACTGGTTGCCATAGCAGCAGGGGTGCCAGGCAGCCGACACAGCTCACACATGCAGGGGCTGGGAGCAGGAGCAGGAAACCTGCACGGACATTTGGAGGCGGAGCCAGATCGGCTGTGGGAGCGAAGCTAAATGCAGCCTCATACTGCTGCACTCAGAGGGGAAGCAGGAAGGAGTCCCTGCTTCCCCAACTACAACACAGCAGGGACTAAATCCACTCCTCCTCTAGACCAAGCTTACTGTAAGTGAGAGAGAGAAAGTGTGCGCTGTGTGTAACTGCGATTGTGATTGTCTGTGTGACTGTGTGTGATTGTCTGCCTGTGTGTGACTGTCTGCCTGTGATTGTCTGTGTGACTCTGTGTGTGTGATTGTCTGCCTGTGTGTGTGTGACTGTCTGCCTGTGATTGTGGGAGTGTGTGTGACTGTCTGCCTGTGATTGTGTGTGTGTGTGTGTGTGACTGTCTGCCTCTGATTGTGTGTGTGTGTGAGACTGTCTGTGATTGTGTTGTGTGTATGTGTGACTGTCTGCCTGTGATTGTGTGTGACTGTCTGCCTGTGATTGTCTGTGTGACTGTGTGTGTGTGTGTGTGTGTGACTGTCTGCCTGTGTGTGTGGGTGTGTGTGACTGTCTGACTGTGATTGTGTGTGTGTGACTGTCTACCTGTGATTGTGTGTGTGTGACTGTCTGTGACTGTGTTGTGTGTATGTGTGCCTGTCTGCCTGTGATTGTGCGTGTGACTGTCTGTGAATCTGTGTGTGTATGTGTGACTGTCTGTGAATCTGTGTGTGTATGTGTGATTGTCTGCCTGTGTGATTGCCTGCGTGTTTGACTATCTGCCTGTAACTGTGTGTGAGTGACTGTGTGCATCTGACTGTGTCTGACGGTCTTCGCCCTGCCTTGAGCCGGCAGCCAGGATATGACGTCATCGCAGCCTCGGCGTCATTACAGGGCGTGCGATGGACCTATGCAGGAAGAGTACAGAGATCCCAGCAGCAACCACTGACCACCAGGGACTGAGGATCCACTGGGTGGACCTCTTAATTATTAAATGTGTGTATGTATGTAATGTTTGTGTGTATGTGATTGTGTGTCTGTGATTGTATGTGTGTGGGTCAGTGATTGTGTTTGTGTATATCTGGGATTATGTGTGTCTCTGTGTATGTGTTTAGTAGATAGCTCCCTTATTTCCTGTCCTTAAATATTACAATCCCACATAAGCATAACAAATGAGGGATCTACTAAACAACTGAAAAAAAGAAAAGGGCTTTTTTTAATCTTGATCTTTTAGCTGTTTAGTAGATCATTCCCTGAATTGGTGCCCGTTTGTGAGATTTGCATATTTAAAGATATCAAATGAGGGTGCTGTTTAGCAGATAGCACTTTATTTGGTGTCCTTAAATATGGCAATCCCACATAAGGATAGCAAATAGGGGAGTTATCTGCTAAACAAAGATCGACGTTAAGAGGTGTCAGCCAGACCACAACAAGGAATCTGGGTGGCTAATATGAATTAAATGCAAATGTGTTGTCAGATGCCAGCATGCAGAGTACAGTGTGTATCTTATGTGCCCCCCCATATATATTGTTCCTAGAGTCGCCACGATGTCTGCATGTGTCAATGTTTATCTGTGTGTGACTGTGTTTCTGTGTATCTGCATGTGTATGTATGTATCTGCATGTGTATATGTATATGTGCAGACATCTCAAAATCTCGCCAACACTACACACAAATACACTCATGCATTTCAACATCAACACGACATACAAACCCCACCATTATATATAACCATACCACTGCATTCAAATACCACACAACACACAAATGCATGCTTGCATTCAAACGCCAGCACTACATACAAACACACCGCTACATTCACTCACATATACTCCATACAAAAACATGCATACATTCAAACACACAAACACTGCTCAGTGCTAAATACATTAAAAAAAATGCCAAATGCTCTAGGTACGCCCCTGCCTAGTCTTAATGTTATTTTGGAAGCTGTAGTTCTAATACATGGGCATCTACCTTATGGCCACCTCTGGCATACCTCCCAACTGTCCATATTTAGGAGAGACTGTTTGTATTTTATCCTGATGTCCTCCTGTCAGACCAGGAACCGCAGCAGTGACCAGGTAAACAACTATCAGTGTGGCCACACAAAACAAGGTCTGAGGAACTGGATAAAAAGATCCAGATATAGCAAAAACAGACAAAACTAGTACTCACAAATGCAGCAAAGCCTCTCACTGCTGCTCAAACAGTGACATTCCACAGTACAAATCAAACAAATAGAGGCTGCGCAAAATGTTGCTATGTGAACAAAGTGCTACCAAAATTTATTGGAGGACAGAATAAACAGACATTTCGGGTACAACCCTTTTACAATGCACCATGTTTCGGGTACAACCCTTTTACAATGCACCATGTTTCGTTGAAAAAGGGTTGTACCCGAAATGTCTGTTTATTATTCTGTCCTCCAATAAATTTTGGTAGCACTTTGTTTGTGCACATAGCAACATTTTGCGCAGCCTCTATTTGTTTGATTTTTACAGTGACCAGGTAAAGAAGGGGAGGGGGTAGAGAGTGAGGAATGGGACAACTGGTGAGGCTGGTGGTAAGGAGGATGTGGGACACATAGAGGGGCTGGTCGGAGAAGGGTATGGGATACATGAAGGGGTTGGGAGGCAGAAGAAATGGGACACATGGAGTGGCTCAGGGAGGGAATGGGACACATGGAGTGGCTGAGGAGGAGGAAATGAGACATATGGAGGGGCTGTGGGCATAGGGAATGAGACACATTGACGGGACTGAAGGCAGGAATGAGACACATGGAGGGGCTGAGGGGAGGGAAATAGACACATAAAGGGAGGCACAGGCTGGGCCGTACCAAGAGCATTTGGCACCTGGGGCGGATCATATTTTTGTCAAACCCCCCCAACTTCAAAATGTAAAAAACAACCACAAATTTTAAAAATGTATTTAGCACTGAGCAATGTTTGTGTGTTAGCATGTTTTTGTATGGAGTTTGTGTGTGTAAATGTAGGGGTGTGTTTATATGTAGTGTTGGCGTTTGAATGCAAGCATGCATTTGTGCGTACTGTGGTTTTTGAATGCAGTGATATGGTCATATATAATTGTGGGGATTGTATGTAGTGTTGACATTTAAATGCAGGGGTGTATTTGTGTGTAGTGTTGGCGAGATGACACACACGCAGACACAGTGACGAATGTAGCAACAATATAAGAGGGGGGGACAAGATACAACAGTCAAAACTGGGGGGGGGGCACACTAAAAAAATTCACTAGTTGATGGGGTAATGTGCTGCCATTGGCTGTCTGATGCTCGCAAATTTGCATAGAATTCACATTAGCCACCCAGATTTCTTGTTGTTGGCTGGCTGACACCTCTTAATTTCGATCTTTGTTTATCAGAGAACTCCCCTATTTGCTATCCTTTTGTGGGATTGCCATATTTAAAGTAGCTATCTGCTAAATAGCACCCTAATTTGGTATCTTTAAATATGGAAATCTCACATAAGGGCAACAATTTTGGGAATTATCTACTAAACAGCTAAAAGATAAAAATTAAAAAGCCCTTTTCTTAATTTTATTTTTCCATTGTTGAGTAGATAACTCACTTATTTGTTATCCTTATGGGAGATTGCAATATTTAAGGACACCAGTAAGGGAGCTATCTACTAAACACATACACATTTATATACACACATACAATAACACAATAGATATATGTCTGTGTGTGTGTACATCTGAGGTTGTGTATGTATGTATATACATACACAATCAGAGACATATGACCACAGACACACACACAGTTACAGACCCACAGACCTACACATATAATCACCACACACATACTTAACCACAGAAATACACACACAATCACACACATAATCACAGACATACACAAACACAGACCCACACAAATGCAATCACAGGCACACAATCACATATACATATAATTAGACGTACACACACAATCAACACATACATACACACATTTAATAATTAAGAGGTCCACCCAACCTTCCTACCTTTCTCTGGAAGGGCTGGAGTGGATCCTCAGTCCCTGGTGGCCAGTGGTTGCTGCTGGGATCTCTGTGCTCTTCCTGCACAGGTCCCTCACGCGCACTGTAATGACACTGATGCGGGATGATGTCATATCCCGGCTGCCGGCTCACTGCAGGGTCAAGACAGTCAGACACAGTCAGATGCACACAATTATACGCAAATACTGTCAAATACAGCCACATGCACACAGTCCCAGGCACATAGTCACTAGCACACTGTCAAACACACAGTTACAGGCAGACAGTCAGTCACACACACACAGTCATAGACAGACAGTCACACACACAGTCATTCACACACACAGTCACAGGTAGACAATTACACACACGGTCAAAAGCAGTCACACACAGTCACAGACTGACAGTCACACACACAGTCACAGGCAGACAGTCACACATACAGTCACAGGTAGACAGTTACAAGTAGAGTCACAGGCAGACAGTCACACACACACATACACACACAGTCACAGACAGTCACACACACACACACAGTCACAGACAGTCAAACATACAGTCACAGACAGACAGACACAATCACAGTTTTACACACACACACACATACACACAAAGCACTCACTTACAGTCAGCTTGGGCTGGAGGAGGCGTGGAGTCGGATCCTGGTGAGTAGTTGTTGGGGAAGCAGGTACTCCTCCCTACTTCCCCTCTGTGTGCAGCAGTAGCGGCAGTGGGTGGGGGCCACATTTAGATCCGCCCCCACTGTCGATTTGGCTCCACCCCCAGCTCTCCGACAGTTGTCCTGCACCTGCTCCCGGCCCCTGCGTGTGTTAGCTGTGTCAGCACCCCTACTACCATGTCACCCTGTGCAGCCACACAGCTCACACCTCCCCAAGGCCAGCTCTGGTGGCACCCCCCTACCTAGTGGCACTCGGGGCAGACCACCCTCCTCTTCCCCCCCCTTAGTAAGCCAATGGGCCCAGAGCAATTTTTGCACCGGGGCTCAGTGGTTTCAAGTTACGCCTCTGGCTAAATAAAATAATTAAAAAAATATATATTCCGATTTTTGTAGATCATAAAATAGAGTATTTATCTCCGACGACCTGCACAAGAAAGATAACTTGTGTTACTGAGTGTATAAAACCAGTCAGTATCATGATTCTTCTAGAGATGATTTTGCCACATTATGCAGAATAAAAGGAAGCCCATACATCAGAATCTGTAAAGCCATCCCGGGTTTGAACATATTGTAAATAGCTGAAACAGGATCTCCTTGAATCGTTCAAGAGCACATATGCATAAAATATAGGACAAACATAAGTACCTGGAATTAAAACTGTGAACCACTTACACTTATTTGCTCCATATGTTGTTTACATGGCTACTGCTTCTGAGTATTAAAGAGACAAGCACACATGTATGATATAAATACAGTGCAATACAGTACTGCTTAGTTCAATGCAAAACATTGTTTGCAAGATTTTGGTGACATACAAGTTTTCATAAGTTTGTTTGGAATTATAAGGCAATAATCTTTAATTGTAGCATTACATTTTTATTGAAAACTCTTTGGTTTGGTCACTGAAGACCATTATCTCTCTCCATATACTATTACTTCAAATATTAAATTAATGGCTAAGTGCTTCATTCACCAAATATTTAATTAAATAAAAATTCTAAGATTTAACATTTTGACTAGTTCCAACAAATTATTCTTGAATGTATTTTGTACTATTCATTTCCCATCTTTATACTGATCAAGCTTCGATTTGGGTTGGAACAGAAGTCGCACACTTCTGAGGGAGTGCCCTAAGGGATATTTAGTAACATACCTGTAGAATCTTTTGGAATCATCATTTCCAATCAAGTAGATCTAAGGGCCTCTCTGGCATTTACCTATGAGTGAAGAGCATTATGGGAATTATATCAGACACTAAATGTGGAACTCAAACTAAAAAGAGAATGGTTTTTTTTTTAATTCTTTAAAAATAAAATAAAAAATAGAATATAACTCTGTGTGTTATCCACTTATATAGATAAGATAAGGAACAGATATACAATTGTCATAGTTTGATACAATCAAACTCAAAGTCTTGGTTGCGTTAAAGCTCCTATATAAGTAAGGTTCATGAGCCAAGGCTCCTTTCATGGGCATTAAGCCTGACTCTGGCCATGGATAGAAGAGGACCAAAACTCTATGTGCTGTGGAATGTAAATATTAGGGGGTTGATTGGGGATGGATCACAAATCAGATTTGTGTTGGTAGAGGTGGTGTGTTATAGGGAGGGTAAGTCCCATGTTCAAAAGGTTCTGTATCTAGTGTTATGTGAGTTGTTATGGTATTCAGCAGTTCCACACATAGATTGAACTATGTACAAGGGGGTTAATTATAAATGAAACAAAGGGAGGTGAGGAGAAAGTCACAACGGAAGGTTGCATCATGAGGATGTCTCCCTTATTGAGGTCTCCCAGAGCCAGCCCTTTAAGTTTGGATACTACTTGAATGTACATACCTCCAAGAAAGCCAGTGGCTCCAGAGGCCAATGCACCAAAACAAAACACAAGAAAACATACCTGCTTTGAGAAAAGAGACCATGTTTCACTTGTATTATTCCGTACCTGCGCCTACTGTTAGAACGTAATCTAAAAGGGCCGGTGTTAAACGAAATCTTTGGAGCAGTTGGGATGAGGCACGTGTATGGTGTGCCTATTCAGATACATTCAAACTGCTTAGAGGCTAAGGAAAACTATTACAGAATATATTTAAATTCGACATATAACAGAGACATCTCAGTATGCTAATCATTTCGATAGCAGTGCAGTATCTCACCATGCCCAGTGTCATACATACGTTTAATTGCAAAATACTCTGTAGGACATATTGTGTTAACTTTTATTCTTTTTCTGCTCTGAACAGATAGCATTATGTTAAAAATAAAAATATTTATCTGCCTAAGGAAACTGGGTAAAAACAAAAATGTAAAAAACATGCCTGAAAATATTCTTCATTCTGTCTTCTCCCAAGGCATTGAGAAGCAAAACAGCTTGCAGCCCCAGCAGAATGAAATGATAGCCTTCCCAGGCAGAAAATAACCCAGTGACGGGGATGCCAGAATTGTATATTACCAGCTAGCTCCTCTGTATCTGCTCCTGATAACTGAAATTACTGGTTTTCCCTCTTGAATGCACTGCTGGGGATTGAAGAATAGAGGGAATAGCTGGCAGGTTATGTGCACGATGGTACAAATCAATAGTTTTCATCACTTGAAGTAGCCCAGGGGAATGTCGCAGAGTGGTGGGTTATAACTTAGAGTATGCAGCTGACACGCAGTCTCCTGTATAACAAAATAACTCTGCCATCCTCACTTCCAGGCAGATTGCAAACCGGATAACATATTTTAATTTGTTTGTTGATAGTGTTTAAGCAATCAAATAACAATCAATGTTTTACATTATTTAAAGCCTTGCACTGTATGGTTACTACTCAAGAATGACATCTGTCCTTTTTGATATCGTGACTTTTCTGCAACTACACATTTGGCAAAAGTGACAAGATAAGTAGCTAAGGAGTAGATAAGGAACAGTACAAGCATTCTAAACTCTGCAGTCTGTAGCTGTTATGATGCAAGGTTGTCCTGGGATTTTCAGGACAACCTTGCAACTCCCTCCCCCCCCTCACCCCATACAAGTAGTCAAAACAATTTAGAATGGTTTGATTTCTCACCTGTGGTTGGCCGGTCACTGCTCTCCTTGCAGGAAGTGTGCGCCAGAAGCTCTTGTTAGGAACTCCCATTGGCTCTGCAGAGCTAAGTTCTGTTCTGCAGGGGAAAACTAGCTCAGTGGCACCAGCATAGTGCATGCATACAATGAGCTTTAGTGGAGACTGGTAGAGGGGCACATCAAGCCTCAGTCAAGTAGAGCTGTTCTAAAATTATTTGATTTACTTAAACTGGTGGGGGCGGGGGGGGGTGCGAGAGTATCATATGGCACTGTGATTGTTATGGTGTTTGTCATGTTCCTTTAAGCTACAATGAGGAGGAATGAGGGTATTTTATAATCATATGCATCAAGCATACCCCCCAACAAAGGTGTCCTGCAAATCGGGACGCCGGTGGAAGTGGGGTAAAGGGGGTGGGTCCACCCGAGTTAAGGGCAGGTCTGCATGTCAGGCTGTCTGTCCACTGAGGGCAGACTGCAGGGAGCACAGTTTCAGTGCTCCCTGCAGGGTCTTAGTGCCCTAAACATAGTGTGAGCAAATATTATAACGCGCTCATCCTATGATTGTTGGGGATAATTCCCTGGCGGAACAGGACCTGAAAATGTATTACCTCTAAGGCAACTCTTGAAGTCACCCTTGAAGTAAATCGCATGCTGAGTGTTTACAAATGGATTGCACTCGGTGAACAAACCTTTTGCTGCCGCTTTTCTGTTTAGCTTGGTAAGTAACACACAATGCCATACATCATCTTTATGTATAACTAACTGCAAATGTATTGCATTGTTAGCCTAGGCTACCCACGATAAACATCAATTTACAGTCTTTGACAGACTCAGTTATATGAACATTCTTCTTATATGTTCAGTTACAAATATACACAAATTGCATGTCTTAGCACAAACACACATATCCAATAACCCATGTAGTCATTAAATCTAGTCTCACACACCAAGTTGACACATACTGGGGTAGTTGGTGGGGTTGGGGAAAGCGGGTATTAAATTTTGATTTTGGATTTTTTTTTCACTACAAAACACAACCCCAATGTTGACTATTATATTCTTCAAATGATACAATGATATATATATTAAACATTGTTATTACTGGAATCAGATATAGCAGAAATATAAATAGTACAGTATCATAGATTCTATATTTTGTATGTAAGTACAATAAGCAAACTAACACAACGTAATTAAGAACCATAAAAGTGGCTTGGCTCGGAGGCCCATGGTAAATTATGCAAAGAGAAGGCAATAAACAAACAAGTAAGTCTGTGCAAAGATGCAAGCTAATGAGTATTAGAGGGACAACAGGCCAAAACATTAAATTAGGAGCCAGAAGACATAAAAACAAACAAACAAGATGGGCCTCGATACACAAACCCCACAAATATATTGCCATTTTGCAGCCATGGCTGATACATATAGGAAACCAGTGGAGGGTGCCAAAAAATAGGCTACATGTTAGTCACGACATACAAAAGGTTCCAAATTATATATATGGCCTAACAGCACCTAAGATCACTTTATAGAGCACACCTAGATGAAGCATCAGGAAATGTCACACAGCTGAGGATCACCCTGACCTCCACATAACACTTAGGATCCATACCGATTATCCTATCTTTTGCCTTCATTAAGTTTGGTTACTATATTATTTTAATGTTTTATTTGTTCTGAGCAACATTGAAGCAATGATACGTATGGGATCACTCAGGAGTGGCCCAAGAAGGCACTCATGGAAGTGCGGATTGTATCCTCATGGAGGTGAAACACACACATTAATGTAACTTAATACTCATTTTGTAACGTGCAAAGCTATGTCTTACCTACGACGATGTAAATGTATTTCTATGATATTCCTTTGTGACGCTTGTATCACTCTGTATGTTGCACCAACAATATGTTATGCTTGACAATACTCTTAATAAAAATATAATAAATTAAAAAAAAAAAAAAAAACAAATGTAAACCAGAACTGATGTGGTTCAGAGAGGGAGGAAAGATTAGATACAGTTGTATGCTGTCTATATACAGGGAGTGCAGAATTATTAGGCAAATGAGTATTTTGACCACATCATCCTCTTTATGCATGTTGTCTTACTCCAAGCTGTATAGGCTGAAAGCCTACTACCAATTAAGCATATTAGGTGATGTGCATCTCTGTAATGAGAAGGGGTGTGGTCTAATGACATCAACACCCTATATCAGGTGTGCATAATTATTAGGCAACTTCCTTTCCTTTGGCAAAATGGGTCAAAAGAAGGACTTGACAGGCTCAGAAAAGTCAAAAATAGAGAGATATCTTGCAGAGGGATGCAGCACTCTTAAAATTGCAAAGCTTCTGGAGCGTGATGATCGAACAATCAAGCGTTTCATTTAAAATAGTCAACAGGGTCGCAAGAAGCGTGTGGAAAAACCAAGGCGCAAAATAACTGCCCATGAACTGAGAAAAGTCAAGCGTGCAGCTGCCACGATGCCACTTGCCACCAGTTTGGCCATATTTCAGAGCTGCAACATCACTGGAGTGCCCAAAAGCACAAGGTGTGCAATACTCAGAGACATGGCCAAGGTAAGAAAGGCTGAAAGACGACCACCACTGAACAAGACACACAAGCTGAAACGTCAAGACTGGGCCAAGAAATATCTCAAGACTGATTTTTCTAAGGTTTTATGGACTGATGAAATGAGAGTGAGTCTTGATGGGCCAGATGGATGGGCCCGTGGCTGGATTGGTAAGGGCAGAGAGCTCCAGTCCGACTCAGACGCCAGCAAGGTGGAGGTGGAGTACTGGTTTGGGCTGGTATCATCAAAGATGAGCTTGTGGGGCCTTTTCGGGTTGAGGATGGAGTCAAGCTCAACTCCCAGTCCTACTGCCAGTTCCTGGAAGACACCTTCTTCAAGCAGTGGTACAGGAAGAAGTCTGCATCCTTCAAGAAAAACATGATTTTTCATGCAGGACAATGCTCCATCACACGCGTCCAAGTACTCCACAGCGTGGCTGGCAAGAAAGGGTATAAAAGAAGAAAATCTAATGACATGGCCTCCTTGTTCACCTGATCTGAACCCCATTGAGAACCTGGTCCATCATCAAATGTGAGATTTACAAGGAGGGAAAACAGTACACCTCTCTGAACAGTGTCTGGGAGGCTGTGGTTGCTGCTGCACGCAATGTTGATGGTGAACAGATCAAAACACTGACAGAATCCATGGATGGCAGGCTTTTGAGTGTCCTTACAAAGAAAGGTGGCTATATTAGTCACTGATTTGTTTTT
Source organism: Pelobates cultripes (assembly GCA_933207985.1). Classification (NCBI taxonomy): domain Eukaryota; kingdom Metazoa; phylum Chordata; class Amphibia; order Anura; family Pelobatidae; genus Pelobates; species Pelobates cultripes. Next base: position 45,750,749 of record OW240922.1, on the reverse strand, counting down.
GTTTTGTTTTTGAATGTCAGAAATGTATATTTGTGAATGTTGAGATGTTATATTAGTTTCACTGGTAATAATAAATAATTGAAATGGGTATATATTTGTTTTTTGTTAAGTTGCCTAATAATTATGCACAGTAATAGTCACCTGCACACACAGATATCCCCTAACATAGCTAAAACTAAAAACAAACTAAAAACTACTTCCAAAAATATTCAGCTTTGATATTAATGAGTTTTTTGGGTTCATTGAGAACATGGTTGTTGTTCAATAATAAAATTAATCCTCAAAAATACAACTTGCCTAATAATTCTGCACTCCCTGTATGAAGGAAGGGGCAAATGTCCCAGTAACAACTGTTGCATGAACCATGGGGTCATTTCTAAGGTGGATTTATTATGCTATTTTTTGAGAGAGTGGTCCAATATTTGCATATAAGGCTTCCAGCTCTGTAGGAATTTTTTGGTCCTAAAAAAATTATTATTTGCTAACACATATATTTTTAAAGCAAAATATATATAGAGAGAGATGTAAAAAACAGATACAATTCATATCTTTTTTATTTGACTAACAGGATTTTTTAATGACAAGCTTTCGGGAGAACCTCCCTTTCTCAAGTCTGAAGCATTTCTGAGCAAGGCAACACATAGAATTCAAAGTTGAGTTGTGATACAGGGGTTAAAGTGACATAAGTGCAGATAAGACACAGGTTTGTTAGAAAATAGACACCATTCTTGCAGAGGGTCATAAATATATTTCTGAAGAGCAGAGTGAGGGGGGAGAGGGAGAAAAAAAAAACAAGCAGACAGTGCAGAAGACGGTACACTTTACACATACACACCATTGGCGCATCCAGAGCCTTATCTCAGGAGGGGCACTTATAGATTAGTTAAAGAAACAATCCAGGCACAATAACCACTACAGCTCTCTGTAGTGGTTATGGTGCCAGGAGTGCCGTAGTGCCTCCCAGAGTAAATAGTCAAACTGTTTGACAATTCACCTGGGGTCTGCAAGGATAGGGGCTGTAGTAGGGGATAGGACCTCTAGTAATGTGTGTGTGTGTGAGTAGGCAGTGTGTGTGTGTGAGGGGTGCTGAGTGTGTGTGTGTACGGGAGGCAGTGCATGTGCGAAGGGTGCAGTGTGTGTGTATGTGGGACAGTGTGTGTATGGGGGTGCAGTGGGAGCACTGTGTGTATGTGGGGCAGTGTGTGTTTGTGTGAGGGGTGTAGTGTGTGCATGGGAGTGCAGTGTGTATATCTGGGGTGCAGTGGGAGCACTGTGTTATGGGGGTGCAGTGTTTGTGTGGGGGAGCACTGTGTGTATAGGGGTGTGGTGTGTGTGGGGGAAGGAAGTGTGTGTGGGGGTGCAGTGTTTGTATGGGGGAGCACTGTGTGTATGGGAGAGAAGTGTGTGTGGGGTGCAATGTGTGTTGGGGGCAGATTAAAACAAATGTGTTTTCTTTTTTTAATTAAAAAAATATTCTTTATATCCCCCCCCTCCCTTTTTACCTTTTATTACTTCCAGTCCCTGGTGGTCCGGTGAAATCTCTGGCGGTTTTAGAGGGAGTGAACTCTACCTCCTGAGGCTAGAGTTCACTCTCGCGAGAACGGAGCGTTGCCATGGTAACCGCGGCAACGCTCCGTGCTCGCGAGAGGAGACCCGGCGGAGCTGCAAGTTAGAGCTCCCAGGTCTCCTCTCCCTCCTGTGCCAGCTGCCCAGCAATGTGCCTGCGGACTGGTGCAGGAGAGAGCATCATCTCTCGTGGAGGGGGGGCAATTGCCCCGATGCCCCCACCCCGGTTCCGCCAATGATACACACACACATAAATATGTATATGCAAATGCATAAACACATGAAGACACATACATATACATACACAGAAACACATATACATACATGCACATGAACTCATCTACACAAATATAAATGCACAGTCACTTATATACATGCATAAGAGTATGGGAAAACATAGGTCTACACATAGTACTTATATATTGATAGAATAAACATATTGGAATGCTTTTTTAAGTGTTTATACATATGACAGAACAGTAAAATAATGTGGTGGAGTGTTCATGTAAAGTGTTGGTAGTGGGACAAGAAACCAAAATCAATATTTAGATCTCAGGACTGGTAGAAAATACCCTAAAACCTCTAGTCACCAACACTAACAGCTTCATAAAAGACACAACCGACTTCCTCAACAAACTTAGCCAAATCACCAATCTCCCTGTTAACACCATTCTTGTAACCATGGATGTGGAATATCTGTACAGCAACATTCCACATACAGATGGCATCAATGCTTGCTTCCATTTCCTCTCATTTGCCGACAACCAAAAAAAAGCCTCCAAATTATCATAGAACTGGCACTATTTATCCTCACACATAACTATTTCAGTTTTAACAATGAGGTTTACCTACAAACCATGGGCAATGCAATGGGCACTAAGATGGCACCCCAATATGCTAATTTGTTTATGGCATATCTTGAACAGTGATTCCTAGAAATACAGCACACCAAACCATACAAATATTATCGCTACATCGATGATATCTTCATAATTTGGACTGAAAGCAAGGAAAAACTGATACAGTTCCATGACTCTTTTGACACATTCCATCCATCAATCAAACTAAAAATGCAATATTCTACTAGATCTGTGAATTTTCTGGACACTACTGTGACATGTAACAATGGCACAATCCACACCTTGGTTTACAGAAAACCCACAGACAGGTGCAGTTACCTTCACAGCTCCAGCTTCCACCCCTCCCCTACTAAACAGGGCATCATCTACAGCCAAGCCACAAGGTACCATCACATATACTCTGATCCTAATGACCGTAATTCTCATCTAAATGTACTCTCCCAATCTATGAGACAGAAAGGCTACAAACCAAAAACTATTACCAAACAAATCTACTGTGCTGTAAAAACTCCACACACCTGCCTGCTACAGTACAGAGAGAAAATTAATATCTACACGAGTGCCACTTCTGGTCACCTACAACCCAGCTCTTGAGGAAATACAGAAAATCATCAAAGACCTACAACCAATGTTAATAGAAGTTGAGACTCTGAAAAACATTTTCTCTGAAACACCCATTTTGGTCTTCAGACAACCACCAAACCGCCAACATAAATTAATCAACAGGAAGCTACCCAGTGATGGGAAGAATAAAGAAAACGGGAGGGGGCGGAGCCTAACTACCGAGCAGGCCAGACGTGCTGTGAATCAGCTCCTACACTAAGCGACGGAATTGGGGGTATATACCTCGAAAACAGACATGATCTGGAGCCTTAGTGCACACAACGAGTCAGAGTAACAAAGGGGCATCGAATGCACCTACAAGCGAGACTTACACTGTCCGGGAACCCGATCAAAGCATATGGGGCCTACCATAGAGCCAGGGAGAGATGGCAGCTCTCACGGATGGTAAAGCCAGATACAAACCCCTTTATGCACTCACCTCCATTCCCCCCTCCCCTCAGACCGGTGGGGGTCATCCCGGTCCTCACTCTACTCCAATAGCACCCAGCCGAGAAGACAACACAAGCCTGACCCGGGCATGCTAAACTGCAGGCCTTCACAGAGAGCAACTAAAATGGCGGCCAGCAACGCGACCCACATGGTGAACACAAAACCATCACCAACGCCACGGAATGCACCCCTACGGAACCTAGAGGCGATACTGCCCCGCTTTTGGGACACACTCATGAGGCGGCAACAAGCAGTCCGACCCATGACACCTGCACCACCGACGAAGGGTGAGCGGAATTGCGGATGTCGGGGAGTGGAGGAAATGCCCTTGGGCACAACGTCACCTCACCTACTCATCCATACGCAACCTAGCCTCCCTGGGCTTCAGGCCAAAGGGCAGAGAGCCCACAAGCATCGTCCACACTGGCGGAGGAATAAGCAGCACAAGCGACGGAAAAAGACCAGCTCCTCCGTCCCTCCCACACGTGGAGTAAACCCGGACCTCAGCGGCAGCTGAGTTTGTGGCAAGAAGATGCAGGCCTGCAAACCAGCCTGGGGCTGGAGGGACACCCTCACTTACACCCGTACTGCAGCGGGGCACAGAATCCCAGTGCTGGACACATTTCACCTATACAAAGAGGGCATTGGGTGAAGGGGAACCTGATGGGGGCCCTGTGTACTCGATGAAACGGGACACTGTCATAACGCTAGCCCCTACATGCCATAACAGCAAGACCGCGGGCCTTACTGAGCGATTGGACACACTTGTGGACACTGAGCTTAATATTATGCATGCCTTATACCCTGCATCGCAGGTACCATGTTTCTTGGTATAACGAGTCTTTTTTGCTTCCAGCAAAAATCTTCCTGAGCTTAGATAGTGCAGCGACACTTACAGATGCCTGTCACCATGCCTAGTTCACAAACGAAGGCACACACTCACATACACTTGAGTCAAACCAGAGGAGCTTGTAAGTAAGTCTGTGACCGTACTAATTTTTAAAAATTAAGCATTATATTGTACAGACATGGAAGCATTACATATTGGAATATCCTTGATGTTTATATGTTTATATTTGAATCTTCTAAGCAACAGTCTTCCTGTATGATACTGCTGGAAAAGATAGCGCTAGAAACCTGTATAAGACATGTTATATCCAGATTAGCCCATGCAAGGGTCATACCTACCTACAACCTATAAATATCTTCAACGCTTTGGTTATATCTCGACATGTATTACTATAAAAATATGTGCAAGCTCTAACAAACACCCTAATGTTCAGCTTGAGAAACTTATCTAACTAGCATGCGTTATACACGACACTCCTGTATTTAAACATAAAATTAGTGCACTGTTATGACATACCCCACTGTTCTTATTGTTCTGTTACCATTGTGCTGAAATATGCATGCGGACTGCCTTTGGGGTACCGCACGCTTTTATGTTACCCTCATATGCACTGCAAAAATAAAAATTGAAAATAATGAAAAAAAAAGAATAAAGAAAACGGGACCAGTCAATGCAAAAAACCTCTCTGCAAACTCTGTCAGCACATATGCACAGACAACACAGCCACACACAACAATAAAACCTACAGCATTAAAGGATCATACTCCTGCACATCCAGTAATGTGGTATACATGATTCAATGCACCAAATGCCACCTAGGATGCTACATTGGGGAAACCACCCAGCCATTAAATGGCAGAATGAATGAGCACAGACACTCCATTACACACCACCAAGAAGAATCGTACTGAACTCCTGTGGGACACCATTTTACCTAGCCTGGCCACTCAATGAAGGACCTAAAATCAAAGTACTGAAAGGGGGCTTTAAAAATACCCAACAAAGAAAAACTTTTTAAACCAGAATGATCAAATTGTTTAACAGCAAGAATAGAGGACTAAATATTGATTTGGGTTTCCTGTCCCACTACCAACACTTTACATGAACACTCCCCCACATTATCTTAATGTTCTGTCATATGTATCAACACTTTAAAATGCATTCCAATGTTTATTCTATCAACATACTCTTATGCATGTATGCTTACATATGTGACTGTGCATTTATATTTCTGTATATGAGTTCATGTGCATGTATGTATATATGTATGTGTTTATGTGTATGTATATGTGTTAATGTGTTTATGCATTGCATATACATATTTATGTGTGTGTATATATAAGTGTACCATCTTCTGTACTGTCTGCTTTTTTTTCTCCCTCTCCCCCCTCACTCTGATCTACAGAAAGATATTGATGACCCTCTGCAAGAATGTTGTCTATTTTCTATCAAACCTGTGTCTTATCTGCACTCAGGTCACTTTAACCCCTGTATCACAATTCAACTTTGAATTCTATGTGTCGTCTTGCTCAGAAATGCTTCAGACTTCAGAAAGGGAGGTTCTCCTGAAAGCTTGTCATTAATAAAATATCCTGTTAGTCCAATAAAAAAAAGGTATTACAAGATACACATTTTATCTGTTTTTTACATCTACATCACTGTACTGATACGGCTACAATCTCTACTTGAACATTATATTATAAGCCAGAATGATTAAATGGTTTAACAGCAAGAATAGAGGACTAAATATTGATTTGGGATACCTGTCCCACTACCAACACTTTACATGAAAACTCCCCAACATTATCGTACTGTTCTGTCATATGTACCAACACTTTAAAATGCATTCCTATATGTTTATTCTATGTATATACAAAGTACTATGTGTAGACCTATGCTTTCCCATACTCATATGCATGAATGCTTATATATATTACTGTGCATTTATATTTATGTATATGAGTTCACGTGCATGTATGTATATGTGTTAATGTATATGTACATGTGTTTATGCGTTCACATATACATATTTATGTGTGTGTGCAGTTATAAAGTGTACCTTCCTGTGCACTGTCTGCTTGTTTGTTTTTCTTTTCCCTCTCTCCCCCCTCACTCTGCTCTTCAACAAGATATTTATGACCCTCTGCTAAGATGGTGTCTATTTTCTAACAAACCTGTGTCTTATCTACACTCATGTCGCTTTAACCCCTGTATCACAACTCAACTTTGAATTCTATGTGTCGTCTTGCTCAGAAATGCTTCAGACTTGAGAAAGGGAGGTTCTCCCGAAAGCTTGTCATTAAAAAATCCTGTTAGTCAAATAAGAAAGGTATTACAAGATACGAATTTTATCTGTTTTTTACATCTACATCACTGGACTAATACGGCTACAATCTCTACTTGAACACTATATATATATATATATCTTTATATAACAAAATGGGTGGTGCGATGGGTTATTCCAGACTTAGAGTAAAGCTTTCCTCGTTACCACTGCCAAAACCTTTAAGTGTGAATGGCGATGAACAATGGACTGTAGGGTATTGAAATTCTGACGTCAGAAAATTGTGGGAATAATTGAGGAGTGATAAAATTGCTGATAGAAGTCTACAAAGTCCAGAGACAATGAAAATGATCAGCATGTGGTTTTCTGCAATGATCAGTGGTTTGGATGCCCATAATAAAATGTCAGAAGAAGTATGTATAATGCAATTTAATGATATTTTTTGTCATCTTGCAGACAGTTTTGAGCATATTGAGGTATGCCTCTAAGATATCTGTCACAGTCAAATTAGTAAGGTGTGCAGAAGTGTCTGGAGTGGTGTCAGTCATGTCAGAGGTCTCGCTCAAGACAGAGTAGATAAAATAAATTGAGTGTGAGGTGGTAGAAGTGCTTAACATGTTAATTGGGTTAGACCAATTAACTAGAGAAAGTTTACCGAATAGAGAGTTGATATAGTATGTACGTTAGTAATATGCAAAAATGGGCTTTGAGAACTGTGGGTACTTGTCTTTGATATTTTGGAGAGAGAGAGAGTAAAACAATGAGTAGTATCCAGATAGATGTGATGTACCCTCATTCACACTGTTGAAATGAAATAGCTGAAGAGCAGCTGTAAAATAAAGAAGTATGAGCAAAAGGAGGAAAAAATTGAGTTAACAGAATGGTTAAAAGGTTAAATTGAACTTTAAATTGAATAGACGTTTATAGAAGAAAAGTGGGAAGGGAATGTAAAAGAGATCACAAGTAATTAAAGAGCTGCAAACTCTGCATGCAATAATGTATCTGTATAGATGTTGTAAAGGCCTAACTAGTTCAAGGCGTAACTTGAAGTGTTTTACATTTGGTAAGTTAAGACCCCCAAGTTTATATAACATGGATAAGGAAATGCTACACTTAGTAGAATATCATAAAAATACAAAGTTAGAAGCCAGGGCAGAAAGAACTGACTGTTGGAATAAAATATGTAACACTTGTATAGAATACAATAGTTTTAGAAAATGAATTAAATTAAAGAGGGCCACTCTCCTCAACAGTGATATGGAAAAAGCCATCCAACAAATCAGAAAAAAAAAATGGAACTAAGAAGAGGAGTAATTTTATAATGGCATACATTTGAATGGATTTGAGTAAGTATATTACATTTTGTATTGCGCATTCAAAGGGATACATAGGTAGGCTAGAGGGTATTCTGTTAAGTCATAGATGAGGGCTTTTGATTTGTTAACACTATAAGAACATCAAGCCATGGTCTCAAAATTATGAAAAACCTATAGGATAGGAAGATGGAATGGGTTATAAATAAACAATAAAATATCATCTGCAAAGGCAGTAATTTTAAAGGGATGCTATAGTGACCAGAACAACTACAACTCAATGTAGCTGTTCTGGTGTCTATAGCCTGTCCCTGCAGACTTTTTAATGTAAACACAGAGAAAAGGCAGTGTTTACATTAGTGTCTAGGGACCCCTCTAGTGGCAGTAACTCAGACGGCCACTAGAGGTGCTTTCTGGAGGACATGCTAATTGGCAAAGCGTGGAATCTTACTGCGCATGCACCATAGTCTCCCAATGCTTTTCTATGGGAAAGCATTTGATTGGCTGAGATCCTCAAGTTTGATAATCACAGCCAAGGGGGCAGAGCGTGGGTGAAGTAAACTCACCTTTTTAGCCGGAGGTTAGGGCGGGCCGCGGCCCTGCTGATGGTATTTAAAAAGAGAGCGAAGAAAAGACTGTATATGATTAGCTAGACTCTTGGAGAGGAGTTCAAGAACCTGGTTAAGAAGATAAATCAGGCAGTAAGAAGACACTAAGGTAATATGTTTGTTTAGACATGAGATTTGTATGGGAAATATTGAAGCAGTCTGTGGAATGTTATTTATGGAATGTTCTGTTTCATTGGGTGAATCATTTATAGTGGTACACATTTTAGCACATTTTATTCCTTTCTTGAAAAGGGAAGAACAGACAGAACTAAAAACTTTACTTTTGGGAGTAACTTGAGCTGAGAAGTCTTTATATTGGATTGTTGCCGTTAAGTGTATTAAGCAGTGAGTATATTGGTTTTGTCAGTAAAGTTCCACAGTTTGAAAATCACTGGCCTAGGTTTTTCCCTAATAGTTGGCCTGGTGGTTAGAAGGTTAGAAGCAATTTAATTAGTAGAGGGCTGTGAAAACGATCTGTAATAGATAAAGCTTGTGAAAACCAGGTCCATAGGGTATGCATCACCCTAAGGTGTAACTAATTCCAGGATTTTTCAAGAAGTCTGAAATGATTGCACCTTGTAGGGTTTCCTAGATCATCCAACTTTTCTGAAAGGGAGGTGATTATCTATTTTTGAGTGTGGACCTCAGTTGTACTATGATGTCATTGTTCCAAATCTGTAATTCTAGAAGAGGTTGACTGGATATGTTGTAAAGTGGATGCAATTCGAGTTGGAAACTGGAGATTCAAATACGGGAATTAGTAGTTAAGAGACCTATTTTGCTATGGCTGAAGCCTGTTGTGAAACAATATCTTCTGGGCCAGAAGCTGGTGAGAAAAGTGCTTTGAGGCATGGTGTAGATGATAATTTAGGAGCAATATACTTAGAATATGTATTTGTTTTTGCAGTGGCTTTGGATTAAGAGGTTCATCAGCAAATGTATCAATCTCTAGAAAGCAAACAATTGTAGTAGCAAATTAATTTAACTATATATTTTTTCTTGAAAAGCTGTTGGTAATGTAGTGTTTGGAATAACAGATAAAATCCTTGTTCAATAGGGGCCTGAAGAAGTAGTACAGACAACAAGTCCCAGTAGAGAAAAGAAAAAATTAAAGCATTTACAGTTGAAAACTGAGAAGTAGGTTGGTATCTGATTGTGACTGTGCTGGAAAAGGAACTTGATTTGCAGGCTCCAGGAAAATAGCGACTGCAATACAGTGTGGTCTGCAGGTCAGTGTGAGGCCCGTGGTAAGCTGAGAGAGACCTCAGAGCTCTGCTCAGGATGATGTTCAAATGGCCTACTCATTAGGCCTGGAACTTCAGTTAGGTGGGTTCCAGACTCTGGACCCGCTGCTCCTATGTGGTGAGGTGAAACCCATTTAGTGTGCTTAAATGGGCGAGGAGCCGCTGGGGAGCCCAGGACTGGCAATAGGTTTGCTTTTTTTGGAGAGGTTTGTAGGATCGGCTGGCAATCAGTCAAGCTCTGCTCAGGATGATGTTCAAATGGCCTACTTATTAGGCCTGGAACTTCAGTTAGGTGGGTTCCAGACTCTGGACCCGCTGCTCCTATGTGGTGAGGTGGAACCCATTTAGATTGCTTAAATGGGTGAGGAGCCGCTGGGGAGCCCACGACTGGCAATAGGTTTGCTTTTTTTGGAGAGGTTTGTAGGATCGTCTGGCAATCAGTCAAGTAACCGGAAGCCAATTCTATATTTTTACTAATCTAGTTGAATGCATACTAAATCAGACTCTCTCAACTCCTTTCCTTTTATATTCATGTAAAAGTGCTACACTATTCTTGACAATTAGATTATAACTACTCAATGCAACATAGTGCCTTAACAGTAATTAGCTGCACTGAAACCTTTGGTCTTCATTACAAATTACTAAAGCTTGGGGCATAAGGTTAGTAGTAATATCTTCTGTGTTATGTATTTACTACAGAAGTGATCATTATGTATTGATTGTGTCTAGTTCTCAATTTTCTTAATTTAATTGTTATATGAGCATTAATAGAAGACCGATACATTCTAAAAGGCAATGCAAGTAAATATAAAAATAATGAGTATTAGCACACTGGCAATAAAAAGGTCAAATTACTTTAAGGGAGTTTCTCAAAAAACAAACAAGATTAAATGAAGATTTTAATGTTCAAAATACACAAGACGTCTCCCCCAGCTAATCCCCTCCTTCGCCAGATATTTCTTACTGTCACTGTGATGAGTCTATTCGTCTCTTCCACATAATCACTCCTGCTAAATTTTTTGACAAGCGTTTTGACAAAATATAATATAGCAGACAAAGCTTATCAAAATTCAGAGAGAGGACTCAGAATCCATAATTCATCTCAGAGATCCGTATTCACCCAGGGTGGGTATGAGACAGGATTTGAATGTGTGAAAACAATATTTCCTGAGAGGCATCTGCTTTAATCATGTCTGATTTAGTGAGCTTTGCCGGACACTAAATCTTAAAGACATGTAATGTTTGCATAAAAAAGATATTTGATGATTTTCATGTAATTTTCACCTTCCCAGTGAGCTAAGTTACAGCTGAATGATGGGTAGTGTGCATCACCGGTTTAAAGCGATACTCTAACCACAAAAGCATGTTTAGCTTAATGAAGCCGTTTTGGATAGGTATTGCCCATGAGTCTCACTGCTCATTTATTTGCCATTTAGGATTTAAATCACTTATGTTTCCATTTATACAGCCCTAGCCACACACTTCCCCGGGATGAGACTCATACAGCCAACATAAAAAACAAATTGCTTAATTTTCCATCAGATCTGGCACCACAGTATGTCTACTTTAGAGGTTTTTATCTCCTGCTCTATTAATTGAACTTCAATCACACATAGGAGGCTCCTGCAGGGTCTAGAAGATTATCAACAGAGCAGGAGATAGGAGATTCTAATTAAACAGACTGTGCAAAAAAGGAAGTTTAAATATTAGATCTATTTTTCAAGGAAATGTGTAGGGAGCCTGTGTTAGTCACATGCAGAGCAGATGTGGCTAAGGTTGCATAAACAAAGTGATTTAACTCCTAAATGGCAGAGAAAGTAGCAGTTAAACTGCAGGGGCGTGATTTATACATAAAAAACACTCCATTAAGCTAAATTTGTTTTGGTGCTTATATTTTCCCTTCAAATAGTTATAGCAGTTTTAGCCCACTTGCAGTGCTCAAGTTAAACGGTTTAATAGTACACCAATGAGATGGACCGCCTGGCACCACGACTGGGTACCTCCGCCAATCGATGCTTCCTAGTGCTCATGAGTACTTCCAAGCACTGCACCAGACACCATCATCACTGTAGACCCTTAGCCACTGCAGCTGAAGTGGGGTCTCGCTGTATGTAGAAGTATGTAGAAGAGTATAAAATGTCAAGCTGACTGCCACAATTAATATTTTTGCTCAGTAGGTATAGGGGTAGGGTTGGGTTAGGGTTGGGGGTAGGGTTTCGGGCAGGGTGTAGAGATAAGGTTAGGGGTAGAGTTTGGGTTGGGGGTAGGGTTAGTGGTAGGGTTACGGGTAACGTTAGGGTTGTGGTAGGTTTAGGGGAAGGGTTAGGGTTAGTGGTAGGGGTTTAGTTAGGGGTAGGGTTGGGGGTAGAGTTAGGGTTAGGGGTAGGATTTAGGGAATTGCCAAAGTCCCGAATTGGCAAAGTCCTGAATTGCCGAAGTCCCGAATTGCCGAACCGGACCAAAGAGCTGAAGTCTCAAATTGCCGAATTCCTGATTTGCCGAAGTCCCGAATTTTGGAAGTACTGAACCAAACCAAAGAGCCGAAGTCCCAAATTGCCAAATTCCCAAATTGCTGAAGTCCTTAATTTTGGAAATGCTGAACCGAATCGAAGTGCCAAATTGCTGAGGTCCCGAATTTTGGAAGTGCCAAACCAAATTTTTTTGCCCATGCACATCCCTAAGGGCTACTAAACTGGTTCATGAATTACAGGATAAAACATACAAGGAAATGTTATGAGATCTTAACACGTATAGCTTGGAGGAAATACGAGACAGGGGAGATAAGACAGAAACATTTAAATACAAAAAGGGAATCAACAAAGTAAAGGAGGAGACTATATTTAAAAGAAGGAACACTACCACAACAAGAGGACATAGTCTTAAATTAGAGGGACAAAGGTTTCAAAATAATATCAGGCAGTAATATTTTACTGAGAGGGTAGTGGATGCATGGAATAGCCTTCCAGCTAAAGTGGTAGAGGTTAACACAGTAAAGGAGTTTAAGCATGTGTGGGATAGGCATAAGGCTATGCTAGCTATAAGATAAGGCCAGGGACTAATGAAAGTATTTAGAAAATGTGGGCAGACTAGATGGGCCGAATGGTTCTTATCTGCCGTCACATTCTATGTTTCTATCATATAAAAACCCATCAATATTTAAAAAATATCAAAATAGTTTATTATTTAAAAAAATATATATTAAATCATTTTAAAAGTGTATTCAAAAATATTACATAATTTGAAAAGTTTAGCTAAAAATAGCAAATCAAGGCTGTAGTTAGATGATATCTTAATGAAATACTCAGAAGCATCAGAGCTGCTTTAACTTTACTGTTGTTAACATCAGCATCTTCTATCCATCCCAACCAATAGATATCACAATTACATCATTTTTATATATATTTTCTTTTATTATGAAAGTGCTTTTCTGTATTTGTCGTACTGGTTAACATTGTATCCCATATTTAGTGTAAACAAGCAACAAATACTACCTGCCATATACTACCTGCCATCACACACCCACTTGATAAGTTTCAAAAACATTTTTGTTAGATATGCCTCATCATTAAAGACAAACTTAAAAAACAACTATAAAGTTACATGTGCTGGGATATATTATGTTTGTAAAGAAGAATAAAAAAGCATGCTTCCCACTGGGAGCAGATAGCATAGGGGACGGAATCTACGTGCTCGGCTCTGCCCTCCCTTATGGCCGACCTGATATCTAGAATAAGGACCCGGGCACTACCTCCTTGGCATTATATGCCTTCCTATTATCAGTAGCATGATGCAGTGCAATACAAAGCTGGTATACATATTGAGTTGCAATTTATGGAATGCATTCTGAGATACCTTATAAATCTGCCTTTACAGAGGTGGACAGGAGAAAAGGGTCTCAACTTTCTTCTGTTCCTCGCAACAACATTTTTCTCTCCATCTTCGCCTTCTCTTTAATTCTCTCTTTATTCTGGTTCTTTTTTTCTCTCCTTTTTCTCCTGGAAGGTGACTTCCCCAGATGGTAGCTTAAAATGATTGGAGAGTGGGTCGATGTATAGTTTCATGTTCTAATCTGTGATAGTTAAAGATATGATGCAATCCGTGTCATATGCCATATCTAGCACGAAATGCTATTCCATTTATTGGAGTACAGGTTAATGTATCGCTCAATGTTATAACCTGTGATAACTAAGGTCACTTTTGTGTTAATTTTATATGCCAATCCCTGTACCACATGGGTCGTCAACCTGGTCCCTACCGCCCACTAGTGGGCGTTTCACGATTCCAGGTGGGCGGTAGGGATTTCCTCATTTGGAGAGATTGGGTGGGAGGGCGGGTGCGAGCCAGCAGTACCCCTGCGACCGGGTACCGCCATCACCATCTGCGGCCCCAACCCGGGCGGCAAACTGCCGGGGCCGCCGTCCAAGGGGTCCATCGGGTGGCCCATGCTGTCAGGGCAACCCGATGGATGTGGATTGTGAGGGGGCCGGGTCAGCGCTGGGCGCTTTAACAGCGCGACCGGGCCCCCTGTGATTACATCACAGAGCCGGGATGAAGTGACTACACGTCACTCCTCCCAGCTAACACTGAGAGCCGCGCGGGAGGAAGACCAGGGAGTCAGAGTGGGAACTCTGACTCCCATCCACCTGAGCCACCACTGGACCCCAGGGAAAGTCACCCTCCTGCACCTTAAAGGTAGGAAACAGGAGGGTGACTTAAATATAATGTGTATGTATGTCTTGTGTGTGAGTCTTTGTATGTATGTCTTGTGTGTGTCTGTATGTGTGTGTATGTGTGTGTGGCTTATGTATGTGTCTTTGTATGTATGTCTTGTGTGTATATGTATGTGTTGTGTGTGTCTTGTCTTTGCATGTATGTGTTGTGTGTGTATGTGTCTTTGTATGTATGTGTATGTGTCTGTATGTGTGTCTTGTGTCTGTGTGTATGTGTCTTTGTATGTGTCTTATGTGTGTGTGTGTGTGTGTGCAGGTCTCTGTGTGTGTGTGTGTCTGTATGTGTGCCTGTATGTTTGTATGTATGTGTCGTGTGTGTGTGTCTGTATGTATGTGTGTGCCTGTTTGTATGTGTGCCTGTCTGTTATAGTGGGCTATAGTAAGTGGGCTACCTAGCTCAGCCTTCCTACTAGGCATTGCTATAAGTAAGGTTAAAAAATAGAAAAAAGGAAAAAAAAAGGTTGGGAGGGGAATTGAGGAGGGAGAGGAGGAGAGCTGACGCACAGATGAGAAATCATATTATGCGCAAACAGAGAAGTCGTCTGAATATCACCGAAAGAGGAAACCTTCATTTGTTCCTTACGAAAATCGAACCAGATATCAAATATTTAGTCTTGCAGCATCAACCTCATGTATCTCATTAATCACTAGTAAAGGTAATTTCAATTTACTTTATTGTTTTCTCATTAAACTTTATAAAGTTAAAAACATTATAAACATGCATTAAGTAGAAATAAAAAGATAAATGTATGTACATTTATTTTTTTTAAAACGCCCTCCTTTCTAAAAAATATTCTGCACTTGCGCGAAAACTGGTGGGCGGTAAGGACATTTTTCCATCAAGAAAGATGCATTAGTGGGTGGTAGGTAGAAAAAGGTTGACTACCACTGCTGTACCACATGCTTAATGTCATGACGTAAAATTTGATGGTGTAATTTTACCAATGTCAGTTGCCAATTTTTCTGTACCACCTACCATACAAACTTAAATAAAGAATGGGAAAAACATGCTTTCTTTGGGTATCCAATTAATGAAGATGATAACTATTAGGTCATCACTGGGACACACGTATTTAGGGAATCTGAAATAAAACTTATGCTAGTCTTCGCTACAGAGAATAATTTCAAGGACAACATCACCATCTGGGCAGGATGGTATTCTAAAACCTGATATTCTTATTGAGAAATGGACTGAAAATATAATATATACATATCCAAAGCTTCCTTGCGGTCTCACAAACAGAAAATGATCACCCAGCAGACCGTTCCTTTATCAAGATCAGTCTAAAAAAGATTTTAGAAGACTATTATTTTATGGGAAAACAAAATAGATCCAAATTAGCAAACAGTGTTTTGTTATGAACTAAAAGAACTATAAAATATATTTAAAGGATCACTATAGTGTCAGGAAAACCCCTTCAATCACTTACCTTAATCCAGCGCCGGGCTCCCTCGGCGCTGGTGACCTCTCCTCCCCCGCCGACGTCAGCTCCCGAGTAGAGGAGAAAGCGCATGCGCGGCATGAGCCGTGCGCGCAAACAGTCCATTGGAAAGCATTGGATACACACACTGCTGAATACATACACACAGTCAGCTGAATGCACACGCAGTCAGCTGAATACACACACATATACTGCATTCATATACTGCATGAGGGGTGCTGTGTGTGAGAGGGGGTAGCGGTGCTGTGTGCGGTGGGGGGGTGGGGGTGCTGGGGGGGGGGGGGGTAGGAGGCGGGTGTGGGGGTAGGGGTGCTGTGTGTGGGGGTAGGGGTGCTGTTTGTGGGGGTGGGTAGGGGTGCTGTGTGGGGGTAGGGGTGCTGTGTGGGGGTAGGGGTGCTGTGTGGGGGTAGGGGTGCTGTGGGGGAGTGGGTGCTCTGTGGGGTGTGGGGGTAGGGAGGTGCTCTGTTGGGGGGTTTAAGATACATTAAAAAAGTTAAAAAAAAAAAAAAAGAAAAGCATACTGAATCAGTATTTCCTCCCCCCCCTTCATCTTACCTTTGGTGAAGGGGAGGGGAACACAGCCATCCCTGGTGGTCCGGTGGTGGTAAGTATGTAGGACAGGAGCCTGCAGCTCTCCTGTCCTCCCGCGTGATGCTGGCAACGCTCGGTAACGCACAGCAACGCTCCACACAGCTCGCGGGAGGACAGGAGAGCTGTTTCCTAGATGCCTCCCCCTGCTTTCGGTCCTTTCGGGCAGGCAGGTGCCTACTCTGCAGTGATGCCGAACCTACGGCCGCGTGCCCACAGAGAGGGCCTGGCGTGCCACACGTGCCACAGGTTCGCCATCACTGCACTAGAGGCTGGATTAACCCTGCAATGTAAACATAGCAGTTTCTCTGGCACCCAGACCACTTAATTGAACTGAAGTTCTTTGGTGACTACAGTGTCCCTTTAAATATATTTACTAAAACATTTGTTTGCATGTAAAAGGCCATGAATCAAATAAGGACAAAGGTTGCAAGGATCCCAGAGTCATGACTGATTGGATATAGGCTTCTTCTTTTTTCAAAGTATATTTCTGTTCGATCTCCTGTTTGATTTGGCACTTTCTAGAGTCAAACCAGAACCAGAAAACATGTGCTAAAACAACAGCAGATATGTTACATTCCTCAGAGCTTGTTCCAAATCCAATCTTTGCTGCAAAAGGAGTCAGTCTGTGTGTAAGGGTCAGTCTATTAAAGTCTTATGTGAGATTAGACTTTGGGTGGTTGTGAGCTCATTGAGAATTTGAGCTGTGTGGTTGCATTAATGTCCTGTGTGTAATTCAAATCACAACTTAAGACTCATACCAAAAATAAGTTAAATGCTAAATTACCATCTTAATGGTGGCAATTAGAAAGAGTAGAATATCAACATATTTCCGGTTCTTAATCCTTCTAGTCGACAGGAGAACTAATGTTCTCACCACTTCGGTGAGACATAAGTTAATGTGCGGCACTTTTTCTGTTAGATACACACAAAAAAGTCTAACTTTTCTAATGACTGTGATTACCCTGTTTCAATCACACTGATCTGATTGGGTAAGCATGAAGATTTAATGTAATCACATATAGTAAATAAAGACACTGATCAATACCAATATCTTGCACTATTTAAAATAACACACTATTGCCCCAATAAAAAAAATAAAATAATTACTATATATACCCCCAATGAAAACATGTATGCATTGAATTATGCATTTTTGCAATGGGGCTACATCTAATACAACCTGCAAGAGCTGAAGATCTTGTCTGCAGCATTTGTAGGTGTCCTGTCTATAGCGTTGTCTGCCAGCCAGTGTTAATTTTGTCGACTAACAATTTTAGTCCAATTTTAGGCGACTAAAATGTTTGAGATTTAGTAGTCTAAAACTAGACTAAAACAATTCAGATGACTAGAATATAGTGATGTCCCGAACGGTTCGCCGCGGACGGCGAACATATGCGCTGTTCGGTCCACCCCCTATTCGTCATCATTGAGTAAACTCTGACCCTGTACCTCCCAGCAGCAGACCCTCCCTCCCAGACCCTCCCACCTCCTGGACAACTCACTAAGAATGCAGCTTCACAATGAATGTAAAATGGATGCTGTCCAGGAGGTGGGAGGGTCTGCTGCTGATTGGCTGGAATGTGTCTGCTGACTGTGAGGTACAGAGTCAAAGTTTACACAATGATGACATAGGGGGCGGACCGAACAGCGCATATGTTTGCCGTCTGTGGCGAACCGTTCGGGACATCACTACTAGAATACGACCAAAACTAAAATGGCTTAAATTGAAATTTGCCAACAAAATTAAAACTGCACAGATGGGCTGTGGAAGAGGCAAAAGAGACAGACCAGGGCTTGGGAGAGAGACACCTAGAGGGGCTGGGAGGACACAAAAAGACACAGAGGGGCTGGGGAAGGGGCAAAAGAGACAGACAGAGGCAGGGCCATCTTTAACGCAGGGCAAAAGGGGCAGCTTCCCGGAGTCCATTTATTTATGGCAAAGCAGCTGCCCCATGAGCCCTGCGGGCCCTTTAATATTTCACCAGACTGGGCCCCTGTCCCATGCCGGACCAGGCTCTGTGTCATTTTGTTACCCCAGAGCCGGGGCCCCTCTCTCTGTGTTTCTCTGTGGGCCGTGGCCGGGCCCCTGTGTCTTTGTTCCCCGCTGCCTGCTGGAAGGATGTGAGTTCAGGTCACTTCCTCCCTGCCAGCTAACAGAGTGCCACATGGGGAGGAGGAGGAAGAGGAGGAGGTGGAACACACGAAGTAGGGTTACTGAGGAAGCCTGGTGCCTCAGACTCCCATCACCTTAGGTCAGTCGGCTCCCACTAGACTCCAGGGAAGCAGCAAAAGTAAGAAAATATATCAACTATTATTTATATATGTACTTGTGTCTGTGTGTATGTGAGATTGTGCATATCTGTGTGTATGTATACCTGTGTGTCAGAGTGTATGTGTACCTGTGTGTCAGAGTGTCTATGTACCTGTGTATCTGTGTATGTGTGTGTCATAGTGTATGTGTATCTCTGTGTATGTGTATCTGTGTACCTGTGTGTATGTTTGTCAGAGTATATATGTATCTGTGTGTCAGTGTGTCAGTGGGTCTGTGTACCTGTGTGCCAGACTGTATGTGTACCTGTGTGTTTGTGTATGTGTTTGTGTATATGTTCATGTGTGTCTGTGTACTTGTATTAATGTGTATCTATGTGTTAGTGTTTTTTTGCTCCTGTGTATCTGTGTGTTTCTGAGTGTATGTGGCAGTGCATACATCCCAGCATTCCCTGTGTGTATGTGTACCTCTGTGTCTGTGTGTCAGAGTGTATGTGTATTTGTGTTTCAGTGTGTATGTGTATCTGTGTGTACGTGTGTCTGTGTACCTGTGTGTCATACTGTACGTGTACCTGTGTGTTTGTGTGAGTGTATGTGTTTGTGTATGTGTACTTGTGTGTCAGTATACTTGTGGATGAGTATCTATGTGACAGTGTTTTTTTTGCTCCGGTGTATCTGTGTGTTTCTGAGTGTATGTGCATGTAGCAGTGCATGCATCCCAGAATTTCAATGCCAACACTGCACACAAATACACCCCTGCATGTGCATCTGTGTGTATCTGAGTGTATGTAGGTGTGTATCTGTGTGTGGCAATACATACACCTCTGCTTTCTTTCCAATGCCTACACTGTACAAAAATACACTCCCGTCACCCTCCACTCAATGCCACCCCTTTCACCCTACAAAACTCACATTAAGTCCCCAATCCTGTCACACTCACCTTCCTCGCTCTGCCACACTCACCCTATCACATTAATCCACCGAATCCCGTCACACTCATCTTCTCACTCTGTTACACTAACCTTATCGCATTAACCCTTCCAATTATGTCATACTTATCCCCCCAACAATGTCACACACCCTGTCACATAAATCTCCCCTAATTGTGTCACGCTCACCTCCCCACGCCCTGTCACACTTCCTCCTCCAAACATTCCACATTCACCCCAACCCTGTAGCACTCACTCAGCAACCATGCAACACCACCATGTCAATTTAAGCCCTCCAACCCTGTTACACTCACCAACAAACCCTGTCCCGTTCACACGTCTGGCCCTAACACACTTTGCACAGTTACCCTTTTAGAAAGGTGGAGTCTAGAGGACCCAGGCAAATGCTTGCCCAGGGTCCAATCAATATTAAAGACGGCCCTGGATAGAGGCTTTAACTAATTGTTGTGTCAAATAAAATCTACTGGAGATTTAGTCGACTAAAAGAATTCAGATGACTAAAATGCGACTAAAACTATGACAAATTAAATTTAAATTTGCCGCCAAAATTAACACTACTGCCAGCTTTTGATGGGATGAATACATTAGCAAGTTCAGGTCTGGATCTAAAGTCAGGGACTAGACACCCTGTTCATGGCACAGTATTTTCTCTCAGATTCAGAGAGTGCTGATGGAAATAAAACATCAAGTTCTAGAGAAATGCCAGTTCATCTTTAAAATATAGAGTATCTGATTACATCAGCAGGACATTAGTTTAGCTGGGTGTATCCAGATTTTATACAACTTGGATTTTATAGCTTGGGTAAACCCACCAGTGTCCTTATTTCTTCCTCCTTCTAAAGCTTTAATAAGCTCCCTGCAGCTAGAATATTTTGCCAGTCTCTAGCTCTTTAGAGTTAAAAGCTCAGTAATATCGTTTTTTTTCAGCCATTTACTCACATCTAATAAGATTCAGGAATTTTATCATCCAATTATGTTGTTTTTTTTGTTATTTTTTTGCATACTACATCTAATGTTCAATGTATTTTACCTGCCACTACAAATAATTAGAAGACTGAGATAATTTTACAAACACGTTTATACTTTTGTAAATCAAGTTCTGCAAAACTGGAACAGGTTATAATAATTAAAGTAGCTTCTTCTACTGTGGAAAACAAAGGGAAAAATAGACATACAAAATATATAAAGTTAGGAATGATGAAAATAAAAATCCAGAAAATATCTATTATAAAAGTTGTAATTTGTATATAGCAAAAACCAATTTCATTTCAAATTAGCTTTTTTTCCCCTAGTGCTCTAACAACCTTGAAAACCCAGACTAAACTTCTTGGCCCTTACAAGACCTATTTAAAGATATTCTGCGGTTGCCAGTATATGATCCGTATATAAAGGAGGCCAGAATAGGTTTTGCAAAATTCTCCTACTCAGCCTTAGACACAGCTTGGCTATTTTAGCCTGATTTTCCAATTCAGCATAATTCATTATTTATTGAATAACCCCCAAATATTTCAGCTTCAGAAATCATAAAACCAGACACTTTAGAAATAAACAGATTTCTTTATACATATATCCAGTTTTATTTTGACATCATATGAGAAAAAAAATATATACACACCACTTGGAAAAAAATATATGTTGTATATACCACTTAAATTTCAAAAGGATTTTGAAATTCACTGTAAATGCATTGTTTTACTGAAAACTCCAGTTCCTGCTCTGCCAATGTAATTGTGATGCAGACTTGTGTGGACCTGGTTGTACACTGGCTGCTAAGCTCTGTTGCTTAACCTGTACTGATGCTGTGATCCAGGATGTAACGTCAGTCCAGCTCGGTATCACTACAGAGCTGTAGGGAGCACAGGGAGCTATGCAATTGGTGCACAGAGTGATCCCAGCAACTACCCACTAGATCTCAGGGATGACCACTCTTCTCTAGCGCTCCCGCAGGCAAGGGTATGAAATGGAGGCTGTTTGGATCTTATGTTAAAACAATAAAATACATTAAATAAACATCAAATATGAATGTGCAAGTGTGTGTATGTGTGCAAAATGTCCCTAACACTACAGGTTAACACTCCCATTGTCTACTCTACCATATTTAAAGATGCATCTTAAAATGCAAAAGAGTCCCCGCAAAAAAATACAGTTAATAACATCGGATTTCCTCTCATGTTGTACAACTGTAGCTTCTCTAGGAATTAGGAAGTGCATTTATCAATCCTGGCTAAATGGGAAGAGATGGACAATAACTCCTTCCCAGCAAAGCTTTATAGCATAAAAAAAGCTCCCAACAGTCCTACTTTCAGTAAATCAGACCGGATTTCCTGTACCTCCATCCTGACTTAGTCCCCTGGTGTCCCGCATCGAAGGACAACAGTGAACTCTCTCACGCAGAACAGTGAAGCTTGCAATAGAATTGTGATAGAAGTGCTTTAGAAGCTCTCTCTGTGAAGTCCTACAAGTAGGGGGCTGACATGCAAGCTGTCTGTCCACCTGGTGTACTTGACACAAGGCTGACACATCCACTTCAGTTCAATGTTGGGATGCATGTATTGTATGTTCATCATTTAGCACTAGTCCATTCATGAAAAGACATAAGCCAACCACTCTAAAGTCTAATAGTAACTGCCACATAGCTATGCATTTTTCAATATCAGACTCATCAACGTATAGCAGGCATACAGTCAGGTCCATAATTATTGGGACATCGACACAATTCTAATCTTTTTGGCTCTATACACCAACACAATGGGTTTGAAATGAAACAAACAAGATGTGCTTTAACTGCAGACTTTCAGCTTTAATTTGAGGGTATTTACATCCAAATCAGGTGAACGGTGTAGGAATTACAACAGTTTGTATATATGCCTCCCACTTTTCAAGGGACCAAAAGTAACGGGACAATTGGCTGCACAGGTGTTCCAAGGCCAGGTGTGTGTTATTCCCTCATAATCCCATTTACAAAGAGTAGATAAAAGCTCAGCAACACCAAAAGACCTGGAAAACCACGGAAAACAACTGTGGTGGATGACCGAAGAATTCTTTCCCTGGTGAAGAAAACACCCTTCACAATAGTTGGCCAGATCAAGAACACTCTCCAGGAGGTAGGTGTATGTGTGTCAAAGTCAACAATCAAGAGAAGACTTCACCGGAGTGAATATAGAGGGTTCACCACAAGATGTAAACCATTGGTGAGCCTCAAAAACAGGAAGGCCAGATTAGAGTTTGCCAAACAACATCTAAAAAAAAAAGTCTTCACAGTTCTGGAACATCCTATGGACAGATGAGACCAAGATCAACTTGTACCAGAGTGATGGGAAGAGAAGAGTATGGAGAAGGAAAGGAACTGCTCATGATCCAAAGCATACCACCTCATCAGTGAAGCATGGTGGTGGTAGTGTCATGGCGTGGGCATGTATGGCTGCCAATGGAACTGGTTCTCATGTATTTATTTATGATGTGACTGCTGTCAAAAGCAGGAGGATGAATTCTGAAGTATTTTGGGCAATATTATCTGCTCATATTCAGCCAAATGCTTCAGAACTCATTGGACGGCGCTTCACAGTGCAGATGGTCAATGACCCAAAGCATTCTGCAAAAGCAACCAAAGAGTTTTTTAAGGGAAGGAAGTGGAATGTTATGCAATGGCCAAGTCAATCACCTAACCTGAATCCAATTGAGCATGCATTTCACTTGATGAAGACAAAACTGAAGGGAAAATGCCCCAAGAACAAGCAGGAACTGAAGACAGTTTGCAGTAGAGGCCTGGCAGAGCATTACCAGGGATGAAACCCAGCATGATGTCTTTGCATTCCAGACTTCAGGCTGTAATTGACTGCAAAGGATTTGCAACCATGTATTAAAAAGTGAAAGTTTGATTTATGACTGTTAATCTGCCCCATTACTTTTGATCCCTTAAAAAGTGTGAGGCACATTTACAAACTGTTGTAATTCCTACACCGTTCACCTGATTTGGATGTAAATACCCTCAAATTAAAGCTGAAAGTCTGCAGTTAAAGCACATCATGTTTGTTTCATGTCAAACCCATTGTGTTGGTATATAGAGCCAAAAAGATTAGAATTGTGTCGATGTACCAATATTTATGGACCTGACTGTATATTGCCTTATAAATATAATATATTTGTACATTAGTTAACATGACTGGAGTAAATGCTGGGAGCTCATGTGTGCTTACTGCAGTGATCTGACCACAAAACGTAAGCAAAAAATACAAACATACCAACACAGCACTGTTCACCCCAGTAAAGGATTAATTTGATTTTACCAGGTTAAAGGAACAAGAAACGGTTGCTTCTCTGTAACTGGCTGGGGTATTGATATAATATGAGAAAGCAAAAAAAATATGTCTCTGGTCTGCATTTATCAGCCTATATTGCCTATGAGTTGGTGGTGATAGGGCATTCAAACAGAATAGCGACTGGGCAGTCATGGCTCCCAAGGTTCTACAGGACTCATACCATTAGCAATATGATACAGCCTGGAATAGAAAGGTGGTTCTTCCACCAGTTAATAAGGCAATATGTGCCACTGGACACCCACAGCCCTGACCAGTGGGAGAAATAATGAGGAAGAACCTTAAACCAATTCCCCTGCAGCCACCACCCATTGGTGGGAGGTAGATTCAGAAGTAATATTGGAGAGGGTGACCTGTCAATTCTCCCTCAGCGTCCATCCATAGGCGTTGGGCTAAGACATAAGTAATAATAGTGGGCAAAACTGACAGTGGTTTTCTCTGGCTCCCACTCAGCTCCAATTGGATTTGAGGTTTGTAAGATTCTATTTCTGCTGAACTTTTTGGTATTTAGTGCAATATCAACCTACGCCATTTCTCTTTATATTTTAAAGGTGATTTATCTTAAATGTAATCAGTTTTTTTTATGAGATGGTTTCACATAAGTCTTTCCACTAGATTATTCAAGTACTTTTTTTTTTAGTGATTATTACTTCAACCAAGCAACTTTCAGTGATGTTGTGCACTTTGGATTCTTTGACATGAATGGGTATACCGTATACACACAACATTTTCTGTGTATCTGCCACATTTTTTTGCCCTCTTCTTTTCATCACACAGTGACTAAGATCAATGGGAAAGAGCTGTGATCATAACCACATCCAGCTCCTGGTCCACCAGGATTTAATCTAATTTATAAAAAAACAACACATTCCTAAAACAAGGGGAGAGTAAGACACTGGTTCCAATGTCATTTGGGTTATTTGGAGTTTCTGTGAACTCTACGCTGGTAATTATTTATTTACATTTTTTGATCAAATTGTGCTCATGGGCAGCTTATTCACTTATTATTGAGCACTATACATTAGGTTTAGGAATTTTTCACAATTTGAATTTTGAAGCTAAAAAGGATTAAATGTACCAGAGATAATTAGATTTGGGACAAATCCCAGTTGTGATTTTATTTTCATATGATATGTTTTTCATTTATTTTTAAACTATAAAATGTTTTATTTGTCCAAATATTCTTCAAAACATTTAGGCAGCATCCCTAACCTGCCTTGACCTCATTTATGTACTTTAAAGGAACATTCCAAGCACCATAACTACTAAAGTGCAGGGAGTGCTTAGCATCCTCTTAACGTAAGTAGTCAGTTGCTAAGAGTTTGACTTCTTACCTGGTGCTGCTCTGGGCCTTTTTGCAGTGCAGGACTTAGTACATTGGCTGTGAGAGATCAGCTGACATTCTTAGAGAATGTTCTGACCCTGCATAGCAGAGATTAGCTCAGATTAGCAAGTAAACAGAAACTTCTAATAAAAGCTTCTGGCTCTCATAGTGCAATGAAGCAGTGGACCTGAGGTTAGTCAACCATTAGCTGTCAGGAATGGAGATACTCTAACAAGCAAACCTAAAGGAAACAGTAATGGAACAAGTATCAGTCCTTAGAGTGGCCTGGTTAGTGCCTGAGACAGGTAAATGAATTGTCTGCAAGGAGACAGAGAATAAACGAGAGATAGTCCGAGGTTTAGGATAACAGAGGTACACAGAATCGAAAGTCAAGCCAAAGCCAGGATAACAGAGAGCAAGAATAGTCAAACTAGCCGAGGTCAGAAAACCGTAAATGCAATATACAGTATAAACACACGCTCAGGTAAAAAGAGCCATGACAGGGCAAGGAAACAAGGACAACCAGGAGGTATATATATACCCTTCACTGGGTTGTGATTGGTTACGGAGGACCATAATGTCATAAGTGTGCACAAAATCAAAAAGCACCACATAGACGAACATTACAAAAGGAGACCAATGGAAGGGTTCTATGTCATATATGATGTCATAATGAGGCACCAGGATGCGAGGGATGAGTTTGTGTGCATCAGAACAAACAAGAGACATTTCTGTGATTGCACTGTGCCCTGAGGGACAGGTATCATGTGATTGGTTCCCCAGTTTGACTACTGGGGAATGGCACCAGGAGCACATGGGGGAGGCATCAGGGCACCATTGGCACTATAACCACTGCAGTATGCTGTAGTGGTTATTATAATAATAATGCTTTCATTGTTCCCTTAAATGCAGTCCTCTACGGTGAAAGTTTTTTCAGACAGCAATGGCAGGTGTACTCTGAATCTGTAAGCACAGTCTAAGTATTAAATATTAGCTTTGCCATACTATGCAATAATTTGCTGCTCTAAAATGTGTCAGCTTCATCCTGTGTTGGCAACACAGTTTTTTTGTGTGATTGTATTGTATAACTATACGTACAAAATAAATATATAGATATTCATGTGAACTTGTGACATGCATTTGTGAAGGATTCCACTGCGGATTAAAATTAAAGTCTGATCAATTACGATGCACATCCTCGGGGTTAGATTGTTCATTGTTTGGATAAATGCAGATACTGTCTACTCTTGCAAATAAACTCATGCATTACTGCAACATTAATCTGAGCTATTTACAGGAAAACCTGTGTGTTGTTCCTGGGTTTATGAGCATAGCTAACCGTGATGATTTTTTAATAGGAATCAAACAGCTAACGGCGCGCCTGTGATCAGTGCAAAAGAAAACAATCTCGAAATTTTAATTAACTGTATTTTAATAGCTTTAATTATAATTGAATAATTTAAATACCAGGGGAAACAGTTAAGTCTCCTCAAAGCCTTTTTTATTTACATTTTAAATGCTTCCTATAGCAAAAGGCTGAGAGGAGAGCGTATAATTGTTATTTTTTTAGAAGAGGATGAATGCTGGGTGCTGGGCAGTTTCTCATGGTCTTGACATATATTAAAACCTTTTAGTTTAGCGTTATGGGTTATACAGTATCTTAGGATTTGAGAACAAGATCCAAAATGGAGATAATGCACAATTAAAAGAAAATTCTAATTACCATATGGCATAAAACAAAAAGTGTGATTGGAGGTTAGAGAGCGGAAGAATGAAAGGTAATTTAAGAAAAACTACTTCACAGTCTGCAATAGCTTTCTGTCAACTCTAAGGATCAAGATCTAGGACACCAATAATAGGTCAGGAAATAAAGAGCAAAAAATTATAGAGGGCATTCATGATTCTTATTGAGAATAAACGTGATAAAGACCTAAGAGTGATAAAGAATAGAAAGCCAAGGTCAAGGGTGCCAGAGGTGCACAATAATGAAAAACAAAGCCAAGTCAGTGATAGAGAGGAGGAATAATGAGAACTAGATGTGTGAGGAATATGGACAGCAGGAAGAACATGAACTATCCAGTTCGGTCAGGGATAAGAAGAGCAGGAACAACATGAACTATCCAGTTCAGGGATATGTGGAGTAGGAAAAATAAGAAATCAGCTTGGCCAGGGATATAGATAGCAGGAACAAGGTGAATTAGCCGAGTCAGGGAAAGAGAAAGCAGAATTAAGGAGAACTTGCCAGTTCAGGGATAGCAATAGCGGATATGAAAAGTAGCCTGATCAAGGATACATAGAGCAGGAAGAATTAAATCTATCCAGGTCAGGGGATATGGAGTGTAGAAACAACAAGAACATGCTGGGTCAATGATACTTAGAGTAGACACAACAGAAATTAGCTGGATCAGGGATATTATATTATTACTATAGCTAGATTATAGATATTTAGCAGAATCAGAGATATGGAAAGCAGAAATAACAAGAACTTGCCAGGCCAGGGATACAGAGAGCATAAACAACCAGAACTAGCCAGGTCAGGAAAAAGGAGAGATTGAAAAATGAGAACTAGCCTGGTCAGGGATACGGAGAGCAGGAAACAATGGGAATTAGCTGGGTCAGGTATATGGAGAGCAGAAACAATGGGAATTAGCTGGGTCAGGTATATGGAGGGCAGCAAACAATGGGAATTAGCTGGGTCAGGTATATAGAGAGCAGCAAACAATGGGAATTAGCTGGGTCAGGTGTATGGAGAGCAGCAAACAATGGGAATTAGCTGGGTCAGGTGTATGGAGAGCAGCAAACAATGGGAATTAGCTGGGTCAGGTGTATGGAGAGCAGAAACAATGGGAATTAGCTGGGTCACGTATATGGAGAGCAGCAAACAATGGGAATTAGCTGGGTCAGGTATATGGAGAGCAGCAAACAATGGGAATTAGCTGGGTCAGGTATATGGAGAGCAGCAAACAATGGGAATTAGTTGGGTCAGGTATATGGAGAGCAGAAACAATGGGAATTAGCTTGGTCAGGTGTACGGAGAGCAGCAAACAATTGGAATTAGCTGGGTCAGGTATATGGAGAGCAGAAATAACGAGAACTTGCCATGTCAGGGGTAAGGAGAGCAGATATAATAAGTAGCCAGGTTAAGGATATGAAAACCAGGAACAATGAACTATCCAGGCTAGGGATATACAGAGCTGTCAGAACATAAACTAGCCGGGTCAGGTATACTGAGAGCAGGAACGATGAGAACTAGTGCGGTCAAAGATACTGAGAGAAGGAACAATGAGAACTATCCCCATCCGGGTCATGTATACTGAGAGCAGGAAAAACGACAACTAGCCAAGTCAGGTAAATGGAAAGCTGGAACAACCAGAAACTACTAAGTCAAATATACAAAATTCCTTAAAGGGTAACACTCAATGGGTGGCCAGTGTCAGAATATGCTCTCAGCCAATCACTGCTACCCAAGCTCACCAAGATGCCCAATAATTAAAAGAAGTATGGTGCCCAATACAAGGACCACAGGGCAGATGGGTGAAGGGGACCCTGCTTCAGGTGTTAAAATGTTCAAAAGTGTCTTAACCCATTGATGTAGGGTGGCACTTATATATTTCTCACCTCAAAATAACCTTATTAATTCCATAGCGACATTAGGACATTCCATGCTTCCCTCTGCAAAGTCATTAGGATGGCAAGGAACATCCTAACATTATGGTGTAATCTGGGCTTAATTCCTGCTCACAACATGGAGACCCAGGTATCAATTGATACCTGGGGCTCCCTTCTGTCAGTGGTCAGTGGTCACAGATTGACAGATAAGTTATATGCAGCGTTTAAAGTAAGTCCTGGATATAGGCTTTTAAATCAATTTAAATCTGCATGGTAGATTCCACTCAGCTGCTGTAATTGTGAGTCTGTCTCCCAAAAGGGGACTCACATGGTCTGAAGACCCTGACATTGTCTTTCTGCATGCCCATCACTGATCACAGTGCAAGCGACAGTGACAGCATGTGTAGCTGCAGCATGACAGGGATAATGTTGCTATTACCCAGTATATGGTGCAAACTTATTACCTTTTACTGTATTAGCTGGACATTCCCCCCGATGTTGGTTATGGTTAGGCTCAGGATAGGGCTAGAATTATTGTTAGCACTTGGGTTACTGTTAGCATCAAAGTTAGTGTTGTGTTTGGGTTAATGTTGTTTTAGGGTTAGGGATAGTGTATGATTAAGATTAGGAGAGTTAGGATAGGTGTATGGTTAGAGTTATGGTAAGCATAGGGTTAGGGTAGGGGTAGTGTTGGTATATGGTTAAGGGAGTTGATATCTGGTTAGCGTTACTAACAAAAATGTATTTAGATTGTAGACATATGAGGCATTTAGCAATCAGGACTGATATGTCAATATATTTTGAGTACTTTTTGTTTAGTTCCACTTGTGTAAAAATAGTTATAAACAAAATTGAAAAAAATGTGTTGGTTTCCATTTTTTTTATATTTAATTCATACTTAATATTGTGCTAAGTAAACATACAGGATATTAAGAAAGGCGTATCTGTCATTAAAAAAGTAACAGACTTGCAGATTTGTTTAGGACCTGCAATTCGTCAGAATTTGGACCGATTGGGTGATCTTCCGTTTCTGAACTGCCATATAGACTAATTATGAATCAAACGACTCACACAATGGCCGAGCCTGTGTATCTTGATTCGTGACCATCAAATATATACAAATATTGAGATATTAGGAGCTGTCACATTATATTTTCTCCATTCTACAGAAACCTTGTCTAAGGAGAGACTTAAATGATTTTGTGAGGCTGTTCCGTGAGGATGTCTCTCTGCGCAGTGGTCCATTTTGTATAGCTCCAAAGCAATGGCAGAAGTAATACAGAAAGGACCCATCTTTTTTTGGCCCATCTGTAGGTCAATGGCAGCCAAAAGGCAGATTATCAGCTGTCCTACAACTTCCATGATGCTTTGTCAGCTGGGGATCTAACATTTGACCATCCTTGCAGGGTTGTATTTGTGAGCAGTGTGTGTTTTTAATAGAGTATGTGTGTGTAAGCTAAGTGGTGTATTTGTATGTAGAGTTTGGGGTTTAAATGCTGTTTATTAATATTTATTGTTGGCATTTGAATGCAATTGTGTAGTTTTGGCATTTGATGGCAGTTGTGTTTTTGTGCAGGAACGGATGTCCGGTGGGTGATGGCTGCAGGATATGGGAGCTGGCTGGCTAAAGCTATTGGGAGTCTGAGGCTTCAGGCTTCTAAGTCCCTCTCCCCCTCATCGTCTCACACAAGCTGAATATTTCTCAACTGATGTACACCCTGCTGCTCGGCTTGCATTCTATCATCCCTCTTGTTTCTGTCACGCTGCCATTCCCACCACACTCTCCTCGTGCCTGAACTGCCTTTGGCCACTTCTTTTTCCTTCTTTTTAGATGCAATAAACATTTTTTAAACATAAAATAAAGACAATTAGCAAACAATTGGGAACTTTAGCAAGGAGAGTAGGATATTAAAGGAACAATCACAGCACTATTGTAACCATGATCAACTATAGTAATTAGGGAGGTGCATCAAGTCTATAGGCCTCATTCCTGGTGTTTTCCTTAAACCATTTCAGAGTATTTTGGAGCAGTTTGACAAAAGTAGGGGAACTTGTGGCAACCATAGTCAACACCTCTGCAGGACTATGTCTGTTGGAGAGAATGTTTGCATAAAAAATAGGGGTTAATGCTCTAGAGACTTACAGCAACAAACCCACAATGAGCATTAGTTCGTGTTCTTAAAGTAAAGTAAAAATAAAAAGTAAAGACTCACTGAGATATGGAAAGTGTGAATGAAAACAGGTCAATTCATTTTTATGAATTCTGTAAAATATTTAACACTAGGGCACA
Source organism: Pelobates cultripes (assembly GCA_933207985.1). NCBI lineage: Eukaryota > Metazoa > Chordata > Amphibia > Anura > Pelobatidae > Pelobates > Pelobates cultripes. The sequence continues at coordinate 45,719,451 of OW240922.1, read as the reverse complement.
AAGCCCTGTTCTAGCAGTGCATCTTAGAATACATAGATAATAATTCTATATATTGTATTAAAGTCTTTCTAAAATTGCAAAGGCACAAGTTCAAAGAACAGATGACAACTGCAGAGAGACCAGAACACATAGAAGTATTGTTAGATGTGCGGCAGGGGTGACATAAACAAATACTTCTGCATCATTTAACCCCTTAAGGACACATGACATGTGTGACATGTTATGATTCCCTTTTATTCCAGAAGTTTGGTCCTTAAGGGGTTAAAGGCTGTACTTAAAGACTGTACGGCAACATAGTTGATGCTTCACGAAGAACTTTGCGGCTGGTTTTTTTTCCCAGTTAAAAAGATTTCACTGAACTGACACACATCAGTTTTCTTAGAAGCAAGAGACATGGCATCTGTGTGCAGCCTTATCCTTGTAAACACAAAGGATTGTAAATGTGGTAATTTCATCACTGACAACAGGTATTCCCTAACTGATTTGGTCTAACTGCAGGTCTCAACGGCAAGGAGGATGATGCCGACTTCTGTATCTCATCTCTTATGTTTCCACTGTAAAACAAAACGAAAAAAAAAATCTAGGCAATAAAAATTTAGGCCATAGCAGAGCACGATATGGGCTGCTTGGGTAAAAACATTGAATGCAATGAATTCTTTCCATTTGCTACTAAATTGCTTTAACCAAAAAAGGGCATGTCAGTTGTAGATTACAATTTCTTCCTTGTCGGTGATTGCAAGCGAAGCGATAGCATAGAAACACCTGCAGCTAGACTGCAGACACTGGGGAGCAGCGTAATGTACAGAGCGTTCTGGAAGCACTCTAAAGAAGCACCTAAAATATAGTAAAGATTAATCAGATGGGCAAAATGATAAGAAGAAAGGAAAAAAACTGCCCGTTATAGAGGCTATATCTGGTGACAGGGATTGCAAAATTGCTTTTAGAATTACATTGTGCTGTTTACCTTATTATAGATTATAGATTAAAGCTGTGTGCTTTCTGTGACCCCATATCTCGGACCAAAGCCAGAGGCACACTAATGCCAAGAGCCCTTTCAGCCCAATTAGTGATTTTAGCACCGCATGCCTGAAGCTACACCTTAGGCTGCGTTTGCACTGCAGACAGAGAGCGCATGCACTGCTCATTTATTGACGAGACACAGAGTTTGGGATTAAGAGCAGGTACCAACCTCGTAGAGCAAGAGCTTTGTCCATTGCGGCTAGCATTCAACTCATATATAATTCACTGGACACAATTTGTTCATTAACCCCACCAAGGGCACATCCCTGCATCTTTCCCATTTAATCATTTAATTATGTTTAACCTTAATGCAAAAGAAATGGAGAGAAGGTGATCAGAATTACTTACATCTGACAATGTGCCCTAGAGGAGGAGGATATTAGTAGTTTGGAACTTCAGAATAGCTGACCTATAATAACAATAACATTTGTATCTGGGCACTAATACATTATCCTCACAATACTTAGTATTCATGGTCATTGTGGGTGAGACATATGTCATGTACCAAACTATTTAAAGAGCTGCTATAAACACCATAACAACAAATACTCCTCACAATACTAGAAGTTCTCCTGTATCATTCTTTTTAGTTAATTATAACTGCAGCGAATTACAGAAATTGCTGCAGTATTCTCCCACCCCCTCACTCGAATTCATCACCGGAGGAGGAAGGATGTGTATACCATGTACATTATACCAGTCCCAATCCCTCTTAATTAATTCCGAGTTTTCAGGGCATGTGTGGTCGGTCACATCCATGGTTTGATTCCTGAAACTAAACCTGCTATCAGCTTGACAGCAATTCCATTCTCATTTTCTGATGAAATTGTTATGTGTACAATCAAAGTATTTTCATACATATATATGACAAATGGTTCATGCCATGTGGTGAGGCAAGGAGTCTATTTATCTAATAATTATAGAAGAATTGTTGTCTTGCTTGGATCATTTGTTCTTTGCCTCTCCCCACAATCCCCACTAATATCCTCTGTATAGGTTAATTTATTTAGTTCCCCATACTCTATAATTATTATCATCACCATTATCATGATCATTTATATAGCACCAACATATTCTGCATTACTCTAAAATTATAAAATGAGGGTATTTGACAACATGTAATTTACATATGGAATATAACAGACAAGAGATGAAGAATGCTTAAACAAGCTTACAATCTATATAGTACCTATACTGACCTTTGAGGGCATGGAAAAGGGGCTGTTCACCCACAACAGGTGCATTGTTGCCATATGGGCAGGTGGAGATTACCCACCCAAAAAACATACCCACCTCTATTAACAATGAAACGCAGACACTGAGGTATGGGTCAATATGACCACAGCTTTATTAACAATATATAATATCTTAAATATCAACTGAAACATGTAAAGTCATTGCCCCACCCCTACATCACAATACATATCCCATATGTCATAAGTAAAGGCAATGACCCATATAGTAAACATTACAAAAACAATGTAACAACACATAAATGTATACACAAATAAAGTGCAACATAATGATTAACTGCCTCCTGGTAGGGGTGTACCCGGAAACCACTACACCTCCAAGGTTCTGAGCCACCGACGGGCTCGAAATACACCAACATTATACCAACATTGTAACCAACCAATTTGTAACCAATCAACCAACTTCCTTAACTCTTCATAATTAAACCAGAGACCATATTTCTCCCAAGCCTTCCCCTCACCAACCCCGCCATAAGCTCAGACCTTGACCCCTGAAGCCGTCTGAGCACCACCACCCTGAAGAAACAGGCCCTTCGCACATCCGAGAGGTGAACCCCATCCTGACTGAAATATCCGGCAACATAGCTTCGAGGTCTCTATGCCAGACTACAACCCACCACAATTTCCTCACGAAACTGGCCATTAACTTTACCGCAGCAGTTCAAGATCGCGGACAGGTCACATGCATGCTGCCACCTGAGCAGGGGGACTATCTCCAACCAAAATCACTTGGAAACCGAGGACCAATGCCCTAAACCTGTTGATGTCCTGCTTCATCCATGTTCCCAACTGGAATACCCTGAAGAACTGGAAGTGTGAAAGCGCCGAACCGTCTGCATGAACCAGGAAGGAGCCTTCCCCAACTGGCCGAGACGCCAGGTAACATGAAACATTAAAGATGGGGCATAAGCCCAATCCTGGGAGCTTGGCAACATAACATCCACGCCCTCCCCCACGACATCCGTTTTCGACCAAGCCAGGTGAATAATAACCCTATCCACCGACAAGTGAACATCACCCATTTGAACACCCCCGTGGCCTACCCAATTAGCACTCACCAATTGCCTGATGTGGAATGCGCCAAAAAAGGCCAGGACAAATGCTAAGCCAAACAAACGCGCCTCATAATCATCTAAACAAAGTGCGGGAAGAGAACGCACCAAGCCCTTCAACAGCTTAATGGACATGGGCCGCCTAGTGTCAGGAACCACGCGACCCTTCTGAAACCCCTTGAGAGCTTGCTGAATGATAAAATGTTTGGTAAAGTCCCCTCACCCGTGCAACTTGTACTAGATCTAGAACTAGAACACTAGCGCAGACATGTGCTTATCCACCACTGCAGGTGATGAACCCCCGACAAGCAACTGACATGTGTACCACAATAAAGCATCTAGGCGGGACCCTCCCAACCAATTCCCCATCCAAGGACTGTTCCCAGGACCCCCCAAACCTTACAATAGGCCACCCAGGTACCCAGGGCCAAGAATGACCTCACGAATCCACCAAGAACACCATCCCAGAACATACCGAATGCAGAACACCACATTGAGCAACATACACAGCAAGACAAATTTATGCAACAAGAGCACAACTGGAGCCGATGAGGCCAACAAGTTATTCACCGAGTGTACCACCGACATGTTATCAGAGTAAAAGACCACCTTCCTGTCCCTAAGCAAGGTACCCCACAGAGATAGAGCCACCAGTTCTAAGAACGTCAAATTGCGGATAAGTGGGATGTGAAACTAGGCCTCCGACCATAGCTCAGCACACCACCTCCCCGAAGCATCGGTGCCTGACGCATCAGTGTACAAGTCTAACTCATCCGCCGGCACTGCCACCTTCCGAAAGATCACTGTGCCAATAAAATGCGCCAGGAACGTGTTCCAGACCCCTAGGTTGGCTTTCATGGATGATGAAACACGAAGAAAATGGTGCGGCGACCGCACCTCGGTGCCGCCCGAGACAGACCACAGCTGAAAATCCTACCCAGAGGGATCACCCGAGAAACAAAGTTAAGCTTCCAGATCAAAGATTGCAGCTTCTTTAATGTAACCTTCTGAGACCGACACACCTCCCCCACCACCTCACATAGCCCCAGAAAGCTTATCCCTCAGGAGCCAAAAATCGCCCTTGACCGAGTCGATCTCTTACCCTCCGTCAGTGACACACCAAACAAACCATCCACCCATTCCAGCATCCAAAGCAAATAGAGGCAAGTGGGCAAGCCCGCCGGACCCCACGCATACGAAATCATCCAGGTTGTGCAGCACTGAACGACTCCCCGCTTCCGCTGTAACCACCCATTCCAGGAACGTGCTAAACTTCTCAAAATAGGAGCAGGAGACAGAGCAACCCATCAGAAGGCAGAGATCTACTAAATACTGTCCCTCAAAGAAACAACCCACCAAGTGATGACACGCAGGGTATACCGGCAGTAGCGGAAACGCCATCTAAATATCCACTTTCACCATTAACGCAGCAGGCCCAGCCTTCATAACCAAGTCGACCGCGTGGTCGAATGATGCATAAGAGACCAAGCACAGGTCCTTGTCAATGTCGTCATTGACCGAACTCCCCTTGGAATAGGAGAGATGGTGAATGAGCCAAAATTTACCTGCCTCCTTCTTCGGAACCACTCCCAGCAGGGCGAGAGCAAACGGCTATCAGGTGCCTACGTAATAACCTCACCACAGGCTATGTACATTGCATTCTAGATGTTGATATGAAGAGAGGTCAAGAGGTTCTGCTTCTCAAGGTGTATCACAATTTCGCTGATGTCTTTGACAAAAAAGGGGTTGATACATAACCACCACAAAGGGTATTTGGTAGAATATACCCCTTGGCGGAAAAAGAACTTCTTGTCCTCAAAAAGTACATCAATGAGAATCTGGCAAAAGGTTTTATCGGCCCTTCCACTTCTCCAACAGGGGCCAGAATCTTTTTTGTGGGGAAAAAGGATGGTATGTCCCTGTGTGGACTATCGGGAGCTGAACAAAATCACAGTCAAAAACAAATACCCACACCCTCTCATTCCTGAGTTTTTGAGAGACTACAAACAGCCTCCGTCTATACCAAACTGGATTTAAGGGGAGCCTATAATCTCCTTTGTGTCAGGGAGGGAGACGAGTGGAAAATCGGCTTTCATTCCTGATTGTCATACCTCCTCTCGGCCCACGCAGCTCTGGCCCCGCCGTCTCTCCTGTCCATCCACTGCTGCGGTCTACAGTTGTCTGGCCGACATCGAGCACGCACGCTATTACAAGCTAGAGGGAGTGCATCTTACTTGTCTCTGGCTTCTTAAAGGGGAAGTGCCATTTTTTACAATTGAACTAGCACGCTATTTAATTACTGCCCTATTAGGTTCCCCTAGCCTATCGGCTCTCACTTAGCCCTATTACCTCCCTCTTTCATCACTTCCCTCCCCATTGAGCCCCTTAGTTTGCGTGTTGGGGAGATTGACGACATTACGACAGGGCCATGGACCCTGCAAACTTGGGGCAACAAATGGCAGCTCATGAAAAGAGAATGGAAGGCTTAGATCATAGAATGGATCAGTTTGCTCAAGCCTTGTAAACTACCCTAACAATAACAGCTTGTCTCCAGCAGGAAGTGAATGAGAGCGGTGCAGAAGGCGCCGTATATTTACCATCCACGTCTCTTCCAACTCCCTCTGTTCGTCTAACCCCATCTCCCCGTTACTCCGGGGATCCATCTTTATGTAGGGGTTTGTTGAACCAAGTGGGAGTACATTTTAAGATGGCTCCCAATTTATTCCCAACTTATAGGTACAAGATAGCTTTTATTATGAAGCTATTAGATGGCAAAGTCTTAGCATGGATGAACCCCCTGTGGGAAAACAATGATGATATTGTGTTCAATTTTTAACTGTTTCTCAAGACTTTCAGGAATGTATTCAATCCTCCAGGTAGAAAGAGACTAGCCACCAGGGCTTTATTGAAAATAAAAAAGGGTTCCAGACCAGTGACAGACTATGCCATCGAATTTCCTACACTAGCTTCTGAAGTAACCTGGAACAATAGTGCCCTGACCGCTGTCTTCTTTGAGGGCCTTACTGAGTCCTTACAAGATGAAGTGGCCGCTAGGGATCTTCCTGAAACCCTCGAGGTCTTAATACAGTTCATGTCAGACATTGATATAAGGGTCAGACAGAAGCATCTTAATCTAGATAGGCAAAGAAGGGCCCAGGGAACACTTACTCCTCGTCCTGTTATAACCAAACTACCTGCCTTACCAGCACCTGGCCCGTTTCTGTACCTATGCAGTTAGGTACTACCAGACTCTTTGAAGACAAAAAAAAACTTATAGAAGAAAGGAAGGAAGGAAGGTTTGTGCTTATACTGTGGTAAAAAATGGCATTTGCGTACTAACTGCCCATCTCGTCTGGAAAACTCAACCGCCTAAGTTCGTTCAGGTGACCGGCCTTAGGTGTAATGTCTTTGTCCCCTAAACCCACTCCACACAGGTTTCTTCTGCCTGTAACTCTTTCTTGGGGTGAGGTTTGTCATCAAACTATGGCCCTCATAGGTTCTGCTGACCACTTTATTGACCAGATGTATTCTTCATTTATTTATCTTCCTCTAGAAGAGAAAAAAACACCCTTGGTAGTTGAGGCCATAGGTGGTAGACCAATAACAATTATGTTTGTTACACACCAAACAAAGGCTGTTATCCTATTGGTAGGCTTACTGCATAAAAAAAAGATAACATTCCAAGCCATTTTTTCTCCTTCTTGCTCTCTAGTAATTAGTTTTCCTTGGTTACAGAAACATAACCCTACTCTTGATTGGAAAGAAAAACAGGTGTTATCTTGGAGCCCTTCGTGTAGGAATACATGTATCAGCCATGTTAGACCCCTTTGTTCTCTGAATGCTCCTACTTCTCCACCACTGTCCACTGTAGTACCACCACAGTGCATAGACCTTAAGAAAGTGTTTGATAAAGTGGAGGCAGACCATCTTCCTCCTCACAGTCCCTACGACTGCGCCATCAGACTTCACACCATGGGAAGAGTGTACCCTCTATCCCAAACTGAAAATAAAGTTATGGAAGAATATATACAGGAATACCTAAAAGAAGGGTTTATTAGATGTTAGTCCTCACCAGCAGGAGCCAGTTTCTTTTTTGTTTTCAAAAAAGAAGGTGACCTTCGTCCTTGCATAGATTATAGAAGATTAAATAAAATTACTATCAAGAACGTTTATCCCATACCCTTCATAACGGAACTCTTTGATAGACTTCATGGTTCCAAAATTTTTACCAAGTTAGATCTCAGAGGAGCATACAACCTTATTCGCATCAAAAAAAGGAGACAAATGGAATAAAGCATTCAACACTCAAAGCGGGCATTATGAATATACTGTAATGCCCTTCGGACAATGTAATGCCCCTGCTGTCTTCCAAGATCTCATTAATGATGTTTTGAGAGATTATTTACACACCTTTGTTATAGTTTATCTTGATGACATACTTATACATTTTCCTGATGTACAAACACATCACAAACATGCCAGAACCATATTACAGATGCTTCTTGCCAACGGCTTGTATTGTAAATTAGAGAAGTGTTTGTTCGATCAAACTTCCATACATTTCTTGGGTTATGTAATTTCAGTTAAAGGGTTTCAAATACACATATATTTGTGTATACATTTATGTGTTGTTACATTGTTTTTGTAATGTTTACTATATGGGTCATTGCCTCTATTCTTGAATGGCCGTTACCCTTTGAAGTGAAGGCCATACAAAGATTAATTGGTTTTGCTAATTATTACAGACGGTTTATCAAAAACTTCTCTTGGATTATAGCTCCTATAACTGCCATTGCAAAAAAAGGGAGTGAATCTTGTCAATTGGTCAATGGAAGCCAAGGCTTCCTTCACTCTCTTAAAAAACACTTTTGCCTCTGCTCCCATCTCTGTGCACCCAAATCCTTCTAGACCTTTCATCATAGAAGTAGACACTTCCGAATCAGGTGTGGGAGCTGTCCTTTTCCAGAGGGCATCTCCAAATGCCCCATTGTATCCTTGTGGGTTCTTTTCTCATAAATTGACTCCTGCAGAAAATAACTATGATATTGGTAATAGGGAATTATTAGCTATAATTCTAGCTCTTAAGGAATTGTGTCACTTACTAGAAGGTTCTTCTGTACCTCTCACGATACTCACAGATCATAAGAATTTATCCCATACAAGTGACACAAAAAAGGCTTTCTTCCAGACAAGCACGTTGGGCTCTCTTTCTTTCCCACATCAGCTATCTGATTTCCTATCGACCAGGACATCGTAATTGTCACGGGGGACGGTCCGGTGCCCGGGACCCAGACACTGTCCGGGCGGCGGTGCGTGGACCGGGACCTAAATATGCCTGATGTTCAGAGTAGGAGTCACAGTGTGGAGGTGGATTAGCAGGGTCTGGTGCAGGGTAACCGCACGCCCCCTGGTGTTGAGCACCAGCGGTTGTGCAGCCACAACCAGAACCCTGAATCAGCTTATGCGGATTCCAGGAACTAGGAGCAGGTAATTAAGCAGACCTCCCAGGAGCTGAATAGGGAGGCTCTGCAGCAGGGATGTATCCAGTACTGAAGCAAGGCAAAACTAAGAGAGCAAGGCACCATACAAGAAAACAAGACAAAACTAGGAGAGCAAGGCAAGACTAGAAAAAGGCACCATACATGAAAACAAGACAAAACTAGGAGAACAAGGCAAGACTAGAAAAAGGCACCATACATGAAAACAAGACAAAACTAGGAGAACAAGGCAAGACTAGAAAAAGGCACCATACATGAAAACAAGACAAAACTAGGAGAACCCAGAACCAGAGCAGGACAGAAAGCAGAACCTAGAACATGTACACAAGATATGAGGAAAACAAGAACATAACATGGGCATGACTGGACAGGACTGTACATGGACTGGGATTACAAGACAAGAGATACAAGGTAAAACAAGAGGAGACATAGCTAAGCACTATATATGAAAAGTATGGGGATTTAGTCACATTATATGATCATACATTGCACAAGCCTGCCAACAACGCCAATGTACCCCATATCTGGCAGGTCCTACACTGCCTAATGAATACTAAAACAGCCACACTAAACCACAATAGCACTTACCTGCAAGAAAGGGCAGAGACATGAAACACTGCTGCAGATCCAAGCTAAAACAAACGGGTGTGGCAACATAAAACAAACATTTAAGTGAATCCAAGAGACTGGGAAATCCAGGGACAAAATATAAGAATGAACTCAGAAACCCAGCAATAAAGAAAACCAGACATAGACCAGAAAAACCAAGCAAGGACAGCAAAAAGAGTACTGGATGCCAGAAGCCACTGCCAGAATGATCTGCAGCGAGGAACAGGACGTGACAGTAGTACCAAAGCGGACTCCTTTTCTAGACACATTGAGACTCTTGATAGGGAAAGGACAAACCTGAACCTGTTATACACCCCAAAAAAACTATTGCTGTAACTAGAACGAGAGTCACCTCCCCTCTTCTGCACAGTATCCAAAAAATAAATGCACCTACTAATAAACCTCCTGGGAGGTACTATGTACCTCCTAGTCTAAGAGAAGGAATACTTCATGATTATCATTATAGTATAGTGTCCAAAACTACTGACTTAATTTCCAGACAGTATTGGTGGCCGTCCCTCAGGAAGGATGTTAAAGCATTGTATTGTCTTGTTCACAATCAAAACCCTCTCATCAAGTACCATGTGGCTCTGCATCCCCTTCCTGTACCACCTGTTCCATGGTCACAACTGTCCATGGATTTTATAGTAGACCTTCCACCTTCTATGGGTTTTATGGTTATTCTGGTTGTTGTAGATCACGTTTCTAAAATGGCACACTTCATTCCATTGAAGAAGTTACCATCTTCTGCTGAATTAACATACATATTCATTAAAGAAATAATACGACTTCACGGCATGCCTGATGTCATCGTATCAGATATGGGTTCACAATTTATCTCTAAATTTTGGAGGCGCTTTTGCAAGGAAATGGGTATTGATCTTGCCTTTTCTTCTGCCTATCATCCACAATCTAATGGTGCTGCCGAACAGACTAATCAAAGCCTTGAGCAATATCTCCGCTGTTTTATGTCTCAACTCCAAGACAACTGGGCGGACCTTCTTCTCTGGGCTGAATTTGCAAGAAATAATGCCAAACATTCTGCCTCTGGCCACAGTCCTTTCTTTGTCACATATGGTTGTCATCCAAATTTGCTCCCAGCTGCATTCTCTTACAAGGGAATGCCTGTTCTGGATGAGCATTTGTCTACCATACGTGATACATGGAAGAAAGTCCTGGAGAAGAATATGCTCACTCAGAAATATTTTGCTGATAGACATCGTAGAGCTGCACCTTCTTATTATACAGGTGATAGAGTATGGTTATCCACACAAAAACTTGCCCAAAGATTTATCGCCCCCTACAAGGTTTTACAGAAAATAAATTCTGTTTCTTATGCTTTAGAATTGCCGAAAAACCTGTGTGTACCCAACGTCTTCCACACCTCACTCCTGAAACCGCTGGTTTGTAACAGACATTCCAGGTCCCTTTCTCGTACTCCTTCTGTTTTGGTCCATGGTCAGGAAGAGTACGAGATCCAGCACATTCTTGATTCTTGTTACTCTCATGGGACTCCTCAATACTTGGTCTATTGGAAGGGTTATGGTCTCGAGGAACGCTCATGGGTTCCTACCTCTGATGTTCTTGCACCTAGGCTCCTTCGTACTTTCCATGCTAGGTTTCCTTCTTGCCCTTCTGGTGTTCTGGTGTTCATCCAGTGGGTGTTCCTGGAGGGGGGGTTCTGTCATACCTCCTCTCAACCCGCGCAGCTCAGACCTCTCCGTCCCTCCACTGCCGTGGTCTGCAGTCGTTCGGCTTCTTGAAAGGGGAAGTACCATTTTTACAATTGAACTAGCACTCTATTTATATCTATTACTGCCCTGTTAGGTTCCATAGCCTATCAGCTCTCACTTAGCTCTATTTATACCTCCCTCTTTCATCACTTCTCTGCCCTGTCGTGGTCTTTTGTAGCCCGAGAGTGTGTTTCGTTGGTTTCTCTTTTCTGGTATCTGACTTTGGCTTGTTTCCTGGTTATCCGTCCTTCTGGTATTCTTGACCCTTGGCTTTGTTCTTCATTTTTTCTTCGGTCTACAATCCTGACCTTGGCTCATCTGACCATTCTGTTCTCATCTATGTACTTTAACACGTTAAGTCCGGCCATTCCAAGGACCTGTAATATGTCTGGCTTCCTGTATCTATTGAGCCCCTTAGTTTGCGTGTTGGAGAAATTGACCTTGACACCGATATGGACAATATGAATACACAGTGATGTAATTTGGTCTCTGCAATGCCCCTGCCTCGTTCCAACATTTCCTGCATGACATCTTTAGAGATCTCCTGGACCAGTATGTTGTGATTTACCTAGATGACATCTTGATATTTTCCTCTGACCTACCCACACATCGTAACCATGTTCTGAAAGTACTGAAATGTCTCAGACAACACAATTTATACGCAAAAATAGAGAAATGCATTTTTGTAACAACTTGTGTGGAGTTATTGGGATTCATCATCCGATGGGTCCACGTAAGGTTCATGCAACAATGGCTGGAACCCCAAACTAAAAAAAACAAGTACAACAGTTTATAGGCTTCACCAATTTTTACAGATGTTTCATATGTGACTTTTCTCAAGTTGTACAACCACTCACCACCAAAAAATGTTAAATGGCACTGGACTAACCAGACACAGACTGCCTTCAATAAATTAAAAGACATGTTCACTACTGCTCCTATACTGCGTATACCCAAACAGCACATGCTCTTCTTTCTCGAAGTCGATGCTTCTGATATAGCCACTTGTGCTTTCCTGTCTCAAAGGGCTGAAGAGACAGATACCTTACATCCTGTTGCCTTTTACGCTAAGAGGCTGACCTAGGCTGCATCAAACTATGACATTGGTGACAAGGAGCTATTAGCCATAAAACTGGCCCTGGAAGACTGGAGGCATCTCCTAGAGGGTACCACTCACCCTATAACAGTATACACTGACCACAAGAATCTGGAATACTTTCGTTCAGGCAAACGGCTCAGTCCACGACAAGCTCGCTGGGCTTTATTTTTCTCCAGGTTCTATTTTCATGTAACCTCCTGGCCAGGATCAAAGAATCAAAAGGCAGATGCCCTTTCGAGAATGTTTGCCCCAGATGAAACACGACATAAGAAAGAAGAAACAATATTAAATCCTCAACATTTTCTGGGTATCATGGCTACTGTCGTGAAAGACATCAAAGCCACTGCCGTCACTACTACTCTGCCTCTGTCTCCAGAAGGGTTCCCAATGTCGCATGGAAAGATCTATGTTGATGAACCCTTTTGTCTCCACATATTGCAACACTTTCATGATTCTCCAATATCTGGTCATAGTGGACAACAAAAGACCATACTTGCCATCCAACAATATTTCTGGTGGCCTACCCTTAAACAATACGTAATAGACTACGTGAGTACCTGTACCACCTGTGCCAGAACAAAAGCACTAACTATGAAGGCAGCAGGTCTATTACAACCTCTACCTATACCTTCCAGATCCTGGAGTCATATTACCGTCGACTTCGTCATTGATCTTCCCAAATCCCATGGATATAACACCATAATGGTTACTGTCGATCGCCTGACCAACATGGACCATTCAGGGAGAGGCAGTGCTAAATACCTGGCTAATGAGCAGTTAATTTGCTAGTTGCTTTAGGTGGACTTAAAGTGACAGGTAGTAGCCACAGGAAAAATCCAGCCCCCTGGTACTGCAGACAAGGCAAGGAAAACAGGACTAGAACCACATTAAATAATAAGTTCAGCAGTGGCTCAGAGGTAGGAAAGCAGTCTTAGGATACTGCAGGGTCCAGGATCAAATCCCCGTAAGACACCTGTGGGGTGGCCACGCCCAGCTGTCTAAATGGCACAGGGAGAACCGTGACAGTAGTGTTCCCCAATGTCTTATGGGGCCTGTGCTTGCCATGTTTGCCGTGCCTTCCGGTCCCATGTGGTGGCAATGTGGCTTCTGACTCTATTTGGGCTGACAGACCTAAGTGCTTTATAAATGTCTCTAGGTCGTCTGATGTCAGCATCAGACTCTCACCCCCTTTGTCAGTTATAAGTGATCCCTTCATTGATATTTTATGGAACAGTCCCTTAGTCTTCTGGCAACCGGTGCCAGTCTACCTTTTCTGCCAAGACTGAGAACGAGATGTCAGCATATATAGCCAGCATGTGGTCTTCATATTGTATCGTCCCCAATGCTCTTGCGCGGTTTATTATAGCGGATCTAACTGCAGTGTCTCACGTAACAGCAATGGTGTCCCTGGGTGCTGAAGTTGATTTGTGCACCCTGAATGCTGTGGTGATCAGAGGTGGTTCGGAGCCTCCCTTAATGCCCATGGTAGAGAGAAGATTGTGGATTATTTCAGGAGCTCCTCGCCCCGGATCGTTTCAGGTATTCCTCCGAGCCGTAGGTTCCGACGTCTATGGCGCATTTCCAGCATGGTCGTTATTCAACTCAATCCCTGTACCTGATATGTAAGTCCCTCCATTTGACTATTAGAGTCTCATATTTTCTTGTCTCTGGTGGCCTCTCTTCCTTCTATCTCTTGTACCTTTTGGTGGACCACTCCTGTCTCCGACTGGAATACTTGGAGGTCTTCTTTCCAGACCTTCTGTAGGAAGGAGCCAAGTCCACATCTGGCTCCAAGGAGTGGCACATGTCCTCAGATCAAGGGGAGGCAGGAGGTTCCTTGTATCGGATTCTCTGAGGGCCCATCTTTGATTGCAGTTGGGGCCTGGTCTCTCAAAAGAGAGTTGAATATCTGCCTGATGGGGAGCTTATGGGCGGTGTTATTTTGTTTTTGTTTTTTCTCCCATGTTGTCTATTTGTGGAGGGTAGTGTTTCTGGCTTTTAATACATCTTATAATTGCCGCTCGGGTCGCTTTTCTGCTGGACCTTTGTGGAGCTCAATGACGTCTGCACAGTTACTCTGTCAGCCAGGCCACTCTTTTTTTTTTTAAATACTGTTTTTTCGTTTTCAAACAAATAATGACAGGACAAACTGTCCTAATGTTTAATAACTGCCAACAATAATAATAATAATAATAATAATAATAATAATTGGTCTCTCAACTATCAAGACGATGTGCTTGGTCTGACTAGGTATAGCTTTTGCACCAAACAAAATAGTAAATAACATTTTGGTGTAACTTTCCTGTGGCTTCAAACAAATAGGGCAGCAGACTCTAGTTAATTAGGATGATGTAGTAAAGCATAGCACTTTAGCAATGCTCTAATTTGGTAGGGGCACCCAACATTAGAGCTGAAAACCCATTTAGTTTAAAAAAAAAAAAAAAAAAAGAAGCTTTTCAGTTTTTTAGCAAACAAATTACTGACAAGTGCAGCAACATCAGTTTCTTATCAATCGTATGCCTCCATTTAGACTGCAAGCTTTAACGAAGAGGGCCCTCATTACAATTCATTACTGGAATGTTGACAGAATTTGTTTGTAGCCCCAATTACACTGTGCTGCCTATTAAATAATAAATACTTTGTCAGTGTTGTTTCTTATGCTTCTAAGTGATCAAGATGTACTACTCTCTGATGAACGATCATCATCACAAAGTGATCTTGTAAATGCCATTCATTTTTGCTTTATGCAATGCTTAATGCAGCTTCCCTCACGTACACGTCCTTTTCTGATAATACAGGTTATATTTATATTACCTCCTACTCCTCAGTTTGAGATTATGGTTGTTCTACTCCCCCCTTTTCTGAAAAATGCTTCCCAGTGGTCGAGAATTACAAAACAAACCCGTTCCTCTTTCTTTAACCTATGTGTTCTTATCCCTGACAAGGATAATGACAAATCAGCGTGTGTATTTTTTGATTTTGGCAATGTCCTTGTATTTGAAAAGACTATTCCACCCCCACCTGTTTCTACCATTTTAATGTGCATGTTGAAATGTGTTGATAATCTGTTTCTTATTAGTGACTGTATAAATAAGTGTGTGTGTGTGTGTGTGTGTGTGTGTGTGTGTGTGTGTGTGTGTGTGTGTGTGTGTGTGTGTGTGTGTGTGTGTGTGTGTGTGTGTGTGTGTGCGTTTGTAGAGATAGAAACAATGAAACGATGTAAAGTGAATAATATAGCAGGTGATACATGAAAGCATTAAAGAAACATGCCACAAATATCTATTACGATTAAATTCAGACTTCAGTGGGTAAATATTGAGTAGACTGAGCTGGGAGGTTAAGTAGACCCCTATACTCAGCTTAGTATCTTCCCCCTACCCCATATCATTAACGGCCACAACATTTTTTGGAGAACAAAGGAAAACAAAAGACATGCAATGATGAACTACAGTAGTTGCAAAATGGACAGTATTGTGACTAACGCTCATGGCCTAAGAGTGACAGTCCTCACTTGGCCACAGCACCCTAGACAATAGATTCTGAACATTTTCTACTTTAAAAGCACTGTAATACCATTTACAAAAGAAAAAAAATAATAAATAACATTTCAAATTAGTAGTGGGTGGTCTAGGTAACATTAAATAATGCAAAACTCCGGCATGGCATCTTTTCAACATAGATCATCACTAATAACACAGGATCTATATACCATAAAGGTTGTTTCCGTGACAACCATTGGATGTCTTGTGATCCTTGCCAATAAATAGATTTAGCTTGAATTTGTTCAGCCAATTATAATTGCGTTATGTTTTTCCCCATCCTTTAGTCTTTTTCACTCATTTACTGTCATTTGCCATCCATTTGTCTTTCCCTGAGGATCGATGCCTTCACACCTCTCCGTTTATCACTTCCTCTCTCTCTTTCTCTACATGTTCCATAATATAAAGAAGTGAACTTGATATTCTCTCTCCTTGTTCCTTACTCCTTCCTCCCCTCCCTCTACTAATTCTCCTTCTTCCCCTCCTTCCCTGATACTTGGTGTTTATTATCTGCTCTCAGGATCAGTCCCGGAGACAGAGCGGCAGCCAATTCTGTAAAGTGAGATCTCTGTCTACAGACAAAGAATTCCAGGAGCTGAGCGTGCCCTGAATACAACTGCAGAAGCAAGCTCATTAATTCCGCCCCTCTTAAAGCAAGCGTCTGGGGCATTGGACTATTTATGTGGCAATATGTTCTATTAGCAATATCCCAATAAATATAATTTGGTTGTGTAAAAGCCTTGCTGTATTAACCCTTTTAATAAAGGGGCAGCTTTTGGAATGGAAGGTTAAGAAGAGCTTCATAAACCTGATTTGTTATAAATACATATCCACTGTGGTCATGAGGCCGCAACAAAAAGGAAAAATAAAATATAGCTCCTTGCTTATTATACTGCCACCAGCCGATGTTGGGCTTCCTGCAGGTAAGAGACAAAATGCTGAGGTCCTTCCAGTGGATATATGGGTCAGCTGTTATCTTTGCTATGGCTGCTGGGAGTATAATTAAGTGACCAAAATACCAATCTCCCAAAAGTCCTGAATTCGGCAGGACAGTTTTGATTTTCGAGTCATGTCCCACCTTAGTTCCCTGCTGTCCCACCTTTGGAGACACCAGAGAACTGTCCCCAACATTCATAGCACAAACACATCAACAGAATCACTCACACTATGATTAGGGTACTAAGTCATTGCTGGTAGCAATGAAACTGTGCTCCCTGCAAGGTCTACATTCAGTGACTTCCTGGCATGCAATTACAGGTTAACATCCAGGCTAACCTTCCGTTAACTTGTGCAGACCTGTCCTCTTTCTGAGCAGGCCTGTCCCTTTGGGGTGGAGTTAGTGACTTGATTGAGTAACTGGTATACTGCATATTACTGGCGTAATATTGAAAACATATATCTAGGTGTTATGCACATTAGGATGCTGAAGAGTTGCGCAAGTGCCAAGAGCACTAGTGAGCCAACAGATACAAATATTTAAGTTGCATAACTCCGAACATTTCAAATGGACAAATTGGGACACTTTTCCCGGCTGTTTTGAGAAATTTTAGATGACTTACTATAAATAATATTTAATAATATTTATATGCAACTAAAATGTAATTTAGAATCTTTACATCGCGAGCGTGTTTGGGCAGGAATGAATTTATACAGTCAGGTAGCTAGGGCCTAGGTGTGACATAACTTTAATAATGTAGTGCAGATTGCATACCTTGAAGCAAGAATAAGAAGGAAAGCCAAAGAATTTAGATTGTCAAAAACAAACATGGCCCACTGATGAGCTTACTATCTATTGGAGGTATTTGATCCATCTACTCTTACCTCTAACCTGATTATTTATATCTTTGGATTACAGTAGCTTTATTTTGGTTTGTATATTTGGTTAAAAATGTTTGCTTGCTCATTTAAAAAAATGTATTGTCAATGGATGCAGGTCCCTTTAACTGTACTTGTTTCCTTTGTCTGTTCACTTGTACTGCATTTGGGATTCCATACTTAAGTGCCTGAGGCCCAGGCTCTGACATAACAAACTGGCCACATAGATCGCACCGCAATAGCGCAAGCTGTTGCCACCTGTAAGAGAAGAATAACTGATCTAGATCACAGTCTAGATATGTTGGTGCAAGCCATACATGTCAACCATAACTGATCCTGCTAATTAGCTTCAACAGATACCTCCAACTCAGTTCAATGTGCAGATTCCTCTTTTAAGATTATTTCTCCTAAGCATTTGGGGGAGTACTCCTGCTGAGTGTACAGGGTTTCTGGTCCAATATGTTTTTTTTGCGAACAAGATACTCTTCCATTTCCAGGCTATATTATCTCTGACAAAGATTTGACATGGACTGCAAAAAACTCTCAGCATTCTAGAATGGCCATGACCTGTTGGTCTTAAGGCTATTCAACATTTTTTTGTGGTTCGCAAATTATTATAAAAAGTTAATCAGAAACTATTCTAAAATTGTTGCTCCCATCACTACGTTGACTAAAAAGGGTGCTAAAACTAACAATCAGTTTCCGGATGCTATTGATGTTTTTGAAAAATTGTGCTTTCTGTTCTGCCCCTATACTTTCACACCCTGATACCTATTTGCCATTTAAGATGATCCTTATCAAAGAAGAGCTGGGGCAGTGCTATCTGAGAGGGTTAACAACACTAATCCTTTACACCCAATGGTTTCTTCTCTAGAAAAAAATTCATTTTGCTTGAAGGTACACTTACCGACTTAAACTTAACGGCCACACAAATTTACAAAATGTCAGCAAAAAGACTGAATCTCAGACAAGCCCACTATGTTTCTATCCTAATTCAATTATAATATTGCTTACCTGGCTTAAGAACACTAAAACTGACACAGTAGCCAGACAGTTTGCAGTCTAAGATACTGTTATAACTCCTCTCAAAAACATTATCCCACCTGGTAACCTCATTGCATTAATAAATTCTAACCTTGATTCTCCTCTAATTGACCGCATTAAAAGTGCTCAAGAGACTAGACCCATCCAATGCACTGCCAATAAATTCATTGTTCCTGAGGAAGAAAGCAATACAGTCTTAAGACATTTGCATTGCTCGAAACCCGCTCAAAGCCAGAGTAGCTGTGTTGGAATCATACCCGAACTAGAGAATGCTTCCAATTTGGCTATTTTGACCTTAAATTTGAAATGCACTTTGAATTCTTACTTTAGTGAATAACTCTGTAAGACACTATTAGCTGTGTGGTTTTTTGGTGGCCTATCCACAGACAAAAAACCCCATTAAAAATGTTTAATCCATTTGCTAAGGGCAACACCTTCACTACTAAGCGGTTTGCAGAAAAAGCATCCCCAGAAAGTAATGTTTAAAACAATTTTTCATTTCGGTATAACTAGATGCATGGAAACAAAAATTTTATCTGGACAGATAAAACAAACACAGTTGTAAATAAATAAAACAATTTTCTTCACATCTATAATCAGTCTATAATCGTCTCATCTATACATTGTCCAATATGCCCTCAGTTCTGAGTTGTGTATGCAGGCAAGTATGTATGTTGCCACATTACCATGACATTACCCATACTATATTACCCTCACATTGCAGCCATGTTGCCAATTTTGACACACACATACACTGGCACACGCACGCATATATACAATTTGATAGATGCACATATATATATACTTGATACACAAATTCACAATGATGTACAGAGACACATAATAACACACAGACACGCATACATTGACAGATACAATCACACAATCACAGTGTGGCAGTGTGCATTGGTACCTGTGTGTGCAGGTCTGGCATTGTGTAGTTGTATGTACCTGAGAGTGTGTGTGTGTGTGTGTGTGTGGAAATGAGTATCCCTATGCATCTGTGAGTGTATATCTGTGTGTATATGTATCCAGGGCTGCAATCAGAAATTTTGGGGCCCCTAACACAGCTCAAGGTGTACATACTGGCATACACATACATACATACTGGCATACACATCCTGACATACATACATACACATACAGCTCATTTTCAGCCACCCTCCTGTTTCTTATCTTTTCAGTGCAGGAGGGTGGCTGGAGCTGATGGGAGTCGGCTGCCTCGTCCTCTTCACGGTCTCATCCCTTCCTCCCAGCAGTACTTGTGGCGCAATTTTTTTTTAAAGAGGCCAGGTCGCGATATTACACGGCCACAGCGCTGACCAGACCCCTGAAGATATAGGGCACATCGGGTGGCCCTAAATGCTTTGGCCATTTGATGGGCCCTATCAGCGTGTGGGCTCTGGTGCAGCTGCACCAGCAGCAGTTCTACCTCTACACATGGGGGCCCCTCAGGGCCGCCGGGCCCGTGACAACCATCATGGTTGTCATCCCCTGATGGCAGCCCTGTGTGTATCCACGACTCTGCTTGTAATGCATATCTGTGCTTGTGTATCTCTGTGTCTGTGAGCATTTGTGTCTAAGGAGCTGTTTGCAGTGTGTTGTGTGTATGGGGGGCTGCTTGTGGTCTTGGTGTGTGCGTTGCATGTATGGTGGGACTGTGTTGTCTATGTGACAGGTGAGTGAGTGGTGTGTGAGTATGAGGGATACTGTATGTGGAGTGATGCCTATGCTTAATGGTGCCTGTGTGTTTATGAAGGGGACTGTGGCAGGATGCTTGTGTCAGAGTGAGTGTGACATGGTGACTGTGTGTGAGGTGATAGTGTGAGGGTGACTGTGACTAAGTAACTGATTGTGTGTGGGGGAGGGGGTAATGTGACAGGGTGACTGCTTGTGTGTGGGAAGGAAAGGTGGTTTATCAGGGTGATTGTGTGTGGGGAGAGGGGATGTGATGTTACAGGGTTAATGATTGTGTGTGTGGGAGAGTGTATGACAGCGTAAATGTTTTGGGGGGTTGATTGTATGTGAGGAGGTTGTATCTTCCTGTTCAGCCACTCCACACAGTGCTTGTTTTTTTTAAAGGTAGCACTGTCTACTTTCAGGAAATCATTGCAAACAAAATAAGTTTGCAATGAACAAATTTTATTTGCAGTGTTTGTAATCATGTATACACATTTGTGGGATATTGCCAGACGTAGTCGTCCAAGAGATGCCTTACAGGCCTAGATCCTTCAGTGTCCTGGGCCTGCTGTCTTGCTTCTGAGCTACACTCAGTTCTTGTTTCAGCCTGATGTTTATCCCTGCCTTGTCTCCAGCACTGAGGCCTGGACTTTACCTGTGGCTGCTCCTGTCTATCCAAAGCCACTTGAAGCAGATCGTTAATCAGCCAGTTATAAAACTCTGCCTCTGCCTGATGGCAGGATCAGATCATTGACCCTGGTTCCTGTTATTGTGTATCTTGATCCAGTGTTCTCCGACCTTGTCTTATTTATTCATTTACTGTGACCTCTGGCTTCCCCTGACTTCAGTTTTCCACGACTATTCTTCTACTTGTCCTTTCCTGTACTGCGACTTGCAGCTATATTCCTGCACAGCCCCTGTGCACAGGAACTGCTTTAATGGGAGCCACAACAGGCCTTTTATGCAAGTCCCAATGCAAGGGGTTTCTGGTGACATATTCCAGGGGCATTCCCCACTGGACCTGAGAGGGGACAGCAACATAATACAAATACCATATATATTTATACAATATATATTTAACAGTGCGATATCCCTTCAAGTTCTATATTCCCGGATAGCCTGGGTCTGAGCACCCAACATACGCTGAAAGCGCTCAGATCCCACGAACGCAGCCGAAACGCCACCGGGGTATAGTTTAGACTGACTGCACACGAGGTGCCTGCCCAAAATAGTTTTATGCAATCAGGCTGTGCAGTAGGTCTCTTTCAGGGATATCAATTATACAGTCTTTAGGTATGAATAACAGTCCGTGCATATGTTCCCGGAGTATCTGTGGTCAAGTATACAGAAAAACGAGATAATCAATAGAAAACCAAGTCAGTAACTCAATAGAAAACCAAGTCAGTAACGAGAACACCAAATAATCAGAAAGCACTCTCAGGCTATAATAATAAACCACGACAGGGCAATGATCCCCAGAAAGACAGGAGTATGTATAGGGACAAAAATACTATTGGACATCATCATCACCCTGCGCAATTTGCACAAAGGGGTGTGACCTGTGAAAGGTAGATGATGTTTCCTACATTTATGATCTTTCACTTTTTTACTGTAAAAAAAAACATAAGCTTACAGGGTCTTATAAATTTAAGGACTGCTGTAGGTCACAAGATTAATGTAATGCAGAACGTGATCCGCATATCAGAAGCATCAGAACGCCACGCCTCTGACTTAGAGGTGGCCATGTGCGTGGGTTTCACCCTGTTCACAGTGGCACTGGACCGGAGACATTGTGGCTGCCATGCGCTTCTCCCTGAAACCTGCATGTGCCGTGCGGAGCCCAAGCTATGACAGTACCCCTCCACCACCCGCCCAAAGGGCAGGAACCACTAGCACTCTCAGGATGGGCAGAATAAAAACAGCGCACTAAACAAGGGACATGAGGAACATGGAGGTCAGAAATGCTCCTTCGGTCCATAGCTCTTCCATTAGACCAGAAATTGGAAATAATCCCAAGAGAAACAGGAATCAACGATGTGTTGCACCTCATGCTCATCCTTCTCATGGAATAGAGATGGAGGAGGAGAACGAGGTGCAGAGGTATACCTATTACAGGCCAGAGGTTTTTAAAGGGTGTGAAAAATATTAGAGATATAAAGGTTGGAAGGCAAAGCAAGAGTGTAGGAGACAGGATTAATACTGCTAATGATCTTTTAAAGAGGCCAATGAAACATGAAGCCAATTTCATGGAGGGTATATGGAGACGAATATTCCTAGTGGATAACCAGATCTTCTACACTACCTGATAAGTAGGAGCTGCCCAATGACGCTCATCTGTCTTGTATTTTTGTGAAGAGGAAACCTTGTTCAAAAGGTACTTGACCTGCCCCAAGACAGTAGACATGTTTTGAAGATATTGGTCCAGGACAGGAACACCCACATTATAAAAGACAGCAGGAAAGATAGTGGGATGTTAACCGTAAGTGACAAAAAACAAAGAATGCCCAGATAACTCGTGATCAGCATCAACATCGGCCCATGGGAGTAGAACTAAAAACTATTCCATGAACTGATGGTTTCGCTCGGAAGCTCCATTAGACTGTGGATGGTAGACCGAGGAGAAAGCCAGATATATGGAAATGAATTGACTACCATGATCTGATACTATTTGAGTAGGTATCCCATGCACACTAATCAACTCTCTAGCAAATGTGACAGCCAATTCTGAGGAAGAAGGTCATTTAGGAAGCTTTACAAAATTATCAATTTTAGTAAATCTATCAACTATAGTCAAAACATTGGTAAGCCTTCAGAAGATGGCAAGTCAACCATGAAATTCATAGAACTATGTGACCATTGCCTATTTGTAATGGGTAGAAGAAGCAAGAGGCCTATGGGTAATTGGTGGAATAGTTTGTTTTGATAACACTGTACATGCTAAAATGTAATCTTGTATGTCTTATGGAAGGCCACCAAAAATTTCTTAAAACAGCCCACATAGTATCTTTTTATACCTGGATAACCTGCCATAATTAGACTTTGAAGTCTGTGTTTTTAGTCTCATTATACCTACTAGAGAGAGCATCTGCCTCGTTGTTACAAGAACCAGACCTGTATGTGATAAGGTAGTTAATCCTATACAAAAGCAAGGACCATCTAGCTTTTCTGGGATTTAGTCTCATGGCATCTTCGACGTAGGAGAGGTTTTTATGATCAATGAGAATTATCACTGGAGCTTGGAAACCTTCCAAGAGATGTCTCCACTTTTAAGGCTAGTATTATTGCCAGTAACTCCCTATTACTAATGCCATAATTTTTCTTGGTTGAAGACAATTTATGACAGAAAAAAAATAAAGATGAAGGGATTTCTCAGGGCTTTCTCTTTGTGATAGAATAGTACCTACCCCTAATTCAGATGCATCTACTTCCATGACAAACAGGTAGGAATGTGTCAGAACAGGAGCTATGAAAACGGTCCTTGCCTACCCTTTCTGGCCTTTTTTACTACAGGTGACTCAATGCAGTTTTTGCGCATCACGTGACTTGCTCTGTTTACTGTTTTAACCACTTACACTCTTCATTATATGCCTATAGATCACACAATCTAACATGGAGGAAGCATTTGCCGAGAAGAGAACGACCAGTGAGCATCCCTGGGTTTCAGACCCAACAGTAACATCCTTCAGCGAGACCAGAGCTCACCTCCCAATGTGAGGTCGGTGGTGAAATGCAGGCTGACACGCATGCCGTCCTCACCGGCTGCCAGGATCCAGAAGGAACATCAACTACTACAATCCTAATCCATCAGGGTCTTGACTACAGGTTCACTTACTTTTTTCATTCTCCTTAGATTGGACTTTATGCCAACCTCTCATTCTGATGGAGATTTTTATATTCTGAACTATATCTTTATACTTTGAACTATATCTTCTATTTTTAATAATAAATCAATCTCTTTTAAAAGTCAAGTCACTCCTCATTTTTATACTTGGATACTATCAGAAATTCTATTATGGGCAACTAGTTCCTCTACTGTTATGCCCAGTCATGGACTATAAATATCTTTTATACATAAAAAAGTATATTATAAGGCATAGATACCAATAGTCCTGTGTTGTTTTCACAAGCAGGGTTAAGGTTATTTATGGCATATATCTAGTACTTAGAGACTACTTGGGACTTATTGTATACACTCTGTGATTTTGGTCTTATATTTTACTTTGGACTCTTTATTGAACTAAGGACATTCTATTAAGAATATTAGGAATTTCTATATTCATTAATTGACTATTTAACTTTCATTAAATGCACTTATCGAATTCCATACATATTTTACTTAATTTTTAGCTCCTGGATACCTACACTATATTGTATAGTGTACTATTTTTATCTTTGTATTTTATAGGATTTGGTGAATTCCTTCTCTTTCCAGTTTTAGAGCTAGCATATTTATTGATTGTATTTGTTTTGTCTTGTTCCCTCGTTTTTCTGTAATATTCCTCCTGTGAGTATCAGAATCTTGCACCTTAAGGTTGCTGACTATTCTGATCTCTGGTTTCCCTGACTTGGCTTTCTTATCGATCTTGTGTATTTCTGGCTTCCTTGACCTCGGCTTTCCCTTGACCATTCTCTGTCTTTCAACTTATTAATCTGGCCATTCTAAGGACCGGTTTACGTTCTTTCTATTTTTCTAGTCTATGTAGATGTTATAAAGTTTTGCGTGTTGGATCATATTAGTAGCCGTGACATTTCCATTTGTTAAGACATACTACACTATTGGATACCACCGTGGACAGTGCAAGACCTCTATTAAGATCGCTGTGCCAAAGCCTGCTCCACGTCCCAGAGGATCCCACATTCCTAGAAACAGGAAGAACCAGTACCAACACTACTCCCCTGTGTTGTCTCCTTACGATCCAGTTCCTCTTGACTCTGAGGAACCTATGGAAATAGGACTAGTCCAGCTCAAAGTGACTCATGAAGAAAGAGACCAGAGGAGAAGCCTTTGTTTTTACTGTGGAGAAAGGGCTCACTTCATCTCTTATTGCCCTGTTCACCAACCTAGAACTCCAGCTCTCCGATTGACTACCAACTTTTTTCTTCCTCTGAGCTCTGCATGCCAGCTTGTAAAACCTCAAAGACGCCGACGTACCTGTCCGTGCTTGGTCTCCCTGAGAATTTCACTTGCTCCAGAGATGTCTGCACCTCCTCCTGAAGACAATCATGGTAAAACCGGTACCATCACCACTTTCTGTATGCTCAAAGATCGTACCTTGGATTGTACCTATGCCTCTAATAGTACTAAAGTCTGCATAAAGGATTTGGAAATGTTTGAAAAGGCACTGCAAGCCACAAACTCAATTCCTGTTGATGTACCTAAGGAGAAAAGGTCAGAGGATGTGCCTTCTTGAATCAAAATACTTACCACCTGCACCCGGATCTTCAAAGACACTGATGACTCAAAACTCTGTAAAGTAATACAATGTGAGCAAGATATTATTTGCTGCAGAGGGATTTAGATAGACTGGGGAACTGGGCACTCAAATGGCAGATGAAATTTAATGTTGAAAAATGCAAAGTTTTGCACTTCGGCGTAAAGAATGCACAAGCAACGTATACCCTTAATGGAAGCGAATTAGGGATAACAACCCACGAAAAGGACTTGGGGATTGTTCTAGACAACAAACTATGCAACAATGTGCAATGTCAATCAGCAGTGGCTAAGGCCAGTAAGGTATTGTCATGCATGAAAAAGGGCATTCATTCTCGGGATGAGAATATAATTTTGCCTCTTTATAAATCACTGGTAAAACCACATATTGAATATGCTGTGCAGTTTTGGGCACCTGTTCTAAAGAAGGATATTATGGCACTAGAAAAAGTGCAGAGGAGGGCTACAAAATTAATAAAAGGAATGGAATATATCAGCTATGAAGAAAGGTTAACAAATTTAAACCTCTTTAGTTTAGAAAAACGTCACCTGAGAGGGGATATGATAACATTATACAAATATATTCGGGGCCAATACAAACCATTGTGTGGAAATCTATTCACAAACCAGACTTTACATAGGACACGAGGTCATGCATTTAGACTGGAAGAAAGAAGATTTCGTCTAAGGCAAAGGAAAGGTTTTTTTTACTGTAGGAACAATAAGGATGTGGAATTCTCAGCCTGAAGAAGTGGTTTTATCAGAGTCCATACAGATGTTCAAACATGAGCTAGATGCATACTTGCAAAAACAGAATATTCAAGGATATAATTTTTAAATGTAGGGTAATAGCTGCTTGATCCAAGCATAAATCTGACTGCCATTCTGGGGTCAAGAAGGAATTTATATCCTAGTTTGTTGCAAAATTGGAAGTGCTTCAAACCGGCTTTCTTTTTGCCTTCTTTTGGATCAACAGCAAAATACAAATGTGAGGAAGGTTGAACTTGGTGGACGCAAGTCTCTTTTCAGTTATGTAACTACTGTGAAGGAACTCCTCTCTGGGGACTCTGATATCAAGGGATGTTATTCTACACATGGGTACTCAGACAGTGAGAAATACTATCTCTATGAAGAACCTGTTCACCCCCAGTAGGTGTACTTAAATGGGGGGGGGGGTACCATGTTTTCCTGGCATTGCCTGCAGCACTAGGGGGCTGGACATCGCCAGTCGCTCCTACCTGTCCATCTAAGTTCACCTGAGGCAGTTCACTCATAAGCTGGACATAAAGCACTTGCCCTGCCTGAGAACATTGTCAGTTTGTTGTTTTTTGTTTCCTGTTCCTGTTGCTTAAAGACTGACCTGGCTTGTGACCCCTGCTTCTGGATCTTCGTTATTGCCTGTTCGCTGCCTGTCCTGACCTTTGGAACCGTGTCTGACTACTCTTCTGGATTTGCTCTTGTCTGTACTGTGAATTGGAACACCTTTCATGCACAGCCCCTGTGCACAGATTTACAGTCCTGGTGGTTTCTAACCTTATCACCTTGGACTGTGTATATCTGCAAGGGTGAGCACAAATCTCTGTCTACCGGACTCCCAACTAAGGTAAGCCCTGACAGATACTTCCTGTCTTCTATTTTATTTCATATATACTCATGGACTCAAGCAACTATAAGAAGCTCAATCTCCTTCCTCCAAAAGAAAGAGAGAGAATTATATCTATGACTGTATTTTATTATTTTCATTAATGTACTGTTCTCTGGTCTAGATTGTTTCTCATAATTTATATTATTGCTTTGTTTGTTTTTCCCATCTGGCTTATCATACTGATTTTCTTGTCACCAGGCGCAACCTGTTTTCCGTTTTTTGTTTTTTTTTGCTCTGGGGGTCTATGAGGAAGTCCCCTAAGTTTGCTATAATTGTTTTTCCTAAGTTCAGTTATTTGGCACTTATCCATTTTCCTGCTCTTTTACTATATCTTTTGACATGTAAAGGCTGTTTTAGAGAGTGGAAGTGTCACATGCACCGACAGTACTTACCTGTTACAGGGTGTCCACAACGCCCTGGAGGTCAGTCTGCAGCAGTTATAGTGCCTGGGGCTGCTACACCTCAGTCACTATTGGGTTGCATAAGTCCTGTGCGCCAAAATGGACGGTCTCTAGCTGCATGATATATATCTTTTAATTTCGTACAAAGGAAATATTGTTTCAACAACACAACCGAGGACTCTAATTTCTTCATAGAAAAATTATTGAACAAAGTTGTATTGTTTAATTGATAGTTTATTATCTATCACCCTGTTTGGTAAAAATATAGGTTACATGGGTGTATTTAGTTGAACAAAATTGGGAGATTTATCAAAGGAAAACAGGTGCTATTTTAGATGCAGATTGCAAAATGTTGTGAAACATTTTATTTGTCCATATTTAGCACTTCGCCCCAGAGTAGCACCGGTTTTCCCCTCTACAAATGTCCCCTATATGTTTTCTAATGCTCAACATAAAAGGACTCTATTTTTGTACAAATTGTCTGTTGGCTCATACAGCCATGAGAACTTCCTAGTCAGGACTCAGGAGCTATTGTTATAAATATTTGTTAGAAATATTTATCATTCAACTAGGATTCCTCCAGCCACTGCTATTCTGTCTCATGCTACTCACTCTGAAGTTGCCGTGCTATGCAAAACCGACTTGTGCCAATTAGTGATGTACCGAACGGTAATATGTTCCATCTCAGCTACACTTGTGTAAAATGGGGCTATTTATCCTTCACTCTTTTCAAAACTCACGGCTCTTTTGGGACATTTGGAAGCCTTTAATTCTAATCCAGTTATTTAGTTATTGTTTGAGATTTCATGCGATCTGACCTGGCTAATGTATAGATTTTCCTTATTTCCATTGTACTTTACATTGTTTGTGCTTCTCTTTCATGGTTTTTATAGACTTCCCTTGGCTAGATTTGTGATATTTTTTTTAATTTAATTTCTATCAATTATTTGTCCCTTATCTTCCTGGAGATATTTTACATTTGGTCTTGACCACTCTAAGGACTGTAGTAGTAAACAAACAGCTCTGGGTCCTATATGTAGGATGAAGTGTCCAGACTCATGGTGGAAAAACAAAATTGCTGTTTATTTTATTGACATCAATCCAATCAAAATGCAAATATGAAAAACTAACAATGTACAGAGAAGGGGCATAGCAGCAGGAAAGATGCTTACACGGTTTGTCCTATCTGAAAAAATGCCTTATCGGCACGAAATGCATATTCACTTTTCCTGATACTGTACTCCCCCACCCTATATTTCAATTTTTTGTAGTTGCCTTTTTATTGGACTGATAAAATAATCAGCTCTTTTCTACTTCGATCATAAGTTTAGGTGCTTGTTCCTATGCAATGGACCTGGCGCAATTTGCTCACTACTGTGTATCCTGTAGGAGGTTGGTTCCCAAGTACCCCTAACACTCCAGGATTTAGGGATTACCCAGTTGTGTCTACGGTGTTTTTAGAGGAAAAAAACACTTTAGACACAACATGGTTTAGGACTGAGTTGGGAACCCCTGCTGAAGGCAGAGAACCCACCTGTTGAAACTTGTGTGGTAAGACCTATGGTTTTGCTTACTATTGCTAATGTTGTCATTGCTGAACAATAACTCCTGCTTATAGCACTCAATGATTGGTAAAAAAAAATAAATCTATTTTTCTTTTACCAATTTCTCATCAGGTTAGAGCCTAATCTATTGTTGCATTAATTATTATTCAGACAGTGCTATATAGATAAAGGTATCAAACTGAAATCTCCAGATATGACCCTCTGTTTGACACACTTACTGTTAATATACAGATTCAGCCACACATTCGAGCTTTCAGGAATAAACTTTAACTGAAGTTTAATTTTAGCTTACGGATCAAGGTTCAAACTTGATGGGAAACACTCCTTATAAACAATATATTATTAGTAGAATTGAATAACCAACTCTTTTAACATAATTTGCTTTTATTAATAGTGAAACATGATCTTAAAAGCCACACCAGATTTTCTGGGAGAATTTGTCGTCGTCCCCCCAATTTCCCTGGTTCTAACACCCATGGATAGTCATGTCATATACTTTCAAAATCAAACTTATTTATTTGACGATATTATTATAAATAGTTCTAGCAGAAGCTTTTTTGTTATTGCCAACCGCCTGTCAATGTTGAATTTCATTTTTATACCTTAACTTTGAAGAATAGATTAACAATTGTCTAGTCCTATCCTGCTGATGTAGTTGACACCTCTCAGATGACCCAATGTAATTTACAACAAGAACAATGAATTTTATTTACACAGACTAATTTCTAAATACATTTACTGTATATTAAATATAATGTAATATATATGTTGTCATTATAAAATTTATGAAAAACCCTCAATTACTTATTACAACATGTGACTTTATCTGATTCCAGCCTGGCTCTTGCATGTCTCTGTTCCTGAGCTTTCATAGGTTTGTATACATTCTAGCCAAAGAGTGATTCAGTGCCCCATGACAAAAATTTATAGCCTGGGTTTCCACAATACATCACCTTCCATTTTGGTGGGGAGGCCAGATACATGTCCACTATTTTATTCTGATAAGTAAGCATCCCATGCCAGTAAATTTTCAATAAGAGATAACACAGGATTACATGACATGTCCACATATATAATGGTACATAGACAAACATTATGGTAGGCCTAATTTTAAAGGAGACATACTGAATAAAAGCTGTGTTGTTAAAATAAACAAAGACTATTGTAAGTATAGAAAGAAGAGTACATTTTGCATGAATAAATGAAAAGCCACTCCGGGTACTAACAGATGTTGATTTACTAATTTAGGAAATACAGAGAATTTACAATTTAGAAAAATCTAAGAAATATTGCCAGCATTTGAATTTATTTAATTTATATATGATTTAAACAACACTTTCAACTAGTATTATTCCAAGGCAGTGTTCAGAGGACCAATGCGTTAATTCACAACTTTTAAATGAACAGACCATCAGTATTTCCTGTACATGCATCTTCAAATGTTACAATGCTTGTGGTGCTGTGGGTAGGCAGGGTTAATGTATGAGCAAAAGTTAAAAGGTTACTATAGCCCTGTTCTTGATTGGGCACTATTGATCTTGTCAACCTGCCTTATTTAATTGGAAAAAAAATTGAATAGATTATTACTTAGCATGAGTCCAGCAGCAGATGAGGTCTTAATAGCTTTGTTTCAATGCCCTTCTGATGTCATCCGTGTTCCATTGGCTTAGTGTGTCTGGGCTGTTGAGAGGGGTAGGGAGGTGTCACTCATTTTGCTGGCATTCCCACATGGCATCAGGAATGCCGCCAAGTACTTTCCTCCTGTCAGAGCGCCTGCCGGGTTCGCTCCTGCCAGAGAGTGGACTGGGACCCTGCAGACGCATCCTGTTGCGGCACCACCCTTTAGAGATTCTTAGTTAACCTTAAGTGCTTAACCACTGAAGTCACACGCACGTTCCACTGTGACATGCTCCTCTACAACCTATCAAGGAGCACCTTAGGATATTTAAACCCTTTTTGTCCATTTCTCTGTGCCCTCTCGTGGATAACCATTGAAGTTATCCGAGAGCACGTATTGATTCTTGTGTAGTTTGACCTTGGCTTGCTTACTGACTATTCTGATTTCTATATCTCTTGGACTTTGGATTGTTTCCTGACTATTCTGACTTCTGTATTCCTTGACCTTTGGCTTACCTAACCATTTACGTATACTCTGTATTCCTGACCTCAGCTTCTCTCTCTTTTTTTTTTTATATGTTAAATCTGCATGTTCTAAGGCCTGGTAATAAGCCTCAGGGTTTTCTTTATTATTTAAGGTCTGCGTGCTGGGGACATTAGTGTATCCTTACAGGAGGACAGAGGGGGAAAAAATGCACATATTAAAAACAGAGGGAGGTGGGGTGCACAGGCATTAAGGAAGGGAACACTGAGGGGACACTGAAGCGTGCTGACCACAGATATCATTTTTGTACCATATTGATATTAGGCAGCCTACAACAGAGTTCCAGGAGGCTGCCTACGTCACATGTGTCAGGGGTGTAACTAGCCCTCGGCACAAAAATGCAAATTTCTTTGCATGTGCTGCAAGCTGTGTGTATTAAGCAAAAATGCTGCACATACAGACTCCTAAAAGCAGAAGTAGTCATGGTGGTTGGAGTAACCCTTTTTTAATTCACTTTTTAAAAAACATGGTGACATTCTAATCATATCCTTGATGTCAGGTGCCCCCTAACCCTAAGCTCCGCTCACTCTTACACTCTAACATTTTTCCTGTGTTTTTTATTTTAAAGAGTTGCGTCTCAAGATAATGGATTTTTATCTGGCCTTTTTGGGGGCTGAAGATAAGAACAATTAGCAGAAAGAACAGTTCTGATCATAAGTATAATTTTTACTTTACAGGTATTAGTTTTATTTCCCCTGAGTTCACTAATATTAAGGTGAGAAAGGTAGGTACCACCATTTAATGGTGACTACGTGATTGCAGACCCTCTAGCCACTGGGAGGGGGAAACATACCACTATTTGGGGGGGGAGTGGACAATGACATCTCCTCCCGCCCCTATTGTCTAAATTTTTAGGGCCTCCACCTGCCGCCCATGGGTTGGCTTTCAGATGTGGGCCTGCTACCACTTAATTAGCCTTGCAGGGTTTTTAACTATTTACCCACTGGCTTCTAGCACTGCTTGCATGAAGACAAGGGAACGATTATTTGTGAATGCTCGTCCTGCTAATAACATTCGGTCCCTATTCCTATTAAAATCGGTGCTTTGTTGTTTGGGATTTGGATGCAAAAACACAAATTGTATAATCCAGACACCAAATGCTTTAATAAATATGAGAATTGCCATTGTGATCGAATTCAGTAATTTTATTTGGGTTTTATCCATCCGGACAAAATCCCGTGTTTAGTGACTAACACTGACAAACTTGATATGGATTTGATAGATGTTTGTAAACAATGTCTGATGAGCTGATTGCTCCCTAAAGGAAAGTCATAAAAGCCTTTGAAAAAAAATAAAGCGGAGACCAATTACCAGCAATGAATTTAAAAGTGTTATTTTTATATAAATTGTCAAGCTAATACAAAGTGAGGAGACAAAAAAAAAACAAAAAAAACTGGGATTACACAAAGGTAATCAAATTCATCCCTTTAGGTAATAAATCTCGAAAGTAGGCTTTCTAAAAGCAGCTACAGGTTATCAAAATAGCTTTAAAATGTGATAATGGATTTTGCTAGTTAGAGTAACCATTTTATGTCGCCTGCAGTTATTCTTGACCCAGTTTTAATTTCCAGCAGTCCTCTGTACACAGGGATAGCAAGTTTTCCATATTGCAGCTAGTGTTGCTACACTACGCGTTCTCTTTATGGGGTGGGATGGGGCCTGGGCGCCTCATTTATTCCCCTCTTAGGATTTACTGTCAGCCGGTTTCCCCTGTGATGATTCTTGTGCGTGTATACAGTGTAGAGGACGATAGCTACATCTGCTGCTGAGGCAATAAGAAGGAGAGACAGATGGAGTAGCTTCGCTGGTGATATGGTGAAGGATGAAAGAGTACTCAGAAAGACAAACACAGAGCACATTACAAGAACCTTCTAATGACCAGAACATTAATTAACATCAGCAACAAGCTCTCCCAGCTTATCACAGTCATATGCCCTTGGAGAATTAACCCTTTCTATGGTGCTACCGTGCCATTGAAAAGGAATTTACACTGCAAACGATAATTAAGAAGCAACAAATAAAGTGTTAAAGTGTGCAGTTGTTTCTGGCTAGTAGGTAACTCAATCGGAGAAAAAATACGTAAAAAATATTTAAAAAAAATAAAAAAATTCAGGAAGACAGAATCGGAATATTACTCTTCTTTCGTCTGATGCTATTGTACTGCCTTGCCACTATGGTTTTGAAAGACTGATTGCAGTCTTAATATATACAATATATTGCCAGTGTTGCATAGATAATGATACATGCAGTTCTATCTCTATATCCATTTTTGGCCATGATCAGGTCCACGGCCCTCTCCCACGCAGATCTTATCCCGGTCTTGTTTACTTCTCAAATCATCATATCCCTATTCCCCCCTAACCTCCCCAAAAAGCAGCCCATTTAATATCATACTATCCACTCTCTAAGATCATGTTAATTCCTCCCATTAGGGGAGATTCATAATAGTTTTTGGTTCTAAAAAATTGACTAATTCACTACAAGATGGACAATCATAATTAAAACCAGTGAAATCAGCAACCTCCCCAAACTCGTTTACATTTTCACCACTTTTTACAACATGGCACTTTAGTAAATAAGGGGAGAGTTATTTTCCTGGATCTATCTTAGTAATGTCCATGTCTCTTTCCCCAACCAGGATTTAGAGAATTGGTAACGGGGGGTCATTGTGACCGGTGAGGATGAAACTGAATGATTCCATCCACTCTTCTGTGAGTACATAGCACATGACATTCTGATAGAAAAAGTTTTAAGAGGCATTTCTTATTGAAATGAAAGTGGAATAGGCAGCAGTAAATGTGGAAATGGTGCTTCTCACGGAAGTGTGTAGAGCAAACATCAAACATCAGTCTGCAATCATTCACATATCTCAGCAATTCATTT
Organism: Pelobates cultripes; assembly: GCA_933207985.1. Taxonomy (NCBI): domain Eukaryota; kingdom Metazoa; phylum Chordata; class Amphibia; order Anura; family Pelobatidae; genus Pelobates; species Pelobates cultripes. Next base: position 45,685,023 of record OW240922.1, on the reverse strand, counting down.
CAAATTCCCAGCCTTTATTTCACCCATGTATGGGCATATAAACAAATCACCTAAAGAATGTTACTCAACTCATTTTTATTTTCAATCTCCAGTAGTATGTGTGTAACATACACAAGTAGGTGTACATTTTTTGTTTTCCTCCCTACTTTGTCATGCCTCATCTGTGGATGAAATAAAGGCTGTGAATTTAAATTAGCTCCCTCTTCTACATGAATCTTTGTGGATGCCCGTTCGTTGTATATGTAGGATATAGAGTTTAATAGGATCATCCTAATGCAGCATTCTATTAATTGAATCTCAAACAGCACATTTTAAACTCAGCATCATGGATCTGTGAAACTTGGAATATTTTATTTATTTATTTTATTTATAAAATATTTTACCAGGAAAGATACATTGAGATTTCTCTCGTTTTAAGTATGTCCTGGGTCCACAAATCATTGCATTGTTACATTAGGGTACAATAAAATACAAAAACAATATTAATACACAATAAATACAAAATTTAAAATAGAACAGGTAGGAAATATATAATCAACCATGACAGGTGCATTCTGTTTTGAGGTATGTAGAGAGGGATCTCTTAAAGGACTTTAGGCTTAGGGATGATTTTAAATTGTGCGGGAGGTCGTTCCACAATTGCGGTGCTCTGTAGGAGAAGGAGGATCGGGCCGTTTTTTTTTTGTATTGAGGTAGACTAAGTAAAGTGTTGGTACTGGATCGGAGCTTATAGGAAGTGGGAACAGCTGGGGAAAGCATTTTGTTCAGGTAGGATGGGAGTTTCCCAGAAAAGCTCTTAAACACAAGGCTGGAAAGATGAAGGGTGCGTCTGGATTCCAGCGACAGCCAGTTTAGTTCTTTTAGCATGTCAAAATGGTGGGTCCTGTAATTACATTGTAGCACAAATCGGCAGAACGAGTTATACAATGTGTTCAGTTTATTAATGTGGGATTGCGATGCAGATGCATATACTACATCCCCATAATCAATGATTGGCATCAGCATTTGCTGTACAATCTTTTCCTTTACTGTAGGGCTTAGGCAGGATTTGTTTCTGTACAGGGCACCTAGTTTTGGATAAAGTTTAGATGCAAGCTTTTCTATGTGCAGGCCAAAAGATAGATTGGGGTCTAACATCATACCCAAGTATTTGAAAGAGTGGACTGTGGTCAGTGTGCCATTTGAATTAGTTTTGATGGATAGGTGGGAATTGTGTAATTTGTGTAATTTAGGTACTGTTCCAAAGATCATTGTGACAGTTTTGTCAGTGTTCAGGAAGAGTTTGTTTTTTGCAATCCACTTTTCTACCTCTGTAAACTGGCCTTGGAGCACAGCCTCAAGTTGTGGTAGATCGGATTTGCTCGCATAGATTACCGTGTCATCTGCGTACATGTGTACATTTGAGGATTTGCAGACATTAGGCAGATCATTTATAAATAATGTAAATAGTAGGGGCCGAGAATGGAACCCTGGGGAACACCACATGTGACTGGGAGAGGGAGGGAGTCGCTGTCAGAAATGGACACATATTGCGAGCGATCTGATACATACGATCGAAACCAGGTTAGCGAATGATCACCAATACCTGAGTTTTTGAGTTTGTGCAGTAGAATGTCGTGGTCTACTGCGTCAAAAGCCTTAGCAAAGTCAAGGAAAATAGCTCCAGTTAGGGCTCCTTGTTCCATGCCAGTTTGGATGTCATTGCAAACTTTTAAGAGGCCAGTTGTAGTGGAGTGATTCTGGCGAAATCCCGATGGATCAGGGGTCAGATAGTTAAATTGTTGGTAGTACTCACAAAGTTGTGTATGGACACATTTTTCTAAGATTTTTGACAATACTGGGAGCAATGATATTGGGCAATAGTTAGAAACCAAAGTAGTGTCACCACTTTTATGGATAGGCACTACTCTCGCAGTCTTCCAAAGTTTGGGTATGTATCCAGACACCAAGGATTCGTTAATTAGAGTTGAGACGGGTTTAGCAATTGCCGGCGCACTGAGCTTCAACAGCATTGCTGGGATTTGATCGGGTCCGGACTGGTTTTTCATTTTTAGATTATTAAGATGTTTTTTAATGACACTAACAGGTACAGGTCTAAAAGTAAACTTGTCTATATTGGGCCTTTGCAAATTTAGTGTGACCTGATCCACATTAGTAGTTTCAGGATGCGTATCATTTATTGGCAATCAGGGCAGTAGAGCATCCGACAAAATAATTGTTAAAGGCATTTGCTACATCTAAGGGAAGTTGCAGGGTTTGGTTACCCACTTTGACAGTGGAGGGTTGGGATTGGATTGGGGGAGTTTGTAGAATAGTGGTATTATTTTTATTAGGAAGTCATATGGTCAGAGATGGATCACCAAGGGCCCTAGGCAGGCTGCCAGATTGGGGCCTCTTCCTAGAATCCTATATTCGGATTCTGTTTCTGTGGATGTTATGTGGGAGAGTGGTGTCTGAGTGTTTTGTGTGGAGGAGGCTGAGAGCTGTATCTCTGTCTGTGTGTGTAGGTGAGTTGCTTGTATGTATGTGTGTGTAGTGTGCAAATGTGTGTGTTGCTCCCTACCTTCCTACCTTTCCCTGGTGCTCTGGTGGAGCAGCATAGTGATCTGCAGATGCAGACCACTTGAAAGTGCAGGGGCTCAGGGTCAAGCAGGAAGATCTTTTTAATCTTCCTGTTGCTTCAAGGCTTGATCATAACCAAAGCCAGACCTTCAGGCCCAGACAGAGGACCCGAGTGCCCCTGCCTAAAAGACACAAGGTAAAAGACACAAGGAGTGTTCTTGCGCACTCAAGGCAGTCACATGGCTTCTTTTCACACCCATACATGGGTGGAATAAAATCGCTGAGCTAGTTGAATGATTGCAGACTGATGTTTCAGGTTTGCTCCACACTCTTCTGTGAGGGCACCATTTCCATATTTACTGCTACCTATTTCATTTTAATGAGAAATGCCTCTTAAATCTTGTTACATCAGGATGTCATGAACTATATCTTCATTCTTGCAATAGGGGAGATGCCGCAAGTTAACTCTCATCACTAAGAATGCCGTGCAGCATCCTTGCCTCGAGAATGAAACTGTGAAGATGCTGCACATCCATGGCAACACTACACGTCCGGCAGGCAATATTAAAGATGCAGGATGCTGCATACCATTTGTGCTCAAACGTTTGTGTACCGTGGAAGAAATTGTGAAATTCTGGCATTGATTTTGGAAATATGACTGATCATGCAAAAAAATTTATTTTATTGAGGGATAGTGATCATATGAAGCCATTTATTATCACACAGTTGTTTAAAGCATAATGATAACAGAAAGTTTACATACCCCTGAATGTTTGGCCTTGTTACAGACACACAAGGTGACACACACAGGTTAAAATGGCAATTAAATGTTAATTTCCCACCCCTGTGGCTTTTTAGATTGCAATTAGTGTCTGTGTATAAACAGTCAATGAGTTTGTTAGTGTTCACGTGGATGCACTGAGCAGGCTAGATACTGAGCCATGGAGAGCATAAAAGAACTGTCAAAATACCTGCATGACAAGGTAATGGAACTTTATAAAGATGTAAAAGGATATAAAAGAGCCTTGAAAATGCCAGTTAGTACGGTTCATACACAACCACGAGTGCTATGTTTGGAGAGGGGTCAACAAGGCCTATAGTGAAAAGAATACCACAGCTCACTGACGTTTTGGAAGGGGGGGGGGGGCTCTAAAGGCATGGGAAATCTTGTGAGAATTGATGGCAAGATGAATGCAGCATGTTATCAGAAAATGCTTGCAGACAATTTGCATTCTTCTACATGAAGACTGCTTGACTTCCCAGCATGACAATGACCCTAAGCACAAGGCCAAGTTAACCTTCTAGTGGTTACAGCTGAAAAAGGTGAAGGTTCTGGCGTGGCCATCACAGTCTTCTGACCTTAATATCTGTGGCGGTACATACTGCTCATTTTGTATATTTTATCTTTTATCCGTTCAGGAGTTATGGTATCCGAACACTCTACATTCGACTCCCGAACGAGGACCACCACGGTACCCCATTAGAACGTTCTCACCTAGTAACTTAAGTGCCAAACTGCAAGGGAAGTAATTAATGAATGCTTCCCTTGGGTGGCTGCCATTTCGTGTAACCAAGTGCATGTGGTCGGCAAAAGAGTGGCAGCGGCACTTGGTCATCGAGGTCCTGGAAATCTTTTCGGCTAGGCACTCGCACGAACCCCGGTGAAGGTTATACCGCTGCCCATTCAATTTCCCAAGCAACTATGCAAACGTTTTGGAGATGGGAACTACCGACTGAGGGGAGCATTCACTCCCCAAAATCAAGAGAATCCCTTGCATGGTTTTCGCACAGAAACAGAGACCGGCCAGGGCACCTATTTCCCTGGAACTGTTTCAGAATATCACCTCGTGTCCGGCCAACATTTTACCCCGGTAAAATCCAATTCTACCAAACTGATCTGAGTGATACTTGGCCAGGTTGTACACTCAGATCAGAGCTATCTGGGGATATATACTTTTGTGGGGTTCCTAGTTATGATGGAGGTACTTTTGGGATACTGTATTTTGTATAGGTTTTTCTGTATCTGAGAGTTAATTGTTGTGCCATTCTGTTATAACCTAGAGTTGAATCCCATAAGAAATAAAAGAAATGTGTTTTGCCTGCTCACTCATGTTTTCTTTAAAAAATGACACATATATTACCAATTCTTCAAGGGTATGCAAACTTTTAAGCACAACAGTATATAATAAAAAAAATACAAGATGTGCTTGCACTCAATCAAATCTTAGGTACAGGTATCTTGGTCACCCCCCAAGGACCACAGTACTAAATATCCAAAATACCAACAATGATACCACACTCAAATGACTAATAGAAAAAATATATAATTTTACTAGCATAACATTACCATATATCTAAACAAGCTTTTATTACTCAATATCCTAAGGATGAAGGTATATAGCCTATTATAAAGTGACAAATGACAAGGGGAGGGGAAGGGGATGGCACGAGGGGCTCATCCCCCGCGTCTGCCACTCCACAGCACCTTGGTTGCTGCTGGCAGTTTAACGACAGCCACTGAAAGTGGGGCGCCGGCTGTAAGTTTAAACACGAGTGCTCCGTGTGTGTGTGGGGGGGAGTTACTCCACAGCCAAATGCTTCAAGCGGGGTAGGTCGGGAGACAACTTGGGACCGAAATCCTGCTTATGGGTTTCGGGGAAGGGTTTTGGATCCCCCATCGGGAGAGGAAGACATCAGATTCCTGTCGTAATCTGTGTTCGGTGGGGGATCACCCGGAAGTGGTGAGGGACAAGCTGGAGAAGGAAGTGGTCTTCCTTTCCGGTCTCCGCCGTTCTCGCATTTGCGTGTTTCTCCTTTGGGAGTATTGCCTAAGAAGAAACCGGGCAAGTTTTGTCTTATTCACCATCTATCCTACCCCCCTAAGGGTTCAGTGAATAGTGACATCATTGAGCCGATGTGCTTTGTTTGGGTGGTGGATCCGGTGTTCGGGTGCTCTCATGGCAAAGGCTAACATCAACCTCTGTTTGTATCTGAAACTTGCCAATTGTAGAATATGCTAACGTAGTGTACCTATAATCCTAATTTTAGTAATGACAGGAGGCGAATATTTGCATAAACTTTCTTTACTTTAAACTCCAGCAGCACAGATCAATCAAAACTTTTAAACCAATCAGAAACAAGAGTCATTACTATATATAGCTCTGTGATGCCTTCCACTTCCTCTTTCTTTGAAGCGAACTAATATTCCAGTGAACAAGTCCAACAATCACAACTCAGATAACGATGTGGATCCCATATAACTCCAGGAATCGCTTGAATGGCAAGAATGCGAAGGATAGATCCAATGTATAGTGTCAATATTCACACTGAAAAAAACTGAAAGGTAGTGAAATGACCATATTTTATCAATACTATTAGTTATTGTAACTTAACATAGTCATCACGATCCATAAATATATATACGAACAGCTATCAACCAGCAGGAAATATGCATAAGCAACAGTGGAAGATGTAAAAAAACAAAAAACAGAGAAGACCATGATAGGGAGTGGAAGGGTGGGAAATATTCACCTCCTGTCATTACTAAAATTAAGATTCTAGGTACACTTCGTAAGCATAATTATAAAATAATAAAATTTTACCACATGACAGGAGGCATCATATTTGCATTTTTAACGATATGAAAGAAGAGTGAAAGACGAATGAGAAGCAGGGTGGAAATAGAAGATTAGAAATGTATCCTCGCAAGACCAGTCAGCCGAACGCATAATGTTCGCCAGAGAAGCACCCAACGAAAAAGCATGCATAGCCGCCACCCCGCATATGGAGTGCGCTCCAAACGTCGATTCGGAAAAAAAGGATAAAAAAACGAAGACGAATTTGTTTTCGTGCGACGTAAAACCGAAAAGGTGACACCCTGTGGAGAGAAGGATAAGCCGTCCATGTTGAAGGCCCTAACATCTGATATCCTACGGAAGGAGAAAAGTGAGCTTTGCCGACAGTTGGCGCAGAGACAACATAGAGTTGTCTGGCCAATTTCTAAGGAAATTCAAGACCAAGTCGAGGTCCCAGAGTCGTGAATACTTCGGACCAGGAGTGTGAGACAAGCGCATACCTCTCATGAGACGGCAAACCAATGGGTCCTGTCCCACCGGACATCCTTGGATAGGAACGTGGGCTGTCGATATCGCCGACCGTGTAACATTAACCGAGCGGTAAGCCCGACCTGATGAAAAAATAGTCGAGAGGAAATTCAAAAAAACAGTGGCCATACAGGGATCTGAATCCCTCTCCAGACACAGTTAGACCATTCATACCAGGCTGCCAGGTAGCATCGTCTAGTGCCTACAGCTCACGAATCTCAGAGGAGGTCCTTAGTCGCCTGCGATAGTCCAGTGACATCCCATGATCCTCTGAAATCGTCCAGGCCATGAGATGGAGCCGGTCTTGAAGAATGAGTGGGTGAGTCTCCCTTTGCAGGTTGGATAATAGGAGTGGGGAGTCCGGTAGTCACAGCAGGTGGTCGCACAAGAGTTCCAGTAGGTCTGGTAACCATGCCTGGCTTGGCCAGAGGGATGTGATCAGCAGCAGGGACATCTGGTATTTCCGAATCTTGTGTAGGACCCTCGCCAGCATGGAGAAAGGGGGAAACGCATAGGCTCTCTGATTCAGCCACATCTGGAGAAATGTGTCCACTGCCTTGCATTCCGGGTCCGGGAGCCAGCTGAAGAATCTGTGGAGTTGATGGTTCGTCCGAGAAGCAAAGAGGTCCATCCATTGGGGACCCCTGTGCTAATCTAAGGTCTTGAAGACCTCCCCATCCAGTCGCCAGTCGCTGTTGTCCCTCCAGTGGCATGAGTACCAATTCGCCTGTGAGGTTGGAGGTCCCTGGGAGGTATTCCGCTCTGAGCATGATGTTCCTGGTTGCCACTGAGAGTGCCTAAGATCGAGCTCCACTGAAATATTGTCCATGCACAGCAGTATACAACAGTTCAATATGTGTTTGGTTAGGCTGCGGATGGAGAAGGAGCCCGCTATCAGTTCCAAACAGTTGATGTGCATCTCTGACTCCTTGTGAAGCCATGGGGCCCCCGTGGAAGAATCTGCGCAGTGCGCTCCCAGCCCCAAAGACTGGAGTCCGATTCTACCATGAAATCTGGAGAAGGACCAATGATGGCTTTCCCATTCCAGGCCTGCATATGGAGGAGCCACCAAAGGAGTTCCGTGCTTACCTCTGTGTTGATCGGTATCAGTTGATTGTATGAGTAACCTGCCCGCAAAAAGCGAGCCTTGAGCCGTTGCATGGCCCTGTAGTGGAGTGGGCCCGGGTATATTGCCTGTATGGAAGCGGACAGTAGGCCCACTCGTGCCAGGAGTCGTAGAGGGATGAGTTCTAGTCATAGGACTTTCTGAATTTCCTTCCGCATGAATGCAATCTTCGACAAGGGGAGGCGTAGGAGACATGTTTGCAAGCCTGTCGTAGTGATGTCTGGGCCTTGTTGAGTGTCGTAAAGAGAGACACGTGTTTCTTTAATTCTGCGATGCCAATAAAAGAGGCTATTGGTCGAAGCCCCCAGATCCTTGGTGGCCATGTACATAAGCTTCGCATCCATTCGCACTAACGCTGCTCTATGTCTCTCCGTGCAGATTGCCGCATTGGTGTTGCCGAGGAGGCACATGCATTGTTGTGCCCCTTCACGCACGGCTGAGGGTCCAGCAGTGAGTCTTGAGTCAATGCCAAGTCAGCAAAGAATAGAATCTTTGCCAAAGGTTCCAGGATGTCGAGTAGCTTGTCTTGCATGGCTGTCAGGCCTCTTTCGGCTCCTTTTCTGAGGTTTCGTCCCATCCAGGACATGAACACGGCCACAGTTTGGTCAAATTCTGGTGTCACTGCCATCTTATCAGGATGGGGCATGGGCATTCCGCCTGTAGTCTCGCCCTGACCTCTTTGTCTAGAGGCTTACGTATCCAGAAATGCACGAAGCGTGCTAGGTGGTTGTGACGGTCTGAATAAGTGTTACCGTCTGTCATTCCCTTATTCCAATAAAATAATATCGCCAGTAATCCACAGGTTAAAATATCACTTGTGTCGCATAATAATCCACACATGAGCCAAAGCTTAATGCTGGAACAAGACTTGTTTAATGGCAAGAAAAGGCATTCAATTTATACAGCATCAAACTCCTCCTCTGAGCCAGCGAGATAATTGAGTTTTGGAAACATACTAAACTCAATTATCTGATGGCCAGAAAAAGTTTACAATTCCACATTTTTTCAGAAATACCATATAAATGCATTAAAAAAAAACATATCCCTGGGTAGCTGAACTTTATGGGAGCAACGTACTAAAAATTCAGACAAATCCGTTGGTTTTCGAACGGCACCGTGTGGAAGTTTGACCGGTCTGCCACGAGGTTGAATCCAAAAAGGAGTTCCATAGAATTGGTAGCAAGAGCCGGTCTCCGTTTGCGTGAATTCATATGAAAACCGCCATAGATGGAGTAAAGCTGATTCATGCAGAATGCTCCTGTTGTTCGTCTGATTCAAACTCCTGAACGCCATTTGTTTTCATGTACTGGGAATTCGTATGTAGGGGACTTCCATATAGACCGGGGTTCGTGCGAGTGCCATGCCCAAAACAGTTCCAGGCACTTGACAACCAAGTCCCGCTGGCCGCGTTCGGGAGACAAGATGGCCGCCGTCCATTGTTCTCATCACATGCGTTCGTATGCACGAAATGGCGGCCACCTAGGAGCATTCAATTAGTCTGCGGTTTTTCGTATGGTTACACAGTGTTCCACGTTCTGATTAGTACCCAGGGTGGTCTACGTTCAGTAAAACAAATGATTTAATGAACAACGAAAAATAAAACAAATAACCAAGGGAATTAAGTAGCAGGGAGTGGAAATAACCGAACGGTTATTGGGAAATCCTTCACAGTGGTTAGGTAGGGACCAGTCCGTAATGGTGTCTAATGGTGCGAGGGTGGAATAAAGGACAATTGTGGGTGTCCAGAAATAGGCCATCTGCCTCTTGGGAGGAGAGGTCATGTGAAAACCCCTGTGGAGAGGGGGAACCTGTGGAAGACCCAGCCACATATTTGGAGTCATGGGGGGGGCAGGTCATTCCAGCCGTCCCCGTCTTCAGATGCGAAGTCATCCGCTTTCCACTCATCTAGGATATCTAGAGCATGAGGGTAGTCATCATCCTCCCCGGAGGAGAGTACTGGGGGAGGGGGTTCAGGCCTTGCCACCCGTTTTGTGCGTTTTGCTGGTTCCTTCCCTTTAGGTCTGGCCGAGGTCGGTGCGCCTGTCCTGTGGCGTTTAGGTATGGGAGGTGCTTCCTGAATGGACCTCTCAGAACCCTCTGCATCCTCTCACTGCATTGGGGATGTGCCGGAGGGTATAGTGAATACCTCCGGAGGAGGTTGGGTCAGCATTTTAGACAGGGCTTTCTCCACCGATGCTGCCATTGCAGCGTTAATCATGGAATGGAGGTCCTGGGTCTGTGGTGGTGTGTCACTCATCCTGGTGTCCTGTGGAGGAGAGGACGTAGATTAGCATCCTTGCAGACAGACTAGTCTGATGGGATTCCCCTGCTAGTACAATCGGGGTATGCCCAGACGTTGCACCAGCTACTAACTACAGGTGAGAGTGACCCAATTATAGTGTGAGTCAGGCTGGGCAGAGGAGGTAGTGGCAGGGCTCATGAGCAGAGATTGGGGGAAAAGCAATGAACAATCTAGGTTTGAAACAGAAACAGTGAGACAGATAACAGTCTAATTCAGTATAGGCAATAGAAATGATGAAGTAATACTCTGATATATACACTGGCAGGAGCAAAGAAAGAGGAAGTGGAAGGCATCACAGAGATATATAGTAATGACTCTTGTTTCTGATTGGTTTAAAGGTTTTAATTGATTTGTGCTGCTGGAGTAAAGTAAAGAAAGTTTATGCAAATATGAAGCCTCCTGTCATGTGGCAAAATTACAGCATGTTTTTCCAGAATTATGCACACTGTACACCCATGCCAGAAAAAAACATATGCAGGAAATGGTGAATTACTCTGACGTCGGCCATGATAGAAAATATTGCTGATTTTTTTTTTTCTGACTTACACTTAAATCATTTCTGTCAGCTACATAGGTTTTTATGCCAACTAGTAAATTAACCCAATTATATTTTAAGTATTATAATGCAATTTTAATTTGCTGACTGAGCGATAATATATATGCTAGGTGTGTAGGTCAAATCTGTCCTTTTAAGTATCAACCATAATGGAACTAATGGAACCGCAGTCAGTATATACTATTTGCCTGCCTGACTACCACTTGCTTCTAGCTATCTTTTTTTTCCAGTCACGGTTTGAAACCTTATTATATTCAATTGAAAAGACAAAATTCCTTCATAAAATACAAATGCATAAAACTCGTGCCATAGGTTCCAGATCACATTGCACATGTGCAATGGTCTCCGTGATCTCTGGTGGAATGCATCAGAGGCCGTGTGTGCTTTCGACATAGGCAAGGCCAAGCATATGGACACCCATCACATATTCATCACTTCTTGCACCCAGCATTTTTTGTGATGGGACTTATAAGTGTAACCCACAACTCCGATGTGCATTCCACCAAGTGATTGCCATCTTGCTCCCTTGGCCTCCCAGAACTAAGCCAACACAGTAAAGGAGGAGACTATATTTAAAAGAAGAAAAACTACCACAACTAGATGACAAAGTCTTAAATTGGAGGGGCAAATGTTTAAAACTAATATCAGGAAGTATTATTTTACTGAGAGGGTAGTGGATGCATAGAATAGCCTTCCAGCTAAACTGGTAGAGGTTAATACAGTGAAGGAGTTTAAGCATGCATGGGATAGGCATAAGGTTATCCTAGCTATAAGACAAGGACAGGGACCTAATGAGAGTATTTAGAAAATTGGGCAGACTAGATGGGCCAAACGGTTCTTATCTGCCGTCACATGCTATGTTTCTATGCTTCTGAGACGCCGGCAGCACTTCAGGCGTCCCTCCAAGCTGGTAAAATGTATATTACATGGGCCGCAGCCCGGAGTGCCTACCTGCCTCATTTGAGGACAGGCAGAAAACTGCGTTCCATGTGGAGATAGGTAGTTTTATACCACAGTAGGTAAGAATGTGAGGAGGCCTTTAATAGCTTTGAGGGGGCTGAAATCCTCATATGGGAGTACTGCTTCTATACATAGGTGGGGGAAAAAAAACATTTTTGTTTAGTTTTGCTGTTCTCAAATTCATTTTTTTTTGGTATATATGTAGGTGAAAAAAAATGTTTGTTTAGTTTTTCTGTTCTCAACTTTTCTCTTTTTAAAAAATATTTTATTCATACTTTATAGTGTATTATATATATTTATATAGGGTATTAGATGAAAGCTCTATGTTTTTTTTTTTATTTTATTTAAATTGTATACTATGTATGGATACATATAAACTGAAAGGATTAAATTTGAGCAGCTATATAGCAACAGTACCAATAAGACCTCAATAACAAACAAACGGAATCTCAGAAAAGCTTTAGTAAGTGAAGTAAATAGTAAAGTATCACTAATTCAAATACAAAGAAAATAAATAGAACATAATACTAGACAATCAAAAATCCACACTAAATAGTCGTACATACAGGTTTGGTAACTACCCACAGTGGTTACACTGTTGCTGTAACTTTTCATATTAACATGTCTTAAATGTTATCAATTCAATCCATTATCCCACGGGTACATTTACTAAAACCCTACTATAAAGTATCACTTGATTTTACAATCAAACCCAATCTCCTCTCTATATTTAACCCTCTCTTCCCACTTAGAATTAAGTAAATTAGAGTTCAAATGATTTGCTAGCCCCACTGAACATGAAAGGGTGAACAAAGACTATTCTGAGCCCTTGGGATGATCTTATCAAGGTCTCCAGTCGGCGTCGTTGCCACTGTATTCCATGGGAATAGGCTAAAACAGAGCCATTGAGTGAATAGGGTACTGTCTCAATACCAGCCAATTTCAACAGCTTTTTATTCAATGGTGTAATGAAGCACGGGATATTGCTTCAAACCTACAAGTGCCTAGACTCACGTTTAACCCGTAAGAATTGGATCAAAGAATGTTTTTCCTGAAGCTTTCCGATTTTACCTAAAGACAGTGTTTATTAACAGTATCACCACGATAATTTAATACGTGATAACACATCACAGTTGAACCCAAATGATGAGCACAGCCAAAAATTATCCCGAATTCATTATGAAAAATATAACTAGCATGATACCGCATGAATAAAGGTAACGAAATACAATTCTGCAGGTAATCATGCAGCTTCTACACCATGAATTTCACATCTCGTTAAAGACTATTCTTCATCCAGATGAAGCTGCAGTCTTATTTTAGAACAAATTAACCACCCATTAGATGACTCATACAGACAGCAGCCTGAAGTCACATGGTGATACCTGATTATCACGATTATTTGTTAGACATCAGAGCTGAACAGGTTAACATGGCCTATGGATGCTGGAAGAGATAGTTTGAAGCTCTTCTCTATAGACATAATTTATATGAGAGCTGTTTTACTTGGCTGAGTTTGCATAATGGGAAGGCATCCCACACAGAGTTCCAGAGAGCATTAATGAAGGAGGGCAATGGAGGGTGGGAGATTTACAGTAATTATTCTTAACCCTTTCTAGAGCCAGTTCCCTGGACATGCATGTTTGTAGCAGAGCTTCATAATACAGAGGTAAATAAAACCAAGAAAAAAAAATATGATTTTTTTCCACTTTAAGGAACTTTGAAAAGCGGTGTTGGTGTATAGATCATGTCCCTACAATCTCACTGCTCGGTTTGCAGCTATTTGATAGGTAAAGGACCACTCCACTCCATAAAGCACTTCAACTCGCAGACGTGTTTTATTGGTGAGGCGTTTCCTATTTTTACCCCAGTTTATAAAAATGCCAATTTCTATGAAATCAGCTTTTTTTTATCATTAAGTTATGGAACACCCCTCCCCCTCCCCCCTCCTGTCAATTGCTTCCTGCTTCCGTTAGCTCCACAGAGCTTCTGGAATTGGCCTACTCACTCAACTTAAGTGTGCCTGCTTGTATACCCCTTCTCAGACCTCAAATCAGAATTCTGTGTAGTGTGAGCATGTGCAGAGCTTGCAATTTCCAAAGCAAAGCAGTGGCAGAGAAGCACACTGCAAAGCAAATCATTTGTCCCTTACTAGCTATAAAATAAAAAATAAATCATGAAATCAGTAAAACAATCCTAAGTCTGTTGAATTTGATGAACTTTTACTTACCCCCTTCTTTCTTCCTTGCCGCATAATTTGCACTATGCAAGTTGGTCCTTATGAGGTACTCAAAGTTCTCCAACACTTTGCTTTGTTAGAGTGATACATTAGACCCTTTGCCTTGTAGCAGATAAAAATTAAGGTGGATTTCCATCCGTGACTGTGATAGATGTCCCCACACTATACACTAGCACTTGGTTGATTGATGTTAATGGAAATGTCAATGTCCTCTGTAGTAATGAAGTTGATGATGGTTGGATCAGAGCTGGTGCGATTACAAGAGGTGCTGGTAATGGTAACATTGACAGTGGGTTAGCTTCTTGTACCAGTGGTAACAGGTGCAGCTGATATCACAACTTGTTGAATTGGCCATAATGGACATTCTGCTAATCCCACTATCCTGAGGCTGAATACTACTAATAGTGATAGTGTCAACAGAGGGAGCAACGATGGAGGTGTCAGCAATCCTCATGGCCAAGATGTTCAAATTCTCAGAAGCCATTGCCCTACTGATGATGGTGGATCAAGACCCCTTCCCCTTCCCTCCCTCAATTTCATTTTGGGATTAGTACATGACATTGATGATGGTGAGTTTGTTTTTCCTATTGCATTACATTAGAAATATGAAAGAGTGTGCATTGTTTAAGCTAACACAACTTTATTCAGAAAAAAAATAGGTGTTTGCATTGCAAAATGCGTTGGTGCTCGGTGGATTTACTACTGTAACATTATTGTGTTTAGCATTAAGAAACGCTTCACATTCAGCGAACACTTGCACAGCACACACTGTGCGGAACACACTCAGAAAAAAATAGGATTCTCTTTCTTTAAACAGTAAAGAAAGAAAATAATTTTTAAAAAAACTTAACAACTGTATATTGATAATCTAGTGTTAAACCAGAATCAATGACAAAATGGCAATCTCCAATCTCCCACTCAAAGTTTCAAGTTCCCCTGGCAGTATCTATCTTGCTAGATACAGCAGCAAGCTAAACATAGTCTCACACTGGAATTAACAACCCAGTCTATCTCCCACTTCCACACAGGCACAGCCAGGCTAAAATACATTGTGTCACTGCTGGTCTGTCTTCCTCAGCTGCAGTCAAAATGTCTGGAAAAATCCTGCTTGGATGCATAGATCATTTTACTGCTCCTTATTTCCCCCCCCCTCCATTGGTCGGTTATCACTTGATCTGTGTGAATTAAAAAAGGTCAGTCTGATCAGAGAGCCCTCTGATCTCAGTGAACACTGATACAGTACTGTACAACAGATATACTATACAGTATAGTGATCACGGAAGCGGGGAAAGGGTTAAGGGAGATTTGGGTTGCTGCGACTGACACAAAGGGTAAAAAAAATATATATATATATTTTTTTGACCCCCCCAAAAAATAAATATAGTACAACAGTACTAAATGCCCTAATCAGGCTGATGACAGTAATATGCTGTGATCAGCACTGAAAGGGTTAAATAAAAAATATATATTTTTTAAACTTTTATAAAGTATTAAAAAACTGTTTTCTTCGCAGTATCAGCTCAACAATGATCTCTCTGTCTCTCTCTCTCAGATCGAAGTGAGGAGAGGAGCAGAGACAATGTGTCAGCCAGTGATACTAACATCACTGGCTGTCACTGTGATCACCTACAGATCGCGGTAATTGGCCACAGGGGGAGTGCCTGGGTGGTACAGGCATGCCCCCCACCGCGATCTGTAGGGGGCTAATGGTTGCAGTTGCATGTGTCAGCCAATAGGCTGACACATAGTAACACTGATCACACTGACAGGCTATGGCAGCCTGTCAGTGCGATCAGACTGCAGCCTGACTGTGCAGGTCTTTTGTGTATAATATCCTAAGACAGTCAGTGCTCCCTGTATAGTGCTGCTCTCTGTATAATACAGGTCTGTGTATAATATCCCAGTGCTTTCTGTATAATACAGGGCTGTGTGTATAATAAATTGGGACAGTCAGTGCTCCGTGAATAGTGCTGCTTTCTGTATAATACAGGTCTGTTTGTGTATAATATCCCAAGACAGAGAGCAGCACTATACAGGGAACACTAATTGTCCCAGGATATTATACACACAGACCTGTATTTACAGAGAGCAGCACTATACAGGGAGTACTGACTGTCCAGGGATATTATACAGACCCAGGCCTGTATTATACAGAGAGCAGTACTATACAGGGAGCACAGACTGTCCTGGGATATTATATAGACAGCAGCACTATACAGGAAGCACTGACTATCCTGGGAAATTATACACACACATACCTGTATTATACAGAGAATAGCACTATAGTATTATACAGAAAGCTGAGCATATACCCCATTTTCCAATCTCTAGACTACTAGTACCTGTCAACAGCAGCTCCCAGACGCGTGTAACAGGGCTAAAGTGTGCAGCAGCTCACACAGATGATTCAGCAGTAAAGCGCACTTGCTGGCTGAGCCAAACTGGGAATCCAAAGCAGCCCTGGAAAAAAAAATGTATGCCATTCCTACAAGTCATTATCTATATATCTATCTGTACAGTAAGCACACAAGCTCACTGACATGTGCAAATAGGCTCACTGACAAAACTCTCTGACTCACACACAAACTCACTTGTATAAACACAAGGCTCACTAAATAGAAGCTCACTGACACACACAAGCAGTTCCATCTTAACAGCGTTATGGGCCCGCGGGCAAAGCAGTGCACTGGGGCCCTTCATACACAACAACTCACAGGAATAAAAATGTTAATTATTGATAGACTGCTGAGTACATACACACAGTACACTGAATACGAACACAGAGAGACTGCTGAATACACACACACAGATTTCTGAATGCACACTGGCGTTGCTGAATGCACACAGGCTGATTTATGCATGTGCACACAGACTGCTGAGTCCATACACACACTGCTGAGTCCATACACACACAGACACACTGACTGCTGAGTCCATACACACACACCCAGACTGCTGAGTCCATACACACACACACAGACTGCTGAGTCCATACACACACAGACACACAGACTGCTGAGTCCATACACATACACACACGCACAGACTGCTGAGTCCATACACACACAGACTGCTAAGTCCAAACACACACAGACACACAGACTGCTGAGTCCATACACACACAGATTGCTGAGTCCATACACACACACAGACTGCTGAGTCCATATATACACACTCACGCACAGAGACACACAGACTGCTGAGCCCATACACACAGACACACACATAGACTGCTGAGTCCATACACACACACAGACACACAGACTGATGAGTCCATACACACACAGACACACACACAGACTGCTGAGTCCATACACACACACACACACACACACAGAGACTGCTGAGTCCACACACACACAGACATACTGCTGAGTCCATACACACACAGTCTGCTGAGTCCATACACACACACACAGACATACTGCTGAGTCTATACACACACATAGACTGCTGAGTCCATATACACACAGACTGCTGAGTCCATACACACACACATACTGCTGAGTCCGTACACACACATACTGCTGAGTCCGTACACACACAGAGACTGCTGAGTCCATAGACACACAGACTGCTGAGTCCATACACACACACACACAGAGACTGCTGAGTCTATACACACACACATCGACTGCTGAGTCCATACACACACATAGACTGCTGAGTCCATACACACACTGCTGAGTCCATACACACACAGACACACTGACTGCTGAGTCCATACACACACAGACTGCTAAGTCCATACACACATAGACACACAGACACACATACAGACTGCTGAGTCATACACACACACTGCTGAGTCCATACACACACACTGCTGTCCATAGCAAACACACAGAGACTGCTGTGTCCATATATACACACACACACAGACACACACACAGACTGCTGAGTCCACACACACACACGCACACACACAGACTGCTGAGTCCATATACACACACACACACACAGACTGCTGAGTCCATACACACACACAGACACACACACAGACTGCTGAGTCCATACACACACACATAGACTGCTGAGTCCATACACATACAGACTGCTGAGTCCATACACACATGCACACACACAGACTGCTGAGTCCATATACACACAGACACACACACACACACACACACAGACTGCTGAGTCCATACACACACAGACACACACACACTGCTTTGTCCACACACACAGACTGCTGAGTCCATACACACACACACACACACACACACAGACTGCTTTGGCAATAATAATAATAATAACTCCTCTCTGTTGGTGTCCCCCAAGGTTCAGTCCTTGGTCCCCTACTGTTCTACATCTATACTGCCTCCCTTGGTAAACTCATTAGCTCCTTTGGCTTCCAATATCATTTCTATGCAGATGACACGCAAATCTACCTGTCCTCTCCTGATCTCTCCCGTCCCTCTTGACTAGTGTCTCTGACTGCCTCTCTGCTATTTCTAACTGGATGGCTGCCCACTTCCTTAAACTAAACTTGACCAAAACTGAAATTCTGGTCTTTCCTCCCTCAAGTGTTATTACTCCTGTGTCTGTCTCCCTCCAAGTCAACGGTGCTACCATCAGCTCCACCACGCAGGCTCACTGCCTAGGTGTTCTCTTTGACTCCAACCTCTCCTTCAAGCCTCATGTTCAATCTATGTAAATCCTGTCATTTCATCTAAAAAAAATATTGGCGCATCCCCGCCCTACTTAGCAGATGCGACTAAGGTGGTCCATTCCACTGTCCTTTCTCGCCTTGACTACTGTAATCCGCTTCTCAGTGGTCTTACGTGCTCCCAACTAGCGCCGTTACAGTCCATAATGAATGCGGCGGCGAGGCTCATCTTCCTGTCCGCCCACACCTGCCTCACGTAAGATATAGAGCTCAATTTAAAATTCTGGTTCTTGCTTTCAAATCTCTACATAATGCTGCTCCCACCTATCTATCCTCCCTTATACACAAGTATGTCCCGTCTAGGCCCTTACGATCTGCTGAAGACTTACGTCTATCTTCTGTCCGTACTCCCACCTCTGATGCTCGCCTTCAAGATTTCTCGAGGGCTGCACCGTTCCTGTGGAACTCGCTTCCCTCCTCCGTTAGATGCTCACCCAGTCTCCACTCCTTCAAAAAATCATTAAAAACCCACTTCTTCATAAAAGCGTATCAATTAAACTGTTAATAGCTCCTGACTGATTCCTCTTCTGCAACTGTCATTAGTCTAATACTATCCTTACCTTTTTGTGTCATTTTACCCCACTCCCTCTAGCATGTAAGCTTATTGAGCAGGGCTCTCAACCCCTCTGTTCCTGTGTGTCCAACTTGTCTGGTTACAACTACATGTCTGTTCGTCCACCCATAGTAAAGCGCTGTGGAATTTGACGGCGCTCTATAAATATCATAATAATAATAATATACACACACAGAGACTGCTGTGTCCATATATACACACACACACACACGCACAGACTGCCGAGTCCACACACACACAGACTGCTGAGTCCATATACACACACACACACAGACTGCTGAGTCCATACACACACAGACTGACTGCTGAGTCCATACACACACAGAGACTGCTGAATCCATAAACACATACAGACTGCTGAGTCCATACACACACATAGACTGCTGAGTCCATACACACACAGACTGCTGAGTCCATACACAGACTGCTGAGTCCATACACACACACACAGACTGCTGAGTTCATACACACACAGACTGACTGCTGAGTCCATTCACACACATACTGCTGAGTCCATACACACACATAGACTGCTGAGTCCATACACACACAGACTGCTGTGTCCATATACACACTCAGACACACACACAGACTGCCGTGTCCATATACACACACATACACACACACACACACAGACTGCTGAGTCCCTATACACACACATAGACTGCTGAATCCATACACACACATAGACTGCTGAGTCCATACACATATACAGACTGCTGAGTCCATACACACACAGACTGCTGAGTCCATACACACAAACAGCTGAGTCCATACACACACAAACTGCTGAGTCCATACACACACACATACAGACAGACTGCTGAGTCCATGCATACACAGACACACACAGACTGCGGTGTCCATATACACACACAGACTGCTGTATCCATATACACACATACACAGACAGACTGCTGAGTCCATATACACACACATAGACTGCTGAGTCCATACACAAACATAGACTGCTGAGTCCATACACACAGAGACTGCTGAGTCCATAGACACACAGACTGCTGAGTCCATACACACACACACACAGACTGCTGAGTCCATACACACACACACAAGCTTCCTCGCTAGCAGGCAGACAGACACACACACAGGGCCACCATCAGGGGGTGACAACCATGACTGTTGTCACGAGTCCGGTCGCCCTGGGGGGGCCCCATCAGGTGACCAACGCACTTAGGGCCACCTGATGGGCCCTTTATCTCCAGGGGCCCGGTCAGTGCTGTGGCTGTGTTATAGCGCGACCGGGCCCCTTTAAAAAAAAAACGCAGCCGCAGCAAGTGCTGCTGGGAGGAAGTGGTCTTATGAATGTATGTCTGTATGCCATTATGAATGTATGTGTGTATGGATGTCAGTGTCTGTATATCTGTCAGAAAGTCTGTATGTATGAATGTATGTCTGTATGTATGTCGGTGTCTGTATGTATGTCAGTGTGTATGTATGTGTGTATGTGTCTTTATGTCCTCATCAGGGCCGGTGCAAGGAATTTTGCCGCCCTAGGCAAGACAAACTTTGCCGCCCCCACCCTCCATATGTCCTGCCCACCATGTGACATCACAATGCCCTGCCCATATGCTCTGCCATTCTTCACAAAGTGTCTTTTATCTGAAAAGACAGTGTTTACATTAAAAAGCCTACAGGCACAGGCTATAGACACCAGAACCACTACATTATGCTGTAGTGCTTCTGGTGACTATAGTATCCATTTAATATGAGGTAAATTAGAGATTAGTGCCACTAATGATATATTGGATTGCCTACTTACCACCAGATGAGGACAAGAGGATGATGATGGGCTCTGTCTGGCTCCACAGGTCTGGTGTAGAAGAGGCTCTCTGGAGACTGTTTTTAACAGTGCTGACAACAATTAACGAACAGGAAGCAGCTCCATTTTTTAGGGTCCCTTACCACAGCTCAAGGTCTGGGCCCCCAGGGCTTGACCTTGAGTATGCCTACAATGCCCACCCATAAATCCACCTACATGGCCCACCCGTGAGTTCTCTCACACGAAGTGGAGTGTATGTGATGTTTTATGTGTTATTGTAGAGGATGCAACGTGTGTGTGTTCTTAGAATGTAGTGTATAGGGATACCAATTTCTGTAAGGGATGTAGTGTGTTTATAGGGGATTCAGTGTGTGTTTGCGTGTAAGGAATGCATTGTTTGTTTCTGGGTGTGTGTGTGTGTGTGTAAGGGGTGCAAGGTGTTTTTCTGTGTATTTAATTGAATGCAGTGTGTGTCTATAAGGGGTGCATTGATTGTGTAAGAGATGCATTTTGTTTCTGTGTGTAAGAGAATGAGTTTGTGTGAACGTAAGGGATGCATTGTGTGTTTCGGGTGTGTCTGTGTGTGAGTAGGAATGCATTGTTTGTGAGTGTGTGTGTGTGTGTGTGTATGTGTGTGTGTGTGGGGGGGTGCATTGTGTATGTGTGTAGTGTAAAAGAGAGTGTTTGTGGGGTAGGATAGGGACTGAGAGGGGAGCAGCTCTTTATTTTTTTAATTTTTTGCATAGTGCTCACCCTCCTGTCAATTATTGATTTCCCCTTCCCTCCTGTCCCTTAGTGCTCTCCCTTGGCCCCCTGTAGTCCCCCCCTTGGTGGTCTTCTCACTCCCCCTTAGTGGTCCTCCATCCCTCCCCTTAGTGGACCCCCCTCTCCCAAACCCCGTAGTAGACATTCCCCTCCTCCCCCCACCCCCTTAGTGGTCCTTACCCTCCTCCCCTCTCCTTAGTGGTCCTTACCCTCCTCCCCTCTCCTTAGTGGTCCTCCCTACTTACCCCCCTTTGGTGGTCCTTTCCCCCCTTAGTGGTCCTCCCTCTCCCAAACCTCTTAGTGGACCTCCCCCCTCCCTCAGTGGTCCTTACCTCCCCTCCCTCAGTGGTCCTTACTCCCCACCACCCCTTCCCCAGTGGTTCTTACTCCCCCCCTTCCTCCCCCAGTGGTCCTTACTCCCCCCTCCTACCCCAGTGG
>OW240922.1:45601967-45662555 GCA_933207985.1 Pelobates cultripes | reverse complement strand
CAGTATGTGTGTGTCAGTATGTATGCCTGTATGTGTGTATGTCTGTTTCAGTATGTGTGTCTGTTAGTATGTATCTGTGTCCTTTTGTATCAGTGTGTGTGTTTGTGTCTGTGTGTGTATTCCTGTGGGTGGTATTCGTAGGCCCTGAGTTGAGTTAGGGGCCCCAAAATTTCTGGTGGCGGCCCTGCACACACACACACACATATATATCAAGCCTACCTGTCACTGGAGGCTGTTGCTGTGCGGTCAGACAGCCATCTTCTGGCCTTTGCAACAGCAGCAAGGTCTGCTGCTTAACGGCGGGGGTGGGGCTTATGTGCAGGGTGGGGCTTCCTTTGGCCGGCCCCAGCATCTCTCCACAGACACAGACAACATCCAGCACAGTTCCAGCTAAGCTCCTCTGTCCTGCATTCCCTCAGGCTGTAACAGACTGTTACAGTCCGAGGGAATATCATTTAAGCACATGGCCAGCAAGTTGCTGGCATTTGGGGGGGGCATGGGAGGGGACAGCATGATGTAGGGGGGCCATGGCTCAATGCACCCCTTACACACATTCAATGCATCCCATACATACACAGAAACACACCTTGCAGTCCTACACATACAAACACAATTTCACACAATGCATTCCTTACACACATATCAGGACATCCCCTACACACTCCACCCCCTGTGAACAAACTCATTGGTGGAACATGAAGGTGGACCCTGGGACCCAGACCTTGAGCTGTGTAAAGGACTCCCAAAAAATGGAGCTGCTTCCCGTTTTCCCAGAACATTGATTTTTGTGACCACAGTTACAAACCGCCTCCAGAGAGCCTGTTCTGCACCAGACCAGTGGAGCCAGACTGCAGCTAGAGCCCATCATCATCTCATCTGGTTGTAAGTAGGCAATCTTAAAGTATGTATTATTCCCGCGGCACTCACCCTACCCCACATTGGGTGAAATGGTCTGGTGAACCACTTCAGCTTAATGTAGTGGTTCTGGTGTTCATAGCCTGTCCCTGCAGGCCTTTTAACAAACACGGGCGTACCGCAGCAGTCTGGCGCGAAGCTACCATGGCAAAACGCGGCTGGGGCATTGTGATGTCACATGGGGGGCGGCAAACTTTACTTTTGCCTAGGGCGGCAAAAATCCTTGTACCCCGCCCTGGCTGGAGGGGGCTGTGTGAGCTGTGGCCGCACAGTGTCCCATGGTAGTTAGGGTGCCGTGCGGCCAGTACAGCTCACTCAAGCAAACAGCTGATAAACTGGCCGCACGGAGGAAATGTGTATGTGTGACTGTCTGTCTGTAACTGAGTGTGTGACTGTGTCTGTAACTGAGTGTGTGACTGTGTCTGTAACTGAGTGTGTGACTGTCTGCCTGTAAATGTGTGTGTGGGCTGCAGGGATTTTGTAGAAGGGGGTGGGGGTTTTGTATTGGGACAGGAGTCTTTATAAGGGGGGATAAGCAGGGGATTTGTGGAAGGGGGTTGCGGGGGTTTTGTAGATGGGGCAGTACAGGATTTGTAGAAGGGGCAGGACAGAGGTTTTGTAGGAGGGGCAGGGCAGGACAAGGGTTTTGTAGGAGGGGCTGACAGCGGTTTTGCAAAGTTTACAAATTGTAAAAATAAAAGAAAAAAACCTTTAACATTTTTTACAGGTTTTTGGGGCTAAGCACAGGATCCGCCCCGGGTGCCAAATGCTCTAGGTACGCCCCTGCTGAGACTTGCAGAGTGTCACCGGTACTGGCAATTTAGATTTGCTCGGTGAGGAGTTGGTAAGTTATTATAATCTTGGGATTTCATCTGAAGCTCCATCTTAGTGCGACCACTGAGTATGGCAGTCAGACTTTTTTTTTCTACGTGCCAAGAATGGCACTGAGATTTCAGAGCCAAGACAAACATGCTCAAGCTTGCAAGAGTTGTTTCCACTGAAATTCTGGCACATGGTGGCTCAGAAAACAGAATTTCAGCCAATCACCCAAACAGCCCAAATTGAGCTGAACTGGAGTTCCAAGTCTAGTGATAGGCATAATAGATAGCTGGAGTTTCAACAAACAAAATCCTTACGCATTTCTTTACACATTTCATAATCATTTCATGCCAAAAGAACTGCCTCAGAATTATGCCGTTCAGTAGAATTATTTTTCCTTTGCTTTTTGCTTGTTGCTCCATTCAATTTATAAAAAATGTTTTCACATTATTATAAAGGTGTATTTAAATGGTACAAAGAGCAGGAAGTCACTTACAATCATAGAGTTATTTACATATCAGTTTTTCAGTAGGGCTTCGTATTCATTGGTTAATTGTTAATTATGTAAGGGTATTTTTTCCCTTTTTGTCTTTAATGCATGAGGTATTTGAGGAAGTGCTACTGGCACAAAACAGATGAAGCACCTATTTGTTGGTCTCTCCCTAGCTACCCTTGTCATGAATGATGGTATATGAAGATCTAACACATATAATGTTTTACATACTAATTGAGATAGTTGACTTTCTCAGCTGAGGTATCTGGGACATGGGTCTTCTCAAGGAGTTTGGAACCATTGCATGAAATGTTGAGGTCTTGTCTTTGGATACCACTTATGTTATAGTGATATAGTGACAGGCCATGTTTCAGATGCATAGTACTAAAGAGTAGTTATATAATGACAAGTTACAATGCGTAGCCGACCTGAAAACATGTGGTGAAATACTGGAAACTGTTTCAAAACCTGCAAGGATACTATTAAGAAGAAGTAGTGGATGCTGGAAGATGGCCAAAGCAGAATTAGAAGGAGCAACTGTCCACATAATGTAAAATAACCGTGAAGAAATTCTGAGTATTTCAAAGGGGCATACTAAACACCATAACCATATAATATCACTACAGGCATTACTGCTGTAATGTTTACCTACAGTGAAGGAAAAAAATATATGATCCCCTGCTGACTTTGAACGTTTGTCCGCTGACAAAGAAATGATCAGTCTATAATTTTAATGGTAGGTGTATTTTAACAGTAAGAGACAGAATAACAAAAAAAAAATTCAGAAAAATGCATGCTGAAAAAGTTATAAATTGATTTGCATGTCAATGAGTGAAATAAGTATTTGATCCCCTATCAATCAGCAAGATTTCTGGCTCCCAGGTGTATTTTATACAGGTAACTGAGACTAGAAGCACTCTCTTAAAGGGAGTGTTCCTAATATCAGATTCAAAACTCTCCATCATGGCCAAGACCAAAGAGCTGTCCAAGGATGTCAGGGACAAGATTGTAAACCTATACGAGGCTGGAATGGGCTACAAGACCATCGCCAAGAAGCTTGGTGAGAAGGTGACAACAGTTGGTGCGATTATTCACAAATGGAAGAAACAAAAAATAACTGTCAGTCTCCCTCAGTCTGGTGCTCCATGCAAGATCTCACTTCGTGGAGTTCCAATGATAATGAGAATGGTGAGGAATCAGCCCAGAACTACACAGGAGGATCTTGTTAATCATCTCAAGGCAACTGGGACCAAAAAAAACAATTGGTAACACACTATGCGTGAAGGACTGAAATCCTGCAGCGCCCGCAAGGTCCCCCTGATCAAGAAAGCACATGTACAGTCCCATCTGAAGTTTTCCAATAATCATCTGAATGATTCAGTGGTGAACTGGGTGAAAGTGTTGTGGTCAGATGAGACCAAAATTGAGCTCTTTGGCATCAACTCAATGCGCCATGTTTGGAGGAGGAGGAATGCTGCCTATGACCCTTAGAACACCATCCCCACATCAAACATGGGGGTGGAAACATTATGCTTTGGGAGTGTTTTTCTGCTAAGGGGACAGGACAACTGCACCGCATCAAAGGGACGACGGACGGGGACACAGTCAAATCTTGGGTGAGAACCTTCTTCCCTC
Source organism: Pelobates cultripes (assembly GCA_933207985.1). Classification (NCBI taxonomy): domain Eukaryota; kingdom Metazoa; phylum Chordata; class Amphibia; order Anura; family Pelobatidae; genus Pelobates; species Pelobates cultripes. The sequence continues at coordinate 45,658,693 of OW240922.1, read as the reverse complement.
GGTCAGGGTATTGAAAATGGGTCGTGGATGTGTATTCCAGCATGACAATGACCCAAAACACAGCCAAGGCAACAAGGTAGTGGCTGAAGAAGAAGCACACTAAGGTTCTGGAGTGGCCTAGCCAGACTCCAGACCTTAAGCCCATAGAAAATCTGTGGAGAAAACTGAAGGTTCGAGTTGCCAAATGTCAGCATTGAAACCTTATTGACTTTGAAAGGATCTGCAAAGAGGAGTGGGACAAAATCCCTCCTGAGATGTGTGCAAGCCTGGTACAAGAAACGTCTGATCGCTGTGATTGCCAACAAGGCTTTTGCCACCAAGTACTAAGTTGGAGGGGTCAAATACTTATTTCACTCATTAACATGCAAATCAATTTATAACTGGATTTTTTTTTACTAAACTCATACATGTCTGATGAAAACAGAAGTCTGGGGCGGGGCTGTACCGCCCTGCTGAGAGGTCGCACACAAGGCGAGCTCCTGCAGACAAACGACCTTAAAGCCTATTAAAAACATAAAAAATTACTTATCTGCAGTCTGGAAGCAACGGTCCAGCGGACAAAGAGACACTGGTGCTGAGGCCCATCTGACCACGAGCGTTCTGACTTCGGAAAGGGTCCATCGGCACAGTCACATCTGAGGCCTACCCGGGTGGTGAGTGAGGTGGACGGCCGCAGCCTCGCTATCCTGCTCTGCGGTTTCCTCATGGAACTCCGATGCCATGCGTTAGGGGCCCCGTCCCCCCCCTTTGGACCGGTGGGGGTCATCTTGGTCCCAGGAGACTGTTCCCGCGACCCAAAACTCTCCGATGACAAAATGGTGCCCGTGGCAGGCAAAGAAGAAATGGCAGCAGAGCCAGGCACCACCAAGGCACAGCAGGCCAGCACTCTCGGGGAAGCATGGATGGTGGAGAGACAGGGGGACGCCTCAACACAGCTACACCTCCGCTTACCGACCTGCAAACATGCGGAAATCCACGTACCTGCTACCCGACCCTTCCCACGCAACACTGCCAATCCTGCCTCCATGTCCGACACACCGGCACTCCAGCTATCTCATGCGGAGGATTGAGCAGCGGCAGGGGACTCACCCCCCAGGGACGGCCTCAGGGGTGTGCAAGCTGTGCGGCCGCACAGGGCACCATGGAGCAGGGGGCACCGTGCGGCCGCACAGCCAACCAGAATTAAAAAAAAAATCACATAGGGGTGGAGCTTCCCGTGCGGCGGGGGCGGAGCTAAAAGTGCTGTGTAACTGCTGCAAGGGAAGTCCCTGCTTCCCCCAACAGTCTCCAGGTAACTAATTGATTGTCAGTGTGAGTGTGACTGTGTGTGTGTCTGTGACTGTTTGCCTCTGTGTGTGTGTGTGTGTGTGTGTGTGTGACTGTCTGCCTGTGTGTGTCTGTGACTGTCTGCCTCTGTGTGTGTGTGTGTGACTGTCTATGTGTGTGTGTGTGTGTTTGTGTCTGTGACTGTCTGCCTCTGTGTGTGTGTGCGTGTGTGACTGCCTGTGTGTGTGTGTCTGTGACTGTCTGCCTCTGTGTGTGTGTGTGTGTGTGTGTATGACTGTCTGCCTGTGAGTGTGTGTCTGTGACTGTCTGCCTCTGTGTGTGACTGCCTGTGTGTGTGTGTCTGTGACTGTCTGCCTCTGTGTGTGTGTGTGTGTGTGTGTGTGTGTGACTGCCTGTGTGTGTGTGTATGACTGTCTGCCTGTGTGTGTGTGTCTGTGACTGTCTGCATCTGTGTGTGTGTGACTGCCTGTGTGTGTGTCTGTGACTGTCTGCCTCTGAGTGAGTGTGTGTGACTGCCTATGTGTGTGTGTGTCTGTCTGTGTGCATGACTGTCTGCCTGTGTGTGTATGTGTGTGTCTGCCTGTGTGTGTGTGTGTCTGCCTGTGTGTGTCTGCCTGCATGTATGTGTGTGGCTGTCTGCGTGTATGTGTGTGGGTTTCTGCCTGTGTGTGTGTGGCTGTCTGCCTGTGTGTATGTATGTGGCTGCCTGTATGTGTGGCTGTGTGTGATGGTCTGCATGTAAGTATGTGTAAGACTGTGTGTGTGTGTGTGTGTGTGTGTGTGTGTGTGTGTGTAAAATTGTATGTGGGGCTTTATGTATGTGTGTGGCTGTCTGCATGTAATTGTGTGTGAGTGTGTTTATCTACCTGTAACTGTGTATGTGTGTTACTGCCTTTACCTGTGTGTTTCTGCCTGATCCTGTGTATATGACCATCTGCCTGCGACTATGTGCATGTGGTGGATTTGACAGTGTATATGTATAACTGTGTGCATCTGACTGTGGGAATGTGTGCACCTAACTCTGCAAAAATATACACCTGCATTCACACACAGGTCTAAATGCATATTTTTATCCCATCACACACAGCCAATAAATCCAGCACAAATATCACATACAACCAATACACGCATATCACACACTGTTAATACACCCATTACAAATATCACACACAATCATCACATCTATCACATACACAGACAACACAAACATTACATAATACATGGATGACGGGGGGAGGAGGGTGAGCGCTGTGAAGATTTTTCGCACAGGGCACCCCCCTCACCAAGCGCTATGCTGGACTCACTCCCACACATTATGCTGGACTTATCCGTCTCATGCTGAAGGCTTAGCAGAGCGGGGTCCGATAAGCCTTAATCGTCTGGGGGTCTCTCCCGGGGGCTGAGCAGAGATCAGTGGGGATGGCGCCAGTCCCTCCTGCCATCTATAAAAGCTAAGACGCTCCCTCTACACTCTGAGCAAATACCACTCCTGGCACAACTCAAGCATTTTTAGTACGACTTATGAGTATTTCCTCATATTGTGGCAGCATGCTAGTGTTATACATGTTAGATCACCACATGCCAGAAGAACGAACCCGCTAGTGCTAATCATACTTAAAAACCTCTGGCTTAATACCACACTGCATAACATGCAATCATTGTAACGGACCGTTTCAGCACACAAGGGGTTAAAACCGTTTAGGCGATCGTCCCCTTCCAGAGATGCAGGCACAGCTACTGCAGAACACCAATGCGCCAAACAGGAAACCATACGAATGCTGTAAACAGCCGAATAGGAAAAACCATACGAATAGGTTTACACTCCTAGCAGTCAAACTGGAACAGCATACAGTAAATCCCCCCAAGAACGAGACAAAGCTCCGTGTAGAGGGTCAAGCAGTGAACAGACAGAGATGTGGGTTTATTGTGCTTATGTACACATTCTTACACATTAGTACCACCCACAGGGTTTTGGAACACAACCAATAAACACATACAATACACTCAGACACTCCCACACAAATTCTTCCCCTCTGCATGTGATTCAATTACCTTACACAATGGGTAATGTAATTTAGCACAAGCAGAGAAATACAATTTTTCCACATTATTCATAACTTGAAAAGTATGCATCACATTCACATAAAATTCACTTACATTTTCAGAATCAGCATACTCCAAATACAAACATACGTCAAAATCATACAAATTGGTCCAGTGGTTCATAGTCCTTTGTGACCACAGGAAGCATGGCTTTTCTACCCAAAACCAGTTCCACAGAGTCTTCTGTCCTGGAGATAATTAGAAGTAATCCAATTATCTCCAAAGACAGAGGCAAAACTCCATTGAACACATGGCAGCAAAAAGACAGTAAAATACAATAAAATACACAAGGTTACATTTATGACATAAAATACAGACATGCAACATATGCCCAGATAGCTTAGGTCTGAGCGCACATTAATACTGAATGGCGCTCAGACCACAACCATATACAGTTCAATTGCCATGGAGCCAAAGTCTTTTATTACATGAATAGGCTCCATGGCATACCTATCTGGGTTATATGAGTTCTTCAGTAAATCCGAGAATCTACCGAACACCGGGCAGAAAAGCACGAATAAGTCTTTTCTGCAGTGAAAAAGATGTCTTTTAACATGGGGGCCATAGTCGAAAGGCAGCAGGCGAGCAACCAGGCTTCTCCAATGCAATGTGGCGAGATTGCTCTCGTCACAATCATACTCTAGTTGTACTGGCATAGCTAATCTAGTAATGTTAAACGTGACTAACTAATATCACTATGACGATGTAGCTGTTTGGTTAAGCCTGGTAAAAATACAGAAAATTGTGCGAATACACATGCCACTGTCTAACCTTTGCAAATCTTGAAGTACGCTGTTGTGGCGTTTGTTGATAACCTGTAACTACCTGCACAAAAAAAAAACAGAAGTTCAATAGTCTAGTAGCAATGATGCAATAAGTTAGAACAATATTGATTTTAGGGAAAATAAACAATTTCTAATTTCTCACAACATAGCAAGTTAATAATTCAAAGCACTCACAGGTAGAGGAATCCTCCTTCTACATCAGTTGTATACAGAGGGTTAACATAAACAAGATAACAACCAAATTAAAGAACCACAAGAATGATTTTATTGAAACAAGTCAAAACTAATATCAGTAGTTCCACAGTTGCAGTACAAAATCAGCAGGGTGGACTGAGAGTTCATTAGAGCAAGCCATTATTTTATAACCAAAGGTTCCATATGTGAACTACAAAAGTGTCAGGAGAGGAGAAGAATCCACAGGATAAAGCCAGAGTCCTACAGTTGTAAATCAAAGAAATTAAATAACACAGCAGAAATAAGTCCTATACATTAAGTAAAAGCTGTTTATAGTTGATCTGTCTGTTTCTAGCGAAATTTTAACATGAAAGAGAGTGGACTCTCGGATGTTCTCTGCAAGTGCCCAGACAAGAAGCAGCTGTTAAGAAATCAGAGTTAAATACTAACAGTGAACTAAGCATTCAAATTCCAATACACTATATGGACATGTGACCATTACACATACAGGGACCTTTATGCCATCGCATACCCATAGTTTACCCCACCTGTAGCAACAATCCACAGTGGCCAAGGCCAGTAAGGTATTGTCATGCATGAAAAAGGGCATTCATTCTCAGGACGAGAATATCATTTTGCCTCTTTATAAATCACTGGTAAGACCACATATTGAATATGCTGTGCAATTTTGGGCACCTGTTCTAAAGAAGGATATTATGGCACTAGAAAAAGTGCAGAGGCGGGCTACAAAATGAATAAAAGGAATGGAACATATAAGCTATGAAGAAAGGTTAACAAATTTAAACCTATTTAGTTTAGAAAAACGTAGCCTGAGAGGGGATATGATAACATTATACAAATATATTCAGGGCCAATACAAACCATTGTGTGGAAATCTATTCACAAACCGGACTTTACATAGGACACGAGGCCATGCGTTTAGACTGGAAGAAAGAAGATTTCTTCTAAGGCAAAGGAAAGGTTTTTTTACTGTAAGAACAATCAGGATGTGGAATTCTCTGCCTGAAGAAGTGGTTTTATCAGAGTCCATACAGATGTTCAAACAGCTACCAGATGCATACTTGCAAAAACAGAATATTCAAGGATATAATCTTTCAATGTAGGGTAATAACTGCTTGATCCAAGGATAAATCTGACTGCCATTCTGGGGTCAAGAAGGAATTTTTTTCCTAGCTTGTTGCAAAATTGGGAGTGCTTAAAAACTGGGTTTTTTGCCTTCTTTTGGATCAACAGCAAAAAACTAATGTGAGGAAGGCTGAACTTGATGGACACAAGTCTCTTTTCAGCTATCTAACTATGTATGTAACTATGTAAGACATACAATGCAGAAGTTTCACATCCATATCATCAAGGGAATTCCCATGCAATTTTGGATGGCAATTAGAGGGCAACACGACTCACGTTCACGGTAATATGTTTGTTAGGTTTTCTCGTTTCTTTGTCACTTAAACACCAAGCGTCAAAAATTAGTGCATGTTGATATCTTCAGAATGACACAAGCTAGAAATGTCATACAATGGCATAACTAGTCAGCATCTAGCATTAGAAATGTCACATGTTTCAGTGCAGGAGTCATCCAAAGAGCAATAAGCAGAGACAAATTCAAACACACAGGACACAGAAATAGCACATCAATTAGCAGAATTCTCCCAATAGAAGCAAGGTATTGATGCAGACATTGTGGTTCCTACTGGATAATGCTACAAAATTATCTCTTTCTATGACTATTAAAATAAAATATGTTTTGCATGAAAGATAAACAATTCAACTGCTCTACTATATGCATGTTCATTACTTTCTGAGCTCATATCTCTGATACAACCCCTGTATCCTGTGATGCAGCCGCAAACCTGAGAATTACATGAGTTCAAGTCCCAAGTAGAAAAGTCCTCACCAGACTTCCACTATTACTAACACTAGGCTGATATAGGTGCTGAATGATTGGTGGGGCTGTGCTGTAGGATGTAAATGTGGATCCTCTACTAGTCAATAATGGTTTAACTATTAGAAGTGCTTTAGTTTCATACATACTACCCATATGTAGATATTTGTATGCACTTATGGCATAAAACCTTTAGAATGGTTCTTACACATGTATTTTATTGCCAAACACTGTCCAGGGAGGCAGGTGCGCTACACTCACTCACTCACCGGACGCTGATTTCAGCAAAGACTCCGCGTGGATAGTGGCATGCTGGGAGTGTGAGGCACACAGCACTTACTTCCAAATGCAGCCGCTCCATGATGGTTGCAGTCATACTTGTCTTCTGTCCTGCCTCCTCTCAGAAGGGTGCTCTGCATTACGCCCCATCCTGGTGTTCCCCACACTGTTCCAGGTTCCCCCCAGGCAGGGCCAGATTAAGAGTCCAGTGGGCCTGGTGTTGACAATTATGATGGGCCTTATTACAGAATCTTATCAACCAAAAACACTACAACACTCCCAAACGTCATGTATCTGATGGAGATGGTGCTGGAGAGAAAGAAAACAGCAGCTATAAGAAAACACATACTCTATGCTAATCTCTCTCTAATTTATGTTTTCATCTTTCAAGTAAATCCATAAGCCCTAACAGCAGTGTCCAATGAAGCAGGAAGTCATTGGGCACGGTAAAGGGGTGTGCCACTGACGCAAGTCACGTAACCTGCCAAAAGGGGCGAACATGCCCAAAAAAGGGGGCATGTCTGCCCAAAGAATTGGAAGGCTAGCCTGGCATGAATGCATGTCAGGCTGCCTGCCAATCATGCAGCTGGTCAACTAAGGGCATACTATGCAGACAGCACCCTGAGCTTGGCATAAATGCGTCTAATTATGCACTAACTCAATGCTTTCTATGGACTGTTCCCTAGAATTTGCTGGTCCACTTGTCTCCTTACCTTCTTACTAGCAGACAGAAGCTCCTGGTATATAGTCTCGGACAAAGAAAAGGTGAATGTAGTGAGTGTAGAAGAAAGGGAAAATCCCACAGTGTTAGAAAGACCAAAGTCAGCATTACCTTAACTATATTCATTGTCAGCCAGTCCACACAAGTTTTGTTCCCATACATCCCTCTTAAGTTTCCATACTTAAGCAAGAGTATGTGAAAAGTAGTTAGGGTTGCCACCTTTCTTGGAAAAACATACCAGCCTTACTAATTTGCATAATTAATTATTAATGGGTGACATCACATGATGTAAATCACAAGGAGTGACATAAGAGAAAACTACTTACAGTTTGATTCTGCTGTATAGATGGATTGCTCCCAGTGTCTGCCTGTCCCCCCAGTGTCTCAAGTCTCCCACTGTCTCAGTGTCCCTATGTATCGGTGTCCCCCATCTCTCCCAGTGTCCTCATGACTCAGTGTCCCCATGTGTCGATTACCCCAGGTCTCACAGTGTCGCAACGTATCACAATGTCTCAGTGCCCCATGTCTCCCAGGGTCCCCTAGTCTCCCAGTGTCCCCATGTCCCCTAGTGTCGTGTCCCCAGGTCTCACAGTGACCCTATTTATCACAGTGTCCCTATACCCAATGTCCTCTTATGTCTCCATGTCGCCCAGTGTCCCTATATCTCTCAGTGCCCCCCTTTAAGTTGCTATTCTGTATGCCTGTAAGTGAGCTGACAGACAGAGACAGAGGGGGTTAAGTTTAAAACGTACTGTGTTCTATTTCACGTACATACTGTTTTCTTAAGTAAAAAACAGTTACTCAAACCTTCACACAATACTGCCTTTTTTGTTATTTTTCCTGCTGTGCTTCAAAATAATGGCCACAACAGTTTTATTCCATTTTGGATTTTTGATCCTTTTTTCCCACTAATGGTTTTACCACAGATTACATTTACAAAAATAAGACAAAACTAGTCTTACAATGAAAAGAGAGGTGCATTCAAAATATTTCTTTAACATTAAACAAAAAGGAAGATTGTGAAAGTTGTGTACAAAAAACTGCCACTCTAAACAGTGGTGGAAAAATGTGTTGTTGTTGTTTTTAATACATTGGGAGTGATACATTTATGAAGCAAAAAAACAAAAAATCTACAAAAATGAAACAAGAAAATGGAAGAAGCATAAATATAACATTTCAAAGTACAAAATAAGGAACAAATATGAGCAATTAGGTAACGCTCCAAAAAGGTTCCATAAAAATCAGATAATTTTTGTACATAGCTCATATCCTTCTGTACTGAGAGGCTGGTGTGCAGTCAAAGGGTTAACTATCAAAACAGAAAAAATAAAACAGCTATTGCCAGTTACAGAAAATGTCAGGACATAAAGTACTTACCTGGGACTGCAGTTATCACACTGCTTGCACCACATGGAGCCTCTCTAATGGCTAACATGACAGTTATTGCAGGTATCAAACACCGTGGCCAACATTCGTGCATGTGCAGTAATGAATTGTTGTTAAAATAATGAAACTAAGTGTCAACCTACAAACCTCTCTTACCCTCTATCAAGTTCCCTTTTATGGTCCATTGTTAGCCATTTAGGACATTTATAGTGTTCTTTGTCTATTGTTTCTGGCCCGGCTTGTAAGACTATTTGGTTTATTTTGACCATGGCATGTATCTGGTATCTGAGCATTGCTGGCAACCTAACTCTCGGCTTGATTAACCCCTTAAGGACACATGACATGTGTGACATGTCATGATTCCCTTTTTTTCCAGAAGTTTGGTCCTTAAGGGGTTAAAGACTAATTTATTTCCCATTGGGGAATTTCTCATGTTTCTTCTCACCTGAAGTTTTCTCATCAATCCAGCCTCTCTAAGAACAAGTAATACGCCTTGCTATCCATCAGTTTTATCATTCCTTCTTTAGGTGTTTGCATAGTGTTAGCAAGCAAGATCTATACATTACAATATATGGATCTCATACAATCTGCTCCAGGTGCTGAGCAGCAGATATGTAGGTATGGAATAATTGCTATATAGCTGAAAGTAAATTTAATATTTAAAGGCCAAATAGCCACAATATTATGAAGTTCCCCTTCGTTCTGCCAGAACAGCTCTAATGCATCCAGGCATGGACTCCACAAGATCTTTGAATGTGTCCTGTGGTATCTGCAGCAGATCCTTTAAGTCCTGCAAGTTGCGAGGTGGGGGCTCCATGAATCGGATTTGTTGTTCCAGCACATCTCACAAATGCACCTTGAATTCTTTGCCATGTTCCTCGAGTCATTCCTGAACAATTTGTGCAGTGTAGCAAAGGGGCATTATCCTGCTGAAAGTGGCCACTGCCATCAGGAAACACCATTGCAATGAAGGGATGTATGTAGTGTGCAACAATCTCTAGGTGAGTGGTACATGTCAAGGTAACATTTAAATTAATACCACAACCCAAGGTTTCACAGCTGAACACTGTGCAGAGCATAAAATTGCCTCCGCTGGCTTATCTTCTTCCCATAGTGCATCCTGCTGCCATGTCTTTCCCATGTAAATGACACACATGGACTGGGCCATCCACTTGATCTAATAGAAATTGTGCTTCATCAGACCAGTCAACCTTCTTCCATTGCTCCATGGCACAGTTCTCATATACATGTCCCCATTAAAGGCGCTTTTTGTGGTGGACAGGGTCATCATGGGCACTCTGAGCGGTCTGTGGCTATGCAGACCCATATACAGCAAACTGCAATGCAAATGTGTTCTGACACCTTTCTATAATGACCATCCTTAAGTGTTTCAGTAATTTGAGCTACAGTAGCTCTTCTGTGCGATCTTACCAGATTGACTAGCCTTCACTCCCCACGTGAATTAATGAACCTGTAGCGCCCATGATCCTGATGCTGGTTCACTGGTTGTCCTTCCTTGCACCACTTTTGGTAGGTACTAACCACTGCATACCGGGATCACCCCACAAGGCTTGCTAAACTCGCCTAGCCATCACTATTTTGTCCTTGTCAAAGTCACTCAGATCTTTTCGCTTGTCCATTTATCCTGCTTTCCACTGACTGTTCACTTCCTGCCTAATATATTCCAGCCCTTGACAGGTGCCATTTTAACGATACAATCAATGTTATTCACTTCACCTGTCAATGGTTTTAATGTTGTGACTTATCATTGTAGCTTATTAGAAGATTTTGTTTTCTCAACTCTGCTATTTGACATTCACTTTCAAGTTCCAAAAGTACACAGTTTACTGAATAAACCTGAGTTATTTTGTTTGTGTGTTTTTAAGGAGGACCTATAGTACCTACAGGTGAGATGTAAAGCTGGCTGCATGCAGAGTGTAAATCATCACGTCTCTTGCTTTCTTTGCAGTCTTAGAGGTTGTTTGCAATACACAGTGGTATATGTTCACAGGCGGCTGAAATACAAAGGTTCTTTTAAGGCTCTGCACTGAAGAATCAATTATAGTAAAGTCTAGACAATTAAAGTTCAGGTAAAATTAGATAAAGAGGTAGTAAAAATAAACCACCTTAATCTGTGTAGTCTTTCAATTAGATTAGGTTTTTTTTCTCCCACAAAACCATGTGCACGGAACACTACAGCCACGTAACAGAGAAAACAGCAATTACATTTGCAGAGGCTGTCTTTATATCGCTCTTCATTCCAAACAGCACTGATTTACAGAGTCAATAACAGAATGATCGGCCAGGCAGATTTCATTTAAATGTCTCTGAGGACGTGCCATATAGGCACAATATTTTACCTACTATTCTACCCCCTCACATGCATTGCCTGTTTACATTTATAGATCTTCTGGATTTTTTTTATACAACTTTGATGGAATAAACCTAAGACTTTGATTATCACGACCGAATCTGGATTTTTGTCCTGGAATATAGTACCCAGGGTTCATTGGAGTGTAGATGTCTTTTGTGGGTGGGAAACTGCTGTTTGGAACTCTTGTGGTGAAAATGAATGGCTTCATTATTCCTACACCTTGCTATTGCTGTCACTCTCTGAACTGAGTTTTTCTTTTTATACATCAATCAAAGCCAAAGTGGCAAAAATCAGTGATATGATCACATGATAGAAGAGAAGGGACTCCATTGACACCAGCATCAAGTGAAAGAGGATCTGCCCTAAGCTTATTGCTTTGGGTTTACTTTAATTGGTGAACATGAAGAAAGATCAGCTGTGCTTATAAAAAGGTTTTAATTGCAAAACTCCAGGGCCATAACAACTACAGCAAATGTGTCTACCCCCATTAGGGGCACTCATGAATGGATCACATCTTCCTTGACCCACTGGGTGGTGGGATTGATGGTAAACAAAGCCAGGTAGGTGCCTGATGAATGCCACCCTACCCATTTTATCTCCAACTAAAATGTGGATGAAGGGAAGTTCAATAGGTCATTGATACCCAGCACCCTTGCATACCAAAATAATACAAACCTAACCATTGGACACCCATCACTTAATAACTTGGCCATCAATTAAACAGAAAACCCATTTGATCCTACAAAGTAAATCTGTAAAACTTTATATTTAAATATTTACTCATCAAAAAGATGAAAAGTTAAAGTTGCACTTTTAAAACAAAAAGTCAAAAGTACAAAAACAAATCTGATTTATCTATTGGAATGTCCAGGTGGCCTCCACATTATTGGCAAGACCTCCAGACAACAAAAAATTAAGATTGCTAAACTTTGTAGAAATATTCTAAAAAAAGGCTACCTAAACCTCTCTGTCTTTAAAAAGTTTTATTGCATGGAACTATCCTAGATTTTACCTTTCTTTTGAAGGTATAGAGAAATGTCGCTAAGGATGGAGAGGCAGTAATATTACAAACACATTATGGAGAATGGTAATGGAGTGGGTGTTCAGATTAAAACACTATTGCCCCAAGTTTTAAATGTTGATTTCAACTTACCGGTAAGTCATTTTTTAAGGATTTGTTTTTCATTTATTTTTCTACTTTTAACTTTATTTTAATTTATTCTAGCAAACAATAAAACTAGTGCCTCAAGGTTTAAATGTTGTTTTTAACTTATATAATTTTGATAAGGATTTTTTATTTTTTCTATTTTTATTTTTCTATTTCTCACATTTCATTCTACTATTTCCACAAATAATTTAAAACGAATATGTCCTTTCCGACCACAGGTAATATCACCCCATTTAAGTTTGTTATTCACTAGTATTCCACACAAAACATAAGAATTTGAAAGCCTATATTTTAGATACTATCCCTGCCTGTTGTATATTCCATTTAGGCATTTAATTGTTTGCTTTTTTTCTTATCACAGGAGTCTATTTCTTTTAAGCAGCTTTTTTAGTTGAAAGTACATGTGTTTCTTAATTATGCAGCTAACCAAGGATAATACTACATACCTTAAATGGACACCCCAGACTCCTAAAGCACTTCAGCACTTCAAAAGCACTTCAGCACTTTAATCAGACAACCAGTTCAGTTACTTCCTGATTGTTTTGGTCAGAGCATCTAAACTCAAGAGGCAGGTAATTACCCAGATTATCTGCTCTGCAAAGACTTCTCATTGAGCTGCATTAGTGTGACAAACTACTGAATGGTCTGTTTGAAGCGGACCTCAGTTTATGTGGAAAGGCAACCCCTTTCAAACACAAGCTTTCTAAGTGCCTGCGAGTGATATGGGAACCTGGGAGATCTATGAAGGCATGGGTGCCTTTATATAGAAAGGAAGTGATGAAGCCAGAAAGGAGTAGGAAGGGAGCAGAGTCAGGTGGTCCAATGGTCAGGGCTTGCAGCAAAGGGTGAGGTCAAGAGTCGAGCCACAGATCAGAAGTTAGCAAATCTATGAATAGGTAGCAGGATGCCAGAGGCCAAAGGTCGGAGACAAGAAGCATGGTCAGGATAAAAGCCAAAGGTCGGAAGCCAAAGGTCCCTAAACACTATAGTCATCAAAACAACTTTAGCTTCATAAAGCAGTTTTTGTGTATAGATCATACCTCTGACGTTTCACTGCTCAATTCACTGCCATTTAGGAGTTAATACACTTTTGTTTCTGTTTATGCAGGTCTAGTCCCAAAATAGTTTCATTGTCAATCAGATGTAACTAACTTTAATAGTTTTTATCGTCTGCTTAGTAAATTGAACTTTAATTACATACAGGAGACTCCTGCAAGGTCTAGCAAGCTATTAACAGAGCAGGGGATAAGAAATTCTAAATTAAACAGAATTCACAATAAAGGAAGTGTAAAAATTAGATGACTCTTTACAGGAAGTGTTTAGGAAGGCTGTGTAAGTCACATGCAGGGAAGTGTGCCTCGGGCTTCATAAACAAAGTGATTTAACTCCTAAATGACAGAGAATTTAGCAAAGACTGCAGGGGCATGATGTTTACACCAAAACTGCTTCATTAAGCTAAAGCTGTATTGGTGATTATAGTGTCCCTTTAATAAGGAATTTGATAAGTCTAGGTGTTGTCCCCCAAACTCCAACAATGCGCTGAAAGCTTAACTCATACAGTTATTAACAAGTAGTGCAAAAGAAGAGACCCACTATTCATATATTTATTGACCAGTATCAGTAGAATTATAATACTGTCAATTTGCTTATTAAAACATTGTTCCTTAGATTTGATTCACATTCAAAATTGCAAATATTAAGATTGTTGATGATACTACAATGAAGATGGAAAGAAGTTAAAAATGCTGAACTGAAAGTGAGACCATATTCAAAATGACTTGTGAATAGATTTATTATTATCACAGTTATTGCACGAGAAGGACTCGAATATGCAATGTGAAGAAGCTTAAAAGGGTTGTGCTGATGATATCTACAGTGGCGTACATACCAGGGCCGCAGGGGTCGCGGCTGCGACCGGGCCCAGCCCACCAGGGGGCCCGGCCGCCCCTGCAACCCGGTATGTACCCACAGGGCCAGCCTCTTCTCCTGGGGGGCCCAGGAGGCGGCCACCTCAGGCCCCCCCGAGGCTGGCCCTGCTGACCCCGGCGGGCGGGGGGGCTGTCTGGGCGGCCGGCGCGCGAGGGAGCACTCTCCCCTGTGTGCTCCCTCTTCCGCTCCCTCGCGCACCGCACTGATACCGGAGCCGGAAGATGATGTCATCTTCCGGCTCCGGCATCCCTACGCGGCGCGCGAGGGAGCTGAAGAGGGAGCACACAGGGGAGAGTGCTCCCTTGCGCGCCGGCCGCCCAGACAGACAGCCCGCCCAGTGACCTGCCGCCCAGGAGCCCAGCAGCACCACTGGACCCCAGGGAATCCCCCCAGCACTCCAAAAGGTAAGGAGGCTGGGGGATTAAATTTAAAAAAAAAAAATGTGTGTGTGTGTTAGTGTGTGTGTGAGTGTATGTGTGTGTTAGTGTGTGTGTGTGTGTTAATGTATGTGTGTGTTAGTGTGTGTGTGTTAGAGTGTGTGTGTGTTAGTATGAGTGTGTGTTAGTGTATGTGTGTGTGTTAGTGTGTGTGTTAGTGTGTGTGTGTTAGTGTGTGTTAGTGTTTGTTTGTGTTAGTGCGTGTGTTAGTGTGTGTGTCTGTTATTGGGTGTGTCTGCTAGTGAGTGTGTTACTGTGTGTGTCTGTTACTGAGTGTGTTTGATGTCTGTTAGTGAGTGTGTGTTTGTCAGTGAAAGTGTATGTTTTGTAAGTGAGTGTGTATGTATGTCTGTAGCTGAGTGTGTCTCTGTCAGTAAATGTGTGTGTCTGTTAGCTAGTGTGTATGCGTCTGTTCGTGAGAGTGTGTGTGTGTCTTCAGCATTTACTTTTCTCCAGCGTCGGACTCCCCAGTGTCCGCCTCTCAGCTCTGAATGCACATACGCAGCAAGAGGCGCGCGCGTATTTAAACCGCCCATAGGAAAGCATTACTCAATGCTTTCCTATGGACGTTCAATGTCTTCTCACTGTGATTTTCACAGTGAGAATCACGGAAGCTCCTCTAGCAGCTGTCAATGAGACAGCCACCAGAGGCTGGATTAACCCTCAGTGAAACATAGCCGTTTCTCTGAAACTGCTATGTTTTCAGCTGCAGGGTTAAAACTAGAGGGACCTGGCACCCAGACCACTTCATTGAGCTGATGTGATCTGGGTGTCTGTAGTGGTCCTTTAAGTGTGTGTGCATACCACGGTCGCGGGGTCGCAGCCCTGCAACCCCTGCGACCAGGTGCCCGCCGCCATGTGTTGCGGCCCCAACCCGCGCCGAGTAAGCACGGGGGGGGCCCACGGATCAATTTTCGCACCAGGGCCCCATGGGTCATGTGTACGCCACTGGATATCTTCAACATGAATACCGCATTGAAAGTCATGTTTCAGTGTTTGCAGATGACACAAAACTTTGTAAAACAATACAATGTGAGCAAGATATTACTTTGCTGCAGAGGGATTTAGATAGACTGGGAGACTGGGCACTCAAATGGCAGATGAAATTTAATGTTGAAAAATGCAAAGTTATGCACTTCGGCGTAAAGAATACACAAGCAACGTATACCCATAATGGAAGCGAATTAGGGATAACAACACACGAAAAGGACTTGGGAATTGTTATAGACAACAAACTATACAACAATGTGCAATGTCAATCAGCAGTGGCCAAGGCCAGTAAGGTATTGTCATGCATGAAAAAGGGCATTCATTCTCGGGACGAGAATATCATTTTGCCTCTTTATAAATCACTGGTAAGACCCCATATTGAATATGCTGTGCAATTTTGGGCAACTGTTCTAAAGAAGGATATTATGGCATTAGAAAAAGTGCAGAAGCGGGCTACAAAATTAATAAAAGGAATGGAACATATCAGCTATGAAGAAAGGTTAACAAATTTAAACCTATTTAGTTTAGAAAAACGTCGCCTGAGAGGGATATGATAACATTATACAAATATATTCGGGGCCAATACAAACCATTCTGTGGAAATCTATTCACAAGCCGGACTTTACATAGGACACAAGGCCATGCGTTTAGACTGGAAGAAAGAAGATTTCGTCTAAGGCAAAGGAAAGGTTTTTTTACTGTAAGAACAATCAGGATGTGGAATTCTCTGCCTGAGGAAGTGGTTTTATCAGAGTCCATACAGATGTTCAAGCGGCTACTAGATGCATACTTGCAAGAACAGAATATTCAAGGATATAATCTTTCAATGTAGGGTAATAACTGCTTGATCCAAGGATAAATCTGACTGCCATTCTGGGGTCAAGAAGGATTTTTTTTCCTAGCTTGTTACAAAATTGTGCTTCAAACTGGGTTTTTTTGCCTTCTTTTGGATCAACAGCAAAAAACAAATGTGAGGAAGGCTGAACTTGATGGACGCAAGTCTCTTTTCAGCTATGTAACTATGTAACATATTTTTTAAATGCGTTTTATGTTGCTATTAATTAGTGAACCCTGCTGCTTTGTTTGATCGACTGGGAATACATGTTATAAACTTTTGGTGAAGACATGAGAATGCAGACATTAAAAACCAAAAGCTTTCTCTGTATATGCCGTGATGTACAAATTTGCTAATTATTGAGATTACCTAGTCAGTGTACATAATTGCTGCACGGTATCCCTCCTTTAGTGAATACCACTGCCTAAAACCCACAGACACTAGAATGAAAAAAAGAAATAGGTAAATCAAGTTTCATTTCTTTATGGTCAGCCTAGAGATATATGCGTAGGTATCTGTTCTAGCATTTTCTTTCAAATAGTTCTTATTAATAAATTTTTCAATAACAATACAGAAGAGAAAATAATTATAACCAAAAAATGGGGGAATGCAATGAATAACTATCATCCAATAATATATTTTAAGTGTATATTAAAGCAGTACTATAATAATAGTATATAACAGTGGTAAAATTAAAATGTCATAAGTGTCTTAAAAGGTTGGAATATTTATTAAAAAATAAAATCAAAATAATGATATTTTACCATCTGGTCTCTTGCAGGTGTAATGAAAAACGTATAGACCATAATGGCCCCTGACGCCTTCTTCCCAGAGTGTCCATTCATGTTTTAGTAAGACCACAGCAGAAGAGGGTGTCCTAAAGACCAACTCATACCTCTTGGCTTCAAAAACATTGCACAATACCTCAGTCATAGATGGAATGGTATCAGACTTCCAATACCGAGGGAGAACTGAAGTTGCCAAAACCAAGAGATAAGTCAAAATTATTTTTGTAGACTTGGACAAATTGTCTGGGAGTTTCTTCAGGAGACACAATTCTGGTGTAATAGTCTGAACCTGTTCTGTAATGGTGTGTATTAGTGTATGAATGTTGTTCCGGTAGGTGTTCAGCTTAGGACAGGACCAACCTGCACTCCCTTCAACATGTATTAGTTCTAGATAAATGTTGTTTAAAGAGCATGGAGGGAGTCGGGTACCATCTGTAGAGAAGTTTATAATGAGATTCCAAAAGCGACGCAGACTGTGTTATTCCCCGTAGTGCCAATAGAAGCCCATGCCACTCCCTGAAACTATACTCCTTGTCATATAGTCTAATTTTGGACCAAGTTCCCCGGCAAAATAGACATAACACATAGAGATAGTACATTTCCGATCAGGATCCGAGAGATAAATATTTTCTAGAGTAGCCATGCCAATTTTGTGCTTCTCCAGGACCCGATCAGAAACTTTAAAATGTTCACTAATTAAATAAACCATCTGCCTGTGTACAGGAACCAAAATTAGACCAAAATAAATCATTAATACATATGACAGAATGGGAAAGCCAATATTCCACATCCAGATCAAGTAATGCAGGTTGCCACACTGACAAGTAAGTAGCTCTGGACCAGGTTGCAGAAGGGTTTATCTTTTTATATAACACAACCCAAGCCTTAATAGTGGCTTTGGTAGTTGGAAACTAGATATGTGCACCAGTGCACAAATAATTTCATACTAAATAAAAATGTAATTCGTCAATCCCGAATATCGTCCGCAAACCATTCATTTTATTGGTTAAAAAAATAATTAGTTTTCGGCAAAACTAAAAGTAGGAAGCCGGCAGCACTATCAGCTCCCTCCTTGTAATAAATAACTATTCCTACCCCCCACCCCATCCGCTTTTAAGCCTATGGGGGTCACTATTAATAAAAGGGCGGACATTAGGTCCCCCCTTTAATTAATTAGGGTCCCCACCCGCCGCTCATGGGTGGGGACTTTGGGGGGACATTGGGTCCCCCCATTATTTATTTATTTAGGGTCTCGACCTGCCACTCATGGGTCATTAGGTCCCCCCATTTATATTAATAGCCCCCACCTGCGGGTCACGGGTAGGGATCCGGGGGGGCACTGTGTCCCCCCCATTTTAGTTATTAGTGTTCCCCACCATGGGGGAACCTGTACCAGGTCCCCCCTTATTGCACTAGTAACTGGACAGCAATAGCTGCCCAGTCTCTTGTAGTTTTAAATGACAGCGAGCACCCACTGGCTGCTCGCTGTTTAGGTTACATGCCCCTACTCACAGTATGCCGTGAGTAGGGGCATGCAGGAGGACTTAACCTCCCTTTTATCAAAATGGGGGTCATAGTGATTTATATTTGGTTTTATGACAAAGAGCAGCCAGATCTAAATAGCTACTTTTTCATATTGCAACATTGTTATATATTTTTTGCTATAACTTTTGGTTACATGTACTCTTATCGTAGCTCTCTATCAATTCTATATAAAATACAGATTTTTATATCCAGTTTTAAATGACAGCGAGCAGCCACTGGCTACTCACTGTTTAGGCAACATGCCCCTACTACACAGGGGGACCTGGCACAAGTAGGGGCATGCGGCAGGATTTAACCTGTGCCAGGTCCCCCCTTATTGCAATAGTGACTGGGCAGTCTAGTAGTTTTAAATTTGCTTAGGCAACATGCCCTACTCGAGGCATGCCACGAGTAGGGGCATGTGGGAGGATTTAACCTCCCTTTTACCAATATGGGGTTCATAGTGACCAACATACTGATTTATATTTAGTTTGAAATGACAACGAGCAGCCAGTGGTTGCTTGCTGTTTAGGAGACATGCCGCGAGTAGGGGCATGCGGGAGGATTTAACCCCCCTTTTATTAATATGGGGTCATAGTAACCCGAATAGGTTTTAGTGCGGGGGGAGTAGAAATAATTATTTATTACAAGGAGGGAGCTGGTAGCGCTGCCTTTTTGTGTTGTGCATGTGCAAATGTTATTTCTCCGTGCTGTGGGGGTTAATTCCCCTGCAGTATGGAGTCTATTAAACAAAAGTAACGAAAAGGTAATGCATTCGGCATTTGCCCTTTCATTTTGTTTATATTTTGTTTGTAGGGCTTTCGTTAACATTTTAGTAAACGAATACGAAAAAAAACAATTTTTTTTCACCAAATTTATTCGTAAGAAAACTAATAAACATGTCTATTGGAAACATGTTCGCCACCCACGGTCGCCGAGCAGGAGGCAACCATAACACATCTTTGATGAAAGTAGGTAACATTTTTGTAGCCTCCATCTTAAGCCACAGGGGACGACTTTAAGTGCCATAGCCACATTAGTTGCAGAATAATAATGGCCAAAGTCTGGCAAACCCATACCTCCCCTAGTTCTGAGCTTTTTTTAAAATAGCCAATTTAATCCTCTTGGGTTTCTTATTCCATATGAATGTCAGTAAGGCAGAATGAACTTTCCAAAAAAAGGAGGAAGGAATGGTTAAGGGAATCGCTCTTTAAAAATATAACATTTTGGGAAGGAGAGTAATCTTGACCGAATTAACCTTTCAAACCAGAAAATTTCAAGACTACACCACCTCTTAATAACGTCCCTAAGATCGGGACAGATTTTAGCTAAGTTCTAAGTATGCATCTTTGACAGGTTCTTACACAGATTAATGCCCAAATAAGAAATATAGGAATCTCTCCAGTCAAAGTTAAAAGTAGCTTTTAAAGTATCCAATTCATACTATGGGACAAAAAATTAGAGTGCTTGGGTTTTATTAGTGTTCACTTTATAATAAAAAATGTCACCGAATTTTTGCAGGATAGACATTCATGGAGTAATCGAGGTCGAAGGATTTTTAGGAGATAACATAATGTTATCCACAACGAGACCTATTTTATGTTCTCTATCTCCTGCCACAATGCCCTCTATATCTGAACATTGTCTTATTGCCTCAGCCAAGAGTTCCATCGCCAACACAAAAAGAAGCATCGACAATGGACACCCCTGTCTGGTCCCATTGGACAGGGTAAAGCTATAAGAAACAAACACAGTTGCAGATACCAGCGCCATTGGGTTGCAGTATAAAGCGAACACAGCCCCAATAAAAGAATCAGGAATGTCAAACCGTGGCGTAATCTTTCTCATGAATCCCCACTGAATTCTATTGAACACCTTTTTCGCATCTAAAGACAAGAGCAAAGAAGGTGTGCGATTTAATTTAATATGGTGAATCACATTTATGAAACGTTTTGTACTATTTGGCGCCTGACGCTTTCAATCAAAGCCCACCTGGTCATAGTTAATCAAGGAAGGGAGAATTTGGACAAGACGATTAGCCAATATTTTAGAATATAGTTTAGGGTCATTGTTGATTAATGAAATTGGGCAAAAATTTGGACAAGCATTGGGCTATGTTGTAATTTTTGCACATAATGCCTCCCCGGCATCTCACCAGATGATCAATAATTATTAAATAATTTAGATAAAGGGGGACCAAAACACTAGAGAAGGACTTATAATATGCTATTGTAAAACCATCATGTCCCGGAGTTTTGCCAGCAGGAATCATGGCAATTGCATCCACAATTTCTTTTTGATATATAGGAGAATTTAGTGTATCTAATGTATCATTTGAGATTTGCTTCAGTGGGACTTTATCCAGAAAAAAGCTATTTTTTTTTCCCTTGGTTAGGCTGCTGCACATTAGGATCAATTGCCAAATTTAAACTTTTTTTATAGTAGGCAGCAAAGACATTACTTATCTTGACTGGATGAGTCAATACATGCTCAATCCTGGACTGAGTCTATGTCGCAGCTTAGAGGCTAACAAAGAGGAAGCCTTATTACCATTAGAATAAAATAATTGCTTAAGTCTCTTTAACATCAAGGCTGTATGCTACAACTGAATAGTATAAATTTTACTTATAACATCAGAAATCACTGCGACAAGAGAGCCAGTAGGGCCAAATTTGCTAGCCTGATTTAGATTATATAGTTCCTTTTCTAGTTCCCGTAAGTTTTTAGATCGAATTTTCTTCGCATAAGAAGCCCGCTGTATAAAATTACCTTGTAAGACAGCTTTATGAGCATTCCATAATGAACATATTGTTATACATTGAACAAAATTGTAAACGCAACACTTTTGTTTTTGCCCCCATTTTTCATGGGCTGAACTCAAAGATTTAAGACTTTTTCTAAGAACACAAAAGGCCTATTTCTCTCAAATATTGTTCACAAATCTGTCTAAATCTGTGTTAGTGAGCACTTCTCCTTTGCTGAGATAATCCATCCACCTCACAGGTGTGGCATATATTTGAAAATATAATAGAAAATACAGAAATGAAAGTGTCTACAAACTCCATCTATATACAAATGAAGGTAAAGTGAAATGCTTACAAATTGACAAACATACATGCAAGAAAATCTAAATACAGAAAAAGGAAAAAGTGAGGAGAGGAAAAAGTGAAAAAGGAAAAGACAGTTGCAAAATCCATCTCAAAAACTGTGTTAAAGGAAGAGTTAATATCAAAGTTAAAACATCAAAACCTGTGGGTGATGAAAACGGTAGAAATCTAAGACTGAAACTGTATTCATTCATATGAACCAGGAAGGAGAAAGTGAAATAAAGAAGGAATATAAAAGGAAAAAAAGGTTGGTGGGCTAAGCAGTGAAAATGGTCACCGCAAAGGTTCCAAAGAAAAAAAATAGAAAAAAAAATACAGCAATCAAGATAAAAAAATGCCCGCCTTTTTCTCTCCCCAAAATAAACAAGAAGGTGATAACTCGCTATTAGAAGAATCCCTTAGGGAGGAGAGAAGAAATTCAATGTTTAATATACAATAATGTATTAAAATCAATCTGGAAAATCAAACAAACATTTAAAAAGGAAGTAAGTAACAGTACATGTCAATTAAAACAACAAATAGAAGAAATTGGTATGGAATTAACCAAAACGGAAGAAAAATATGAAAAATGGAATTCCAGTAAAAGACAGCAATTGAGGAATAAGAAAGAATGAAAGCTGGCTCTTTTTGCAGCAAAAGTAAATTACTTTAACACCCTCATAAGTATAATGTCCCACCAACCCAAACACCTATTTCACACTTCACTTCACTGAGAAGATCTATACAATCAGAGAAGAGATCTCTAATTTCTCTCCTTCCCCTACCAATACATCACCCAACTCCCTCCACCATTCTACACTCATTCGCGCCTGCTACAGGAGAAGAGGTTTCTGCTCTGCTCCAGTCCTCCTGCCCCACCACCTGATCCTGTCGATCCTATTCCCTCGTATCTCATCTGCACCTTGTCTCCCTCTCTTGCTCTTCCTCTCACTAAAATTTTCAATCTCTCCCTTTCCTCTGGCACATTTCCCTCACCCTTCAAACATGCAACTGTAACCCCGATTCTGAAAAAGCCCAGCCTAGACCTCAACTCCCCATCCAACTACAACTAGTACTGCCATTTGCCTCAAAGATCCAAGCGAGAGTTGTGTACACCAGATTGACTGACTTTCTCGAATCCAACTCTCTGCTTGACCCCCTTAAGTCTGGATTCCTCGCTGGTCATTCTGTCAAAACGGCTGTGACCAAAGTAACCAACAATGTAATTGCTGCTAAATCTCGCGGCCATTACTCTATTCTAATTCTCCTTGATCTTTCTGCTGCTTTTGACACTGTTGATCATCAACAGCTTCTTCGCATTCTCCATAATTTTGGTCTACGGGATACTGCTTGTGGATGCAATTGCAAATCTACCTGTCCTCTCCTGATCTCTCTCCGCCCATCTTGACTTGTGTCTCTGACGGCCTCTCTGTGATTTCCAACTGGATGGCTGCTCACTTCCTTAAACTCAACCTGTCCAAAACAGAACTTCTGGTCTTTCCTTCTTCAAGTGTTGCTACTCCTGTGTCTGTCTCCCTCCAAGTCAACGGCACTACCATCACCTCTACCTCACAGGCTCGCTGCCTGGGTGTTCTTTTTGTCTTCAACCTCTCCTTCACCCCTCATGTCAAATTTTTCGCCAAATTCTGTCGCTTCCATCTGAAAAACATCCGCCCCTATGTAACGCTGGATGCGGCTAAGGTGGTGGTCCATGCAGTTCTCTCTCGCCATGACTTCTGCAATCCCCTTCTCAGTTGTCTTACATGTTCCCCAGATTGCACCTCTGCAATCTATAATGAATGCGGTGGCGAGGCTCATTTTCCTGTCCGCTCGCACCTCCCACGCCTCCCCGCTCTGTCAGTCCCTGCATTGACTTCCAGTTATATATAGGGCTCAATTTAGAATTCTGGTGCTTACTTACAAGTCCCTATATAATGCTGCTCCAACCTACCTACCCTCCCTAATACACAAGTATGTCCCGTCGAAGCCCTTACGCTCAGCCAAAGACCTACGTCTATCCTCTGTCTGTACTCCCATCTATGATGCTCGCCTCAAAGATTTTTCAGGGCTGCACCTCTCCTGTGGAACTCCCTTCCCTTCTCCATAAGACTTTCACCCAGTCTCCACTTATTCAAAAAATCATTGGAAACTCACTTCTTCAAGAAAGCATATCAATTAAACTGTTAGCAGGTTTTTATCACCCACCCCCATGACTCCTCTCCTGCAACTGACAAAAAATTACCTACTAAGCCCTCAGTGAATACTTTTCTCACAACCTACTTTATACCTCTACTTTTACTATACCCCACTCCTTCTAGCATGTAAGCTCATTGAGCAGGGCCATCCACCTCTCTGTTCCTATACGTCCAGTTGTCTGGTTACAATTACATGTCTGTTAGTCCACCCATTCTACAGCACTACGGAATCTGATGGTGCTATATAAATAATACAATAATAATAATACAATAATAATAATAATAATAAATATTATTTACTTAGAACCAGGGCTGGACTGGGGATACAAAGCAGCCTTGGAAAAAAAATTTGTGCCAGCCCCATAAGTCACTGCGCCATATATTGTCGCGTGTAATATGTAAGGCTATGTCTTGCCAGGACAGATGATTGAGTAATATATATATATATATATATATATATAGCTTTTTCTAATATAAAATATTGGTCCTTTCAGGGTAAAACGTTTAATTATACAGTAAGCATACTCACATGCAGACACAGGCAATTTCACTGACATCTCAATGACACACACAAGCTCATTGATACACAGCCTCATAGACAAACAATCTTACTGATATACATCAGCTCATTGACATAAAAACACAAGCTCACTCACTAGCAGGCACACGCATGCAAGCAAGCTCACTCACTAGCAGACGCACACACACAGCTTAATGTGGTGGTACTGGTGTCTATAGCATGTCCCTACAGGCTTTTCAACGTAAACACTGACTTTTCAGAGAAAAGACAGTGTTTACATTGCTTCAAAGTGACACTGCTAGTGACAGTCACTCAGACGGTCACTAGAGGTGCTTCCTGTGTTAGTGCACCTACATTCAGGGCCTCCACACTCTGTAGGTGCTGAACGTTCCCCATTGAGATACATTGATTCAATGCATCTCTATGAGGAGATGCAGATTGGAGTGGCGTTTTGCAGCCAATCCTATGGCAAAGCATTGGATTGGTTGAGATCATCAAGCTTGATGATCTCAGCTATAGAGGCAGGGCCAGTCGAGGGGAGACCAGCACGCTGCGTGGGGAAAAAAAAAGGTGAGCAAAAACACTATTTTTAAACACACATTTACACCATGACAGACACAGAAACATACATATACCATGACAGATACACACCCCATGACAGACACACACACACACACACACACCATGACAGACCATGACACAGACAGACACACACACACCATGACGGACAGACAGACACACACACCCCATGACGGACAGACAGACAGACACACACACACCCCATGACGGACAGACAGACACACACACACACACCTCATGACGGACAGACAGACACACACACACACCCCATGATGGACAGACACACACACACACACACCATGACAGACAGACACACACACGCAAAATATTCCAGATTCGTGTCCAAGGTATATGGAAGAATGCTTATATTCTTTACAAATAAAACAAAAAATAATTAATGCAAGTAGAACTAAGGAGATAACGGAAGAAAGATTCAAAAACATCCCAATATATCAAGACCTTTCATCATCATTTACAAGAATGTGGAGAAAAAACTTCGCTCCAGCTCTGACGCCACTTAACAACATAATATAAGATACCATTGGGGGTCGAATAGAACAATAATAGTGTTCTGGAAAGACACAAAGAAAATATTTGCTGAAGCAAAAGAATTGGAGGAATGGGCAAAAGAACAAATAAAATGAAAAAAATTACAAAGTTACTGGGGAGTTATATAGAAGAATATGAAGAGAAGGGAAAAGGAAAGGAAAATTATTTTTTTTTCCCTTTGGCACGTTACACCTATAATATAAGTAATATGGATGAAGTCACCGAAATAATTGTCACAAGGGGATGAAGAAGATACATAGAGAACTATGATAAAGTATTTATGTTTCCTTTAATATATATCTAGACAAGGATAGGGCACAATTTATCAGGTGATTAGAAGATTCAAAATATATAGCACTTTTAAAATGTGTTGTGTGAGATAACAAAAGAGAAGCACTTTAAATAAGCAAAGTTTAAGTTAAAGATTAGTAAATAAGAAAGGAGAAAGAGGGCAAAAGAAAAAGGGAATAAAAAGGTTTAGGGGGTGAAATAAGAGAGGATTATTCTATAAAATAAAAGATAATATGCACATAGTTACATAGCTGAAAAGAGACTTGCGCCCATCAAATTCAGCCTTCCTCACATTTTTTAAACATTTTAACAGGTCACGTTACATTTTAACATAGGACCCCTTATTTGATAGCAGCTTCACAAGTCTTGCATCCATTGAACTTGTGAGTTTTTGGACAGTTTCTGCTTGAATTTGTTTGCAAGATGTCAGAATAGCCTCCCAGAGCTACTGTTTGGATGTAAAATGCCTCCCACCCTCATAGATCTTTTGCTTGAGGATGCTCCAAAGGTTCTCAATAGGATTGAGGTCAGGGGAGGATGGAGGCCACACCATGACTTTCTCTCCTTTTATCCCCATAGCAGCCATTGATGCAGAGGTATTCTTTGCAGCATGAGATGGTGCATTGTCGTGCATGAAGATGATTTTATTACGGAAAGCATAGTTCTTCCTTCTGTACCAGGGAACAAAGTGGGGAGTCAGAAACTCCACATACTTTGCAGAGGTCATCTTTACACCTTTGGGGACCCTAAAGGGGCCGACCAGCTCTCTTCCCATGATTCCGGCCCAAAACATGACTCCACCACCGCCTTGCTGATGTCGCAGCCTTGTTGGAACAGGGTGGCCGTCCACCAACCATCCACCACTCCATCCATCTGGACCATCCAGGGTTGCACGGCACTCATCAGTGAACAGGACTGTTTGAAAATTAGTCTTCATGTATTTTTCTGCCCAATGCAGCCGTTTCTGCTTGTGAGCATTGGTTAGTGGTGGCCGAATAGAAGGTTTATGCACAGTTGCAAGACTCTGGAGGACTCTACACCTTGATGTCCGTGGGACTCCAGAGGCACCAGCAGCTTCAAAAATCTGGTTGCTGCTATGTAATGGTATTTTAGCAGCTGCTCTCTTGATCCGATGCATGGATCTAGCAGAAATCTTCCTCAATGTGCCTTTATCTGCACGAACCCGTCTCTGCTCTGAATCAGCCACAAATCTCTTAACAGTGCGATGATCACGCTTATGTTTTTGTGAAATAGCTAATGTTTTCATACCTCGTTCAAGGCATTGAACTATTTCATTCTTTTTGGCAGCAGAGAGATCCTTTTTCTTCCCCATATTGAATGAAAATGGTGCTCTGCTTAATAATGTGGAACACCCTCTTCTAGTAGTTTTTCCTTAAATTGGGCTCACCTTGCAGTCTATTTATCATAGGTGTCTGAGATTGTTTTCAGTGATCAAAAGTGCCCTGAGACACAATGCCATCCATGAGTTAAACTATATAAAATATTAAATCTTTGTGAAACTTAAATAGAATTTGCATAATAATTTGGAACAGGGTGTATATCTATGTATCCTTAGTTACTTTTTTTTTTTTTTTTTTACATTTGCTTTAATGGCCGGAAATGGCAATAGGAAATGAATGAATATTTAATATGGAAGTCGCGGGTCCAAGTCAACCCCTTAAAAAGATCTCAGCTTTTGACATTATGGGGAATAATGTCAAGGGTTACATTAAGAGTGGGTTAGAGGTCCCTCTTTTTGTAAGGCTGATGATGTATGTGGTTGTCCCTTTTATATAGGGGACCTTTTATGTTGTGTAGAGTATTTTTGTGTGGGACCTGTGAGGAAGACTGATAATGAGATAGGGAGCAAATTAGAATGACAGAATTCTGAAGTGCATTTCTATAAACCTACAGGACTTGAATACCCCTTTTAAAAGAAAACTTTTATATGAACTACTCAGAAAGGAACAGATAGATATAGCCATGATACAAGAGACACATTGACAAAGGGAAGAGACACCTAGATGGAGATATGAGATGTATGAAGAAGTTATACAGGCATCTCTTGAGGGAAAAAACAATATCTACAGAGGAAGATAACGAAGAAAGATATCAAATTGTAGTTTGTGAGATAGACTCTATAAAATATACTTTTGTTAATCTCTATCTGCCAAATGTATTTCCCAAAAAATATCTAAACAGGTGATAGATAGAGTGGAAAAAGTCAAAATGGGAATTTTAGTTATTACAGGAGACTTTAATATTTTTTTTTATCTAATACCGTATCCGAGACACAATTAAAGACAATAGAAATATAAATAAGCAATTAAACAAACAATGCAATATTTTAACAAATATTATGAAAGAAAATAACTTGCTGGACATATGGCGAGTCTTTCATGTAAAAGCAAATAAATTTAGATATCTTTCTAGAGCACATCATTCGCTATCCAGAATTAATCTGGTCTTGGGAGAGAATAGTTTAGTAGAACAAATTCAGAAAGTTACAATAAAGGAGAATCCATGGGCAGATAATGGCTATAATCTGATTGATATAAAAAATTTAAAAAAAATATAAACTTTTTAATACTTGACGTTTGGATGATAATATTCTTTCCAGAACGGAAGACCAAGAATACATCAGAAATTGTATAGAATTGTATTTTAAAGGATCACTATAGTGTCAGGAAAACAAACTTGTTTTCCTGACACTATTTAACCCTTATTTCCCCCCCACCCTCAGGGTCCCCCTCCCTTGGCGCTGAAGGGGTTAAAACCCCTTCAGTTACTTACTTTAATCCAGCACCGGGCTTCCAATTGGAGCGGAATGCGCATGCGTTGAAAGAGCCGCGCGCGCATTCAAACAGTCCATAGGAAAGCATTTCTCAATGCTCTCCTATGGACATTCTGCACGTGGAAAAAATCTAATCAGTAAAACGATAAAACAATTAAATGTACTTAAAGATAAAATTAATAAAATAGAAATGGAACGAATGAATAAAAAATGTTAAAAAATGAAAGTGAGTTTCTACCATGATAACAATAAAAAAATAAAATGGTTAACTAAAAAGTTGAAAAGGAAAGTAGGGAAAAATAGAATAACATGTATCAAAAAAATCAGACAAATTATAGAAACCCAGAAAATATAGCAACATTTTTTGAAACTTATTATGAAGACCTATACAACATATCAAAACAGCCTGAGGGACAACAAATATATGAATATTTAAAAGATATAGAATTACCTAAAATAACATTGGAACAAAAGAATAATATGAATGTTTCCTTTACTAAAGTAGAATTTAATCAGGTTATTGAAAAACTAGAAAATGTTAAAACTCCTGGCCCACACAGTCTGACTAATAGATTTTATCAAATTTATAAGAATATATTATCTGAACAAGTAAATGCTTTTAATGAGAGTGTGGAAAAGGGTTTTGGTCCAAAAGAAATGCTATTTGCTAATATACTGCCGATTCTAAAAAAGGACAAGGACCCTTAAGAACTTAAGAATTGCTGCCCAATTTCCATAATAAATGTAGATTCCAAGCTGTTTTCGGCAGTTCTGGCAGAAAGGATAAAAATTATTCTCCCTAGCCTGGTTCATGAAGACCAGATTGGTTTTGTTCCCACTAGACAGGCAAGTGCTAATTCAAGATGCCTGATTAATATATTGGATTGGAGAGAGACATCGGGGAATCCCCTTCTGACCCTGTGATTGGATGCAGAAAAGGCCTTTGACAGGGTCGGATGGGGATATATGTTTTTTACAGTGCTGGAGTCTATGGGTTTTTGTGGATGGATGAGGGCAGCAATTAATACCATATACCAACAACCACTGGCAGGGTGGTGGGAATGGATTTATGCTCTGATTGTTTTCTTTCTAGGCAATGGCACCCGCCAGGGCTGCCGTCTTTCACCAATATTATATATTTATTATCCATGGAGGCTCTAGCAGTAAGAATAAGGTCTAATCCAGGCAATTGGGGGATTCCAACAGCCTCTGGAGAACTAAAGTTGTGTATGTATGCTGATGACACTATAGTGATCCTGACTGATCCAAGTGTATCCATTACTCATTTTATGGATGAGATAATGTAATTTAGTGAAATATCTAATTATAAGGTAAATATAGATACATCTGTGGCTATGTTAAAAAACTGTGAGGCTGAAATAAAAAAAACAAATATTGGATACATGTGGCTTTAAAGAAGCTAAAAGGAGTTTTGAATATAAGTGTAATGCTATCGGATACAACAAATAGAATTGTAGAGGATAATGTTGATTCAATCAATGTTCCAAGTTATTCTGCCAAAACAGTTTTAAAAAAAATGGGAGACTGAGTGTAACATCAGTATTGATGTCTGTGTTTGGGGTGAAATATTAGTTAGAACAAAGAAAAAATGTTCATAATACAATATTGATTGAAACATTTTATAAAGTATGCAATAAGTGGTACTTAGTGCCGACAAGACTAAATACAATAGATCCCAATGTTTCAAATTTGTGTTGGAGATGTATGAAGGCTGTTGGAAGTTATCTAGACACATGGTGGAGTTGTCCAAAAATTAAAAAGTTATGGGATCAGGTCTATAAAACTTTATATTATTTCAATAAGATTAAAATTGATAAAACTTATGGGATCAGGTCTATAAAACTTTATATTATTTCAATAAGATTAAAATTGATAAAAATTATTACTAGGCATGTGCATGGGGAAAATTTTCGGTTCGGTTCAGCAATACGAAATTCGGGACTTCAGCAATTCGGCACTTCAACACTTCAACACTTCAGAACTTCGGCAATTCGGCACTTCAACACTTCAGAACTTCGGCACTTAAGTACTTTGGAACTTCGGCACTTAAGTACTTCGGAACTTCGGCACTTCGACACTTCAGAAATTCGGAATTTCAGAACTTCGGCATTTTGGAATTTCGTGACTTCGGGACTTCTCTTGCAGCTGCTTAGTAGATAACTCCCTAATTCCCACGGTATTAGGGAGTTATCTACCAAAAGGCTGAAAGACCTAAATTGGTCTTTCAGTCAAATTTACTAATACTAAGTAAAAATTACTTAGTATTAGTAAATTTTGCCCCTACTGACAATACCGCGAGTAGGGGCATGTCTATTAAACAGTGAGCAGCCTGTTTAAAAAAAAAATAGGGTCCCTCCTCCTGAGCCCCCACTTGTGCGTCTTTTAAACTAAAGGGGCCCTAAATACTAATAAGGGGGGAACCTAATGTCCTCCCCCTGGTCCCCACCCCTGAGCTGCGGGTGGGGGCCCTAAATTGGAATAAGGGGGGGGACCTAATGTCCTCCCCCCTGGCCCCCACCCCTGAGCAGCAGGTGGGGGCCCTAAATACTAATAAGGGGGGAACCTAATGTCCTCCCCCTGGCCCCCACCCCTGAGCGGTGGGAAGGGGCCCTAAATTGGAATAAGGGGTAGGACCTAATGTCCTCCCCCCTGGCCCCCACCCCTGAGCGGTGGTTGGGGGCCCTAAATACTAATAAGGGGGGGACCTAATGTCCTCCCCCCTGGCCCCCACCCCTGAGTGGTGGGTGGGGGCTCTAAATACTAATAAGGGGGGACCTAATGTTCTCCCCCCTGAGCGGCGGGTGGGGGCCCTAAATACCAACAGGGGGGGGACCTAATGTCCTCCCGCCCACCCCCCACCCCTGAGCGGCGGGTGGGGGTCCTAAATACTAATAAGGGGGGACCTAATGTCCTCCCCCCTGGCCCCCACCCCTGAGCGGTGGGTGGGGGCTCTAAATACTAATAAGGGGGGAACTAATGTCCTCCCCCCTGAGCGGCGGGTTGGGGCTCTAAATACCAATAGGGGGAGACCTATTGTCCTCCCCCCTTGCCTCCACCCCTGAGCAGCGGGTGGGGGCAATAAATAAAAATGTTACCCACCCCCCCAGTTGACTACGGGTCCCCAAACCCCTAGTCACCCCCCCAAAAAAAATTAACCCCTACCTACCCCCTCACCCTAAAAATATTGAGGGGGGACCTTTAACTAAGTACCTGTAAAAAAAAAAAAAAACTTACCATTCAATGTTTTCTTTCTTCTAAAATCTTCTTTTTTCATCCCCCAAAAAGGCCAAATAAGAAATCCATAATAACCGACGCACTTAAAAAAAAAATAAAAAAATAAAAAATCCATCTTCACCCATGGAGGGCTCCGCGCAGACTGAGCTCTGCAGGGTGGGGGAAGGCTTATAAAGCCTTGCCCCGCCCTGCAATTAGGCTTAGAGCACTCTGATTGGTGGGTTTAAGCCATCCAATCAGAGTGCTCTGACAGGTAAATGAAGAGACTGACAGGTAAGTCTCTACATTTACCTGTCACAGCACTCTGAAATCCACCAATCAGAGTGCTCTGTGTCCTTTTACACAGCATGGGAAAGTTCTTTGGAATTTTCCCACGCTGTGTAATATGACTCATAACTCTCTGATTGGTTACTTAATCCACCAATCAGAGTGTTATGAGTCAAATTACACATTAGGTCCCCCCCCTTAGTCTAGTTTAGGGCCCCCACCCACCGCTCAGGGGTGGGGGCCAGGGGGTGGACATTAGGTCCCCCCCCAATTTGTATTTATGGCCCCCACCCACCGCTCAGGGGTGGGGCCCAGGGGGGAGGACATTAGGTACCCCCCTTATTCTTGTTTAGGGCCCCCACCCAATATGGAAGATAAAAGACAGGTATAGGTGATGGTGTAGCTTGTTGAGTACAGTCTTTTATACAAAAGAAAAAGGTAACAATGGGATACTCACATTTGGAAGAGCTATAGCCAGCTCTAGCAGTATAGGCGTACAGCAGTATAATCCCCACTTTAAAGGATAGACGGCAACTGTCAACCACATTCACACCAAGATGATATAAAAGACAGGAAACAGGAGCAGGTGATAGTGCAGACTATATAATTCAATCAGATAAAAGTATAAGATAACAATGGAACACTTAGATTTAGAAGAGCTATAGCCAGCTCTAGCAGTATGGGCATACAGCGGTATAATCCCCACTTTAAAGGATATGCAGCAAATGTCCACCACGTCCACACACTCAGGAAGGATGTATAGTGTGTAAAAGTACTGACCCCTCTGTCCTTTCTAAAGTAATTCAATTTGCATCGAATAGAACAAAAAAATAACATACAAAATAAATTACTTTATTGGATGTAATTCAAAAAATGTAATCTAACTATTGGAGTGCTCTTGTGGCTTCCAATATGTAGGAATGACTACAAGAAGTTTAAAATGCGTTGAAGTGAACACTGTAGAAATATCAAAAAAGGATACTTAAACCATTCAGTGTCTAAACATTTTATTAAACAGAACAGTGACCCAAAATGTTTGAAATGTATAGGTATTAAAAAGTGTATTATTCCATGGAGAGGTGGAAATAATAAAAATATTTTAAGTAAAACAGAAATAACATGGGTATATAATTTACAAACTCTAACCCCTTGTGGTCTAAATGCAGACTTTGATCTGTTGAATTTTTTATAAATATCAGTAGTTTGATATTTTATATCTATCCATTTTAATATCTGAATACTCTCCTTTTTTATTATTATTTATTCCTGTTTATTGTTTGTATTTATGTAAATTATTTCCTGTATTACTATAGTCATTGTCTCTATCTGCACCACTCTCCCAATGGAGCTGTAATCTCTTCTTGTCCTCCCCGATATGGCCGCTGTCCTTTGCGGCTACTTTATCTTCCACCTAATAGGAACCTTGTCAAAAAGACCTCCCCAACATGGTCGCCGCTATTTCTGGCCACTATTTGTCCTTCCCAATATGGCCAACGGCATCCACATAGGCTGTGTAATCATTTACTACATATCCCCTGTAGCATTGCGACCAATTACACACACACATCACGTGGCCAACTTCTCAATGCTATTTTCACTTAATGTAACCCTCGTTTTGTATAAAATTTGTGATATTTAACCTCTGTACTACACCAAGAATACAATTTTGTACCTTTTATGTACTTTAAAAAATGTTTTTAAATATGTTGAATTCCAATTGGATAATGCTAATTTTGGCGCCAATTTAAACACCGTTATCCCTGCTTTAGTGCCAAATAAGTTGTACTATTAGTGTTTACCTGTGGCGCAGCCCTTCCCTTTTCTTTTGTTCTTCTTGTTCTCTGCAAAGGGGTTTGAGGGATTCCCTTTGCTGGGGCCGCTGCCTACCCAAAAATCCTGTGTTAATTAGCGCTGACCTTCTGTTTTGTATTTTGTGTTAAACACAGTAGACCCTCTTTCTATTAGGAGCAATTAATTGTGACACGGTTGCTTATGAATTTCCGAAGTGCAGAAGTCCCAAAGCGCCGAAGTGACGAAGTTCAGTACTTTGGAAGTGCCAAAGCTCCGAAGCACCAAAGTTATTTGGATTTCTGAAAAGTGGCAAAACAAGAGAGAGGGAGGGAAAATTACGTGAATGATGACAGGAATCTTGACTAATAAGCTAATTCATTTTGTGTATAGTCATGCTTGCTTGCCCAATCCGGTTTCACTATTCACTATTTCCCTGTCCAATGAAATGAGCAAATTTTTGTGATTGATGCTTGAGAGGACAGCCAATTAATGGTGATTTTGTCACTGACACTTGACCAATGAAGGCACACAGAATCATTGAGGTATGATAGTATATAAATCAGGCTGTCAGGGTGTTGGCTTGCATTCATGTGACCAGTAGATATCCTAATAGTGATCCTCCTCTTTCGCTCTCCCTTCAAATTAGTGGTATCCACATAAATCCATCCTTGCAAGTGCGCTGTCTTGGCGTCATGCTTGATTGTGGCCTCACCTTTTAGCCACACATCCAGTATGTTGCCAAATCCTGTAGATTCCATTTTAAAAACATTGCCCGCATCTGCCTCTTTCTTATGCAGGATGCTACCAAGGAGCTTGTCCATGCTCTAGTAATTTCCTGCATGGTTTATTGTAACTCTCTCCTAATTGGTCTTCCCAAAAGCCGCATTGCCCCACTACAGTCTGTAAGGAATGCTGCCGCCAGACTGATTTTCCTTTCTAGTCGGACCTCTCATACCTCACCCCTCTGTCAGTCCTTACATGGCTTCCTGTATCCTATAGGAGTCAATTCAAAGTGCTAACCCATACCTATAAAGCATTGAATAATTGTAGCCCCTCTTATATCTCTTCACAGATCCATAGGTGTGCCCCTTTTCGGTCTCTTCGTTCTGTCTGTGACATTCTCCTGTCCGCTGCTCGCACCCGTACGGCCAACTCACACTTGCAGGACTTTGTGCAGACGGCTCCCTTCCTATGGAATAGCTTGTCTACCGCCATCAGACTCTCCCCTAGTCTTCAATCGTTTAAGAAGTGCCTTAAAAACCATCTCTTTAGGAAAGCTTATGGCCTCCCAGAGTAACCTCTACCTTACATACCTGCCTCTTGCTCTCTTCTAAAGGGCAGCACTCTACTCTCTCCTCCAGCTCTGCTTCACTCCCACCTTATTTTATGGCTATTTCCTGTCCTAATGTGTTTTGTACCCCACTTCCTATAGACTGTAAGCTCGTTTGAGCAGGGTCCTCTTCAACCTATCGTTCCTGTAAGTTTTCTTGTAATTGTCCTATTTATAGTTAAATCCCCACTCTCATAATATTGTAAAGCACTCTAGAATCTGTTGGCGCTATATAAATGGCAATAATAATAATAATAATAATAATAATGTGCAATTTGTTTTGTTCCGAATGTACATTCGTACGAATTTTATTCCATTCGGACATTCGGATGCTTACGAATGTCCGAAGTTCCGAAGTGCCGAAGCAGACAAATATTTTTACTCGAATTTCCAAACCGAACCAAATGTTTTGCCCATGCACATCCTTACCATCTGTTGGTTTCTAGTTTGTTTTTTGTTTGTTTTTTTAATTTGGCTTTTAAGATCATCTAATTTCATAAGTAATTAAATATATCTGTCTAGGAATTGATGGGCATAAAGAAGGCTAAACTGAGGTGAGGGAGCGGGACATCCAGTATTGCAGAAGGGAGATAACCTTTAGAAGGGCAGGTATATCAAGATCAAATAAAATGGAGGCAAGCGTATGATAACATTTTTGATGAAAGCCTCGGGGAAGGTATGGAGATAGGAATTTGATGGTGATATTTCAGGTCCAAGAACATTACTTCTGATTTAGACAATTTTATTGAGAAACCAGCCACATTTTAAAATACAAATGTCCTCAGGGAAATGCAAACTGAGGGCTATAAGACATTTTGTATATGGATTACACAGAGTAAAATTAAAGTTCATCCAAGAGAGGAAGACTATATTTGAGGATTTAGTAAAAATTATTTGGAATATTTCTCTAAACCACGGGGAGCCAGAGTATAGTATCTCAAATACAGACACTGGATTTATAGAGAAGAGAAAAAACAAACAAACTCAAAGAATGTCTCAGATCTAAATTGATATACTACCCCATTTAGAGTAGGCCTCTGTTATCTTTTTGTTTGAGATAATAAATTTTACAGCTGGAAGAAGGCCCCATATATTTTATTATGTCAGCCAAAAATTAAGAGAATGTTATTCCAAAATGTTAGCCTGAGCAAGATCTCCTTTGTCAAGTTGATTTGCAAAAGCAATCCATTTAGAGAAGGTGTAAACCTGACAGTATATAGAATTAATCCCTACCCCAGTGTTTGATTAACTACAAACCAGGTTGCTCTGGACACAGAGAACAATCATAACTTCAAAGGCACATGGGAAACCATCCTTGGCTTAACCTTTTCAGGTGCATAATGTGACAAATTCTCGTCCAGTCCCTTAGAGGGTGGTGATCCGTAAAGTCCACGTCTCCCTAATCTGTCTCTCCCTCCTCTATCTGAACTACCATATATCCCAACTGCATAATCACAAATACCCCAATTGCTCCCGATGCAATTGGCGGACTCTGCATGGTCATACTCTTTACGTGGAGTGTGACCTCACGCGGCTGCAGTTCTGCCAGTTAGTGAGAACCTCACATGCACCACCAATTGACTAATTGTACAGTATCATGATGACATGAGTCCTGTTTGCATTTGTGACTCAATAAAGCTCTGATTTTCAAATGGGAAATGGGATTGCTGATGAAATTTCTCTTTAATCAACCAGTTTTGGCAATGTACAGTATATTTATTTATAAAATATTTTACCAGGATGGATACATTGAGATTTCTCTCTTTTTTAAGTATGTCCTGGGTCCACAATACATTGCATTGTTACAATAGGATACACTATTACAAAAATACAATATACAAACATATATATATACAATATATGTATATATATATATATATACACACACACACACACACACACACGCACACACATACATATATATAAATTTAATACATAACAGGTAATAAATATATTCAACCATGACAGGTGCATTCTATGCTGAGGTATATTGCCATAGATCTCTTTAAAGAGTTTAGATTGAATGAAGATTTGACTGTGTCCCTGAGGTTATTCCATAATTGCAGTGCTCTGTAGGAAAATAAGGATCGAGCAACTTTATTTTTGTATTGCAGAATGCTAAATATCGTGCTAGTACTGGATCGGAGGTTATAGAAGGTGGGAACAGCCGGGGAGAGCATTCTACTCAGGTTGGGTGGGAGCTTCCCAGAAATGCTCTTATGCACAAAGCTGGAAAGATGAAGAGTGCGTCGGGATTCCAGCCACAGCCAGTTTAGCTCTTTTAACATGTCACATTGGTGGGGAAAGTAATTACATTCTAGTACAAAGCAGCAGAACAAATTATATAACGTATTAAATTTATTAAGGTGGGTTTGCGGTGCTGGTGCATACACTACATCCCTATAATCAATGACCGGCATTAGCATTTGTTGCACTGTTTCCTTACTGTCGGGCTTAGGCAGGATTTGTTTCTGTACAGGGCACCTAGCTTTGGGTAAAGTTTTTAAAAGATTTTTTTCAATGTGAAGGCCAAAGGATAGATTGGGGTCTAGCAACATACCTAGATATTTAAAAGAGCAGACATAGAAACATAGAAACACAGACTGCTGTCAGTGTGCTATTTGAATTTGTTCTGCTACACAGTTGTTGATTTTGTAGTTTATGTAATTTAGGTACAGGTCCATAGATCATTGTAGCGGTTTTGTCAGTGTTTATTGAGAGTTTTTAATCCGCTACCCACTTTTCTACCTCTGTGAATTGGTTTTGAAGCACAGCCTCAAGCTGCAGTAGCTTGGGTTTACTAGCATAGATTACACTGTGGTCTGCATACATGTGTACAGTTGAAGATTTACAGATGTTTGGCAGATCATTTATAAATAATGTGAATAGCAGGGGGCAGAGTATGGAGCCTTGGGAAACACTGCACTTGACTGGAAGAGGGAGGTAAGCGCTATCAGAAATGGCCACTGTGACTAACTGGGACTATGGGCCCTGTGATAACCCATGTTCAAAAGTACTGTTTCTGCCTCTTGGACTTTATCTGGAACAGATTCAAACATTTGATGGTGGCAATCGTAAATTGTCCAGCTATGTTTTGTTGTTGAGTGTATGGAACTGTTTTGGGCATGGAACCATGTGCACGGTGGGGCAAAAATAAGACTTCGAGGAAATCCCTGAACTCCTGAACCGATCTGGGTGATTTTTGGATATGTTGTTCACCCAGATCAGGGACTTTTGTGGGGATATGTTGTATTTTGGAGTATTTTGGGGGGTTTGTAAAAATTGATGTTTTTTCTGTTTAGAGTTAATTGAGTTAGCCCATTGTCTTTGTTAATTGTTTCACAGTCAGAGGGGAGGGATTGTGTGCTGTAAGTGGGAGTGTTGGACATTGTTGTATTGTTCTGATTGGTTTGTGTCCTTTGTGTGCCTGTTTTAGATCAGGTCCAGGGGGTGTGCCTCTGGCCTGAGGAATTGTATATAAATAAACCTGTACCAATAAAGCCTCAGACTTGTTCTACCCTTCATGAAGTCTTGGCTCATGTTTGGGGGATTGGAGAACTACCTATCC
The DNA here is from genome assembly GCA_933207985.1 of Pelobates cultripes. NCBI lineage: Eukaryota > Metazoa > Chordata > Amphibia > Anura > Pelobatidae > Pelobates > Pelobates cultripes. The sequence goes on along the minus strand of OW240922.1, from coordinate 45,619,785 downwards.
TTGTAAGAGCTGTTCCTGCTCTCTGGACTAAGAGAGGTCTACCTACTGAAAGCTGGATTCTGGTCTTGGGTCCAGAGCTGCGACGGATCGTGGGGTCTGTGATACCCTGCAGGAAAAGAGAAAAAATGGAATGCAGAGGGCCAGATACAGAGGGCCCTGCTTGAATTTTAGGGAAAATTAATATAGATAAATAAAATTCTATGAATATCTTAATATCCTTGCAGCTTTATCTTTGATGCTGAGGAATAAAAGAAAGAGATATGCATAATATGAGCCCCTATGTCCTTTATAAAATTGTATGTATCAAAAAAAAGTCCCGTCCAACGTGTAAAACAAAGGAAACGCCATCCGGGAAAAAAAACGTTCGAAGACCTGCCTAAGACCTGAACATCCGAAACGCGTCTGAAGGAGAGGAGGCACAACAGCATCGTCGGTTTTGCGGAAAGCTGTCTCAGTGATAAGCCCGAATTATCTGGTCAGCCTTGAAGAAAAATGCAGCCCTAAATCTATGTCCCCCGAGTGGAGTGACCTGGAGGAGAAACACTCCGTGAAGGCGTATGTAGTGGACCACCCGCATCAGCATTGAGAACGGTGGGAAGGCTTAAGCTACCTTGTCTGGCGAAATTTGCAGAAAAAAGTCCCCTACTTCGTAAACCAGCCGCCAGCTGAAGAACCTCGGGAGTTGTCGGTTCGTTATGAAAGCAAACAGGTCCACATGTAGTGGACCCCTGAGGTCCATCAGTGTGAGGAAAGTTGAGACATCTTGGCACCAGTCGCTGTTGTCTCGCCAGTGGCATAGACACCAGTCCGCTGTGAGCTTGGTGATCTCCGGGAGGTATTCTTCCAGTAGTGTAAAATTACAGGCGAGGCAAAATTTGTATATGTCTTTTGCTGCCTCCGTCAAGGATCGGGCTCTGGCTCCACCCAGGCGGTTGAAGTATTGGACCACCAAGAAGCTGTCCATATGGTGCAGGATGCCACAGTCTGAAAGTCCCTTCCGGTGTTGGTCCAAATCTAGCCGGCGGTTCCTGGTATGTTGTCAGGGTATTTATATCGGCAGACATTTTGTGCTATGATAGAAACTAAAAGTGTATATTCTGAGTCACTCTGAACAGATCAGACTCCATTTTGTTATTTCAAGTTAACAAAAAGACACTATATTTCTATCTGTAAGCTAACCACTTTCCCAGATCTGAGGAATGCATAGTATATACAAACAAGTGATAAGGAAGGGGGTTGGACAGACTGTCTAATGCTAAAAGAATATAATCAAATCTAAACCCAGACAATTGTGACAGAGAAGAGTAAATAATTTAATATTTAACTGTCTATATATATAAGGTACCATTGTATGGAAAAGGGTAAACTTAGTTCATGATCTGTCATATCAGAAATTATGGCAGGAATTGCAGACGCTAAGTCTGGACAAAATTTAAGAAACCCTTTGAAATTTTAAATTATGGCGCTATAAAGATAACGCAAAATGACGTCAAAATAGCCACCAGGAAAAGTTAACTCTTTCCTGGATAGGTATGTTTAGTGGGACAAGACTGCCCTCTACAGACCAAATAACTAATTTGCGATCTGGAAGATAACCACACCTCTAGTGCTTCTATTGGGTTATCAACTGATGACGTACAGAGAGTCTGGCCCTTTAAAAGTTAAGACAAAGGGAAGATAGAGATATACAGGAGAGGAGGCAGATGCAAGATATGCAAAAGAGAAAAGAGAGGAATTGGAAGTTTGGGGATTCCAACTCGGACAACATCTGAGACTAACATTCTACTCCTAAAACTCTAACACTTAGAATTTACTGACTTTCTAACCAACACCTCCATGCAGAGAGACTACCAATCGGATGAAATATCTACTCAACTGGTAATTATACTGGTTTCATTTAATTAAATTAAATTAATTAAATTATATTAATAGCATTATATATGACTGGATAAAGCACGGTCAGATTTCCATATTAAGAAATCTTAGTTAACTAAGAATATATAGTTATAACCATTCCATTCTGCAGGTGGAATTAAGAATAATTATATATTGATGTGATATTATCACGTGTTAGCATACCGCTGTTTTTATCCAGGTGTATTGATTTGCTCTAAATTAAGATAGATATCTTTTAGACAAATTAAAAATCTGCTTATATAATGTGGTAAATTCTCTTATGGATGGTTTAAGAAAATGAATTTAAACTGGCTTAAATGTTATTTTATTTAAAATTTACATAAGAATAGATCTTAACTACCTAGGAGATCTAGCCAGCATTGAAAGGGTTATTCTAACTGTCTGCTAAACTTTACGACCTTACGCTGCACTCTGAGGAATTCTGTTCTTAGCTGTGAAAAGTCTGTGTTAAAGATAGTCATAAATCGTCAGAATTCTTGACAGATAATGCCGTTTAGCCATTGAAACGTAATCCCCATTTCTTTGTATTGCATACCATTTTATACTGAATATTCATTGATTATTGTCATGCATGTTACATAATATTATTTGTTAATTATTGATTATCATAAATAAAATCTATTTTTATACATTGTGATATTATTATATGAAATACATTCCACTTAACACGATAAACGTTCTTTGGGATCTGAGAATTGAAATAGTGGGCAATTCTCAACTGTTTACTATTATTATCCCATAAATATCCCAACAATGTGTCACGTATTCATCCGCTTATAAAAAATGTGGTTAATGACATTTACTGTCCACACAGGAAAAGTTGTGCTGAGCAGCAACCAAATCCACAGAAGGGTTAATGCTGAGCAGCAATTATGCAAATGGGAACCTGGTAACTGACTTTGGGGTCAAAGGCCGATTACAGCCTATCAGATCTAGAGGAGGGGTATTTAGGCCCAGTTCTCATCCTGCTCAGTGCCCTGTCGTGGTTTCCCTTGTGGTAGTCCGAGAGCGCGTTATTGATTCTGGTAATTCTGGTTATTTGACTTTGGCATTGTTTTTGACTTCCCTGTTTTCTGGCATCCCTGACTTCTGGCTTTTCCTTATCATTGTGTCTCTTTCGGTTTCCCTTGACCTCGACTATTCCTGACTATTCTTTGGTACGTTAATCTGGCCATTCTAAGGTCCGGTATGCGTTACCTATCAGTCCTCTGTGTTATACAATTCTACGTGCTGGATCATTCTGTAATCCTGACAGTATGCATGTGGAGTAGCCACCAATGAAGTTCTGTCCGCACCTCTTCTGATAGGGGTATCCAATGGTCGTATGAGTGACCCAGATGCAAATGTTTTGCCTTCAGTTGTAGCAGAGCACTGTAGTGCAGAGGCCCCCGGAAATATTGCCTGGGTCGAGGAGGAAGAAGGTCCACTTTTCGGGCAAGGAGTCACAGAAGATCCGTATCCGTGCATACAATCCATCATATCTCCTTTCAGATGGATGCAATCTTCATGGCAGGTAGTCAGAGGAGGCAGTCCTTTGAGTCTATCTTGAAACAGAGGGACTGCATGACCAGTGAAGGGGAAAGAGCTGACCTTTGTCTGTTCACCACGAAGCCCAAAGACTCCAGAAAGTGAAAGACAAAGTATGTCTGTGAGCGCAGTCTGGATTCTGCGTCGCATCAGATCAGCAGGTTGTCCAGGTAGACAAGACAACGGATGCCCCTGGATTGGAAATGGGCCATGACTGGCTTTAGTAGCTTCGCAAGGCACCACGAAGACAAACTGAGGCCGAAATTCAGGCACGTTAATTGACAAGACCGACAACCCCATACAAACCATAGAAAGCAACGACTCATAGACGCCATGGGTACCGAACAATAAGCGTCCTTGAGATCGAGACTGGTGAGCCAAGAGCCAATCATTGGCCAGCAGGAGATCCTGGAGTAGATGTATGCATCCATCATTGAGCCGGCGGAGGTTGATGACTGGCCGAAAGTCTCCCGACTTTTTTCGGACCAGGAAGATGTTGCTGTAGAAGCCCCAATTGTGCTATAATACAAATATAGTACCCTTTGTGTAAAGTGGAATAATTTACCTAATAAAACAATCTTCAAACTGTAGAAAGATATATCAGCTAATAAAGCAATCTTAAATACCTGTGAATCATTACACAAAATACAGAATAAATCAGACAAGTAATAGTAAACAGTCACAAGGACAAAATACTCTGACCTGTGAGCTGGAGCAGCAAAGAAAGAGGAAGTGATGTGTGTGACAGGTCCTTCTGTATAACATTAAAGTGTCTTTTTGATTGGTTATTTTCTTATGATCTGTGCTGCTGGGAGTTTCAGTAAAGAGAGTTATGCACTCATAAAGCCTCTTGTCATGTGATAAAATTATATTTATTATATTAGGTTTCACATATATATATATTCGCCTTAAACAATTGTGGGATCCAAAAGGTTTTTTTTCCCATTTACTTTCTTTTGAATGCCTCTTTAGCGCTCTTTCTGATTCCTAATTTGAAATATACAAATTAGGAATCCCCTAAGAATATCAGTCTGGGATACAGCTGATATTCTTAGGGGAAAAAATGAATTAACAAAATCTTAAGCAAGTGGAATGTGATGAGGAAAATGTGGAAGCTTTATGGGTAAATATCTGCTTGGGGGAAAAGAAGGGAAATCAACTATTGGTTGGGATATGTTATAAACCACCTAATGTTAATATTGACGAGGAACAACAGCTGTTTGAGCAAATTGAGAAAGCTGCAAATCTGGGTAACACTTTAATTATTGGAGATTTTAATTACCCCAAAATAAATTGGGACAGAGGGACTAGTAGCTCAGCAAAAAAATTGTAGATTATGCTAGCTTTAGTGTACCTATAATCTTAATTTTATTAATGACAGGAGGCGAGTATTTGCTTAAGTCTCTCTTAACTAGAACTCCACAGCAGCACAGAAAAAACAACCAATCAGAAAAAAGTTAGGTACTATAAAACTCCCCTCCCCATACATCATTTCCTCTTTCAAGCTGCGGCAAACAGAACAAAAGGCAGAAAAAATAATGGGGAAGAAACAAAGTCCTAGATACAATGAATGCAACCATGTCCACCATCCGAGAGGAACTGCCAGACCAGATAGTGTTGATGGACTGTAAATTGAAACGAGAAAAAACTGAATTGAACAGGTTGGTTAGCCAATGAAATGTACTCTGAACAAACATGTAGGTACACAATGTGCCAAAATACCCTAATACGTAGATATCCCAACCCTACTTATGGAAAAATTAGACATAAGAACAAGTGACAGGTAGCAGAGTTGCATACTTACCTGATGGACCCAAACTCTAAAATTAAACAAGGGAGGGATAAGAATGGGTGGGAAATACTCGCCTCCTGTCATTAATAAAATTAAGATTATAGGTACACTAAAGCTAGCATAATCTACAATTTTATAACATGACAGGAGGCTTCGTATTTGCTGTTTTAACGCTCAGCCAACAAATCCAACGCTGTTCGTTTCGCTGGTACCTATTTCCGGGAGATGGCTCGAACAATCCCCAATGGACCATCCAACTGCGAGAAGTGACCGTAGATGGAACAATGAAGATGCCAGCAGCCAATGTACCCCAAAATATGGGAAAAACTCCATCCGCTCTTAGATCCACTGTACGTGGGGTTACGACCTGTTTCCTAGCAGACATCCATGAACTGCCAAGCTGACCTATCAGCCATATCCCTGTAGGTGTAAAACACAGAGGGTTATCCGTGGGTTTAGGATCGCGAGAAAAACTGCCACCAGGTCTCAACTTTCGATGTGGAAGATGGCTTCTTCGATCGTGCTGGAATCACCAGGTGATGTAGCCTTGTAGACAAAATTCCAACCTCAGGTAATGTGTCTGAGCCTACCACCAATTCCTTAGTCGAACCGAATAGTCTTATCATTCCCTCATGACCTACCCGGTAAGTGGTCTTGTCTGAGAATGAACCTATTATGCCGGCAAGAGTGTTTCCAGTACTCCAAATGGACTGCATAACCCATAACTGTGGTAGAACAAGGTACTCCTAAGGGACGTCCAATCCGAGTCCCAACACTGAACTAACGTAGCGAAATGTTGATCGACTATTCTGGGGTACTGTGAATCCCGGATCTAACCAAAAGAGGGAAACGAAAGTAGAGCATGAGATTTCCATCCAAATATATCCTCGTCAGGGAGTGATAAATGGTCTGAATCCAAGGGAAATAGGGCCCAGCATAGACAAAGAAGAGTCCTCCATGCTGGATTTGCGTGGGGGACCACAAGAGCTTCGAAATCGAAGTGTAGGCTGGCTGACGGAAAACGAAACAGCCCTGGTGAGCGGGTCTGGAGCAGGACTTCCATCCACGAGATTGGCGACTGATTACGGAGAGGGTGAATAATCTGATTAATCGCCTGTATGATCCTGTTCCATGCCTGACCTGTCCACGTTCGTGGAGGAACTCATGGTCAGCACCCTCAAGTAGGGTATAATATAGTGAGCCCTTAGGTCCCTGTATCCCTGACCGTCCGGGTATGTATCTCCACGAGTAGACCCTAGGTCAAGGGACTCCGGAATGAATCCGAGAAAACAAGTTATAGGAATACCTCCCTTCTTAGCCTGGAGTCCCACGAACTCACAGCGTTCTCAAATACGCAGGAAGACGTAAAGTCCCGAGCGATAGGAAAATTGGAAGGCACCATAACAAAAAACGACAATCAATGTAGATAAAGGTAAATATTTACCTTGGATAGAAGCTAAATGGCAGACAGAAAAGCAAGTCAAGTAAATCCAACTGAAAGCTAAACATGACGCAGGAATAACTACAAAACCTAATATGGATACCGGAAAAGCAGTTAAAGGGTTAATTGCTAAAGACAAGGAAAACACTGTGCTCCCCTGTTGTCCTCTGAGCACTGGTCCCTGCATGTGTGTAATTATCCTAGGAGGTGTGCCGCCGCCGGGCTGGCATAGACCGTGGTTGTGCGCCCGGGAGTCTTCATAAAAGCCTTGCCCCTAGAGCATAAGGTTTAGGGCCTTCACCCTTCCAATCACATTAAGGTGCCCGTATACTGGTGTCCTCTTGGATAGTATGGTAGCAGTGCTTGCCTGGACACCCACCTATCTCCATGTCAATAGTGGGTACTGGGCTTTACTCTGATATTTCCCCAGGCCTGCGGCCAAAAGGGTTTAGGCACAGATAGATCAGGCCAAGCAATGGGCACAGACATAGCAGGCCAATCAGAGGGGCACAGACATAGCAGGTCAATCAGAGGGGCACAGACATAGCAGGCCAACCATGGGTGGTGTATTAAGTGAGTAATAATGGATCCCTGTGTTTGGGCAGGGTCCCATGATAATCTGTAAATCCTCACGGAGTCCTGTGACACAAGACTCCAGACACCAACCCCTTTAGACAGCACAATGCTGTGTGAATAAGCCTTAACAGGAACTTGTGGTCCCTTCATGTCCAGCAGGCAAAATAGTGGTAGTCCAGCTGTAGGGGATCTAAGCTGTTGTTCCAGTGATCATAGTGTTCATTAAATCAAGAGATATAGGGTGATTCAGTGACTTAAATAGTGAATAACTATGCCCATGCACCAATATTCATCATAGAGATTCCTTTATTATATAAATATACACACAACCTCATCATATCACCTGCAGGTTAATGTACCATGCTTTATACCAAGAATAGGAGCATCATTGTATGAGCCTCCCTATTGAGCTTGGAAGGGACAGCCTTCCAAACTCTATAGCTAAAGAGCCTGTGGCTCCCCAGTGGGATTAGGAGCAAGTAAACTATTGCTTAGAGATAAACTAGTAACAATGAACCAGTACCTTAGCCGCGTCCGGCGTTAGATATGGGCGGATGCGCGCTATGTTCTTGAGTTGGAAGCAACGGGATTTGGCTATCGATTGGACATGGGGAGTAAAAGAGAGATCAGAATCAAAAATAACCCCTAGGCAGCGAGCCTGCGAGGTAGAGGTGAAAGTAGCGCCGTTGACTTGGATGGAGACAGACACAGGAGTAGCAGCACTTGAGGGAGGAAAAACTAGAAGTTCTGTTTTGGATAGGTTGAGTTTAAGGAAGTGAGTAGCCATCCAGTTGGAAATAGAGAGGCAGTCAGAAACACGAGTCAAGGTGGATGGAGAGAGATCAGGGGAGGACAGGTAGATTTGCGTGTCATCTGCATATAAATGATATTGGAAGCCAAAGGAGCTGATGAGTTTACCAAGGGAGGCAGTATAGAGAACAGTAGGGGGCCGAGGACAGAACCTTGTGGGACACCGACAGAGAGGGGTTGGGGAGAAGAGGCAGAGCCAGAGAAAGAAACACTGAAAGAGCGCTGGGAGAGGTAGGAGGAGCACCAGGAAAGAGCAGTATCCTGTAGACCAAAGTTACGGAGAAAGGCGGCAGAAAGATCAAGGAGGATTAGGATAGAGTATTGGCCGCGAGATTTAGCAGCAATTAAATCGTTGGATACTTTGATCACAGCAAATTGAAAATAAAGGAATATAAATCATAAGTAAAAAATAACTGATATAAATCATAAATAAGTCCTTAATACGCTAAATAAAGGCAAATAAATTATAAGTAAAAAATAATATAAATCATCAATAAATCATAAGAAATCCCAAAACCACCCACTAATATTAGCAGGAGGCAGTGGTACTCTGACCTGTACTGACTGCGGAGCAGCAAAGAAAGAGGAAATGATGTATGGGGAGGGGCGTTTTATAGTAACTAACTTTTTTCTGATTGGTTGTTTTTTCTGTGCTGCTGTGAAGTTCTAGTAAAGAGAGACTTAAGCAAATACAAAGCCTCCTGTCATGTTATAAAATTAGGTTTTTAAACTTGTTAAATTACACCTTCATGTCACAACTTATACAAGCACCAACTAGAAAGGACACTTGTCTGGACCTGGTTTTAACAAACAACGTTGATCTTTTGACCAAAATTCAAGTAGCTGAGCACTTGGGAAATAGTGATCACAATATAGTGTCCTTTGAAATAAACTCAAAAAAACAAAAGCACATGGGGTATACTAAAACATATAATTTTAAAAAGGCCAATTTCTATACGTTTAGGGCAGCCTTACAATATATTCACTGGCATAAGCGCTTTAGTGAAAAGAACAATGAGGATAAATGGAACATCTTCTGGTACCATTGGGTAATAAATATAAAAGAAACAAATTAAAACCAATGTGGCTTAGTAGAGAAGTAAAACAAAAGGTTAAAAATAAGAAAAGGGCTTTTAAAGCATTTAAATCTGACAAATCAGATGCATCTTATAAAAGATATAAGGAAGCCAATAATGCGTGCAAAAAGGCGATTAGATTTGCTAATCTTCAAAATGAAAAGATGATCGCTAAAGAGAGCAAAACCAACCCCAAAGCATTTTTTAAGTACAGAAATTCTAAAAATAAAAATAAAAAATGAAAGTGTAGGTACACTAAAAACTGAAACGGGGGTGTTAGTTAATGAAGACCAGGAAAAGGCAGGAATTTTAAATAACAATTTCTCCTCCGTATATATTAAGGAAGAACCCATGGCAATAGATGTGCAATTGATTGCTACTAAAAACTTGCAGAATAATTGTAATTGGTTAACTCAAGACAAGGTGCTTGTCATGCTCATGTGCAGGTCAGAGAGAAGACGATTGCAAGGGTTATTGGTTAAAACTTTATTTGTCGTATTAGACATAACAAATTTACTGAAAATAAAGAATAAAGGGCAGTCTGCCACAAACAGGATACTTTGTGAGAAAAAAACATGGTTTAGGCGATATGCCACAAACAAGATCTTTAGAAAGTAAATGAATAAAGTCTTTTGTATACAAGCAAGCTTGAAGTTATACCAAGTAGTTCAGGATTTCCAGGATACTTTGCAATGCAGCTAGTTATAGGTAAATACCTTTTAGGATAAGACAATACAGGATCATGCAGAGTTGCAGAGGTTGAAACAGGTAGGTATATTACAAAATAATATAATGCAGGTTGCTTACGAGATCATGCAGTGATGCAGCAATTGAAGCAGTTAAGATTCTTCAATGAAGGCAATGCGCCAAAAATCAGGATTCTTGGAAGCTGATAAAGAAAGTCTTTCGGTAAGATGTAATTCAGGCAAGTTCAGGAGGAAGTAATGCATGTTAGTGCCTTTCAGTATGAGGAATTGCAGAGGAGTACAGGATGAGGCACTGCAGGTAAGTTCTCTACAGAATTAAATAATGTAGATAAAATACAGGATATTACCAGGAACAGAGATTCTTTATCAGAGCATAGACTTCAATGTCAAGGCACTGTTGTGTGCCGGGAGTAGACTTCTCAAGCCTCCTAATTAGTTAATCCAGGTGAGATTATTAAGGTGAGTGAATAGATTAGTAGCTAGGGAGGCCACTAGAGGAGAAAATCATTTAGTTCACTTAAAGGGCCAGTAATAAACGAAAAAGTCTTACATGCTAGTTTTGAAACCTGACATACCCCCACCTCAAAGAGCGGCCTCAGGACGCAGATTTCTGAATGCAAAAAAAAAAAACCGTGGAAGAAGAACAAAGGTATATACAGTCCGGTTGAAACAGAGAAGAAGAAATCAGAGTTAAAGGAATTATTTCTTTTTCCTACATGTTTTCTTCATTTCTCTGTCTTTTAGGGCTTTCTCGAATATGGTTAGGTCTTCACGACGTACTATCATAATGTTTGTGGCTCTTATACGGTTAGGTGATAGTTCTTCAGCTATGGCATTTTCCTTTCCATTAATATGTGGAGCAGAAATGGTTTGTTCAGATTCAGTAATAATTGTACCCACGGTAGCTGGTTGATCAGGAGTGGAGGTAGAATTTTGTTTGAAGGCCAGCTCCAGGGGATTAGCTTCCCCAAACCTCTTTTCAGCCAGATATCTTTCATGTTTGGTGAGTTTTTCTATAGGCAGAATAGTACCATCACTGGTTTTTATGAGCCCAGGAGCACCATAACGGGGTTCTGCAGTATTCTTTCCTGTGGAGTGGCTGATGGGAATTGTAATCACCGTAGTCACCATAGGTTCAGGACATTCGCTCATAACTTCATCTTCTGAATGACTGTCATCTTCTGAATGACTGTCATCTGACTGTCATCTGATCCCTTCTTTGTGTCATGGGATGCTATGGAATCACCTGGGAGAGAAAAAGTAAGTCTTTTTTATATAAATTAGACGTACCGTGTTTTGTATCCTTGCATGGAGGAGGAGTGCTTCTTTCTGTAGCCCTTTTCTTGGTTGCAGTGACCACAGCAGGTTTAGGAGGTCTTATTGGGCATTCTGTGATTCTGTGCCCTTTCTCTCCACAATAGAAGCAGGAGTCGTCTTGCTGTCTTTTATCTATTTCCATTTTAGTAAGAGGTTCTCTTTTCTTGCTTTTTATGGAAGGAGTAACGATCTTAGTTTTCTTTGGTTTTATACAAGAGCTTGATTGTAGTAACAATAAAACAGTCTTGCACAGTTCTAAGAGGCTTTCAGCAATAGTAGATAGAACACTAGTTAACCCTGTAGTATCAATTTTTAGGCCTTGACATTCTGTCATGCTCGAGATCATGCAGTGATGCAGCAATTGAAGCAGTTAAGATTCTTCAATGAAGGCAATACGCCACAAATCAGGATTCTTGGAAGCTGATAAGGAAAGTCTTTTGGTAAGATGTAATTCAGGCAAGTTCAGGATGAAGTAATGCAGGTTAGTGCCTTTCAGTAAGAGGAAATGCAGATGAGTACAGGATGAGGCACTGCAGGAAAGTTCTCTACAGAATGAAATAATGTAGATAAAATACAGGATATTACCAGGAACAGAGATTCTTTATCAGAGCATAGACTTCAATGTCAAGGCACTGTTGTGTGCCGGGAGTAGACTCCTCAAGCCTCCTAATTAGTTAATCCAGGTGAGGTTATTAAGGTGAGTGAATAGATTAGTGGCTAGGGAGGCCACTATAGGAGAAAATCATGAAGTTCACTTAAAGGGAGAGTAATAAACAAAAAAGTCTTACATATCAGTTTTGAAACCTGACAGTGCTGCAGTAACTAAAGAAAGTTAATATGAACAAAGCTCCAGGGCCTGACAGTATCCATCCACTAAGTTTAGAAATAAGTGAACCTCTGTTTTTAATCTTTCAAGATTCTTTTCTTTCAGGAAGTGTTCCAGAGGATTGGAGGAAGGCAGATGTGGTTCCTATATTCAAAAGGGTTCAAAATCCTTGCCTGGAAATTATAGAGCTGTGAGCTTAACTTCTGTGAATGGGAAAATATTTGAAAGGTTATTAAGGGATAATATTCAAGAATTCCTTGAGAAGAACATGGTTATCAGCAAAAATCAGCATGGTTTTATGAAGCACAGGTCATGTCAAACTAACTTGATTGCGTTCTACGAAGAAGTAAGTAGAAGTATAGATCAGGATGTTGAAGTGGATGTGATCTATTTGGATTTTGTCAAGGCATTTGATACAGTTCCACACAATAGATTAGTGTTCAAACTCAAGGAAATCAGTCTAGATTAAAATGTTTGTTCTTGGGTAGAACATTGACTTAAAAATAGAGTACAAAGAGTTGTCATTAATGGTAAATTTTCAAGCTGGACAGAGGTGGCAAGTGGTGTCCCTTAGGGGTCTGTTCTGGGACCCCTTCTATTTAACAAGTTTATAAATTATCTTGAAGAAAGCATTGAAAGTCCTGTTTCAGTGTTTGCAGATGACACAAACTCTGTAAAATAATACAATGTCAGCAAGATATTACTTTGCTGCAGAGGGATTTAGATAGACTGGGGGACTGGGACTCAAATGGCAGATGAAATTTAATGTTGCAAAATGCATTATGCACTTCGGTGTAAAGAATGCACAAGCAATGTATACCCTTAATAGAAGTGAATTAGGGATAACAACATACGAAAAGGACTTGGGAATTGTTATAGACAACAAACTATGCAACAATGTGCAATGTCAATCAGCAGTGGCCAAGGCCAGTAAGGTATTTTCATGCATGAAAAAGGGCATTTATTCTCGAGACGAGAATATAATTGTGCCTCTTTATAAATGACTGGTAAGACCACATATTGAATATGCTGTGAAATTTTGGGCACCTGTTCTAAAGAAGAATATTATTTCACTAGAAAAAGTGCAGAGGCAGGCTACAAAATTAATAAAAGGAATGGAACATATCAGCTATGAAGAAAGGTTAACAAATTGAAACCTATTTAGTTTAGAAAAACGTCACCTGAGAGGGGATATGATAACATTATACAACTATATATTCGGGGCCAATACAAACCATTGTGTGGAAATCTATTCACAAACTGGACTTTACAAAGGACACGAGGTCATGCGTTTAGACTGGGAGAAAGAAGATTTTGTCTAAGGCAAAGGAAAGGTTTTTTTTACTGTAAGAACAATAAGGATGTGGAATTCTCTGCCTGAAGAAGTGGTTTTATCAGAGTCCATACAGATGTTCAAACAGCTACTAGATGCATACTTGCAAAAACAGAATATTCAAGGATATAATCTTTCAATGAAGGGTAATAACTGCTTGATCCAAGGATAAATCTGACTGCCATTCTGGGGTCAAGAAGGAATTTTTTTCCTAGCTTGCTGCAAATTTGGAAGTGCTTCAAACAGGGTTTTTTTGCCTTCTTTTGGATCAACAGCAAAAAACAAATGTGAGGAAGGCTGAACTTGATGGACGCAAGTCTCTTTTCAGCTATGTAACTATGTAACAAAACATAGTGTAATGTTGTTTTCAATATGAATAAATCACGCAATAAGAAGTTGAAAATAACGTGAAATTTCATGCACTCTAATAGTGCCTCCTCTATAGGTAATGGGGGGCTATAGCCTCCTTTCAGTCACCACTCTTAACCAGGAACCAGATGGGAACCAGAATGTAGGTAACAAAGGGGGAGGAAAACAAACAAAAAAATAAACAAAACCAATGCAATATTTAACACTGACCATGTTAGTCCCAACACATCACATCACCACATGCAGCTAGTTGTCGCAGAACCCATTTTCACACATTCTACCCAGATTAAGAGTTCAGTGGGCCTGGTGTTGACAATTATGATGGACCTAATTACAGAATCTTATCTACCAAAAACAGTGAAACACTCCCAAACGTCATGTATCTGATGGAGATGGTGCTAGAGGGAAAGAAAACAGCAGCTGTAAGAAAACACATACCCTATGCTAATCTCTCTCTGGTTTATGTTTTCATCTTTCAAGTAAATCCATAATCCCTAACAGCAGTGTCCAGTGAAGCAGGAAGTCAATGGGCACGGTTAAAGGGTGTGCCACTGACGCAAATCACCTGCCAAAAGGGCCGAACATGCCCAAAAAGGGGACATGTGTGCCCAAAGAATTGGAAGGCCAGCCTGCCGTGAATGTATGTCAGACTGCCTGCCAATCATGCAGCTGGCCTACTATGTAGACAGCATCCTGAGCTTGGCATAAATACGTCTAATGATGCGCTCAACGCTTTCTAAGGACTGTCCCCTAGCACTTGCTGGTCCACTTGTCTCCTTACCTTCTTACTAGCAGGCAGAAGCTCCTGCTATATAGTCTGGGACAAAGAAAAGGTGTATGTAGTGAGTGTAGAAGAAAGGGAAAATCTCACAGTGTTAGAGAGACCAAAGTCAGCATTACCTAAACTAATTTTATTGTCAGCCAGTCCATACAAGTTTTGATCCCATACATCCCTCTTAAGTTTCTATACTTAAGCAAGAGTATGTGAAAAGTAGTTCGGGTTGACACCTTTTTGGGAAAAACATACAGGCCTTACTAATTTGCATAATTAATTATGTATGGATGACACCACATGATGATTCTGCTGTATAGATGGATTGCTCCCAGTGTCTCCCTGTCCCCCAGTGTCTCAAGTCTCCCACTAAGTGTCCCTATGTATCAGTGTCCCCATGTCTCCCATTGCCCTCATGACTCAGTGTCCCCATGCAGGGCTGCCATCAGAAATTGTGGGGCCCCTGACAAAAGCTCAAGGTCTGGGCCCCCCGGTGCCTGCACCCCCGAATCCGCCCCAAATGTGCCTGCAGCCCCCTACACCCCCAGAATCGTGCCCAAAGTGCTGCATGCCCCCACATGATGGGCTCTAGCTCCCGTCTGGCTCCACTGGTCTGGTGTAGAACAGGCTCTCTGGAGGCGGTTTGTAACTGTGGTCACAAAAATCAATGTTCTGGGATCAACGGGAAGCAGCTCCATTTTTTTGAGGGCCCTTTACACAGCTCAAGGTCTGGGTCCCAGGGTCCACCTTCATGTTCCACCAATGAGTTTGTTCACAGGGGGTGGAGTGTGTGTGGGGGATGTCCTGATGTGTGTAAGGAATGCATTGTGTGAATCTGTGTTTGTATGTGTAAGGGCTGCAAGGTGAGTTTGTGTATGTATGGGATGCAGTGTGTGCGTCTGTAAGGGATGCATTGAGTGTGTGTAAGGGGTGCATTGTGTGTTGCTGTGTGTAAGGGATGCATTGCTTGTGTAATGCATTGTTTGTTTTTCTGTGTGCAAGGGGTGCATTGTGTGTGTGTGATGTATGTCAATCTCCCCCCCTCCAATTTCCTTCTTCTCCCCCTCCCTCCCTCTCTCCAATTTCCTTCTTCTCCCCTCCTCTCCTTCTTCTCCCTCCCTCTCCAATTTCCTTCTTCTCTCCCTCTCTCTCCAATTTCCTTCTTCTCCCCCTCCCTCCAATTTCCTTCTTCTCCACCCTCAAATTTCCTTCTTCTCCCCCCCAACAACTTCCTTCTTCTCCCCCTCTCCAATTTCTTCTTCTCCCCCCTCAATTTCCTTCCTCTCCCTCCCCCCCCTCAAATTTCCTTCTTCTCCCCCCCCCCAATTTCCTTCTTCTCCCCCTCTCTCCAATTTCCTTCTTCTCCCCCCTCTCTCAAATTTCCTTCTTCTCCCCCCTCTCCAATTTCCTTCTTCTCCCCCTCCCTCTCATTGCCTTCTCCCCCCTACAATTTCCTTCTTCTCCCCCTCCCTCTCATTTCCTTCTTCTCCCCCTCCCTCTCATTTCCTTCTTCTCCCCCTCCCTCTCATTTCCTTCTTCTCCCCCTCCCTCAAATTTCCTTCCTCCCTCCCCCCCTCAAATTTCCTTCCTCCCTCAAAATTTCCTTCCTCTCCCTCCCCTCCCTCAAATTTCCTTCCTCTCCCACCTCCCTCAAATTTCCTTCCTCTCCCTCCCTCTCTGTACCTCTTTCCTTCCCCTCCCTCAAAATTTCTCTCTTTCCTGCCCCTCCTCAAAATGTCCTTCCTCTGCTCCCTCTCAAAATGTCCTTCCTTCCTCTGTCCCTCCTCAAAATTCTCTCTTCCTCTCTTCCTAAATTTTTCCTTCTAAATTTCTTTTCCTCCTCACTAAATTCTCTCCCTCCTCCTTAAATTTCTTCTCCCTCTCAAATTTCTCCTCTCTTTCTTCTTTAAATTTTTCCTCTTCCTTCTTCTTCTCTCTCTCTTCTCTTCTCTTGATAGGAGTACTTCTCTCTCTGAGTGCTTTCACTTTTCGCTGCATTTCATGTTCGTAATACTGCATTGTGTATCGAGGGAAGGAAGAGGAAGTACCTGGGAGTGCTTCCTCGTGCGCCGGCCCGCCCACCAGGTGTCAGCAGGGCCAGCCTCTGGGGGGCCCTGAGGTGACTGGCTGCTGGGCCCCCCAGGAGAAGAGGCTGGCCCAGTGGGTACATACCTGGGTCGCAGGACCCCCTGCGACCCGGTATGTACCCACTGAATGTGGGGCCCGGATGACCTTAGCAGTCCAGGCCCCCCAGGACCGCCGGGCCCATGACAACCGTTGCGGTTGTCATGCCCTGATGGCGGCCCTGGGTGACCCTGCCCTTTCAACGAAGGCGGACATTAAGGCCCTGCTCCATGAACTTAAGCGGCACTGTCATGGCCGAATCCCGTTTTTGTTGTTGTTTTTTTTTATCCCCCTCCCGCCTCCACTACATTTAACTGACCCCTAAGTCACCCCCAAATGCCCCTAAGCCCCCCATATTACCTATTTTTAATCTTTATTTTCTGCCCCGATCTATATTCAGGGCGCCGCCATCTTTGTGTGGGTATAGGAAGTCCCTGTGGGACACGTCATCTGCCCACACTAGATAGTGTTGTGAGATTCCCGCACATGCCCAGTGAAACATTTGGGCATGCGAACGGGAATTTCATCTATTCATTCATTAATCCGAAAGACGAATGAATGAATAGAAAAATCAGACGAACAAACAAACACTGAATATCGGTGTTCGTTTGTTCGTTCAGTTTATTACAAGGAGGGAGCTACCACCACTTCCTAAACCCCCCCATGTCCTCCCTCTCTCTATGGGGGTCAATATTACCCCAATAATAGCAATAATTGAAATCTCCCAAATGCCCCTACTCGCTATACCGCGAGTAGGGGCATGTCCACTAAACAGTGAGCAGCCTGTGGCTGCACACTGTAAAAAAAACAAAAAAAACTACTATCCGGCCCCCACCCCTGCAGGTGGGTGGGGGCCACAAATTACAATGGGGGGACCCACTGTCCTCCCCCAGGCCCCCACCCTGGAGCGGTGGGTGGGGGCCATAAATTACAATGGGGGGGGACCTACTATCCTCCCCCTGGCCCCCACTCCTGAGCTCAGGGGTGGGGAGGACTTGGCACAGGTGGCGGCTGGGGGGACAATTGTGTTTTTTTTTTTTTAAAACAGTGAGCAGCCACAGGTGTGTTGCGCTCTTGCTTTGTAGGAAAATATGACCCTTAACTCCAGGGTGAGGGAGAGGAGGGGATGGGAGCAACTCGATAAGTCTGCGTATATTGAGAGTTGCTTGCCTTCAAACACATATGGCGATTGGTTTCTAATTGCGTGGAGGACCGCTGTTCTGTCTCTGTG